>ML058515.1:3389095-4589095 GCA_003013855.2 Liriodendron chinense | reverse complement strand
GTCATCAAATAGCAACATCAAGGGTCTGATTGCCAAGAAAGAAGGTCAGAGTCCAGGATCTCATCATCGAGTGGGCCCACATGGCTAACAAGAGCAATCTGAACCGTCCAAGTCATCATCTGCACCATGAAAAGCCTTCTTAGCCTCACAAAACATCAAGAAAATGTGCTCCAAAGCAAAGCTGAAGTCTGGAAAGGGCCCATAGGGCCAATTCAAGCAATTCGGACCATTCAAATCACAATCAGCCAGGTCAGAAGCTAAACAAAGTAAGGTAAGTATGCCCAACCACAAAAACTTGGTCCGAAGACCTTAAACTACGTCGGGATCAAGATCTCGAAGGATTTTTAATAAAAAATGGGCATCGATCTTGACCATCAAAATCAGAATCGATGACTTAGAACATTTTTCAAAAATCACAAAAAAATATATTACCAGTCTCACTCTTATTTTCGGTCCGAAGACCTTAAACTACGTCGGGATCGACATCCCGAGAGATTTTCAATAAAAATCGGTGTCGGTCTTGTTTGCTCACATCAAGATCAGATGACTCCGGATATTTTCCAAAAACAAAAAAATGTGTTCGCCCTGTTTTGTACAGTTTTGTGGTCCGAAGACCTTAAACTACGTCGGGATCAATATCTCGAGAAATTTTCAATAAAAACCAGCATCGGTCTTCATCAAGATCTGATGACTCCGAACATTTTCTAAGAAAGAAAAAAAAATGTGATTTCCAGCATAGCTTGTACATATTTTCGGTCCGAAGACCTTAAACTACGTCGGGAACAAAATCCTGAGAGATTGCCAATAAAAACCAGTGTTAATCTTGATCGCTCAAATTGAGATTTAACAACCAGGAACATTTCAAAAAATCACAAAAAGAATGTATTTTTAGCATGTACATATTTTGGTCCGAAGACCTTAAACTATATTGGGATTAATTTCTCAGGGGACCTTTTCCTACTTTCAACTAAAAACGGGCATCGGCCTCAACCGCTGGGATCAAGGTTCGATAATCCGGATCATTTTCAAAAATACCAAAAAGATTTCAAGCTTTCCATAAAAACCAGCATCAACCTCGATTACCCGAGTTGAAGTCTGGAACTTTTTCAAAAAACAAAACAAAAAATTCACCATCAATTTCAACTGCACAAATTCATCCCCAGCGGTCCGAAGACCTAAAACTACACTGGGATTAACTTCTCGGGGGCTTTCTTTCCCAACCTGTTCCGGACATGGCTGACACTTGATCGTACGGGTGTCTGGAATCTTCTAAAATAGGTAAAGGCTAAGGCGGGCAGAACTTCGCAATCCTGTTCGTGTTGAACGCACCGTGATAGAAACCTTGATTTAGGAGTCGCTATTGAATCTAACGGATGTTCCCTGTTCCTAAAACTCATGAAGGGGATTAAGGCTGTTGGGAGGTGAAGCGCACCCTCACGGAATTGTGAGCAACGTAAGGCCCCAAACTAGATTGACTAAGGGAAATGTGAGGATGTGGCTCATTTTGTGGCCGAATGAGTCCGTCGGACAATACGTGGTCTATGTGCATTGCACATAAGGAACAGGCAACTTTGTGGGTGTGTTGACTGAAAACCCTCAAAATCCCCTCATCCGAAGATGTAAAACTATGGCACTTAACTGTGTGAGACTCGTCTTGCTCGCTGACGTAAAATGGATCGGGCGCCTTACCAGCAATAGAAGCTGGAAATGGATGAAAATTCCATACCTTTTCCCTGCATTCCAGAAAAATCCAACAAAATACCAAAACATTGCAAAATATTTTCAAAAATCATAAAATATTTCCCTTGCTTTCAAACCAAATATTTTCAAAACCACAAAAAATATTTCCTTTGTTTTCAATAACCGATCTCTATCCTGACCACTCAGGTAAAGATTCGGACCAAATATTTACAAAAATCACAAAAATTGTCACTATCCCCAGCACTACACTTCAGGAGTCTCGAACTCCGCTCTCTTCATAATTTGGGATGACGGATCCAATCGCCCGCAAATTGGAATCTTGACCAAAACTGGCGACCAAGCACCGTCTCAATCGTATTTATGCCCAGAAAAACATCTTGAAGTCGGATAACATCCTCGTACATTCTCATTAGCAAAGAAACAGCATCTTGGGACGATGGACCTGATCGACCATGGGTCAGGATCTTGACCAACCCGCTGACCAAACATCTGCATAAAGAAGAAAGAAATCCCCAAGGGAGCACAACCCTGCAAGCAATAAGCTCAAAGTTCTCTGCATCTCCAACAAAAATAAAATCATCAAACGAAAAGAGAATGAGCCAAACCATGCATTCATCATGCATCTCCATGCATCAGCATCCATCGCATCAATCATCATGTTTACCTGCTTTCAAAATAAAAGTCGGTTAGCCAAAGACCCCACAGGCATCCCTAGTGGAGGCGCATGCAAACCAGATTTCCATTTCAAAAAAGACAAAAAATATTTCTATTTGCAAATAAAAACCCCATGGAGTATCACTCCCCAGAGTGCGTATTTTTTCAAAAATCCAAAAAAATATTTTCCCAGTAGAGCGTTCTGCCTCCAAAACACCAGGAGATCTTCCATATCTCTGGGTAGGAGCCGACGCAAAAATCAAATAAGATCCGATGTCTCGCGGTTTCCCCGAAGACCATGGGATCCAATGCACTCAAAGTACGGTCGAACTGAACTCCAGTGTCAGTGCGGTCGTACCACATGCCAAGATACGAAAAGATGAAAGCCAAAAGGCTCGGTCAAAGAAACCATTTGAACAGGTGGAAACGATAAATTATAACCCAAGTATCAAAATCAGCAATTGGGTGGAAAGAGTTCACCCGCACATACCTAGGCGTGGATGCCTGAAGTACCTTGACTGAGTCCAAGTCGGTGTAGTAGAATCCCATAAGACTACATGACGCAGGGCATCTAACCACTTTGACAGTCAAGCAAAACAAGTACTCCTAGAGTGATCTGGGAAAACATCAAACATCACACAATCAATCTCAGGGTTAACAACCTCGTAAGACTACGAAGCAGAGGCTCTGCTGTACCTTTTCGATGTTAGTACCGATCGAGAATGGAAGGGTTGCGATTGGGTACCCAGGTTGCAACAAACTGCAGGGACAATCGCAATGTTTTCTCCAAACTCCCGCGATATGTGCGAGTTATCAATCTCCAAACAAGCAACTGACTTAGATACAAAGGACAACAAAGATTCTAGACCACAATCTAGGAAAGAATGAATTGCAAACCAAGCATCAAAACCAGCAGATCGGGTGGAAAAAGTCCACCCGCACATACCTAGGCGTGGATGCCTGAAGTACCTTGACTGAGTCCAAGTCAGCGTAGTAGAATCCCGTAAGACTACATGACGCAGGGCATCTAACCACTTTGACAGTCAAACGAAACAAGTACTCCTGGAGTGATCTGGGAAAACATCAAACATCACAATCAATCTCAGGGTCAGCAACCTCGTAAGACTACGACGCAGAGGCTTTGCTATACCTTTCTGATGTTAGTACCGATCGGGAATGGAAGGGTTGCGATTGGGTACCCAGGTTGCAGCAAACTGCAGGGACAATCGCAACATTTTCTCCAAACTTCCGCGGTATGTGCGAGTGATCGATTTCTAGATGATCAACTGTCACAGATACAAAGGCAAGCAAAGATTTTAGACCATGATCTATGAATGACCGGGTCAGAAGTGGGGTGTCCACTCCCTTTGGCATTCGGTTGCACGCAACCTCTACCAAAGAGGGGCATCTGTAAACACCCCACCTTCAGCTACACTGTTGGTAGAGATAGCTGGATGAATGGAGGACCATACCCCTAAATCCCGTGTCCAAACTCAGCCAAACTCACCCTTGTAAGCCCCAATCCATAGCCCAACTCGCCCTAAACATCAACCTGAAAAATCCCCCATAAGAAAAACCAGTAAAAAAATATCAAAAAAGTCAAACTCACTGAGTCAACCCACTGAGTCAAATCACTGAGTCAACCCGCCGAGTCAAACTACCGAGTCAAAACACCGAGTCAACCCACCGAGTCAAATCACCGAGTCAACCCGCTGAGTCAACCCACCGAGTCAACTCACTGAGTTCCAAGCAGCAACCCCGAAGCAGGACCGTACTGCTCGCGGGATCCCGAGAATGTCCGTACGGGCGGCCCCCTGGGTGCCGCCCAAACTTATTTACGGGAACTACCATCGCCCGCTGCTATAAATACCCTCATCCCCTTCTCATTTCAGCATCCCATCCAGTCCAGAGCGACCCGTCTATTCCGAGTTTCCCTCCATCCCTCTTTAGCCCATCTTTCCACCAAGGAGAGCCCGAGTGAGGAGAGCCTAGCCCTGGTCCAGTCCAGCCTGACGACTGGTCCAAGTCTCTCAAGCCATCCAAGTCTTGATCTAGCCACTCGAAGCCAACCCTTGCGACACCTCCGTCTATCTAGCTACTCTTTTACCAACATCATCTCATTTGTATCTAGCATAAGTGCAACATTTACTTTTCTTCCAACCCCCCTGCTTCACTACAAGCACTTTGGTTATTCAAACACACGACATGCATCCCGCATAAAGCACCTGTCAGTTCGAGCGTATACTCTGGGCTTGCCTTTGTTCGCTTCCACAAGTGTAGGGTTGCGATGTAGTAATAAACTCGGTAAGACCAAGGTCGATCCACAGGGACTTGTGTAGGAATTCACAAACACATCTAATAGTGTCTATTGAAAGCTAACCACTAGATTTTGTATGGATTTGATGTGAGTAAGAAAATTGAATTAAATTGAAGATAAATAATTATAAAAAGGCACTAGGGGTTCAAGGATACACTTGTAGCAATCCTTGATGTGCAATCCGCTGTGGTTTCTCACTTTCTTAACTAGAATCGATATTAAGATCTATCTAGCTGGATGATAGAGCTGTTAAACCAAACAATCTATTATATGTAAGTCCAATGCATAGGATTCACTCAATGTAAGCTAAGCTGAGCATGCTCAATTGCATAGGTCAGTCCTAATTCCAAAAGGCTCAGTTCACAATCATAACCATCCTCAAGTCCTGTCACAAGACAAGGCTAGATCATGATTTGAACTTGATTCAAATCACATGCACAGTCCATACACATTACAGAAATTCAGAAAAGCAGAACTTTGATAGGAAGTCCCCACATGAAGATCATAGTACTAGAGCGTATTCCAATTCCTCGGATAATACAGGTCTAGACTAGCACACAACCATTAAGAAATCAAGCAATTCTCCCAAACATCCATGAGTCATCATAAGACTAAGAAAAACTACTTGGAACTTGTATTAACTTCAAAGCATTGTTCATAAACATGAAATCCAACTTTAAAACCAACTTAGAACAAATTGAAACATCTTAGATCCACTACAAGCTTCACCTCTTAGCCCTAGCTAAGAGATTTAGCTGCTCATGATCCAAGGAAACATGAAACAACAAAAAAAACTCATAAAAACAGTAAAACAAACTAGAAGGAGTTGTGGAACTCCGAAATCCACTTTCGCCGCCTCCAACCTTGCTTAAACCCTTCTAAGATACCCTAGGAACGATCCCTAGGTATCCTTTTATAGTGAGGAGGCTCCGCAACTTCAGAAGATTCGAGAATTTGCGTAACACTTACGCAATGCGCAGAGAAAATCGGACTGAAAACGGAAAGTTTCTGTTTTAAACACTTGGCCGACCGGTCGCGATCGGTCGGATTGGCTATTGGAATCAGTCCAGCAAGCTTCTGGATTAAAAACTTCTTCTGGCCGACTGGTCTAGACCGGTCGGACTGGTCTGGCCGATCGGTCGCGACCGGTCGGACTGCATTGGCCTTCGTCCAGTGTGTACACAGGGTTGGCCGACCGGTCTGGCTCCGTTGGCCGACCAGTCGGACGACCAGTCGTGGCCATTGCTTCTTCATGTTCTTCTTCTTTTCTTCTCTCTTTGCTTCCTTCTTTCTTTGGTCCTCCTTGATCTTCATTCCAATGGTTCTAAATGGACCTTTTCACCTTCAATTAGGCAGAGTTCACTCTCATTCCTGTAATTACAAAACATGCATTTAATTAGCCTTTGAATCATGAAAACCTCGCACAATGAGTGATGAATTAGGGTTAGAATATGCACAATTAAGAGCTCGACACACCCCCCAACCAGCATTTTGCTAGTCCCGAGCAAAATATGCGTGAAACTAATTCCATTCTTCAAAACTCAACTCTCTTTCAGAAACCATTATTCTATACATCCCAAGACATACAAGTGTAAGATTCAGAAATATTAGGCGACAGAGGTTGAAATCGTAAACCCTCAAAACTTGATAAGCATTCATATGAAATTCCCACTGATTGGTTGATAAATAGACGAATTTGAACAAATTCAACCTAGTGTGCATAGTGAGAATTCATCTCATGAGTTTCTAGGAGTATCTTCCTCATTGATCAACTAGTCCATAGATCTCAAGGTATATGGAGCAACAACAAGCCTATGACAGGAATTTGCCTTACCGTCCTTCCGACGATTTTCACACTACGTCCCATTTCCGGCTTTAGTTACGGGTAGACCATCCCCCGGTTGGTAGTAGGTAGCCCTTTTCGGAATTTTCCACCATGTTTTCCATCATTCCCAATTTTCATCCTTCCTTTTCCTTTTTCTTTTTCATTAGATAGGATTTTTAGAAATCCGTATCTTTCATTTTTTTCCCATGGACAAGGATGGACAAAGTACCCCGGCTTGGTTTTTCAACACCTTAAATCAAAGTCTAGCTAAACCACAAATCACATAATCCTTTTAACCCATGAAAATCGTGTAATGTGAACTAGGTGTAAAAGTGTTCAAATTTTCTATCACTCACATAAATAGGAGAATTCACAAATAAAACCATTATATTAAGAGAAATTCAAAGCTTGCAACATCACTCACTTTGTATCTCCTCTTCTTATACTCGTATCATCTTGAATGCATAGAAACAACGTTTTCCAAAAGAGTTTTGAATTTTAGAAAAATCCAAAATTTTCTACATAATTGCTCGAAATGTCACAAAAGCTAGTAGATTCATCTAAGGAATCTCACCACCCAACCAAAATCTTACATTGTCCTCAATGTAATAAGATATGCAATATGTATGACATGAGAGCAATGACATAAAATAAAGGAGAGTGAGAACGAGAGTACCTGAGAGAGGGAAAAGTGGAATTCTTCCTCCTTCTAACAAACCTAAGCGAATGCAAACAAAAGCAACAGAATCCTAATCCTAACTACTCTATACCTCCGTCAGACTAGGAGATCAATTCCATCAACTCATTCAAAAGCATAAAGTCAAGCAGAATCATCAGATGGAACAAAAGGTTTTGCAGTAACGTCATCCAATATCCTACGTTACAATACACATGTGTGTGAGTGATCCAGATAAGCCACTGAAGATTCCAAAAAAGAATTTCAGTGGGTTCATTAATGTTTTTACCACATGTATAAGGGGAGACATCGTCATATTTATCAGAAAAAATATGTCTCCATTCAGATTTTCCTGGGCATTGAATTTGCAAATATGGATCATCCCAAGGTTGGTAGGGATCGGTATGCATGATCCATAGAGGTGTGGAAATATGAATTGATTTCTCAGTACAACAAAGTGTTGTTTCCACATCCCTCTTTTGGTTAATGTTATATGCCAATACCGACTCAAAAGGTGCGCTATGTCCCCTATCACATCAACATTTTTATCAAGAGAATAGGCCGCATCTTCTTCTAAGTGATTGGGGTAAGGAGTTGAGAGGGACATATCTTCCACAATAGAATTGATCATGTTTATTTCGTGGACCTCTTCATCTTCATCCTCTTGTTGGTTGTCAACATTGAAAGCATTTAACTCAATCGTCATATTACCAAAGGACATTTGTATGACCCCACTCCTACAATTTATGATAGCGTTTGATGTAGCTAGGAATGGACGGCCAAGAATGACAAGAATTTGAGGGCCACTATTAACCATGGGTTGTGTGTCCAAGACAATGAAGTCCACTAGGTAGTAGACCTTGTCAACTTGGACAAGAACGTCCTCAATCACCCCTCTCGAAATACGAATCGATCGGTCAGCGAGTTGTAATGTGGTTTTGGTGGGTTTTAATTCAACTAAACCCAATTGTTCTTAGACCAAAAAGAGTATTAAGTTCTCACTTGCTCCTAGATCAAGTAAGGCATGTTTCACCCGGTAGTCTCCAATTATGCATGATATTGTCGGACTACCAGGATCTTTGTATTTCTTGGGCATCCCGTGATTTATAATGGCGCTTACATTCTCTGTCAAAAATGCCTTCTTTTGCACATGTATTTTTCTTTTTATCGTGCAAAGATTCTTAAAAAACTTAGCATATGACGGAATTTGTTTAATGGCATCCAACAATGGAATGTTGATCTTCACCTGCTTAAAAACCTCTAAAATTTCCAGATTTTTGTCTAAAGGTTTAGGTAAAATCAACCTTTGTGGAAACGGGGCAACCGGTTTGTATTGCCTTTCCGGTTCTTTCTCCTGTGGAGTGTTGTTCAAGTTATCATCCTCTTTAGAGATTTCTGGATCATTAGGCTGTGGGACCTTCACCGGATTAGATTTATCAATAATCTTCCCACTTCTCAAAGTGGTGATAGCTTGAACATGCTCCATATGTTGGGAGCATAAGCTTACATCTTGTATCTCAAATTGGGTCCTTGGGTTAGGAAGAGGTTGGGCAGGAAGTGTGCCTTTCTCCCTAGCACTGAGGTGAGATTCAACCCTAGCCATTGAGGTTTTCAAGTCATTGATGGCTTGGGTTGTATTTTGATTAAATTTCAATTGCTCTTGCATGAACCCATCTATTTTCAGAGAATTAGTCTTGTTATACTCAGCTTGGACTGATACAAATGCACCCAACATCTCCTCTAGCGTAACTTTTGGAGTAATGACTAGAGATGGACCTAGTATAGGTTGAGCTTGAGGGATATTGGTTGCATTCGCAGTGGGTCCATCCTTCCAACTGAAGTTGGGATGGTTCTTCCAACTAGAATCATACGTGTTTGAGTTTGGAGCACCAAATTGCCGTTGATAATTGTTTATGGCATTTGCTTGTTCTTGTAAGATGTCTTGAACTGCTGAGTCTTGTGTTGTATATTGATTTCCAGCACAAAATCCACAAACAGTTTCAACGTCCTTAGAGTTGATCGTCTCTCCTTTCCTTAATTCCATGGCCTCGACTTTTCTTGTGAGGCTAGCCACACATGCACTTAAGCTATCTTCTTCCGATAAGACGTAAATTCCCCCTTTTTCCTTTTGTTGGCCAGTCTTGGAATTTGTTGGTTTAGATGTATCCCAAGACTGTGCATTCTCGGCCAATTCTTCCAAATAATCCCATGCTTCATCAACCTCCTTATTCATGAATTCCCCATTACACATCATCTCTACAAATTGGTGCATGAGTGAAGTCAGTCCTTCATAGAAAAAGCTTATAACCCGCCAAATTTCATAGCCATGATGTGGGCATGCGTTTAATAGGTCCTTAAACCTCTCCCAACATTGGAAGAAGGTTTCATCTTCCTTTTGGGCAAAGTTCATGATAAGGCACTTCAACCTGTTTGTTTTGTGAGTAGGGAAGAATTTTTTTATGAATTCCCTATGCATATCAGTCCATGCACCAATTGATCTTGGCCGTAATGCATGAAGCCAACCTTTAGCTTTGTCTTTAAGAGTAAAAGGGAAGAATTTGAGTCTCACCACATCGTCAGTTACATTAGCAAAGTGCATGGTGGTTATTACCTCATCAAACTCCTTAAGGTGTTGATAGGCACTTTCATTGTCTAATCCATGGAATTTAGGGAAAAGTTGGATCACTCCCGGTTTCAAATCCACATTCCCTACATTTTGTGGAAAAACTATGCATGAGGGAGTGCTCGTTCTTGCTGGTTGCAAGAAATCACGTAAAGTTCTTAGTCGGGGAACATTCTCAACCACATTCTCCCCCATTTCAGTTTGGTTTTGGCCCAGATTAGGATTGGCCATCGGATTATGTTGATTTGCAGCCATGTTTTCAGACAAAATTGGAGAGTTTAGATGTCTCCTAGCACGTGGCTCTCTGCCAATCCCTTCTACTATCCCCCCTTCACTTATGAGTCGGTTATTGGAATCCCGAGCCCAAAGTGGCATGCAAAACCAAAAATATGAAACAAAGAGAAAGAAGAATTCTTCCTCCCTTTCTTTACTCTTCTCTAAGACCGAAGCAAGGATAGAGACCGATTTCTCCAGGTCAATAGGGGTTCAGAAAACTCCCCACCCACTCTTTGAATCTTTTGAGAAAAAGTACAGAAAAAGGAGAAAGAGGAGTAAAGGTGAGAAAAGAAATCTCTGAGCACAAGGTGACCCAAGACGGCAGAGCCGACCAATAGGAATCCAGGTGGCACAAGGCCTACCTTTCAGAGATCCAAAAGGAGTCTCCACCCACTCTACAAGAGATGAATATGATAGGAATGAATAGGAGAAGAAGAAGAGTAAGGGTTAGAAAGATAAAACCTGATTCGAGCACTTAAAATCCTTACGTCCTCTTCAACTTCCTAGAAATCCCTGAAAAAGAAAAACAAATCAAAATAAACTAAGTAAGAACTATTTCTAAAAATCCTAAATTGATTCTATTTTCAGTAATTTGTGAAAAATCGTCAAAGTCCCCAGCAACGGCGCCAAAAACTTGCTCGCTTCCCCAAGTGTAGGGTTGCGATGTAGTAATAAACTCGGTAAGACCGAGGTCGATCCACATGGACTTGTGTAGGAATTCACGAACACATCCAATAGTGTCTATTGAAAGCTAACAACTAGATTTTGTATAGATTTGATGTGAGTAACTGTCGAGCTCTTAATTGTGCATATTCTAACCCCAATTCATCACTCATTGTGCAAGGTTTGTATGGTTTGTAGGCTAATCCAATGAATATTTTGTGACTACAGGATTGAGAGTGAACATCACTCATTTGAAGTTGAAAAGAACATGTTTAGGACCTTGGATGAAGACCCAAAGGAGGACCGAGGCATAGAAGGAAGTGAAGAAGGAAGAAAGCAGATGAAAGAAAGGAAGAAAATAAGAAGAAAATGAGCCAGACCGGTCAGTGACCGGTCAGCCATGCAGGTTTGGATATTACTGAAGAGGACCGACCGGTCATGACCGGTCGGTCATTGTTGCTGGAGAGTTGCTGAAGGCGTCCGACCGGTCATGACCGGTCGGACATGCTTGCTGGACCAATGTTGAATAGGCCCGACCGGTCTTGACCGGTCGGCCACACTTGCTGGAATGTTAATAAAGACATCCGACCGGTCAAGACCGGTCGGATATGGCTGCTGGACTAAGGATAAACAAGGGCCGACCGGTCATGACCGGTCGGCCATGCGTACTGACTTAGAAGTTGCTAATTTTATCCCGATTTTCTCTACGCTGCGTAAGTGTTACGCACTTTCTCGATTCTTCCGAAGTTGGGGAGCCTCCAGACTATAAATAGACACCTAGGGATTGTTCTTAAGGTATCCTAGAAGGGTTCAAGCGAGGTTGGAGACTGTGGAAGTGGAGATTGGAGTTTCACAACTCCGTTTGGTTTGCTTTGCTATTTTCATGTTTTTTGTAGTTGTTTCATGTTTCCTTGGATCATGAGCAGCTAAACCTCTTAGCTAGGGCTAAGAGGTGAAGCTTGTAGTGAATCCAAGATGTTTTAATTCGTAGTTAAGTGGTTTTCAGTTTGGAATTCATGATTATGAACTAAGGTTTGAAGTTTATACAAGTTTTTAAGTAATTTTTCTTAGTCTTGTGATGACTCATGGATGTTTGGATGAATTACTTAGCTTCTTAATTCGTTTGCAACGGTCTAGACCTGTATGATCTAAGGAATCGGAGTGCGCTCTAGTACTAAGCTCTTCATAAAGGGACTTCATGCCAAAGTTCTATTTTTGTTGATTTTCTGGAATATGTAATGACTGTGCATGTGATTTGAATCCAGTTCAAATCCTGATCTAGCCTTGTCTTGTGAGAGGACTTGAGGATGGTTATGATTGAGAACTGGACTTATAGGAAAGGGGAATGACCTATGCAATTGAGCATGCTCAGCTCGGCCTACATTGAGTGAATCTTATGCATAGAACTTACATATTACAGAATGTTTGGTTTAACAGCTCTAACATCCGACTAAATAGACAGGAATGTCGATTCTAGTTGAGAGAATAAGAAACCACAGCGGATTGAACATCAAGGATTGCTACAAGTGGATCCTCTGAACCTCTAGTGCCTTCTTATAATTAATTATTCTCGATTTAATTCAGCTTTCGTTACTCACATCAACTTCATACAACAATTTGATTGGTAGACTTAATTAGACACTTGTGGATGAATTTGTGAGATCCTACATAGTCCCTGTGGATCGACCTCGGTCTTACCGAGTTTATTACTACATCACAACCCTACACTTGGGGAAGCGAACAAGTTTTTGACGCCGTTGCCGGGGAACTTGACGGTTTTCACAAATTTCTGAATTTAGTATCTATTTAGGAATTTTTTTTAGATTTTTAGACTAACTTAATTTGTTTATTTAATTTTTCTTTTCAGGGATTTCTAGGAAGCTGAAGAAGATTCAAGGATTTCAAGTGCGAATCAGGTTCTATCCTTCTAAAACCTTACTCTTCTCCTTTTCCTATTCATTCCTATTCATCTCTTGTAGAGTGGGTGGAGATTCCTTTTGGATCTCTAAAAGGTCGGCCTTTTTGCCACCTGGATTCCTATTGGTCGGCTCAGCCGCCTTGGATCACCTTGTGCTCAGAGATTTCTTTTCTCATCTATACTCCTCTTTTTCCTTTTTCTGCACTTTTTCTCAAAAGATTCAAAGAGTGGGTGGGGAGTTCTCTGAACCCCTATTGACCAGGAGAAATCGGTCTCTATCCTTGCTTCTGGCCTAGCCATTGCAAGACACCTTGTGCTTTGGTCTTAGAGAAGAGTAAAGAAAAGGGAGGAAGAATTCTTCTTTCTTTTTTGTTTCTTATTTTTGGTTTTGCATGCCACATTGGGCTCGGGATTCCAATAACCGACTCATAAGTGAAGGGGGGGTAGTAGAAGGAATTGATAGAGAGCCACGTGCTAGGAGACAGCTAGATTCTCCAATTTTATTTGAAAATATGGCTGCAAATCAACCTAACCCGATCCAAAATCAAACTGAAACAGGGGAGAATGTGGTTGAGGATGTTCCTCGACCAAGGACTTTACGTGATTTCTTGCAACCTGCAAGAACGAGCACTCCCTCATGCATAATTTTTCCACAAAATGCAGGGAATGTGGATTTGAAACCGGGAGTAATCAATCTTCTCCCTAAATTCCATGGTTTAGACAGTGAAAGTGCCTATCAACACCTTAGGGAGTTTGATAAGGTAATCACCACCATGCACTTTGCAAATGTGACTGAAGATGTAGTAAGACTTAAATTCTTCCCTTTCACTCTTAAGGATAAAGCCAAGGGTTGGCTTTATGCATTGAGGCCAAGATCAATTGGTTCATGGACTGATATGCATAGAGAATTATTAAAAAATTCTTCCCTACTCACAAAACAAACATGCTTAAGCGCCTTATCATGAACTTTGCCCAAAAGGAAGAGGAAACTTTTTCCCAATGTTGGGAGAGGTTTAAGGACCTATTAAACGCATGCCCACATCATGGCTATGAAATTTGGCGGATTATAAGTTTTTTCTATAAAGGACTGACTTCATCCATGCTCCAATTTGTAGAAATGATGTGTAATGGAGAGTTCATGAATAAGGAAGCTGATGAAGCATGGGATTATTTGGAAGAATTGGCTGAGAGTGCACAGTCTTAGGACACATCTAAACCAACAAGTTCCAAGACTGGCCAACAAAAGGAAAAGGGAGGAATGTATGTCTTATCAGAAGAAGATAGCATAAGTGCACGGTTGGCTAGCCTCACAAGAAAGGTCGAAGCCATGGAATTAAAGAAAGGAGAAACAATCAACTCCACTGACGTTGAAACTGTTTGTGGAATTTGTGCTGGAAATCAACATGCTACACCAGATTGTCCCACAATTTCAGCAGTCCAAGGCATCTTACAAGAACAAACAAATGCCATAAACAGTTATCAACAGCAATATGGTGCTCCAAAATCAAACACGTTTAATCCTAATTGGAAGAACCATCCCAACTTCAGTTGGAGGAATGGACCCACTGCAAATGCAAACAACACTCCAAAAGTATCACTAGAAGAGATGTTGGGTGCACTCGTATCGGTCCAGAATGAGTATAACAAGACAAATTCTCTAAAAATAGATGGGTTCATGCAAGAGCAATTGAAATTCAATCAAAATTCAAACCAAGCCATTAATGAATTGAAAACATCTCTGGCTAGAGTTGAAGCTCACCTTAGTGGTAGAGAGAAGGGCACACTTCCTGCTCAACCTCTTCCTAACCCAAGGACCCAGTATGAGATACAAGATGCAAGCTCATCCTCCCACCATACGGAACATGTTCAAGCTATCACCACTTTGAGAAGTGGGAAAGAAATTGACAAATCTAATCCGGTGAAGGCTCCAACGCCTAAGGATCTGGAAATTCTCAAAGAGGATGATAACTCAAACAATACTCCACAAGAGAAAGAACCGGAGAGACAATACAAGCCGGTTGCCCCATTTCCACAAAGGTTGATTTCACCTAAACCTTTAGATAAAAATCTGGAGATTCTGGAAGTTTTCAAGCAGGTGAAGATCAACATCCCGCTGTTGGATGCAATAAAACAAATACCATCTTATGCCAAATTTCTAAAGGAATTGTGTACAGTCAAAAGGAAACATAACGTTCACAACAAAGTTCTTTTGGCTGAGAATTTGAGCGCCATATCATCAAACAAGAGGTGCCCCAAAAATATAAGGATCCAGGTAGTCCAACCATCTCATGCATCATAGGAGACTACCAGATTAAATAGGCTCTACTCGACTTGGGGGCAAGTGTGAATCTCATTCCATACTCGGTCTATGAACAACTTGGGTTAGGTGAATTGAAACCCACTAAAACCACACTCCAACTTGCTGATAGATCCATCCGGATACCGAGAGGAATGATAGAGGATGTTCTAGTCCAAGTTGATAAATTCTACTACCTAGTAGATTTTATTGTCTTGGACACACATCCCGTGATAGGCACCGGTACTCAAATTCCCGTCATACTTGGACGACCGTTTCTAGCTACCTCAAACGCCATTATCAATTGTAGAAATGGACTTGTACAAATGTCCTTTGGAAATATGACCCTTGAGCTTAACATATTTGAGTTATGCAAACAACCACGGGAAGTTGATGATGATATCCACGAATTAAACATGATCGAATCATTCGTGGAGGATACAGTCCCCTTATCACTATTTTCCAACCCTTTCGAGGCATGTATGGCCCATTCTCATGAGACAAATGATTACACAATACAGGAGATGGATGCCATTCTAGAGATGATGCCAGTATTTGATAATAAAAGATGGAGGGCCCCAATTGAACCTTTGCCTGTAAATGAGAACAAGGCTCTCCCATCTAACATCAAGGCACCTACACTCAACCTAAAACCATTGCCAAGTGAGCTAAAATATGTTTATTGAGGTCGAGATGAGACATATCCAGTGGTGATTTCTTCCCACTTGGATGAGGAACAAGAGAGCAGGCTAATAGCCACTCTATTAGAGCACAAGAGTGCCATTGGATGGTCAATTGCAGATCTCAAAGGCATAGACCCACTGATTTGTACTCACCGCATACACCTTGAGGAAAATGCGAAAACATCCCGGCAACCACAAAGACGACTAAATCCAAACATGAAGGATGTGGTTAAGGCCGAAGTGGTGAAACTATTGGATGTAGGTATCATTTACCCAATATCCGATAGCCAATGGGTGAGCCCAACTCAAGTGGTGCCTAAGAAATCCGGAATAACCATCGTAGCCAATGCCAATAATGAACTCGTACCAACTAGAGTCACTACCGGTTGGAGAATGTGCATTGACTACAGGAAGCTAAACACTGTCACAAGGAAAGACCACTTCCCCCTACCGTTTGTTGATCAGATTTTAGAACGGTTGGCCGGTCATTCCCACTTTTGCTTCCTTGATGGCTATTCAGGGTACAACCAAATAGAAATCGCCTGTGAAGACCAAGAAAAGACTACATTCACATGTCCATTCGGCACTTTCGCCTATCGACGGATGCCGTTTGGACTATGTAATGCCCCTGCCACCTTTCAGCGTTGTATGATGAGCATCTTTTCTGACATGGTGGGGACCATTCTCGAAGTCTTCATGGATGATTTTTTCGTATTCGATTGTAGCTTTGATGAGTGCCTTGAGCACTTGAAATCTGTGCTAAAAAGATGTGAAAAGAAGAACCTTGTGCTCAATTGGGAAAAGTGTCACTTCATGGTTCAAAAGGGAATTGTACTTGGTCACATCGTTTCACAAAATGGAATTGAGGTGGACAAGGCGAAAATTGATCTTATCTCTAACCTTCCACCACCCAAAAGCATACGAGATATACGATCCTTTTTAGGACACGCAGGATTCTACAGAAGGTTCATAAAGGACTTCAGTTCACTCTCTCGCCCTTTATGTAACCTACTTCAAAAGGAAAATTCATTCGAGTGGAATGAAGAATGTCAAAAGGCCTTTACCACCCTTAAAGATATGTTGACATGTGCCCCAATAATGCAACCACCGGATTGGAGCCTTCCTTTTGAGATTATGTGCGATGCTAGCGACTATGCTATTGGGGCTGTGTTAGGCCAAAGAAAAGATAAAAAGCCATGTGTCATCTACTATGCAAGTAGAACCCTAAACTCAGCCCAGGCAAACTACACCACTACTGAAAAGGAACTTTTAGCTGTAGTTTTTGCCTTGGAGAAGTTTAGATCCTACTTGATTGGATCCAAGATCATTGTACTCACTGACCATGCCGCGCTTAAGTATCTTCTCTCTAAAAAGGATGCTATGAAATTGCGGTTTTACCGCTTGTAGAGATACTCGGAGATATGTCTAAGGACCTAGAGGGGGTGATATGGACCTTTTTCAAATTCTTTTCGCCTACTTATGCAATTCAATAAAATAAGCTTTGTAAGCAAGAACACCTCGGCTTCCAAGCCTTGGTGGGTCCAATCAAAAGACTAGCAAGAGGATAAGCAATAAACAAACCTAGTCTAAGCATGCATAGGAAGTAAATGATACAACTAATCAAGCTCCTAACCTATGCATCTTGTGTAGACTTATGAGAGTGGATCAATGAGCTCAAGTCTACACAAGCAGTGAAAGTACATCATGTGTGGGGATGCCTATAAAGTGCCTAGCATGCATTCCTATCAATCATTCATAATTAAGCAATTAAACTAACAATGCAAAGATAGAATGAGCTCAAGAACAATCACAAACACAAGGATGTATAGTGGTTCGACTACGTGTCTACTCCACTCCCGGTTCAAGTACTCAACCCCTTTGAGCACACCGGCATTCACTATCGGAAGTTTTAAATGAGGTTCACCTCTCAACCTTTACACACGGAGGTTTTATCGGTTCACCTCTCAACCGTCGCCGGAGTTTTGAACCAAGGGCTAACTCTCAACCCAATCGCACGTTTACTCCCGTGTCGGAGGCTCTCCCTTGGAGACTTAGTTTAGGCCCGGCTGACGGACCAAGGAACGGCTAACGTCCCTAAGACGAGCTTGACAAACAAACTCAAATTGGACTCTCAAATGAGACAACTTACTTGTCGGATGAGCCCCTTGTTTAGCGCCGTATTGGGTTGCTTGATCTTCGCTCTCCCGTGCTTCAATCAGCTTCCCTTTGCTCCCTCGATCGTGCCGCCGTTGCGTTGCCAATGCCTCAGCCACATTCGATCAAACACCTTGCATGCGATGCCTTGAAAAGCCCAAGGTGCTAGGAGGATGGGTGAATCTCATACATGGGATGTGTAGGTTGTTCCAACTAGGAGATTCACCTAGAGAGTCTTCTAGAGGTCTTGGACAAAGGATATACCTATGTGGGATAGTGTCACACCTCTAGATTTGAGAGAGGAATCAAGTCATCTCTTGATAGCATTTGAATGCCCATACTTGTGTTTGAAACACAAGGGATATGACTTGAAAACCTCCTCTTTGAGGCCCCAAATGATGTACAAGATAAGTGTGGAATGGGCTCTCAAAAACTTCTCACTTATGCCCAAGAATGGAGCCCCATATATATAGAAAAGAGGGCTCCAACGGCTCTAAAACGGGCAGAAAACGGTCATAAACGACTTGTCCCGACCGGTCACGACCGGTCGGAGTCCCCTGCTGCAAGAAGCCACAAGCACAGGCCATATTCACTGGCCGACCGGTCATGACCGGTCGGCACCCTTCACTGGACAGCCAATACTCATTAGGCCGACCGGTCATGACCGGTCGGCCACTCTATCTAGACAGGCTGTGGACTCCAAGCCGACCGGTCATGACCGGTCGGTGCCCTCTGCTGGCCAAATGGGATATCCAGGCCGAATACGCTGGCCGACCGGTCATGACCGGTCGGCCCTCCTTGCTGATCTCCTTCTATTATGAAGGCCGACCGGTCCTGACCGGTCGGCTGGCCTTGTAAATGCAGCAGGAATGCTGGCCGACCGGTCTTGACCGGTCGGACCAGCCTGGGTCCCTTACACATATGCTGAATCACCTCTTTCTTCAGCTGTAGTTTTAGGCCAAGGTGGGGATGTTCAAATGGGACACCTAGGGCCTATCAATGATGCCTAATGGGTTCTAATTATGGTCAAGGACATCACAGATACAAAGGGGATTGGTTTTGGTGGAGGTTAAGGCATCAAGGCATCTCATTTACCTAAATCTTCATTCTTGATGCAGCCGGTCCGTCTTGAGTCTTCGGTCTTCGTCTTCATTGGGCTCAACCGACACAAGACTCACTGCTGTAAGTGATTGACAAACAAGGTGCACTAGTATGCCACGGAAAAGTGCACTAACAATCTCCCCCTTTGTCAATTACTTACAAAAACTTAACCTACCAAAACAAACAAATTACATGTTCAAGATATTACATTGATAAAGCATAAATTACAGGACTCTTGACATGTCTAAACTATGCTGCTCCGCTTCAGTTTGCTCCCCCACAACCTGTCAATCCCTGCATCACAAAACATAGCAAACTAGTTTTGGTGGGATTTGATCATTCTCCCCCTTTTTGTTAGCAATTGACAAACTATTCTCTCCCCCTTAATGATATACCAATGAAGTTAAGGTAAGAGGAGATAGTGTGTCGCAGTTATAACTATAAGCACATGCTAAAAGGAGAGTGTAGGGTGCATGAATCATAAATACATGGAGCAAGCTAAGAAACATGATTAACAAGAAATGTAACTATTCAGCCAAAGTTAATCATGCAATTGGTCAAGGATATATATTTGCAATGAAGCACAAAGGGCTGATAGCCCAATCAACCAACCTCCCCTAATGGTATATCAAGACCAATACTAAGCAAAGATTAGCATACATGAAGCATAAAACTCAAGATGGTTAGCTAATCTAAGCAGGATGACAATCTAGCACGCAAATGTATCAATAAAAGCAAAGCTAAATCATAAAAAATTGGGCGAATGAGTCTTGAATCCTCTGATTTGCCCATAAACACAAAAATGAGGCTGAAATCCTCAGATTTTCCAATAAAAGCCTAACTAGCTACCCTCTCTTACCATGATGAGATTAAAAAGCCAAAGGGTAGCAAAGTTTCACAACACCCTCATAAAATGTAGCATGAGGTGAGGGGTTGGGAACTCTTCCTTCTTCTAGAAGGGATAGCGGTTAGGATCCCCTCTTAGATAATCTGGTAAAGGGGTCGTGATGGAGGCCGAGAGAGCAAGATCTTTATGTTGGCTCTCATCATCAGATTCAGACTCCTCCGTATCATCCCAAGTAGCAGCCATTGCCTTTTTTCCTTTCGGTTTAGGCCCTTCTGAACATTCCGTGGCAATATGGCCGCGACGACCGCAACCGTAACAACGGACGGAAGAAGGTATGGATGATTTTCCTGTACGATTATCACCCTTCTTGTCCTTCTTGTCACGGCTATTCCCTCTATCAAATTTGAGGAATCTCTTGAATTTTTTGTTTAATTTCTCTTCCTCATCATCCTCATCATCGCTATCTTCCTCCGACTCACTTTTGATTTTCTTATGTTTGTGAGAGGACTTGAAAGCGATGTTTTTCCTTCTAGAGGGGGCTTTAAAGCCTAGCTCAAAGGTTTGTAGGGAACCTATGAGTTCTTCAACTTTCATTGTGTTTAGATCCCTACACTCTTCAATGGTGGTGACTTTAGAAGAGAACCGTTCCGGAAGAGATCTCAGAATTTTCCTACAAAGCCTATGTTCCGGAACCGGATCCCCTAAGCCCCACATATCATTTGTGATTTTGTTCAGTTTGGTATAAAATTTAGTAAACGTTTCATCCTCCTCCATAGTAATATTTTCAAATAGAGTGGAGAGGCGCTGGAGTTTAGAATTTTTAACAACATTTGTTCCTTCATGGGTAACTTCAAGAATATCCCATGCTTGTTTACTGGTAGTGCAGTTTTGGATCCGACCAAATTCTTCTCTTGATACTGAACAAAATATGGCATTCAGGCCTTTGGCATTATTAATACGTTGAGCTTTTTCATGAGCAGTCCACAATGCCTTGTCTTTTGGCCTGAGAACATCCGGCTCACCCTCCTTAGAAATAGTGACCATTGGGGGTTCATATCCAAAATCAACCATGTCCCTCACATCCGAATCAATGGATTCCAAGAAGATGCGCATTCGGGCTTTCCAGTATGGATAATTTGACCCATCAAAGAAAGGAGGCTTAGTGATGGATGAAGAGTCCTCTCTAGACATATTTTCAAGTTTCTCTTTAGGATCTATCTCTAGGCAATTAAGCCCTTAAAGAGAAACCCGCTTTGATACCAATTGAAATTGCGGTTTTACCCCTTGTAGAGATACTCGGAGATATGTCTAAGGACCTAGAGGGGGTGATATGGACCTTTTTCAAATTCTTTTCGCCTACTTATGCAATTCAATAAAATAAGCTTTGTAAGCAAGAACACCTCGGCTTCCAAGCCTTGGTGGGTCCAATCAAAAGACTAGCAAGAGGATAAGCAATAAACAAACCTAGTCTAAGCATGCATAGGAAGTAAATGATACAACTAATCAAGCTCCTAACCTATGCATCTTGTGTAGACTTATGAGAGTGGATCAATGAGCTCAAGTCTACACAAGCAGTGAAAGTACATCATGTGTGGGGATGCCTATAAAGTGCCTAGCATGCATTCCTATCAATCATTCATAATTAAGCAATTAAACTAACAATGCAAAGATAGAATGAGCTCAAGAACAATCACAAACACAAGGATGTATAGTGGTTCGACTACGTGTCTACTCCACTCCCGGTTCAAGTACTCAACCCCTTTGAGCACACCGGCATTTACTATCGGAGGTTTTAAATGAGGTTCACCTCTCAACCTTTACACACGGAGGTTTTATCGGTTCACCTCTCAACCGTCACCGGAGTTTTGAACCAAGGGCTAACTCTCAACCCAATCGCACGTTTACTCCCGTGTCGGAGGCTCCCCCTTGGAGACTTAGTTTAGGCCCGGCTGACGGACCAAGGAACGGCTAACGTCCCTAAGACGAGCTTGACAAACAAACTCAAATTGGACTCTCAAATGAGACAACTTACTTGTCGGATGAGCCCCTTGTTTAGCGCCGTATTGGGTTGCTTGATCTTCGCTCTCCCGTGCTTCAATCAGCTTCCCTTTGCTCCCTCGATCGTGCCGCCGTTGCGTTGCCAATGCCTCAGCCACATTCGATCAAGCACCTTGCATGCGATGCCTTGAAAAGCCCAAGGTGCTAGGAGGATGGATGAATCTCATACATGGGATGTGTAGGTTGTTCCAACTAGGAGATTCACCTAGAGAGTCTTCTAGAGGTCTTGGACAAAGGATATACCTATGTGGGATAGTGTCACACCTCTAGATTTGAGAGAGGAATCAAGTCATCTCTTGATAGCATTTGAATGCCCATACTTGTGTTTGAAACACAAGGGATATGACTTGAAAACCTCCTCTTTGAGGCCCCAAATGATGTACAAGATAAGTGTGGAATGGGCTCTCAAAAACTTCTCACTTATGCCCAAGAATGGAGCCCCATATATATAGAAAAGAGGGCTCCAACGGCTCTAAAACGGGCAGAAAACGGTCATAAACGACCTGTCCCGACCGGTCACGACCGGTCGGAGTCCCCTGCTGCAAGAAGCCACAAGCACAGGCCATATTCACTGGCCGACCGGTCATGACCGATCGGCACCCTTCACTGGACAGCCAATACTCATTAGGCAGACCGGTCATGACCGGTCGGCCACTCTATCTGGACAGGCTGTGGACTCCAAGCCGACCGGTCATGACCGGTCGGTGCCCTCTGCTGGCCAAATGGGATATCCAGGCCGAATACACTGGCCGACCGGTCATGACCGGTCGGCCCTCCTTGCTGATCTCCTTCTATTATGAAGGCCGACCGGTCCTGACCGGTCGGCTGGCCTTGTAAATGCAGCAGGAATGCTGGCCGACTGGTCTTGACCGGTCGGACCAGCCTGGGTCCCTTACACATATGCTGAATCACCTCTTTCTTCAGCTGTAGTTTTAAGCCAAGGTGGGGATGTTCAAATGGGACACCTAAGGCCTATCAATGATGCCTAATGGGTTCTAATTATGGTCAAGGACATCACAGATACAAAGGGGATTGGTTTTGGTGGAGGTTAAGGCATCAAGGCATCTCATTTACCTGAATCTTCATTCTTGATGCAGCCGGTCCGTCTTGAGTCTTCGGTCTTCGTCTTCATTGGGCTCAACCGACACAAGACTCACTGCTGTAAGTGATTGACAAACAAGGTGCACTAGTATGCCACGGAAAAGTGCACTAACATGCTAAACCACGGTTGTTAAGATGGATCTTTCTACTCCAGGAATTCGACATAGAAATACGTGATAAGAAAGTAGTAGAGAATGTAGTAGCTGACCACCTCTCTCGACTTGTCCTCACTGATTCCCCTGAAACGACTGCAATCAATGACATGTTCCCTGATGAACAACTCTTTGCTGTTTCCCAATTACCATGGTATGCGGACATTGCTAACTATCTTGCTACAGGTACAATTCCTACATATTGGAAAAAGCAAGACAAGGATAGATTCTTCTCGGAGGTGCGGAAATTCCTTTGGGACGACCCATACTTATTCAAGTATTGTCCCGATCAAATCATAAGGAGATGTGTCCCAGATGATGAGCAACAAAGCATCATCTCCTTTTGTCATTCTCAAGCATGTGGTGGCCATTTTTCGGCTAAAAAGACCACAGCGAAAATTCTGCAATGTGGGTTTTATTGGCCCACTATGTTCAAAGACACACATGAGTTTTGCAAAGCATGTGAACCTTGTCAGAAATTAGTGGGAATCTCCCGTAGAAACATGATGCCACTCAATCCCATCTTAATTATCGAAATTTTTTATTGTTGGGGCATCGATTTCATGGGCCCATTCCCATCTTCTTTTGGAAACCTATACATCTTGCTTGCCGTCGATTATGTTTCCAAATGGGTCGAGGCTATCCCTTGCCGGAATAATGACCATAAAACGGTCATTAGATTTTTAAAAGAAAATATTCTTTCCCGGTTTGGAACGCCTCGAGTCATCATAAGTGATGGAGGGTCGCATGTTCGCTTCCCCAAGTGTAGGGTTGCGATGTAGTAATAAACTCGGTAAGACCGAGGTTGATCCATAGGGAAGGAAGTAAACAATTCCAATTATCCTAATAACTAGAATCAAAGAGGTTTGTGAAATTGATTTTTAACATAAAATAGAAAATCTAATAATGAAAAGATAACTAGAGCATCAAGGATCCACTTATAGCTCTTCTTAGATGCATAATTCGCTATGGTTTCTTACTTTCTCAACTAGAATCGACATTCCTGTCTATCTAGTCGGATGATAGAGCTGTTAAACCAAAAAGTCTGTCATATGTAAGTTCTATGCATAGGATTCACTCAATGAAGGCTGAGCTGAGCATGCTCAATTACATAGGCCATTCCCCTTTCCAAAAGGTCCAGTTCACAATCATAACCATCCTCAAGTCCTCTCACAAGACAAGGCTAGATCATGATTTGAACTAGATTCAAATCACATGCACAATCCATACATATTCAGAAAAACAGAAAAATAGAACTTTGGTAGGAAGTCCCTTCATGAAGAGCTTAGTACTAGAGCGCACTCCGATTCCTCGGATCATACAGGTCTAGACTGTTGCAAACGAATTAAGAAGATTAGTAATTCATCCAAACATCCATGAGTCATCACAAGACTAAGAAAAATTACTTAAAAACTTGTATAAACTTCAAACCTTAGTTCATAATCATGAATTCCAAACTAAAAACCAATAAAACGAATTAAACAATCTAAGAAAACTATAAGGTTCACCTCTTAGCTCTAGCTAAGAGATTAGCTAATAAAAAGCATATTAAAAACTAGAACTAGAACTAAGAAAAGGAAGAAAACTAGCTGGAGGAGGCTAGGAAGCCTCCTATGACTTGAACTCCTTGCTCCCCACGTCCTTGGTTGCCCTGGAATAGAAGAGAGCACCTCCTTTTATAGTGCAGCACTAGTACAGCAACATAGTAGAATTTGTTTCGCTTGGTACGGCTTAACCAATGGTCGGATTGCCTTCAAATTTGATTTGTAGCTTCCTTGTAATGTGATCTATCTCATAGATGATTTAGATTTCCAAAATTATCTTCTGAATGGGCCCACCAATCACATCACCGACCGCCTCTCAAAATCGCGCACTTCGGGTACCTTCAGAACCAGTCATCTTGCTTTCAACGCTCCGGAGTGTACAGAGGTCGGATTGATCTCAAATTTTGAACATGAGTAGAAAACTTCCTCCTCTACATGATAGACGGATTAGATTGTCCAAAAAGATCTCAGAATGTGGTCTGAAAATTAGAACAATTAGGACTTTTATAAACTCTGCGCAGTTGGAGCTTTCTGGATGGTCCATCTTTCTTCAACCGGTACGATCAAACCACACACCCTTTTGATCTGAAACTTTTGTGGTTATTCATATATGGATGTGGTCTAAAAGATGGGCAAAGTAGATTTTTCATATCCTCAATGATGGGCCACCTGGACCGGCCTAGAGTGGAACAGCGAAATCTGGAACTTTCTGGACAATTCGTATTGTTTTGGTCACCACGATCAATCCGTAACTCCGATCGACACGAAACTACTTGGGTTAGTTCGGCGTCGAGTTCCTCTTCGACATGGATGTGTTGGATTTCCAAATATCATTAAGATCGGCCTAGAAAACTGGTCCGAAAAACCAGGTGCGGGAATACATTGCTGTTTTAGAATCTGGAATCTGAAACTTGCATGGCCGACCGGTCACGACCGGTCGGACAGGGCTGGCCGACCGGTCACGACCGGTCAGGCCCTCTTTGGCATTACTCCAGCAAGCATGGCTGACCGGTCAAGACCGGTCGGGCTTCCTTGGCCGACCGGTCAAGACCGGTCGGTCTCTTTTTCTTCTTGTTTTCTTTCTTTCTTTCTTCTATTTTCTTCTTTCTTTGCTTCTTTCTTTGCTTCCTTCTTCCTTCAGCCCTCCTTGGGTCTTCATCCAAGGTTCTAAATCAGCTCTTTTGATCATCAATTGGGCAAAGTAACTCTCATTCCTACAACCACAAAACATGTATTTGATTAGTCTTTAAATTATGAAAACCATGCATAATGAGTGATGAATTGGGGTTAAAATATGCACAATTAAGAGCTCAACACACCCCCCAACCAGCATTTTGCTAGTCCCGAGCAAAACATGCGTGAAACAAGTTTCATTCTCCAAATCCAACTCTCCTCTAGAAACTATTCTTCTATACATTCCAAGACACACAAGCATAAAAATCAGAGAAATTAGGTGATTGAAGTTGAAACCTTAAACTCTTAGAACATAATAAGTATTTATATGAAATTCCCACTGATTGATTGATAAATAGAAGAACTTGAACAAATTCACCCTAGTGTGCATAGTGAAAGTTCATCTCATGAGTTTCTGGGCTCATCTTCATCATAGATCAACTAAACTATGGATTTCAAGGTGCACAGAGCAACAACAAGCCTATGACAGGAATTTGCCTTACCGTCCTTCCGACGACTTTCACACTACGTCCCATTTCCGGCTTTGGTTACGGGTAGACCATCCCCCGGTTGGTAGTAGGTAGCCCTAATCGGAATTTTCCACCATTTTTCCATCATTCCCAATTTCATCCTTCCTTTTCCTTTTTCTTTTTAAATTAGATAGGATTTTTAGAAATCCATATCTTTCGTTATTTTCCCATGGACAAGGATGGACAAAGTACCCCGGCTTGGTTTCTCAACACCTTAAATCAAAGTAAAGTTAATCCACAAATCACATAATCCTTTCAACCCATGAAAATCGTGTAATGTGAACTAGGTGTAAAAGTGTTCAAATTTTCTATCACTCACATAAATAGGGGAATTCACATATAAAACCATTATATTAAAAGAAATTCAAAGCTTGCAACATCACTCACTTCGTATCTCCTCTTCTTATACTCGTATCATCTTGAATGCATAGAAACAACGTTTTCCAAAAGAGTTTTGAATTTTAGAAAAATCGAAAATTTTCTACATAATTGCTCGAAATGTCACAAAAGCTAGTAGATTCATCTAAGGAATCTCACCCCCCAACCAAAATCTTACATTGTCCTCAATGTAATAAGATATGCAATATGCATGACATGAGAGCAATGACACAAAACAAAGGAGAGTGAGAACGAGAGTACCTGAGGTAGCAAGTTGATCAATTCTAGCATCTTCCATTGTCTCAATGAGACTTATTCAATCCTAAATGCAGAAAGAAATCCTAACCTACCTACCTACCTTTGATTAGTCCGATCGACTACATGATCAAATTTGAGCAGGATCTTCATGAATTTCAATAGGTTTCTCATGAGGACCATCCAAAGTCCTGCTCGAATGTATACATGTGTGTGTTTCTTCATGAAAGTCCAATCATAGTGTGCACCACACGCATGTAAGGAGGAGATAAGAACAGCAAAAAGATATCTCCTCAAGTTCTGAATTGGGTTGTAATTGATTAAAAACGGGTCCTCCCAATCAGAATTTTCAATGGGTTGAAAAACCCATGATGGTGGAGAGACATTCATTAAGTATTTTTCAGTTTGGATTGTCTCCTCCACAAATTCAGATTTGCATGGTGCTTCCACAAACCATGGTAAAGAGTGTAAATCAGTGGAATGGTGTTCTTCAGGCACCGACACCATGTCTAACAAACTATCCAACTCTTTAATCATCTCATCATCCAGATCATAGGGGTGGGTCATGCATGCCTTTAGGAAATTGAGAGAGTCGAATGAAGGGTCCTCGTTCTCCCTAAGTGATTAAGAAAATTCTGTTTCAAGGGTAAGGAATTCCTCCTCTATAGAGGGGAGATCTTCCAAAGAAAAATTTTCAAATTCAGTGGTAAGCACATCATCTAACATTAGTTGATCTTTTGAAATTTCAGATTGTGCCACCCCGTCATCCAAAGAAACAGAATTTCCAATCCAAGGGAGTTCTTCCACAATAGAATTGGTCATGTTTTGTTGGTAGAAGGACTCAAAAATATCGACTTCAGCCATCTTTCTAGCAAGAATATCTTCTGGCGACTCATAAACATTTAGCCCTTTGGAAGAAGAAATCATGGACTCACAATCATCCTTCAAACCCTCATTGTAGGCAATCAAACTATCACTTTCAAATTTTGTCGATTCCTCGGGTTCGTCAACCGTCCTTGAAATCTCTTCATCATTTAAATCGAAATAGCTAAAAGAGATAGTTGATTTACCATAATCGATGGTAATGGTGGGATCACTGAGATCAATATCCTCTAGAAGTTTAGTCATTAAATCTAGAGAAGGTTGGGTTTGGATAGCCTCATCCTCCTCATTGTTGAGGATTGATTCGGTGTTCCCAATGTTGGGTTCAATATTTTGAGATGGCGAGAGATTTTGTATGCATTGCTCAGTTATTTTCATAAACTCTCGCGGTGTATCCTCAAGAGTTTGTGTTGGTTGAGGATCATGAGAAAGAAACTCTTGAGGATAATTGTTGGCATCCATGGTTGGCTCATCCTCCATTAGACTAGAGGTGTGAGGACTCTCTCGATAAAGACCATACGTGTTATATGACGAAGACTGATAAGATGGTTGATAGGCATAACCATACAAGTGATCACGCAATGTCTTTACCGGTTGGTCATTACTCCCCCGGTCCTTTTTCTTATTCCTATCTCCTGTTAAACTTGGTGGAATACTCTTGTTATTTTCAACCCAGTAATCACGTAGCGTCTTACGTTGGGGGGTAGTGGAGGTTGATTGACTCTCAGAATAATACTTATGCTTAAATTGGTTCCAATCATAAAGAGTTTTGATTCCATGGTCTGTCATCTCATCTTCCAAAAGGTATGCCTAAGCACCACACTTTCAATCAGCCATAATGAGATTTTAAAGAGTTGGAACTACCCTAATCTAGAAAAAAGAACAAAAAGAAGGGAGATGGAGAGATGTTACCCAATAGAGCGAGATATATGTCAGCAACAATGTCCTACAAAATCCAACAAAAAATTGTTAGTAATCTAGAAAAAAAAATCAGAAAATCTTCTTCTATAAAAACTGAAAATCCTACCTAACTAAGACTACTCTATAGTTACTAGAACAATTAGAACCGTTTAACCTCTTCCCCGGCAGCGGCGCCAAAAACTTGTTCGCTTCCCCAAGTGTAGGGTTGCGATGTAGTAATAAACTCGGTAAGACCGAGGTCGATCCACAGGGAAGGAAGTAAACAATTCCAATTATCCTAATAACTAGAATCAAAGAGGTTTCTGAAATTGATTTTTAACATAAAATAGAAAATCTAATAATGAAAAGATAACTAGAGCATCAAGGATCCACTTATAGCTCTTCTTAGATGCATAATTCGCTATGGTTTCTTACTTTCTCAACTAGAATCGACATTCCTGTCTATCTAGTCGGATGATAGAGTTGTTAAACCAAACAGTCTGTCATATGTAAGTTCTATGCATAGGATTCACTCAATGAAGGCTGAGCTGAGCATGCTCAATTGCATAGGTCATTCCCCTTTCCAAAAGGTCCAGTTCACAATCACAACCATCCTCAAGTCCTCTCACAAGACAAGGCTAGATCATGATTTGAACTAGATTCAAATCACATGCACAATCCATATATATTCAGAAAAACAAAAAAATAGAACTTTGGTAGGAAGTCCCTTCATGAAGAGCTTAGTACTATAGCGCACTCCGATTCCTCGGATCATACAGGTCTAGACTGTTGCAAACGAATTAAGAAGATTAGTAATTCATCCAAACATCCATGAGTCATCACAAGACTAAGAAAAATTACTTAAAAACTTGTATAAACTTCAAACCTTAGTTCATAATCATGAATTCCAAACTAAAAACCAATAAAACGAATTAAACAATCTAAGAAAACTATAAGGTTCACCTCTTAGCTCTAGCTAAGAGATTAGCTAATAAAAAGCATATTAAAAACTAGAACTAGAACTAAGAAAAGGAAGAAAACTAGCTGGAGGAGGCTAGGAAGCCTCCTATGACTTGAACTCCTTGCTCCCCACGTCCTTGGTTGCCCTGGAATAGAAGAGAGCACCTCCTTTTATAGTGCAGCACTAGTACAGCAACATAGCAGAATTTGTTTCGCTTGGTACGGCTTAACCAATGGTCGGATTGCCTTCAAATTTGATTTGTATCTTCCTTGTAATGTGATCTTCCCCATAGATGATTTAGATTTCCAAGATTATCTTCTGAATGGGCCCACCAATCACATCACCGACCGCCTCTCAAAATCGCGCACTTCGGGTACCTTCAAAACCAGTCATCTTGCTTTCAACGCTCCGGAGTGTACAGAGGTCGGATTGATCTCAAATTTTGAACATGAGTATAAAACTTCCTCCTCTACATGATAGATGGATTAGATTGTCCAAAACGATCTCAGAATGTGGTCTGAAAATTAGAACAATTAGGGCTTTTATAAACTCTGCGCAGTTGGAGCTTTCTGGATGGTCCATCTTTCTTCAACCGGTACGATCAAACCACACACCCTTTTGATCTGAAACTTTTGTGGTTATTCATATATGGATGTGGTCTAAAAGATGGGCAAAGTAGATTTTTCATATCCTCAATGATGGGCCACCTGGACCGGCCCAGAGTGGAACAGCGAAATCTGGAACTTTCTGGACAGTTCGTATTGTTTTGGTCACCACGATCAATCCGTAACTCCGATCGACACGAAACTACTTGGGTTAGTTCGGCGTCGAGTTCCTCTTCGACATGGATGTGTTGGATTTCCAAATATTATTAAGATCGGCTCAGAAAACTGGTCCAAAAAACTAGGTGCGGGAATACATTGCTGTTTTAGAATCTGGAATCTGAAACTTGCATGGCCGACCGGTCACGACCGGTCAGGCCCTCTTTGGCATTACTCCAGCAAGCATGGCCGACCGGTCAAGACCGGTCGGGCTTCCTTGGCCGACCGGTCAAGACCAGTCGGTCTCTTTTTCTTCTTGTTTTCTTCCTTTCTTTCTTCTATTTTCTTCTTTCTTTGCTTCTTTCTTTGCTTCCTTCTTCCTTCAGCCCTCCTTGGGTCTTCATCCAAGGTTCTAAATCAGCTCTTTTGGTCATCAATTGGGCAAAGTAACTCTCATTCCTACAACCACAAAACATGTATTTGATTAGTCTTTAAATTATGAAAACCATGCATAATGAGTGATGAATTGGGGTTAAAATATGCACAATTAAGAGCTCAACATCTCACTTTTACAATCGCCCTTTTGAAGCCCTAATGAAGAAATATGGCGTAACACACAAAGTGAGCACTCCCTATCACCCACAAACTAGTGGACAAGCTGAGATATCCAATAGGGAAATTAAACACATTTTAGAGAAAACGGTGAACCCCGATCGCAAGGATTGGTCACTTCGGCTTACCGATGCGCTTTGGGCTTACCGTACAGCTTTCAAAACTTCTATTGGAATGTCCCCCTATAGACTTGTCTATGGGAAGGCTTGTCACTTGCCTGTGGAGTTGGAACATAAGGCATATTGGGCTATTAAGAAGATGAATTTCAATTCTGACAAGGCAAGCTCGCTACGCAAACTACAATTGAATGAACTTGCAGAAATCCGGAATGAAGCTTATGAGAATGCGAGAATTTACAAGGACAAGACGAAGATATTCCATGATAAGAATATTCTTCGCAAGACATTCACGATAAATCAAAAAGTTCTCATGTATAATTCTCGCTTACATCTATTTCCGGAAAAATTGCGATCTCGATGGACCGGTCACTACATTGTGCAAACTGTCTATCCATATGGGACTGTCGAGCTGTTGAATCCAAGGAACGGCAACATTTTTAAAGCAAATGGGTAGCGATTAAAGCCGTTCTTTGAGAAATTCCCTTCAGAAGGTATGTCCATACCCCTGAATGATCCTGTGTATCAGGATGATTGATCTCCTAGTCTGACGGAGGTATAGAGTAGTTAGGATTAGGATTTCGCTGCTTTTGTTTTCTTTTTCATAGGTTTGTTAGAAGAAGGAAGAATTCCACTTTTCACTCTCACATGTACCATCATTCCTCACTCCCTTTATTTTTAAATTGCTCTCATGTTTTGCTCATTGCACATCTTTTACATTGAGGACAATGCAAGATTTGGTTGGGGGGTGTAGGATCGCTTGGATGAATCCAGCATTTTGCAACATTTCAAGCAATCATGTGGAATTTTTTTTCAATTTTTCAAAAATTTAAAACTTTTTGGAAAGCACAGGTTCTATGCATTCAAGTTGATATGAGCATAAGAGGAGGAGATATGAAGTGTATGGGGCTAGATGTCTGGAATCTCTCATAGCATAATGGTTTTATATGTGAACTCCCCTATTTTTATGATTGATAGAAAACCTGAACACTTTTACACCTAGTTCACATTACACGATTTTCATGAGTTGAAGGGATTATGTGATTTATGGATTAGCTAGACTTTGAATTAAGGTATTGAGAAATCAGGCCGGGGTACTTTGTCCATCCTTGTCCATGGGAAAATAATGAAAGACATGGATTTTTAAAAATCCTATCTAATTTAAAAAAAAAAAAGAAAAAGGAAAAGGAAGGATGAAATTGGGAATGTGGAAAAACGGTGGAAAATTCCGATTAGGGCTACCTACTACCAACCGGGGGATGGTCTACCCGTAACCAAAGCCGGAAATGGGACGTAGTGTGAAAGTCGTCGGAAGGACGGTAAGGCAAATTCCTATCATTGGCTTGATGTGGCTCTATGTACCTTGAGTTCTATAGTCTAGTTGATCTATGAAGAAGATAAACCTAGAAACTCGTGAAATGAATTTTCACTACCCACACTAGGTTGAATTTGTTCAAGTTCTTCTATTTATCAACCAATCAGCGGGAATTTCATATGAATGCTTATTATGTTTTGAGGATTTACGGTTCCAACCTTTGACGCTTAATCTTTCTGAATCTTACACTTATGAACCTTTGAATATATAGAAGGATGGTTTCTGAAAGAGAGTTGAGCTTTGAAGAATGAGATTAGTTTCACGCATGTTTTGCTCGGGACTAGCAAAATGCTGGTTGGGGGGTGTGTTGAGCTCTTAATTGTGCATATTCTAACCCCAATTCATCACTCATTGTGCAAAGTTTGTATGGTTTGTAGGCTAATCCAATGAATATTTTGTGACTACAGGATTGAGAGTGAACATCACTCATTTGAAGTTGAAAAGAACATGTTTAGGACCTTGGATGAAGACCCAAAGGAGGACCGAGGCATAGAAGGAAGTGAAGAAGGAAGAAAGCAGATGAAAGAAAGGAAGAAAATAAGAAGAAAATGAGCCAGACCAGTCAGTGACCGGTCAGCCATGCAGGTTTGGATATTACTGAAGAGGACCGACCGGTCATGACCGGTCGGTCATTGTTGCTGGAGAGTTGCTGAAGGCGTCCGACCGGTCATGACCGGTCGGACATGCTTGCTGGACCAATGTTGAATAGGCCCGACCGGTCTTGACCGGTTGGCCACGCTTGCTGGAACGTTAATAAAGACATCCGACCGGTCAAGACCGGTCGGATATGGCTGCTGGACTAAGGATAAACAAGGGCCGACCGGTCATGACCAGTCGGCCATGCGTACTGACTTAGAAGTTGCTAATTTTATCCCGATTTTCTCTGCGCTGTGTAAATGTTACGCACTTTCTCGATTCTTCCGAAGTTGGGGAGCCTCCAGACTATAAATAGACACCTAGGGATTGTTCCTAAGGTATCCTAGAAGGGTTCAAGCGAGGTTGGAGACTGTGGAAGTGGAGATTGGATTTTCACAACTCCGTTTGGTTTGCTTTGCTATTTTCATGTTTTTTGTAGTTGTTTCATGTTTCCTTGGATCATGAGTAGCTAAACCTCTTAGCTAGGGCTAAGAGGTGAAGCTTGTAGTGAATCCAAGATGTTTTAATTCGTAGTTAAGTGGTTTTTAGTTTGGAATTCATGATTATGAACTAAGGTTTGAAGTTTATACAAGTTTTTAAGTAATTTTTCTTAGTGTTGTGATGACTCATGGATGTTTGGATGAATTACTTAGCTTCTTAATTCGTTTGCAACGGTCTAGACCTGTATGATCTGAGGAATCGGAGTGCGCTCTAGTACTAAGCTCTTCATAAAGGGACTTCATGCCAAAGTTCTATTTTTGTTGATTTTCTGGAATATGTAATGATTGTGCATGTGATTTGAATCCAGTTCAAATCCTGATCTAGCCTTGTCTTGTGAGAGGACTTGAGGATAGTTATGATTGAGAACTGGACTTATAGGAAAGGGGAATGACCTATGCAATTGAGCATGCTCAGCTCGGCCTACATTGAGTGAATCTTATGCATAAAACTTAGATATTACAGAATGTTTGGTTTAACAGCTCTAGCATCCGACTAAATAGACAGGAATGTCGATTCTAGTTGAGAGAATAAGAAACCACAGCGGATTGAACATCAAGGATTGCTACAAGTGGATCCTCTGAACCTCTAGTGCCTTCTTATAATTAATTATTCTCGATTTAATTCATCTTTCGTTACTCACATCAACTTCATACAACAATTTGATTAGTAGACTTAATTAGACACTTGTGGATGAATTTGTGAGATCCTACATAGTCCCTGTGGATCGACCTCGGTCTTACCGAGTTTATTACTACATCACAACCCTACACTTGGGGAAGCGAACAGTAACAAAATTGAATTAAATTGAAGATAAATAATTATAAAAAGGCACTAGGGGTTCAAGGATCCACTTGTAGCAATCCTTGATGTGCAATCCGCTGTGGTTTCTCACTTTCTCAACTAGAATCGATATTAAGATCTATCTAGCCGGATGATAGAGCTGTTAAACGAAACAATCTGTTATATGTAAGTCCAATCCATAGGATTCACTCAATGTAAGCTAGGCTGAGCATGCTCAATTGCATAGGTCAGTCCTAATTCTAAAAGGCTCAGTTCACAATCATGGGTTGAAAGGATGATCTGATTTGTGGATTAGCTAGACTTTGATTTAAGGTGTTGAGAAACCAAGCCGGGGTAATTTGTCCATCCTTGTCCATGGGAAAATAACGAAAGATATAGATTTCTAAAATCCTATCTAATTTAAAAGAAAAAGGAAAAGGAAGGATGAAATTGGGAATGATGGAAAATTGGTAGAAAACTTCGAAAAGGGCTACCTATTACCAACTGGGGGATGTTAGTACACCTTTTGTTGTCAATTGGCGTGTTGGTTGGTCGCGTCTTGTCGTGTGAGCCCCGGTCGAAGATTTGAAGATCAAGACTTGAAGATTATGCTTCTTCCATTACTCAAGCTCGTGCTGAAACAAGATCTCAGGTAAGTTGTATATCGATCGACCATAGGAAACCCAAAACATCAAGGAATGGCGTAATGACTCACATATCTTATCCCATTCCCTCTCGACCCTTGCACAAGTTGATCAGACTTGTGAACCATGGCTGGTGCAAAACGTAATTGAACATATGTCCAAACACTGGACTTCATGCACCAAATCACTTCATAACTTGAAAGTGAACCACTGCTGTGTTAAAAACTTAGTCCAGCAAACTTGCTGTGACAAGACCATCTAGACAGCCGACCGGTCTTGATCGGTCGGCCAGAACTGTAAGATATGGACAGCAACCTTGCTGTAATGGATGTGTCTAGACAGCCGAACGGTCTTGACCGGTCGGCCAGGCTCCTCAACACACAACACAGCTTGCTGTGATGAATGAAGCTGGGCAGCCGACCGGTCAAGACCGGTCGGCCAGGAATAACAAAAACTGATCAGAGACTTGCTGTATGAAGATCAGTGTTTGCTCGCCTCAAGTGTAAGGCTGCGATGTACTAATAAAACTCGGTAAGACCGAGGTCGATCCTCAGGGAAATAGAAACAACTTCCAAACTATTTCAGCAACTCAGTTTGCAATAGATATGAGGATTCAATTGAATAATTAAACTAAAACAGTAACTTAATGAAAACCAGTAATTTAAGGTACTGAGGCATTCAAGGATCCACTTGTAGTAATCCCATGTCAATTCAATCAATCCAAGTATAGAGCACAACTAGATTTGAAGTCCTATCTCTCATCTAGTTGGAAAATAAAGCATTCAAACACATTCAATTCCATTCAAGCTGAACTTCCAAGTTCTAGTCCCATTCAACACATGTAGGATTCGAAATCATAGCCTTCGGAGTAACAACCATGCCTATGGACTATGGCTTGCTCAAGGGTTACCATAATTCGAACCTAAACAAACACAACATGATAATCTCAGAGAATTACAAAGAATCCATGTCTGGAGCACATGAACTCTCATAAAACATCTCAAACTACCAACTTAAGGGACTAAAATAAATAAAAATCCAAACTTGAATTGAAATTACTTGAATTAAACTGAATCAAACATGAAATTAGCTATAAGCTTCACCTCTCAGCCTTAGCTGAGAGATTCTAGCCGAGCATTGTCATACTGCAACTAGAACTCATAATAGAAAGCATAAAAACTAGAAAAATCAGAAATTGGAGGGTTGCAGACGCTCCACGACGACTTCCGTCCTCTCCCACGACCTTCCTTGGCTTCTATGATGACCTAGGAAGAGCCCCTAGGTGTCCTTTTATAGTGGGAAAGCCCCCTTGCGTCAGAAACATCCAGAACTTGCGTAAGGTTACGCACTGCGTAGAAATTTTCGGAGTCCCGATTTAGAAACTGCCTGATTTTTAGCATGGCTAACCGGTCGGACTGGCCTGGCCGACCGGTCACGACCAGTCGTCCTTACCTGTTTTTAGTCCAGAGAGTTTCCCAGTAGCCATGACTTGTTGGCTGACCGGTCACGACCGGTCGAACCAAACTGGTCAGGCGTCCAGCGAGCTCAACATCAGCACCGACCGGTTGGCCGACCGGTCAAGACCGGTCGGACCAATTGGTCCTTCTTCCAGTGGTGTCCAGAGGTGTGGCCGACCGGTCGGACGACCGGTCGGACTAGCCATTCTTCTACTTTTCCTTCTTTTCTTCATTCTCTTTTCTTCCTCTTTCTTCTTCCTTCTTTGATCCACGTTGGTCCTTCATTCACAAGTACTAAATGGACCCCTTTTGGTCTCCAATTGAGTGAAGTCTGCTCTCATCCCTACAATCACAAAACATGCATTAGATGGCCCTTTTAATCATGAAAACCATGCATATAATGTGATGTAATAGGTAATGCAATGTATAAATTGGAGGTTCAACACACCCCGTAACTAGCTTTTTGCTAGTCCCGAGCAAAACATGCGTGAATAAGTTCAAACCTCCAAACCCAACTCTCCTTCAGAAGCCATGTTTCTATCCATTCCAAGACATACAAGTATAAAGTTTAGGGAAACTAGGTGATAGAAATTGCAAACTTAAGCTCTCAAAGCATAAGAAGTGTCTACATGAAATTCCCGCTGATTGATTGATAAATAGAAGAACTCGAACAATTTCAACCCAGTGTGCATAGTGAAAGTTCATCTCATGAGTTTCTGGGATTGTGTTCTTCATAGGTCAACTAAACTGTAGATTTCAAGGTGCACAGAGTAACAACAAGCCTATGACGGGAATTTGTCTTACCGTCCTTCCGACGGCTTTCACACTACATCGCATTTCCGGCTTTGGTTATGGGTAGACCATCCCCCGGTTGGTAATAGGTAGCCCTTTTCGGAATTTTCCACCATTTTTCCTTCATTCCCGATTTCATCCTTTCTTTTCCTTTTTCTTTTAATTTAGATAGGATTTTTAAAAATCCATATCTTTCGTTATTTTCCCATGGACAAGGATGGAAAAAATACCCCGACTTGGTTTCTCAACACCTTTTAAATCAAAGTCTAGCTAATCCACAAATCACATAATCCTTTCAACCCATGAAAATCGTGTAATGTGAACTAGGTGCAAAAAGTGTTCAAATTTTCCATCGATCACAACAATAGGGGAACTAACATATAAAACCATTATGTTGGGAGAAATTCAAGACTTACAACATCACACACTTCGTATCTCCTCTTCTCATACTAATATCATCTCGAATGCATAGAAATAAGGTTTTCTAAAAGAGTTTTGAAATTTTAGAAAATTCGAAAAAATTTGTGCATATGAGGCTCGAAATGTTGCAACATGCTAGATGAAGAATCTCATCTCACCCCCCAACCAAATCGTGCATTGTCCTCAATGTAAAAAGATATGTAATGGGCATGAACATGAGAGCAATGGTAAAATAGGAGAGAGTGAGAACAATATTACCTGAGAGAACGATCATGGAAGACTGCAACTCTAATAACTAAATCCTACTAAAACAGTAAAACTAAACAACTAAACCTACCTAAGCTATACCTCCGTCAGACTAGGAGATCAATCATCCTGATACACAGGATCACTCAGAGTGATGGACATGTCCTCTGAATCAAATTTATCAACAAATGGTTTAAGGCGTTGTCCATTAACTTTAAAACAATTACCATTCGCTGCATTCTCAATCTCCACAGCCCCATGAGGAAAAACTTCTTTGACAATATATGGGCCGGTCCATCGAGATCGTAATTTTCCCGGAAAAAGATGAAGTCGGGAATTATACAAGAGTACTTTCTGTCCTTCATGGAAAGATTTCCTGAAGATGTGCTTGTCATGAAAGGCCTTCATCTTACTCTTGTAAATTCTCGAGTTCTCATATGCATCATTAAGGATTTCATCAAGCTCATTTAATTGAAGTTTGCGAAGCGAGCTAGCCTTGTCAATGTCAAAATTTAAAGCCCGAATTGCCCAATAGGCTTTGTGTTCTATCTCCACAGGCAAGTGGCAAGCTTTCTCATAGACAAGTCTATAAGGGGACATTCCAATGGGTGTCTTGTAGACAGTACGGTGAGCCCAAAGTGCATCATCTAATCTTAGGGACCAATCCTTGCGATCTGGTCTCACCGTCTTTTCCAAAATCTGTTTGATTTCCCTATTGGAGATTTCAGCTTGCCCACTTGTCTGTGGGTGGTATGGGGTACTCACCTTATGCCTAATACCGTATTTCTTCATTAAAGCTTCAAAAGGTTTGTTGTAAAAGTGAGAACCACCATCACTAATGATGGCTCGAGGTGTCCCAAATCTAGAGAGTATGTTTTCTTTGAGGAACTTGAGAACCGTACGATGATCGTTGGTTCTACATGGGATAGCCTCTATCCATTTAGACACATAGTCTACGGCAAGCAATATATAGACATGTCCAAATGATGAGGGGAATGGTCCCATGAAATCGATGCCCCAACAGTCAAAGACTTCAAGATATTGAATTGGGGTGAGAGGCATCATATTTCGATAGGATAGTCCTCCTAACTTTTGGCAGCGCTCGCATGCTTTGCAAAACTCGTGGGTGTCCTTGAATAGCGTGGGCCAATAAAAACCACACTGCGGAATTTTTGCAGTAGTTTTCTTGGCAGAAAAATGACCCCCACATGCTTGATCATGACAAAAGGAGATGACGGAATTATGTTCATCATCAGGGACACATCTCCTTATAATTTGGTCTGGGCAATATTTAAACAATAAAGGTTCATCCCAGAAAAATCTGCGCACTTCCCTTAGAAATTTACGTTTGTCCTGCGCAGTCCAATTAATTGGCATCGCACCTGTGGAAAGATAATTGGCTATCAGCGTACCATGGTGGATGCATAGCAACAAAGAGTTGCTCATCAAGGAATGAGTCCTTAATAGGTGACTCATCAATGGAATTAGGTAGGACTAGGCGGGATAGATGATCCGTCACCACATTTTCTACCCCCTTCTTGTCTTTGATCTCCAAGTCAAATTCTTGAAGGAGTAGGATCCATCTAAGCAAATGGGGCTTAGCATCCTTCTTAGAAAGAAGGTGTTTCAGCGCCACATGATCCGTGTAAACAATAACCTTGGATCCTATTAAGTAAGGCCTGAATTTGTCCAAGGCAAAAATGACAGCTAGGAGCTCTTTCTCCGTAGTCGAATAATTAACTTGGGCGGGATTCAAGGTCCTACTTGCGTAGTAGATAACATGGGGCTTCTTATCCTTCTTTTGGCCTAACACCGCCCCAATAGCATAATCGCTCGCATCGTTCATCAACTCAAAATGAATGGACCAATCTGGTGGTTGCATGATAGGAGCGGTTGTCAACATGTCTTTTAGCTTTGTAAAAGCTAATTGACATTCGGCACTCCACTCAAATTGGTTCTCCTTTTGTAGAAGATTACATAAAGGCCTTGAGATATGACTAAAATCCTTTATGAATCTTCTATAGAAACCGGCGTGTCCAAGGAAGGACCGCACATCGCGTATACTTTTGGGTGATGGTAGATTGGAAATTATGTCAATTTTTGCCCGGTATACCTCGATTCCATTGGACGAGATGATATGTCCAAGGACTATTCCTCAATGTACCATGAAATGGCACTTTTCCCAGTTTAAAACGAGGTTCTTCTCCTCACACCTCATCAAGACCAACTTCAAGTGCTTGAGGCACTCATCAAACGTACAACAAAAAACAGAGAAGTCGTCCATAAATACCTCAAGAAACTCACCCACCATGTCTGAGAAAATACTCAACATGCATCGTTGGAATGTGGCGGGTGCATTACATAGCCCGAATGGCATTCTTCGGTAAGCGAAGTTACCAAACAGGCATGTAAATGTGGTTTTCTCTTGGTCCTCCGGATCTATCTCAATTTGGTTATATCCGGAGTAGCCATCTAGGAAGCAATAATAGGAATGGCCTGCTAACCTCTCCAAAATTTGATCCATGAATGGGAGAGGGAAGTGGTCTTTCCTAGTAACCGTGTTGAGCTTCCGATAATCAATGCACATACGCCAACCAGTGGTCACCCTAGTCGGTATAAGCTAGTTATTGGCTTTTTCTATGATGGTAATACCGGATTTCTTGGGGACAACTTGGGTAGGACTCACCCATTGGCTATCTGAGATGGGGTAGATGATACCCACATCTAATAGCTTTAACACCTCGGCTTTGACAACCTCCATCATGTTTGGATTTAGCCGTCTTTGAGGTTGTCTAGTCGTTTTTGCATTTTCTTCAAGGTGTAAACTGTTCACTCCCCAAGTGTAGGGTTATGAAGTAGTAATAATTCGGAAAGACCGAGTATCGTTCCCACAGAGATTTATGAATGGGTATTCTCAGAATTTAACTAAAATAACTAGTAATTAAGATCCTATTAAGAACTAAAGGTAGAAAATAGTGATTTGGGTTTAAACAGTGAATGTGTAAGGTAATATCAATCTAAAAAGGCACTAGAGCGCCAAGGATCCACTTTTGATAAGTTTCAATGCATCAACACAACTAGGTCTCTCATAACTCAATCGGAATCGAATTCATATTTCTATCCGATCGGAATATAGAGCGGTTCAATCAGCAACTATCCAAAACAAGTGTTTATTCATTGATTTGATTCACACAACCATGCTCAGGCCTTGGGCACACTCAATTGTGTAGGCCAAGCCTCTTTCCAATCTAGTTGAGACTCACAACCATAGCCTTCATCAAATCCTGTCACTAGACTTGATTACAACTAATGATTAGAACTCTAATTAAATCAAAATCAATCAACAAACAACTATTTCAGATTACTACAAAAGATAAGAACTTTAGTTGAATGAGTTCCCACATGAAAATCCGGCCATTGCATACAAGGCAATCAAGGAATCTACCATGCCCGGAGTCGATGATAGATCAATGAACTACACAAGCATAAACAATGCTCAGAAGCTAAATTACTAAGTTATGATCACTAAGAATCACATGAGCCCGGAGTCATCAAGAGATCAAAGTAAAAACCCAACTAGTACTTGATTCAAACTCACATTAACTAAAATTCATCAATTGAATCATAAAAAGGAAACCTAGGTTGCATTAATCCATCAAAAACAAATCAAAAGCTTCACCTCTTAGCCCTAGCTAAGAGGTTTTAGTTCATCTCTAACATCCTTGAACTAAAAAGCCTCACAAACATAAAAAACAACTAAAACAGGAAGAAAACTAAGAAACTCGAAGTAGAATCCGTCTCCCAAGTAATCCCCATGTCCTAGCATGCTTTGGTATGAAGGGAAGAAGTCCTTTTATAGCTTGGAGGTGTCCATTACGCAAGAAACTTCCAGATTGCGCGTAAACTTACGCACTTGTGCAGAGAAATTCGGCGCCCAGAATAGAAAGTTCGCTATTTACGACCTGGCCTGGCCGACCGGTCACGACAGGTCGATCTTCATATGTAAACTGTCCAGCGAGTGCACTGGAGAAGGCGACCCGTTGGCTGACCGGTCTTGACCGGTCGGACTGGGCTGGCCGACCGGTCACGACCTGTCGGACCGTGTATTCTTCCCTCCTGTTGGTTCCTTGATGTGGCCGACAGGTCCTGACCGGTCGGGCTTCCTTGGCCGACCGGTCGTGCGACCGGTCTAGGCCCTTTTTCTCTTCATTATTTCTTTCTTTCTTTCTTTTCTCTCCTTGCTTTCTTCTTCCACCTTTTGCACTTGATCTTCTGGTCTTCAATGCTTGTACCGTAGCTCTATTTAGTCTTGAATCAGTGAGATATCCATCTTTTCCCTACAATCACAAATCATGCATTAGAGTAGTCCTTTAAACGTGTAAACCGTGCATAATGAGTGATGAATTGGGGTTAGAATATGCACAATTAAGAGCTCAACACACCCCCCAACCAGCATTTTGCTAGTCCCGAGCAAAACATGCGTGAAAAAAGTTTCATTCTCCAAAACCCAACTATCCTCTAGAAACTATTCTTCCATGCATTCCATGACACATAAGCGTAAAAATCAGAGAAATTCGATGATAAAGGTTGAAACCTTAGACTCTCAGAACATAATAAGTGTTTATATGAAATTCCCGCTGATTGATTGATAAATAGAAGAACTTGAACAAATTCAACCTAGTGTGCATAGTGAAGGTTCATCTCATGAGTTTCTGGGATTATCTTCTTCATAGATCAACTAAACTGTAGATCTCAAGGTGTATAGAGCAACAACAAGCCTATGATAGGAATTTGCCTTACCGCCCTTCTGACGACTTTCACACTACGTCCCATTTCCGGCTTTGGTTACGGGTAGACCATCCCCCGATTGGTAGTAGGTAGCCCCTAATCGGAATTTCCACCATTTTTCCATCATTCCCAATTTCATCCTTCCTTTTCCTTTTTTCTTTTATATTAGATAGGATTTTTAGAAATTCATATCTTTCGTTATTTTCCCATGGACAAGGATGGACAAAGTACCCCGGCTTGGTTTCTTAATACCTTAAATCAAGGTCTAGTTAATCCATAAATCACATAATCCTTTCAAATCATGAAAATCGTGTAATGTGAACTAGGTGCAAAAGGTGTTCAAATTTTCTATCAATCATAAAAATAGGTGAATTCACATATAAAACCATTATATTAAGAGAAGTTCAAAGATTACAACATCCCTCACTTCGTATCTCCTCTTCTTATACTCATGCTATCTCGAATGCATAAAATCAAAGTTTTTCAAAAGAGTTTTGAAATTTAAAAAAATCAAAAAATTTCTACTTTATTGCTCGAAATGTCACAAAAGCTAGTAGATTCATCTAAGGACTCTCTCTCACCCCCCAACCAAAACTTTACATTGTCCCCAATGTAAGAATGTATACAATGAATGTAACACATGAGAGCAATGCCAAAACAAAAAGAGAGTGAGAAAGAGAGATATCACCTGAAGCATATATTTCATGGCAAGATTAGCTTTTGGAGATGGGTTACTTCACAACTAAATCGACTGATCAAAACAAATCCTAATGGGATATTATTATAGAAAAACTATCTAAAATCATCCTCCGTCAGACTAGGAGGTTAATCCCAACAACTCATCCAAAAGCATAAAGTCAAGCAGAATCATTAGATGGATCAAAAGGTTTCGCAGTAACGTCATCCAATATCCTGCTTTACAATAAACATGTGTGTGAGTAATCGAGATAAGCCACTCAAAATCCCAAAAAGAAATTTCAGCGGGTTCCTTAATGTTTTCACCACATGTATAAGAGGAGACATCATCATATTTATCAGAAAAAATATGTCTCCATTCAGATTTTCCTGGGCATTGATATTGCAAGTAAGGATCATCCCAGGGTTGGTGGAGTTCGGTATGCATGATCCACAAAGGTGTGGAAATATGAATTGATTTCTCAGCACAAAAAGGTATTGTTTCCACATCCTTCTCTCAGCTAACGTCATATGCCGATACCGACTCGAAAAGTGTGACCATATCCCTTATCATGTCATCGTTCTCATCAAGAGAGTAAGTCACGTCTTCGTCTAAGTGACCGGAGTAAAAAGGTGAGAGGGACTCATCTTCCACGATCGAATTGATCATGTTTATTTCGTGGACCTCCTAATCTTCATCCTCTTGTTGGTTGTCAACATTGAAAGCATTCAACTCAATCGTCATATTGCCAAAAGACATTTGTATGACCCCACTCCTACAATTTATGATAGCGTTTGATGTAGCTAGGAATGGGCGGCCAAGTATGACAGGAATTTGGGGGCCAATATTAACCATGGGTCGTGTGTCCAAGACAATAAAGTCCACCGGGTAGTAGATATTGTCAACTTGGACAAGAACGTCCTCAATCACCCCTCTCGGAATACGAATCGATCAGTCAGCAAGTTGTAATGTGGTTTTGGTGGGTTTTAATTCACCTAAACCCAATTGTTCATAGACCGAAAAGGGAATTAAGTTCACACTTGCCCCTAGATCAAGTAGAGCATGTTTCACCCGGTAGTCTCCAATCACACATGATATTGTTGGACAACCGGGATCTTTGTATTTCTTGGGCATCCTGTGGTTGATAATGGAACTTACATTCTCTGTCAAAAATGCCTTCTTTTGCACATGTATTTTTCTTTTAACCGTGCAAAGGTCTTTTAAAAATTTAGCATATGACGGTATTTGTTTAATGGCATCCAACAATAGGATGTTGATTTTGACTTGCTTCAAAACCTCCAAAAATTCTTGATATTTATCTTGAGGTTTGGATGAAATCAAGCGTTGGGGGAATGGAGCAACAGGCCTATATTCTTTTAATGGCTCTTTTTCATTCATGGCGATGCTAGGTCCATCATCCTCTTTGGAAGATACCGGATCATTAGGCGTTGAAACCTTCACCGGATCAGATTTTTTAATAATTTTACCACTTCTAAGAGTGGTGATGGCCTTAGCATGTTCCATGTGTTGGTTAGAAGAACTAGGCACGCTTATTTCGCATTGTGGTTTTGGATTTGGTATGGGTTGGACTGGAAGAATTCCTTCCTTTGCGTTTAAGCGAGCCTTGATTTCCTCCACCGAATTTTTAAGCTTAAGCATTATTGTATGGTTGGATTGATTTATTTGAGCTTGACCTTCCATGAATGCTTTCAAAGTATCCTCTATAGGCATTTGAGGTGGGGCCATAGGAATTTGCATTGGGGGCCCCCTTTGAGGATTATTTTGATTAGCCGTGTTTCCATTCGCCCAATTGAAGTTTGGGTTGTTTCTCCAACTAGAATTGTTCGTGTTTGAATTTGGAGTATTAAAAGGTCGTTGATAACTATTCAAAGCATTTGATTGTTCAAATAAAAGTTCTCGAAACGCATAGATTGTTGGACAATCCGGTGTTTGATGCACATTGGAAGCACAAATACCACAAATAGTTTCAACCGCTCCCCTTGGTGGGTTGTGTCCACTTTCTTTAGTTCCATCTCCTCGACCTTTCGTGTGAGTTTAGCCACTTTAGAACCTAGATCATCTTGTTCATCTAAAACATAAATTTCTCCCTTTTCCTTGGTTTGGGGTTGTTTTGAACGTGCTGGCTTAGATGTATCCCATGCTTGTGTGTTTTCAGCCAACATGTCAAAATATCCCAAGCTTCCTCCGTTTCCTTGTTCATGAACTCCCCATTGCACATCATCTCCACGAATTGGCGCATGGTTGAGTTTAATCCATCATAGAAGAAACTAATCAACCTCCACCGTTCATAGCCATGATGTGGGCATGCGTTTAATAGCTCATTATACCTTTCCCAACATTGGAAAAAGGTTTCTTCTTCTTTTTGGGCGAAGTTCATTATGGCCCTTCTTAGTGCATTGGTTCGATGAGTAGGGAAGAATTTTTTTAGAAACTCCCTAGTCATCTCAGCCCATGTCCCAATAGACCTTGGCCTTAAGGAATGTAGCCATGATTTGGCCTTTTCTTTCAAGGAAAAAGGGAATAATTTGAGTTTTATTGTATCCCTAGTCACATTGTCATAGTTTATTGTGGCAATAACCTCTTCAAATTCCTTGCTCTCAGAGTCGAGTCCATGAAATCTAGGAAGAAGTTGGATCAATCCCGGTTTAAAATCAATATTTCCCACATTGTGAGGGAAAATTATGCAAGAGCGAGTACTCGTCCTAGCTGGTTGTAAATAGTCACGTAAGGTTCTAGGTTGAGGTACATCCCCCACTTCATTCTCATCCAATTCAGTAAGGTTTGGGGCTGGATTTTGATGTTGATTAACCCCTTGATTTGGTTGATTTTCAGCCATCTCTCTAGTAATTTCAGGAAAATTTTGATGTTTTCTAGCTCGAGGCTCTCTATCAATCCCTTCAACAATTACTCCGTCACGATTGAGTCGGTTATTAGAATCCCGAGCCCAATGTGGCATGCGAATCCAGAAAGAATGAAACAAAAAGGAAAAAGAATTCTTCCTTCCTTCCTTTACTCCTCTCTAAGACTTAAGCACAAGGTGTCTTGCAATGGCTGAGCCAGAAGTAAGGATAGAGGCCGATTTCTCTTGGTCAATAGGGGTTCAGAGAACTCCCCACCCACTCTTTGAGTCTTTTGAGAAAAGTGCAGAAAAAGAAGAAAGAGGAATAAGATTAAGAAGAGAAATCTCTGAGCACAAGGTGATCCAAGACGACAGAGCCAACCAATAGGAATCAAGGCGGCACAAGGCCAACCTATCAGAGATCCAAGAGGAGTCTCCACCCACTCTACAAGAGATGAAGATGGTAGGAATGAGTAGGAGAAGAAGAAGAGTAAGGCTAGAATGATAAAACCTAATTTGTGACTTAAGATGCCTACTTCTTCTTCAACTTCCTAAAAATCCCTAAATTAGACCTATGTTAGAATCCTGCAAAAATCAAAACAAAGTGAGTTAGTATTTAGAAGAAAACCTACCCTAAAAAGCAAAACAAATCCTAAACCTATCTTAACACAATCTCAACTAAAAGGTATTTCAGAAAGTTCTAAAAATACCGCATAGAAATCCCCGGCAGCGGCGACAAAAACTTGTTCACTCCCCAAGTGTAGGGTTACGAAGTAGTAATAATTCGGAAAGACCGAGTATCGTTCCCACAGATATCTATGAATGGGTATTCTCAGAATTTAACTAAAATAACTAGAAATTAAGATCCTATTAAGAACTAAAGGTAGAAAATAGTGATTTGGGTTTAAACAGTGAATGTGTAAGGTAATATCAATCTAAAAAGGCACTAGAGCGCCAAGGATCCACTTTTGATAAGTTTCAATGCATCAACACAACTAGGTCTCTCATAACTCAATCAGAATCGAATTCATATCTCTATCCGATCGGAATATAGAGCGGTTCAATCAGCAACTATCTAAAACAAGTGTTTATTCATTGATTTGATTCCCACAACCATGCTCAGGCCTTGGGCACACTCAATTGTGTAGTCCAAGCCTCTTTCCAATCTAATTGAGACTCACAACCATAGCCTTCATCAAATCCTGTCACTAGACTTGATTACAACTAATGATTAGAACTCTAATTAAATCAAAATCAATCAACAAACAACTATTTCAGATTACTACAAAAGATAAGAACTTTAGTTGAATGAGTTCCCACATGAAAATCAAGCCATTGCATACAAGGCAATCAAAGAATCTACCATGCCCGGAGTCGATGATAGATCAATGAACTACACAAGCATAAACAATGCTCAGAAGCTAAATTACTAAGTTAGGATCACTAAGAATCACATGAGCCTGGAGTCATCAAGAGATCAAAGTAAAAACCCAACTAGTACTTGATTCAAACTCACATTAACTAAAATTCATCAGTTGAATCATAAAAAGGAAACCTAGGTTGCATTAATCCATAAAAAACAAATCAAAAGCTTCACCTCGTAGCCCTAGCTAAGAGGTTTTAGTTCATCTCTAACATCCTTGAACTAAAAATCCTCACAAACATAAAAAACAACTAAAACAGGAAGAAAACTAAGAAACTCGAAGTAGAATCCGTCTCCCAAGTAATCCCCATGTCCTAGCATGCTTTGGTATGAAGGGAAGAAGTCCTTTTATAGCTTGGAGGTGTCCATTACGCAAGAAACTTCCAGATTGCGCGTAAACTTACGCACTTGTGCAGAGAAATTCGGCGCCCATAATAGAAAGTTCGCTGTTTACGCAGGACCGACCTGGCCTGGCCGACCGGTCACGACAGGTCGATCTTCATATGTAAACTGTCCAGCGAGTGCACTGGAGAAGGCGACCCGTTGGCTGACCGGTCTTGACCGGTCAGACTGGGCTGGCCGACCGGTCACGACCTGTCGGACCGTGTATTCTTCCCTCCTGTTGGTTCCTTAATGTGGCCGACCGGTCCTGACCGGTCGGGCTTCCTTGGCCGACCGGTCGTGCGACCGGTCTAGGCCCTTTTTCTCTTCATTATTTCTTTCTTTCTTTCTTTTCTCTCCTTGCTTTCTTCTTCCACCTTTTGCACTTGATCTTGTGGTCTTCAATGCTTGTACAGTAGCTCTATTTAGCCTTGAATCAGTGAGATCTCCATCTTTTCCCTACAATCACAAATCATTCATTAGAGTAGTCCTTTAAAAATGTAAACCGTGCATAATGAGTGATGAATTGGGGTTAGAATATGCACAATTAAGAGCTCAACATATACGGTGAGTGTAAACCGAAGAATCTATCCCTTTGAGATCCGCTATTGTCCAACCTATGCCTTCCCTATGTTCTTTGAGTAGCTCAATCAACTTGAGCTCTTGGTCTTTCTCTAGGTGAGAGGCAATGACAACTGGGAAAGTTTCCTCTTGACCCAAATATACATATTTAAGCTCGGATGGCAATGGTTTAAGGTCAAGCTTCGGTGGTTTGATGTTAGACGGTAGAGGCCTTGATGTGGTTGGTGGCAACTTTTCAAAATGGGGCCTCCACCGGCTAGTACCAACTACCGGTCTTTCTATGTTCAATGCTTGCACAATTCCACTAATGATGGGGTTTTCGGAATCCATGAAATGTGCCAAGCATGTCTCCAAGCTTTCTAGTGGTTCAAGTTGGAGGAGTTCTTCTTCTTCAAAAGATCCAAGCATGTTTACCTCGAAGAACTCATCATCATCGACATCCCTATGTCTTTTGCCCAAGTGAAACACATTCACCTCTAATGTCATGTTTCCAAAGGATAGTTGCATCACCCCATTCCGGCAATTGATGATTGCGTTTGATGTGGCAAGGAATGGGCGGCCTAATATCACCGGTATTTGAGTGTTAGCATCCAAAACCGGTTATGTGTCCAAGACGATAAAATCTACCGGGTAGTAGAATTTGTCAACTTGGACTAGAACATCCTCAACTATCCCCCTCGGTACACGGATAGATCTATCAGCGAGTTGCAACATGGTTTTGGTGGGTTTTAATTCACCAAGACCCAATTGCTCATATACCCGAGTATGGGATCAAGTTCACACTCGCCCCCAAATCTAGCAAGGCATGCTCAATCCGGTAGTCTCCAATGATACATGAGACGGTGGGACTACTGGGATCTTTGAATTTTTTTTTTTTTTTGGGGGGGGGGGGGGGGGGGTCTTTTGAGTGAGAATGGCACTCACTTGCTCATTTAAGAAGGCCTTTTGCTGCACATTATATTTGCGTTTTGTTGTGCATAGGTCCTTTAGAAACTTGGCATAAGAGGGGATTTGTTTGATGGCATCAAGCAAAGGGATGTTAATCTTGACTTGTCTGAAAATCTCTAGAATATCATGAGAGTTTGGAAGAGATTTTGGGGCAACCAATCTCGAAGGGAATGGTGCTACGGGCTTGTAAACGCGTTCCGTTTCTTGTGGGGCTAAGTTAGATCCATCCTCATCCTCAGAATTTATCGGATCATTAGGCTTGTCGGCCTTCACCGGAATAGATTTGTCAATTTGTTTACCACTTCTAAGAGTGGTGATGGATTTGGCTTCCTCCATGTGTTGGTTGGAAGGATTAGGAATGCTCACTTCATGTACTTGCTTTGGATTGGGCTGAGGTTGGGCCGGAAAGGTCCCTTCCCTAGCATTCAAGCGTCCCTTAATCTCATCAACCGAGACTTTAAGCTCTTGGAACATTTGCTGATTTGTTTGATTGATTTGCGTTTGCCCTTGTATAAACGCTTTCAAGGTATCCTCCATTGAGAATTGAGGTGGGGCCATATTTTGCATGGGTGGCCCTCCTTAAGAGTTGGTAGGATTGCCCGTGGGAGCATTCTTCCAACTGAAATTTGGGTGGTTATTCCAACTAGTATTGTACGTATTACCCACCAGTCCATTGAAAGGCCGTTGATACCCATATGTGGCATTTGCATGTTCATGTAATACCCCTTGAAATGCAGGAATTGTGGGACAATCTTGCGTAGCGTGTAAATCGGTGAGACAAATCCCACACATGGTTTCAATAGCTTCATTGGACTTTGGAACTCCACTTTTACTAAGTTCCATGGCCTCGACCTTCCTTGTGAGGTTGGCTATCCTTGCATTCACGTCGTCTTCCTCCTTAAGGATATAGATCCCTCCTTTCTCTTGAGTAGGCTTGGGGTTATTGGGTTTATCCGAGGTATCCCAAGATTGGGCATTTTCAGCCAACATGTCCAAGTAACTCCAAGCCTCATCTGGATTTTTACTCATAAACTCGCCATTGCACATCATCTCTACAAATTGTCGCATATTGGAACTTAATCCATCATTGAAAAAATTTATAATTCGCCAACTCTCATAGCCATGATATGGGCAAGCAAGTAGGAGGTCCTTAAATCTCTCCCAACATTGGAAGAAAGATTCACCCTCTTTAGCCGAGAAATTCATTATGGCTCTTCGAAGGGTGTTCGTTTTATGAGCCGGGAAGAACTTTTTTAAGAATTCCTAGGTCATCTCATTCCATGACCCAATCAAATGTGGTCTAAGAGAGTGAAGCCAATCTTTGGCTCTTTCTTTCAATGAAAAGGGAAAAAGTTTAAGTCTAATAGTATCTTTTGAAACATTTGTGTACTGCAAGGTAGCCACCACTTCTTCAAATTCTTTCAAGTGCAGATACAGGCGGTCAGAGTCTAACCCATGGAACTTTGGTATAAGTTGAATTACACCCGGCTTTATATCAATGTTTCCCCCGTTTGGTGGTAGAACCACACAAGAGGGTGTAATTGCACGGGCTGGTTATTGGTAATCCCGCAGTGATCTCATTGGAGGAACGTTATGTACCTCATTCTCTCCTACTCCCTCTTGATTTGCGTTTGTAGTTGGAGTAGGGGGGGAGGATTCCTTAAAGGTGTTTGATCCATACTCCCCAAACTTTCACAATGCTCTTGGAAATTTCGGACTCGTCTATGGACTGACAATGGTCTAACTAAACCACCTTCAGATTGGAGACGATTTGAGTGGTTACGTTCCCAACGGGACATAAACCACTCAACCAAAAACTAAACTAGTCCTAAATCCTAGAAATCTGAAATTAATCTGAAAATAGAAAATCTGTAAAAGCTAAGTTAGAAAGGTATCACCTGATGTGCTTTTAACTAGAGAAGAAATCCTATAAAGCAAAACAGTTTGTTAGTTCTAAAAAAAATCAGAAAACCTATCTACTTCTACTTCTACAGCCACTAAAATAATTCGAAAACCGTTATCTAGAGTCCCGGCAGTGGCGCCAAAAACTTGTTCGCTCGCCTCAAGTGTAAGGCTACGATGTAGTAATAAAACTCGGTAAGACTGAGGTCGATCCTCAGGGAAATAGAAACAACTTCCAAACTATTTCAGCAACTTAGTTTGCAATAGATATGAGGATTCAATTGAACAATTAAACTAAAACAGTAACTAAATGAAAACCAGTAATTTAAGGTACTAAGGCATTCAAGGATCCACTTGTAGCAATCCCATGTCAATTCAATCAATCCAAGTATAGAGCACAACTAGATTTGAAGTCCTATCTCTCATCTAGTTGGAAAATAAAGCATTCAAACACATTTAATTCCATTCAAGCTGAACTTCCAAGTTCTGGTCCCATTCAACACATGTAGGATTCGAAATCATAGCCTTCGGAGTAACAGCCATGCCTATGGACTATGGCTTGCTCAAGGGTTACCATAATTCGAACCTAAACAAACACAATATGATAATCTCAGAGAATTGCAAGGAATCCATGTCCGAAGCACATGAACTCTCATAAAACATCTCAAACTACCAACTTGAATTGAAATTACTTGAATTAAATTGAATCAAACATGAAATTAGCTACAAGCTTCACCTCTCAGCCTTAGCTGAGAGATTCTAGCCGAGCATTGTCATACTACAACTAGAACTCATAATAGAAAGCATAAAAACTAGAAAAATCGAAAATAGGAGGGTTGCAGACGCTCCACGACGACTTCCGTCCTCTCCCATGACCTTCCTTGGCTTCTATGATGACCTAGGAAGAGCCCTTAGGTGTCCTTTTATAGTGGGAAAGCCCCCTTGCGTCGGAAACATCCAGAACTTGCGTAAGGTTACGCACTGCGCAGAAATTTTCGGAGTCCCGATTTAGAAACTGCCTGATTTTTAGCATGGCTGACCGGTCGGATGTTGAGATCTTAATTGTGCATATTCTAACCCCAATTCATCACTCATTATGCATGGATTTTATGTTTGAAGACTATTCTAATGCATGGTTTTGTGATTGCAGGAATGAGAGAGAGTTCACTTGATCAATAGCTAAAAGAAACATATTTAGGAACCTTGGATGAAGACCCAAGGTGGGCCAAAGAAAGAAGAAAGCAAGGAGAGAGAAGAGAGAAGAAAGAAAGAAGAAAACAATGCAGAAAATTTGGCTAGACCGGTCAAGACCGGTCAGCCAGGAGACCCACGACCGGTCAAGACCGGTCGGCCATGGGTAGAAAAGTCTTCACATGTTGCTGGACTGCCATCCAGACAGGCTAGACCGGTCTTGACCGGTCGGCCATGCAAATTCCAGGTTCCAGATTCCAGACAGCAGGCTATTCCCGTTTCTAGTTTTTTGGACCAGTTTTCTGGGCCTATCTTGATGATATTTGAAAATCCAGCACATCCATGTCGAAGAGGAGCTCGACGCCGAACTAACCCAAGTGGTTTCGTGTCGATCGGAGCTACGGATTGATCGTGGTGGCCAAAACAATACGAACTGTCCAGAAAGTTCCAGATTTCGCTGTTCCACTCTGGGCCAGTCCAGGTGACTCATCATTGATGATATGAAGAATCTACTTTGACCATCTTTTATACCATATCCATATATGAATAACCATAAATTTTTAGATCAAAAGGATGTGTGGTTTGATCGTACCGGTTGAAGAAAGATGGACCATCCAGAAAGATCCAACTGCGCAGAGTTTATAAAAGCCCTAATTGTTCTAATTTTCAGACCACATTCTGGGATTGTTTTGGACAATCTAATCCGTCTATCATGTAGAGGATGAAGTTTTCTACGAATATTCAAAATTTGGGATCAATCCGACATCTGTACACTCCGGACCGTTGAAAGCAAGATGACTGGCTCTGAAGGTACCCGAAGTGCGCGATTTTGAGAGGCGGTCGGTGATGTGATTGGTGGGCCCATTCAGAGGACAATCTTGGAAATTTAAATCATCTATGAGGAAGATCACATTACAAGGAAGCTACAAATCAATTTTGAAGGCAATCCAACCATTGGTTAAGCCGTACCAAGAGAAACAAATTCTGTTATGTTGCTGTACTATTGCTGCACTATAAAAGGAGGTGTTCTCTTCTATTCCAGGGCAACCAAGGACGTGGGGAGCAAGGAGTTCAAGTCATAGGAGGCTTCCTAGCCTCCTCCAGCTAGTTTTTCTTCCTTTTCTTAGTTCTAGTTTTATTTTTAATATGCTTTTCATTAGCTAATCTCTTAGCTAGAGCTAAGAGGTGAACCTTATAGTTTTCTTAGATTGTTTAATTCGTTTTATTGGTTTTAAGATTGGTTTTCATGATTATGAACTATGGTTTGAAGTTTATACAAGTTTTAAGTAGTTTTTCTTAGTCTTATGATGACTCATGGATGTTTGGGAGAATTACTTAAATTCTTAATTGGTTTGCATCAGTCTAGACCTGTATGATCCGAGGAATTGGAGTGCGCTCTAGTACTATGATCTTCATGTGGGGACTTCCTACCAAAGTTCTACTTTTCTGAATTTCTGTAATATGTATGGATTGTGCATGTGATTTGAATCAAGTTCAAATCATGATCTAGCCTTGTCTTGTGACAGGACTTGAGGATGGTTATGATTGTGAACTGAACCTTTTGGAATGGGGAATGACCTATGCAATTGAGCATGCTCAGCTCAGCCTACATTGAGTGAATCCTATGCATTGAACTTACATATGACAGATTGTTTGGTTTAACAGCTCTATCATCCGACTAGATAGATCTTAATATCGATTCTAGTTGAGAAAGTGAGAAACCATAGCGAATTATGCATCTAAGGAAAGCTATAAGTGGATCCTTGATGCTCTAGTTATCTTTTCATTATCAGATTTTCTATTTTATGTTCAAAATCAATTTCACAATCCTCTTAAGATTCTAGTTATTAGGATAGTTTGAATTGTTTACTTCCTTCCCTGTGGATCGACCTCGGTCTTACCGACATTATTACTACATCGCAACCCTACACTTGGGGAAGCGAACATCGGACGACCGGTCGGACTGGCCTGGCCGACCGGTCACGACCGGTCGTCCTTACCTGTTTTTAGTCCAGAGAGTTTCCCAGCAGCCACAACCTGTTGGCCGACCGGTCAGGACCGGTCGGACCAAACTGGTCAGGCGTCCAACGAGCTCAGCATTAGCACTGACCAGTTGGCCGATCGGACAAGACCGGTCGGACCAACTGGTCCTTCTTCCAGTGGTGTCTAGAGGTGTGGCCGACCGGTCGGACTAGCCATTCTTCTACTTTTCCTTCTTTTCTTCATTCTCTTTTCTTCATCTTTCTTCTTCCTTCTTTGATCCACCTTGGTCCTTCATTCACAGGTACTAAATGGACCCCTTTTGGTCTCCAATTGAGTGAAGTCTGCTCTCATCCCTACAATCACAAAACATGCATTAGATGGCCCTTTTAATCATGAAAACCATGCATATAATGCGATGTAATAGGCAATGCAATGTATAAATTGGAGGTTCAACAATCAGCTGGACTGCCAACCGGTCTTGACTGGTCGGCCAGCAATATACAAACTGTCCAGCAGCTAGGCAGCCGACCGGTCTTGACCGATCGGCCTTCACATTTCATGTAGTCCAGCAAGCATAGCCGACCGGTCTTGACCGGTCGGCCTGCATTCATAAGGTTGTCCAGCAAGTGCAGCCGACCGGTCTTGACAGGTCGACCTGCATTCTCCATTCAGTCCAGCAAGGGGATCCGACCGGTCTTGACCGGTCGGGCAGACTCAAATGTGGCCTAGTGTTTTGAATTCCGACCGGTCCGTCCAACAGGTTGAGACCCCTCTCTGACAGGTCGGACATGACCGTTTTAGATCCGTTGGGGCCATCATTTGGGGCTCTATATAGCCATGACTTGTGATCTTTCATGACGTGCATTCAACACCCTTCAAGAGCTAAGAGAGAGAGCTTTTACTCACATCCTCCTACCCTCTTTTCTCTTAAGTCCCTTGAGTTCATCATTCAAACCTAGCCATTAATGGCTTATCAATGAGTATTCAAAGCTCGGTTTAAACTATGAACTCAAGACCTTCATTCATGGCTGACCTACCTTCGAAATATCTTTATGAGGTCAATTATAGCCATTGAATGCTTGAAGTTTGGTAGTTCCCTCATTACCATTGCATTGAATAGGCAAGAGGAACTTGACCAACTCTCTCCCAACTACCCAGCATCAACATAACCTCATCATTTGCATCGGTAGCTGATCTTGGGAGCACAAAGAGAAGCTGAAGCACGTGGAGCTGAAGCTACTCATCAAAGGCATCGAATCGGGGCTCAATCGTCTAGGTATGTCTTGTTTTTAAAAGTCCATTTATTGAATCTCTATTCCCTGGATTGGGAAACTCCGGCGGGAGTGTACGTGACCGTCCTTGGATTAGGATTGGTGAGAGTTTGAGATCCAAACTCGTCAAGTCCCTGGATTGGGCCATCGGCGGATGGTAAACGTGGTCCCAGATCAAAGGATGTCAAGGTTGATGGTTAACCTGATTTAAAACCACGATTATAGTGAAATCCAGTGGTCTCATAGGTTGAGATCGTGAACCGGGAGTGGAGTAGGGAAACCGAACCACTATAAATCGTTGTGCATTGTGAGTTTGAATGATTGCTATGTGTTGAATGGCTTAGTGAATCATGAATGCTAACTGTTTGATGAAATGCTTATGATAGTCTTTGCTTACAAATTCATCATATAATTGCCTTGAATGTTATTGTGATAATCTTGGTTGCTAAGATTAACTTGATTAGTTTTAATTGTAAATGGAAATTAAAAAAAGTCCTATTCACCCCCCTCTAGTACATTAGGCGTATCTCCGAGTATCTCCTCAAGCGGTAAAACCGCAATTTCAATTGGTATCAGAGCGGGTTCCTCCGCTCAGGTTTAAAAACCCGGAGTGAGATCCTAAGAGAACTTGAAAATATGTCTAGAGAGGACTCTTCATCCATTACTAAGCCTCCCTTCTTTGATGGGTCAAACTATCCATATTGGAAAGCCCCAATGCGCATCTTTTCGGAATCTATTGATTCAGACGTTAGGGACATGATTGATATTGGATATAAACCCCCAATGGACACTATATGTAAGGAAGGTGAACCGGATGTCCTCAGGCCAAGAGATAAGGCGATGTGGACCTATTATGATAAAGCTCAACGTGTTCATAATGCCAAAGGCCTGAATGCCATTTTTTGTTCAGTATCTAAAGATGAATTTGGCCGGATTCAAAATTGCACAACCAGTAAGCAGGCATGGGACATTCTTGAAGTTACGCATGAAGAAAAAAGCATTGTTAAAAACTGAAAACTTCAGCGTCTATCTACACAATTTGAAAACATTACTATGGAGGAGCACGAAACATTTACTGATTTCTATACCAAACTGAACAAGATCACAAATGAAATGTGGGGCTTGGGGGATCCTGTTCCGGAGAATAGACTGTGTAGGAAAATTCTAAGATCCCTACCGGAACGAGGTTCTCTTCCAAAGTTACTACCATAAAAGAATGTAGGGACCTGCATACCATGAAAGTTGAAGAATTACTAGGGTCCCTTCAAACCTATGAGCTAGGTTTCAAAACTCCCTCCAAATCCAAAATTACAGCCCTGAAATCTTCTCACAAGAAACAAGAGTCTGAATGTGGAAGTGAGGAAGATCCAGACTTAGAAGAAATGGCACTTATGGCCAAGAAATTTCAGAAATTCTTCAAAACTAGGGGAAATACTTCTAGAAGGAAACCCTACCAGAAGGGTAAACCTTTTGACTCCAAGAACAACAAAAGAAAATTTTCTAAGTCAAAAGATCCTCAATGCTACAAGTGTAGAGGATTTGGTCACATTGCATCCGAGTGCACTGATAAAAAGGCCAAGAAAAAGGCAATGGCAGCTACATGGGATGAAATTGAAGAATCTGAATCAGAATAATTCATATACTAAAGTGAGGAGGAGCAAGGTTCAATCAGAATTTTAATGGCCTCCATTACTGATATTGTGCCTCAAATTGTGCCCATTGCGAAGATCACCGGAGACATTGATGATCATGAATCCTCTAACACCGAAAATGATTCCTTGAGTGATGACGAGAATGAGGATGAAGGCCTTCAGGAGGTATATAACCAACTATACATTGAAAATATAATTACCATTAAAAAGTTAGGCCAAATGAAGGCTGAAAATGACAAATTGATAAAAAATCTTGACGGATTGAAAATTGAGAATCAAAAGATGGGTCAAGATCTAGAAGAGCTGAAAAGGAAGAATGATGAGCTTGAAGAAGAAAAGAAAAAGCTCATAAGTGGTGAATCTCTAGACAAGCATGCTAGACTTGAGAAAGAACTCAAAGAGGCGAACACTGAAATTGATCGTCTTAAGTGTCAAGTCATTGACTCTAGAAGACGGTTAGCCCAAGGAGAAGAAAACCTTGTAAAACTCCTAGGTGTTGTAAGATCACTAAGGGACAAAAGAGGTTTGGGCTATGACAGTCACATTTCAAAAACTACCTCAGTCCATTCGATTGTAAGAAAAGATCATGGTGCATCAGGGAGTAAAACTAGAGCATCTCCTGTCTGCCATACTTGTGGAGACATTGGCCACTTAAAGTTTGAATGCATGGTGTTCAAAAATCCGGTCCAAAACTTGAAAGGTAAATTTGTACCGACCGGGAAAAATGTGTAAGCCAATTGGAATCCTCCCATGCATACTTCACCAAAAAGGGGAAACATTCGAAAGAATTATCCTGCTCTTCCTAGGAAGGACAAGAGGATGGATGAACTGTTGGAGCAAGTTAAAATGCTGAATTTGAAAACTGCTCTTCTCTTGCGTGAAAAAGAAAAATCTGATTCTCCCAAGAAAACTAGAGAATCTCACCATAAGAACACCCCTCATAAAAGGACAACAACTAAATGGGTTGTTAAGAACAAGTGCTTGGTCATTCATACTGCCCTAAAACCTGGGAACACCCATAGATGGTACTTGGATAGTGGTTGCTCTAGACACATGACAGGTGATAGATCTCAATTTTGTGCATATGACAAATTTGATGGTGGGTCTGTCACATTTGGTGATGGGAGCATAGCTAAAATTATTAGTAAAGGAACCATCACGGGGCCAGGTTTGCCCGAAATTGAAAATGTGTTGTATGTTGATGGCCTTAAACACAACTTACTGAGTATCTCACAGATTTGTGACGAAGAGCACTCAGTAAGCTTCTCCAAAGATATGTTCAAGATCCTGAACTCCATAGGAAAATTAGTCATGAAAGGTCTACGCACAGGAGACAACTGCTATGTCATTGAAAATCACAACAATTCAAGCTCCTCCACCATGTGTCACGTGGCCGTTCAGGATGAAACAGAACTATGTGACCATCAACTCAATCATGTACATTATAGAAATCTGTTTAAACTGAGTCAGAAAAATTTGGTGAGAGGTCTACCCAAGATGGGTAAAAGACCAAATGCTGTGTGCATCGCATGCCAAAAAGGTAAACAAATCAAGGTTGCACACAAGAGAACCTCTATCCTGGTCACATCAAAACCATTTGAAATGCTACACATGGACCTAGTTGGTCCTACCAGGGTACTTAGCCAAGGTGGAAAATGATACTTCTTTGTAGTCGTTGATGATTACTCTAAATTCACATGGGTCGCCTTCCTAAGAGAAAAATCTAACACTTTTGGAGAATTCCAAAAACTAGTGAAGCGACTTCACAATGAGAAAGGATACATGGTAGCAAGAATCAGGAGTAATCACGGCGGTGAATTTGAAGATCATCGTTTGAATGCATTATGCGATGAATTGGGTATTCACCATGAGTTCTCAGCACCCAAAACACCTCAACAAAATGGGGTTGCTGAAAGGAAAAATCGAGTATTGTTGGATATGGCCACAACGATGCTTAATAATAAGAATCTTGCGCAAAATCGATGGGCCGAAGCAGTAAACACTGCCTGCTATGTTATAAATCGAGTTTATTTAAGGGCAGGTCTAAACAAAACTGCTTATGAACTGTAGTGTGGAAAGACACCAAATGTGAAATACTTTAAGGTCTTTGGTAGTACATGTTATATTCTAAGAGACCAAGAAAATTTGGGAAAGTTTGACTCCAAAAGTGATGAGGGTATCTTCTTAGGATACTCATTAAATAGTAGAGCCTTTCGTGTCTACAACCTTCGAACCTCATCAGTTCAAGAGTCAATCAATGTGACTGTGGACGATAGCTTGGATAAATCTGTGTCTCCAGGTGATGAAGAAGAAGATGAGGGCATATGCGAGATAGGAAAATCTGATAAACAACCCTCATCTCCAAATGCCCCCACTGCTCCTGGTGATGTACAACTTGTCAAGGATCACCCCCTCAATCAAATCATTGGGGATCCTAGCATTGGTGTCAAAACCAGGAGACAGTTGGAGGCAGTCAACAGTCACCTGTGTTTCACATCAAAAATAGAACCAAAAAATGCTGATGAAGCTCTAAATGATGAATTCTGGATCCTTGCAATGCAGGACGAGCTTCAACAATTCATTAGAAATGAAGTGTGGTATCTGGTCGACATGCCGGAAAGGAAAAATGTTATTGAAACCAAATGGATTTTTAAGAATAAATTTGATGAATCTGGGAATGTAATACGAAATAAGGCTCGGTTAGTTGCTCAGAGATATTCACAAATTGAAGGTATTGATTTTGATTAAACATTTGCCCCTGTAGCTAGACTCGAGTCTATTAGAATTCTTATGGCTGTTGCTTGTGCGTTAAAGTTTAAACTATTTCAAATGGATGTAAAGAGCGCCTTCTTGAATGGTATTCTTGGTGGGGAAGTGTATGTTGAACAACGAAAAGGATTCATTAATCCTAAGTATCCTCACAAAGTGTACCGGTTGAAAAAGGCGCTTTACAGACTCAAGCAAGCACCCCGTGCATGGTATGAACGCTTAACTCATTTTCTAGGTGCACCGCGATTATATCTTTTTGCAAGACTTTGTAGTTGCAACCATTGAGGGGGAGATTTTAAAAAAATCGAGTCTGTACATGTCCTTTTGTAAAGATTATTTTGTATATCTGTATAGACATGTAAGTGGGTGTATATTTCTTTCTGTTTAAGGGTCAATCATGATAAGGAGTCATGATTTGTCTAGGTTAGATGTTTTGTCACGCAATTGACAAAGGGGGAGATTGTTAGTACACCTTTTGTTGTCAATTGGTGTGTTGGTTAGTCGCGTCTTGTCGTGTGAGCCCTGGTCGAAGATTTGAAGATCAAGACTTGAAGATTGTGCTTCTTCCATTACTCAAGCTCGTGCTGAAACAAGATCTCAGGTAAGTTGCATATAGATCGACCATAGGAAACCCAAAACATCAAAGAATGGCGTAATGACTCACATATCTTATCCCATTCCCTCTCGACCCTTGCATAAGTTTATCAGACTTGTGGACCATGGCTGGTGCAAAACGTAATTGAACATATGTCCAAACACTGAACTTCATGCACCAAATCACTTCATAACTTGAAAGTGAACCGCTGCTGTGTTGAAAACTTGGTCCAGCAAACTTGCTGTGAAAAGACCATCTAGACAGCCAACCAGTCTTGACCGGTCGGCCAGAACTGTAAGATATGGACAGCAACCTTGCCGTAATGGATGTGTCTAGACAGCCGACCGGTCTTGACCGGTCGGCCAGGCTCCTCAACACACAACACAGCTTGCTGTGATGAATGAAGCCGGGCAGCCGACCGGTCAAGACCGGTCGGCCAGGAATAATAAAAACTGATCAGAGACTTGCTGTATGAAGATCAGCTAGACTGCCGACCAGTCTTGACCGGTCGACCAGCAATATACAAACTGTCCAGCAGATTTGCTGCATTATTCAGATAGGCAACCGACCGGTCTTGACCGGTCGGCCTTCATATTTCATGTTGTCCAGCAAGCATAGCCGACCGGTCTTGACCGGTCGGCCTGCATTCATAAGGTTGTCCAACAAGCGCAGCCGACCGGTCTTGACCGGTCGGCCTGCATTCTCCATTCAGTCCAGCAAGGGGATCCGACCGGTCTTGACCGGTCGGGCAGACTCAAATGTGGCCTAGTGTTTTGAATTTCGACCGGTCCGTTCGACCAGTTGAGACCCCTCTCAGACAGGTCGGACATGACCGTTTTAAATCCGTTGGGGCCATCATTTGGGGCTCTATATAGCCATGACTTGTGGTCTTTCATGACATGCATTCAACACCCTCCAAGAGCTAAGAGAGAGAGATTTTACTCACATCCTCCTACCCTCTTTGCTCTTAACTCCCTTGAGTTCATCATTCAAACCTAGCCATTAATGGCTTATCAATGAGTATTCAAAGCTCGGTTTAAACTATGAACTCAAGACCTTCATTCATGGCTGACCTACCTTCGAAATATCTTTATGAGGTCAATTATAGCCATTGAATGCTTGAAATTTGGTAGTTCCCTCATTACCATTGCATTGAATAGACAAGAGGAACTTGACCAACTCTCTCCCAACTACCCAGCATCAACATAACCTCATCATTTGCATCGGTAGCTGATCTTGGGAGCACAAAGAGAAGCTGAAGCACGTGGAGCTGAAGCTACTCATCAAAGGCATCGAATCGGGGCTCAATCGTCTAGGTATGTCTTGTTTTTAAAAGTCCATTTATTGAATCTCTATTCCCTGGAGTGGGAAACTCCGGCGGGAGTGTACGTGACCGTCCTTGGATTAGGATTGGTGAGAGTTTGAGATCCAAACTCGTCAAGTCCCTGGATTGGGCTATCGGCGGATGGTAAACGTGGTCCCAGATCAAAGGATGTCAAGGTTGATGGTTAACCTGATTTAAAACCACGACTATAGTGAAATCCGGTGGTCTCATAGGTTGAGATTGTGAACCGGGAGTGGAGTAGGGAAACCGAACCACTATAAATCGTTGTGCGTTGTGAGTTTGAATGATTGCTATGTGTTGAATGGCTTAGTGAATCATGAATGCTAACTGTTTGATGAAATGCTTATGATAGTCTTTGCTTACAAATTCATCATATAATTGCCTTAAATGTTATTGTGATAATCTTGGTTGCTAAGATTAACTTGATTAGTTTTAATTGTAATTGGAAATTAAAAAAAGTCCTTTTCACCCCCCTCTAGGACATTAGGCGTATATCTGAGTATCTCCTCAAGCGGTAAAACCGCAATTTCAATTGGTATCAGAGCGGGTTCCTCCGCTCAGGTTTAAAAACCCGGAGTGAGATCCTAAGAGAACTTGAAAATATGTCTAGAGAGGACTCTTCATCCGTTACTAAGCCTCCCTTCTTTGATGCGTCAAACTATCCATATTGGAAAGCCCCAATGCGCATCTTTTCGGAATCTATTGATTCGGACGTTAGGGACATGATTGATATTGGATATAAACCCCCAATGGACACTATATGTAAGGAAGGTGAACCAGATGTCCTCAGGCCAAGAGATAAGGCGATGTGGACCTATTATGATAAAGCTCAACGTGTTCATAATGCCAAAGGCCTGAATGCCATTTTTTGTTCAGTATCTAAAGATGAATTTGGCCGGATTCAAAATTGCACAACTAGTAAGCAGGCATGGGACATTCTTGAAGTTACGCATGAAGAAAAAAGCATTGTTAAAAACTGAAAACTTCAACGTCTCTCTACACAATTTGAAAACATTACTATGGAGGAGCACGAAACATTTACTGATTTCTATACCAAACTGAACAAGATCACAAATGAAATGTGGGGCTTGGGGGATCCTGTTCCGGAGAATAGACTGTGTAGGAAAATTCTAAGATCCCTACCGGAACGGTTCTCTTCCAAAGTAACTACCATAAAAGAATGTAGGGACCTACATACCATGAAAGTTGAAGAATTACTAGGGTCCCTTCAAACCTATGAGCTAGGTTTCAAAACTCCCTCCAAATCCAAAATTACAGCCCTGAAATCTTCTCACAAGAAGCAAGAGTCTGAATGTGGAAGTGAGGAAGATCCAGACTTAGAAGAAATGGCACTTATGGCCAAGAAATTTCAGAAATTCTTCAAAACTAGGGGAAATACTTCTAGAAGGAAACCCTACCAGAAGGGTAAACCTTTTGACTCCAAGAACAACAAAAGAAAATTTTTTAAGTCAAAAGATCCTCAATGCTACAAGTGTAGAGGATTTGGTCACATTGCATCCGAGTGCACTGATAAAAAGGCCAAGAAAAAGGCAATGGCAGCTACATGGGATGAAATTGAAGAATCTGAATCAGAATCATTCATATACTAAAGTGAGGAGGAGCAAGGTTCAATCAGAATTTTAATGGCCTCCATTACTGATATTGTGCCTCAAATTGTGCCCATTGCGAAGATCACCGGAGACATTGATGATCATGAATCCTCTAACACTGAAAATGATTCCTTGAGTGATGATGAGAATGAGGATGAAGGCCTTCAGGAGGTATATAACCAACTATACATTGAAAATATAATTACCATTAAAAAGTTAGGCCAAATGAAGGCTGAAAATGACAAATTGATAAAAAATCTTGACGGATTGAAAATTGAGAATCAAAAGATGGGTCAAGATCTAGAAGAGCTGAAAAGGAAGAATGATGAGCTTGAAGAAGAAAAGAAAAAGCTCATAAGTGGTGAATCTCTAGACAAGCATGCTAGACTTGAGAAAGAACTCAAAGAGGCGAACACTGAAATTGATCGTCTTAAGTGTCAAGTCATTGACTCTAGAAGACGGTTAGCCCAAGGAGAAGAAAACCTTGTAAAACTCCTAGGTGTTGTAAGATCACTAAGGGACAAAAGAGGTTTGGGCTATGACAGTCACATTTCAAAAACTACCTCAGTCCATTCGATTGTAAGAAAAGATCATGGTGCATCAGGGAGTAAAACTAGAGCATCTCCTGTCTGCCATACTTGTGGAGACATTGGCCACTTAAAGTTTGAATGCATGGTGTTCAAAAATCCGGTCCAAAACTTGAAAGGTAAATTTGTACCGATCGGGAAAAATGTGTAAGCCAATTGGAATCCTCCCATGCATACTTCACCAAAAAGGGGAAACATTCGAAAGAATTATCCTGCTCTTCCTAGGAAGGACAAGAGGATGGATGAACTGTTGGAGCAAGTTAAAATGCTGAATTTGAAAACTGCTCTTCTCTTGCGTGAAAAAGAAAAATCTGATTCTCCCAAGAAAACTAGAGAATCTCACCATAAGAACACCCCTCATAAAAGGACAACAACTAAATGGGTTGTTAAGAACAAGTGCTTGGTCATTCATACTGCCCTAAAACCTGGGAACACCCATAGATGGTACTTGGATAGTGGTTGCTCTAGACACATGACAGGTGATAGATCTCAATTTTGTGCATATGACAAATTTGATGGTGGGTCTGTCACATTTGGTGATGGGAGCATAGCTAAAATTATTAGTAAAGGAACCATCACGGGGCCAGGTTTGCCCGAAATTGAAAATGTGCTGTATGTTGATGGCCTTAAACACAACTTACTGAGTATCTCACAGATTTGTGATGAAGAGCACTCAGTAAGCTTCTCCAAAGATATGTGCAAGATCCTGAACTCCATAAGAAAATTAGTCATGAAAGGTCTACGCACAGGAGACAACTGCTATGTCATTGAAAATCACAACAATTCAAGCTCCTCCACCATGTGTCACGTGGCCGTTCAGGATGAAAAAAAACTATGTGACCATCGACTCGGTCATGTACATTATAGAAATCTGTTTAAACTGAGTCAGAAAAATTTGGTGAGAGGTCTACCCAAGATGGGTAAAAGACCAAATGCTGTGTGCATCGCATGCCAAAAAGGTAAACAAATCAAGGTTGCACACAAGAAAACCTCTATCCTGGTCACATCAAAACCATTTGAAATGCTACACATGAACCTAGTTGGTCCTACCAGGGTACTTAGCCAAGGTGGAAAATGATACTTCTTTGTAGTCGTTGATGATTACTCTAGATTCACATGGGTCGCCTTCCTAAGAGAAAAATCTAACACTTTTGGAGAATTCCAAAAACTAGTGAAGCGACTTCACAATGAGAAAGGATACATGGTAGCAAGAATCAGGAGTAATCACGGCGGTGAATTTGAAGATCATCGTTTGAATGCATTATGCGATGAATTGGGTATTCACCATGAGTTCTCATCACCCAAAACATCTCAACAAAATGGGGTTGCTGAAAGGAAAAATCGAGTATTGTTGGATATGGCCACAACGATGCTTAATAATAAGAATCTTGCGCAAAATCTGTGGGCCGAAGCAGTAAACACTGCCTGCTATGTTATAAATCGAGTTTATTTAAGGGCAGGTCTAAACAAAACTGCTTATGAACTGTAGTGTGGAAAGACACCAAATGTGAAATACTTTAAGGTCTTTGGTAGTACATGTTATATTCTAAGAGACCAAGAAAATTTGGGAAAGTTTGACTCCAAGAGTGATGAGGGTATCTTCTTAGGATACTCATTAAATAGTAGAGCCTTTCGTGTCTACAACCTTCGAACCTCATCAGTTCAAGAGTCAATCAATGTGACTGTGGACGATAGCTTGGATAAATCTGTGTCTCCAGGTGATGAAGAAGAAGATGAGGGCATATGCGAGATAGGAAAATCTGATAAACAACCCTCATCTCCAAATGCCCCCACTCCTCCTGGTGATGTACAACTTGTCAATGATCACCCCCTCAATCAAATCATGGGGGATCCTAGCATTGGTGTCAAAACCAGGAGACAGTTGGAGGCAGTCAACAGTCACCTGTGTTTCACATCAAAAATAGAACAAAAAAATGCTGATGAAGCTCTAAATGATGAATTCTGGATCCTTGTAATGCATGACGAGCTTCAACAATTCATTAGAAATGAAGTGTGGTATCTGGTCGACAGGCCGGAAAGGAAAAATGTTATTGGAACCAAATGGATTTTCAAGAATAAATCTGATGAATCTGGGAATGTAATACAAAATAAGGCTCGGTTAGTTGCTCAGAGATATTCACAAATTGAAGGTATTGATTTTGATGAAACATTTGCCCCTGTAGCTAGACTCGAGTCTATTAGAATTCTTATGGCTGTTGCTTGTGCGTTAAAGTTCAAACTATTTCAAATGGATGTAAAGCGCGCCTTCTTGAATGGTATTCTTGGTGAGGAAGTGTTTGTTGAACAACCAAAAGGATTCATTGATCCTAAGTATCCTCACAAAGTGTACCGGTTGAAAAAGGCGCTTTACGGACTCAAGCAAGCACCCCGTGCATGGTATGAACACATAACTCATTCTCTAGGTGCACCGTGATTATATCTTTTTGCAGGACTTTGTAGGTGCAAGCATTGAGGGGGAGATTTTGAAGAAAATCGAGTCTATACATGTCCTTTTGTAAAGATTATTTTGTATATCTGTGTAGACATGTAAGTGGGTGTATATTTCTTTCTGTTTAAGGGTCAATCATGATAAGGAGTCATGATTTGTCTAGGTTAGATGTTTTGTCACGCAATTGACAAAGGGGGAGATTGTTAGTACACCTTTTGTTGTCAATTGGTGTGTTGGTTGGTCGCGTCTTGTCGTGTGAGCCCTGGTCGAAGATTTGAAGATCAAGACTTGAAGATTATGCTTCTTCCATTACTCAAGCTCGTGCTGAAACAAGATCTCAGGTAAGTTGCATATAGATCGACCATAAGAAACCCAAAACATCAAAGAATGGCGTAATGACTCACATATCTTATCCCATTCCCTCTCGACCCTTGCATAAGTTTATCAGACTTGTGGACCATGGCTGGTGCAAAACGTAATTGAACATATGTCCAAACACTGGACTTCATGCACCAAATCACTTCATAACTTGAAAGTGAACCGCTGCTGTGTTGAAAACTTGGTCCAGCAAACTTGCTGTGAAAGGACCATCTAGACAGCCAACCAGTCTTGACCGGTCGGCCAGAACTGTAAGATATGGACAGCAACCTTGCTGTAATGGATGTGTCTAGACAGCCGACCGGTCTTGACCGGTCGGCCAGGCTCCTCAGCACATAACACAGCTTGCTGTGATGAATGAAGCTGGGAAGCCGACCGGTCAAGACCGGTCGGCCAGGAATAATAGAAACTGATCAGAGACTTATTGTATGAAGAACAGCTGGACTGCCGACCAGTCTTGACCGGTCGATCAGCAATATACAAACTGTCCAGCAGCTTTGCTGCATTATTCAGATAGGTAGCCGTCCGGTCTTGACCGGTCGGCCTTCACATTTCATGTAGTCCAGCAAGCATAGCCGACCGGTCTTGACCGGTCGGCCTGCATTCATAAGGTTGTCCAGTAAGCGCAGCCGACCGGTCTTGACCGGTCGGCCTGCATTCTCCATTCAGTCCAGCAAGGGGATCCGACCGGTCGGGCAGACTCAAATGTGGCCTAGTGTTTTGAATTTCGACCGGTCCGTCCGAGCAGTTGAGACCCCTCTCGGACATGACCATTTTAAATCCGTTGGGGCCATCATTTGGGGCTCTATATAGCCATGACTTGTTGTCTTTCATGACATGCATTCAACACCCTTCAAGAGCTAAGAGAGAGAGCTTTTACTCACATCCTCCTACCCTCTTTGCTCTTAACTCCCTTGAGTTCATCATTCAAACCTAGCCATTAATAGCTTATCAATGAGTATTCAAAGCTCGGTTTAAGTATGAACTCAAGACCTTCATTCATGGCTGACCTACCTTCAGAATATCTTTATGAGGTCGTTTTTAGCCATTGAATGCTTGAAGTTTGGCAGTTCCCTCATTACCATTGCATTGAATAGGCAAGAGGAACTTGACCAACTCTCTCCCAACTACCCGGCATCAACATAACCTCATCATTTGCATCGGTAGCTGATCTTGGGAGCACAAAGAGAAGCTGAAGCACGTGGAGCTGAAGCTACTCATCAAAGGCATCGAATCGGGGCTCAATCGTCTAGGTATGTCTAGTTTTTAAGAGTCCATTTATTGAATCTCTATTCCTGGATTGGGAAACTCCGGCGGGAGAGTACGTGACTGTCCTTGGATTAGGATTGGTGAGAGTTTGAGATCCAAACTCGTCAAGTCCCTGGATTGGGCCATCGGCGGATGGTAAACGTGGTCCTAGATCAAAGGATGTCAAGGTTGATGGTTAACCTGATTTAAAACCACGACTATCGAGAAATCCGGTGGTCTCATAGGTTGAGATCGTGAACCGGGAGTGGAGTAGGGAAACCGAACCACTATAAATCGTTGTGCATTGTGAGTTTGAATGATTGCTATGTGTTGAATGGCTTAGTGAATCATGAATGCTAACTGTTTGATGAAATGCTTATGATAGTCTTTGCTTACAAATTCATCATATAATTGCCTTGAATGTTATTGTGATAATCTTGGTTGCTAGGATTAACTTGATTAGTTTTAATTGTAATTGGAAATTCAAAAAAGTCCTATTTACCCCCCTCTAGGACATTAGGTATATCTCCGAGTATCTCCTCAAGCGGTAAAACCACAATTTCAGGGGATGGTCTACCCATAACAAAAACCGAAAATGGGACGTAGTGTGAAAGCCGTCGGAAGGACAGTAAGGCAAACTCCTGTCATTGGCTTATTTTTGCTCTATGCACCTTGAGATCTATAGTTTAGTTGATCTATGAAGAAGATAATACCAGAAACTCATGAGATGAACTTTCACTATGCACACTAGGTTGAAATTGTTTGAGTTCTTCTATTTATCAATCGATCAGCGGGAATTTCATATAGACACTTTTTATGTTTTGAGAGTTTTAAGGTTTCAACATCTAACACCTAATGTTTCCGAATTTTATACTTATAAATCTTTGAGTGGATAGAAACATAGTTTCTGAAAGAGAGTTGGGTTTGGAGGTTTGACCTTATTCACACATGTTTTGCTCGGGACTAGCAAAAAGCTGGTTGGGGGGTGTGTTGAACCTCCAATTTATACATTGCATAGCCCATTACATCACATTATATGCATGGTTTTCATGTTTAAAAGGCCCATCTAATGCATGTTTTGTGATTATAGGAATGAGAGTAGACTTCAGCAAATTGGAGACCGAAACGATCCATTTAGAGCCATTAGCTGAAGGTTGAAAGAGGATCAAAGAAAGAAGAAAGCAACTAGAAGAGAGAGAAGAAGAAAGGAAGAAAGAAGCAAAGGAGAGAAGAAAAGAGGGCAGGAACAAGCAGCCAGGACCGTTCGTCCGACCAGTAGCTCGTAGTTAGGACCGGTCGCCCGACCGGTCCAGACACTCAACAAAAAAAAAGTCTACACTGCAAACTTCACTGGACCATCCAGGACCGGTCGTGCGACCAGTCGTCCACTGCTCAGACCAGTCGTCCGACCGGTCCTTGAATTAAAATTTTGGAATCGAAATTCTGCAAAACTTACTGGACTATTTTTGCATTTTTGAGACCGGTCGTCTGCGTAACGGAGCTTGTCCGTGAAGCTTCGATTTCTCTACGCAGTCTGGGATTTCTTACGCAATCCGGAACCTTCCGCACTATACTATAAAGGGACACCTAGGGCTTCTTCCAGAGGCATTATAGAAGCTAAGGGACGTCGTGGGAGAGAAAGGAAGTCGTCGTGAAGCGTCTACAACCCTCCAAACTCTGGTTTTTCTAGTTTTTATGTTTTCTTATTTGAGTTTTAGTTGTAGTATGACAATGCTCGACTAAAATCTCTCAGCTAAGGCTGAGAGGTGATGCTTGTAGCTAATTTCATGTTTGATTCAGTTTAATTCATGTAGTTCTAATTCAAGTTTGGATTTTGAATGTTCTAGTTCTTAAAGTTAATAGTTTTAGATGTTTTATGAGAGTTCATGTGCTCTGGACATGGATTCCTTGCAATTCTCTGAGATTATCATGTTGTGTTTGTTTAGATTCGAATTATGGTAACCCTTAAGCAGGCTATAGTCCATAGGCATGGCTGTTACTCTGAAGGCTATGATTTCGAATTTTACATGTGTTGAATGGGACTAGAACTTGGAAGTTCAACTTCAGTAGGATTGAATGTGCTTCAAAGCTTTATTTTCCAACTATATGAGAGATAGAACTTCAAATCTAGTTGTGCTCTATACTTGGATTGACATGGGATTGCTACAAGTGGATCCTTGAATGCCTTAGTACTTTAAATTACTGTTTTTCATCAAGTTACTGTTTCAGCATAATTATTCCAATTGAATCTCTTATCTATTGCAAACTGAGTTGCTGGAATAGTTTGGAACTTGTTTTCCAATTCCCTGTGGATCGACCTCGGTCTTACCGGATTTTATTACTACATCGTAGCCTTACACTTAAGGCGAGCGAACAGGTGACTTACTAGAAGGCACTCATTACCTTAGCAACTCAACTGACGGATCTCACTTTGGAAAAGACGCACATCAACTGGTCTTAACGATGAAGTATTTCAGACGTTTTAGAACTCTTTGATTACGGTTTTCAATGATAACCATAGTCCCCTTTGATTTAGTTTCGTATCTCGATCCGGGATGAAATAAATTCATGCAATGGATGCAAATGAGTACAGTACAAAGTAAATATGCTTTATGCATGCTCGAGAGAGGATCGCATTTATGCTAGATGTTCTGTGTATCAGACAAATTATGCGTTTGATTTGATCAATCTGTGTTCGCTCGCTTCAAGTGCAAGGCTGCGATGTAGTAATAATCTCGGTAAGACCGAGGTCGATCCACAGGGAAGGAGGTAAACAATTCTAACTACTCTAACAACTAGAATCTTAAGAGGTTTGTGAAATTGGTTTTGAACATAAAATAGAAAATCTGATAATGAAAAGATAACTAGAGCATCAAGGATCCACTTATAGCTCTCCTTAGATGCATAATTCGCTATGGTTTCTCACTTTCTCAACTAGAATCGAAATTAAGATCTATCTAGTCGGATGATAAAACAGTTAAACCAACAATCTGCCATATGTAAAAGCCATGTGTATGATTCACTCAATGCAAGCTAGGACGAGCATACTCAATTACATAGGTCAGTCCCAATTCCAATAGACTAAGTTCACCATCATTAAGTCCTGTCACAAGACAAAGCTAAATCATGATTTGAACTTGATTCAAATCATATACACAGTCCCACATATAACAAAATTCCAGAAAAATAAAACTTTGGTAGGAAGTTCCCACATGAACATCATGAATCTAGAGCGTATTCTGATTCCTCAGATCATACAGGTCTAGATTAATTCACAACAATTAAGAACTCAAGCAATTCTTCCAAACATCCATGAGCCATCATAAGAATAAGAAAAACTACTTAGACCTTGAATTAAACTTCAAACCATTGTTCTTAAATATGAAATCCAACTTAAAACCAACTTTAAACGAATTAAACAATCTAAGAAAACTATAAGGTTCACCTCTTACCTCTAGCTAAGATATTAGCTAATGAAAAGCATATTAAAAATAAAACTAGAACTAAGAAAAGGAAGAAAAAACTATCTGGAGGAGGCTAGGAAGCCTCCTATGACTTGAACTCCTTGCTCCCCACGTCCTTGCTTGATTTAGAATAGAAGAGAGCACCTCCTTTTATAGTGCAGCAATAGTACAACAACATAGCAGAATTTGTTTCACTTGGTACGGCTTAACCAATGGTCGAATTGCCTTCAAATTTGATTTGTTGCGTCCTTGTAATGTGATATTCCTCATAAATGATTTAGATTTTCAAGATTATCTTCTGAATGGGCCCACCAATCAGATCAGCGACCGCCTCTCAAAATCCCGCACTTCAGGTACCTTCAGAACCAGTCATCTTGCTTTCAACGCTTCGGAGTGTACGGATGTCGGATTGATCCCAAATTTTGAACATTGGTAGAAAACTTCCTCCTCTACATGATAGATGGATTAGATTGTCCAAAACAATCCCAAAATGTTCGAAAATTAGAACACTTAGGGCTTTTATAAACTCTGCGCAGTTGAATCTTTCTGGATGGTCCATCTTTCTTCAACCAGTACGATCAAACCACACATCCTTTTGATCTGAAACTTTCTAGTTATTCATATATGGATGTGATCTAAAAGATGGTTAAAGTAGATTCTTCATATCATCAATGATGGGCCACCTGGACCGGCCCAGAGTGGAGTAGGCGGAATCGGGAACTTTCTTGATAGTTCGTATTGTTTTGGCCACCACGGTCAATCCGTAGCTCCGATCGACACGAAACCACTTGGGTTATTTCGGCATCGAGCTCTTCTTCAACATGGATGTGTTGGATTTCCAAATATCATCAAGATGGCTTCAAAAAATTATACCAAAAATCTAAAAATGAGAATAGGCTGCTGTTTGAAATCTGGAAGTCTGAATTTACATGGCCGACCGGTCTAGACCGGTCGGACAGGGCTAGCCTACCGGTCAAGTCCGGTCGGACAGGGCTGGCCTTGCTCCAGAAGCCTCTGTAGAAGGCAGAATTGTTGGTCGATCGGTCTTGACCGGTCGGACCCCATTTTCTGCATTCTTTCTTCTTTCTTTTCTTTCCTTTTTTCTTCATGATTCTTTGGCCCACCTTGGGTCTTCATCCAAGGTTCCTAAATGTGCTTCTTTTAGTTATTAATCGAGTGAATTCTCTCTCATTCCTGCAATCACAAAACCATGCATTAGAATAGTCTTTAAACAAAAAATCCATGCATAATGAGTAATGAATTGGGGTTAGAATATGCACAATTAAGAGCTCAACAATCTGCTTCGTGTATATCTTTGTGTCATCGATATTTTTGCCTTTGCATCTTCGTGATCGCAATTGATTTTATTTGGCATTAGTCGATTATCGGGCCATCAGGGCACTTCCTAGGGTTGAAAATGACTAAGTAGTGGACCTGTGTTTGCTTCCCCAAGTGTAGGGTTGCGATGTAGTAATAAACTCGGTAAGACCGAGGTCGATCCACAGGGACTTGTGTAGGAATTCACAAACACATCCAATAGTGTCTATTGAGAGCTAACAACTAGATTTTGTATAAAATTGATGTAAGTAACAACTTTGAATTAAATTGAAGGTAAACAATTATAAAAAGGCACTAGGGGTTCAAGGATCCACTTGTAGCAATCCTTGATGTTCAATCCGCTGTGGTTTCCCATTCTCTCAACTAGAATCGATATTAAGATCTATCTAGCCGGATGATAGAGCTGTTAAACCAACAATCTATCATATGTATGAGCCCTGTGTATGATTCACTCAATGCAAGCTAGGCTGAGCATGCTTCAATTGCATAGGTCAGTCCCAATTCCAATAGACTCAGATCACAATCATAACCATCCTCAAGTCCTGTCACAAGACAAGGCTAGATTATGATTTAAACTTGATTCAAATCATATGCACAGTCCCATACATAATTCAGAAAACTAGAAAAGTAGAACTTTGGTAGGAAGTCCCCACATGAAGATCATAGTACTAGAGTGTACTCCAATTCCTCGGATCATACAGGTCTAGACTAATACAAAGCAATTAAGAACTTAAGTAATTCTCCCAAACACCCATGAGTCATCATAAGACTAAGAAAAACTACTTAGAACTTATATAAACTTCAAACCATTGTTCATAAACATTAAAACCAATCTTAAAACCATCTTAGCACGAATTGAAACATCTTAGATTCACTACAAGCTTCACCTCTTAGCCCTAGTTAAGAGGTTTATGAAATTGCTGTTTTACCGCTTATCGAGATACTTGGAGATATGCCTAATGTCCTAGAGGGGGGGTGAATAGGACTTTCTAAATTCCAATTTCAATTTAAAACTGATCAAGTCAATCTTATCAACTAAGATAATCACAATAACATTCAAGGCATTTATATGAGCAATTTGTAAGCAAGGACTATCATAGGCATTTCATCAAACAGTTAGCATTCATGATAGACTAAACCATTCAACACATAGCAATCATTCAATCTCACAATGCACAGCAATTTATAGTGGTTCAGTTTCCCTACTCCACTCTCGGTTCACGATCTCAACCTATGAGACCACCGGATTTTACTATAGTCTTGGTTTTAAATCAGGTTAACCATAAACCTTGACATCCTTTTATCTAGGACCGCGTTTACCATCCACCGATGGCCCAATCCAGGGACTTGACGAGTTTGGATCTCAAACTCTCACCAATCCTAATTCAAGGATGGTCACATACCCTCCCGCTGGAGTTTCCCAATCCAGGGAATAGTGATTGAATAAATGGACTCTCAAAAACTAGACATACCTAGACGATTGAGCCCCGATTCGATGCCTTTGATGAGTAGCTTTAGCTCCACGTGCTTCAGCTTCTCTTTGTGCTCCCAGGATCAACTACCGATGCAAATGATGAGGATATGTTGATGCCGGGTAGTTGGGAGAGAGTTGGTCTAGTTCCTCTTGCCTATTCAATGCAATGGTAATGAGGGAACTACCAAACTTCAAGCATTCAATGGCTATAAATGACCTCATAAATATATTCCGAAGGTAGGTCAGCCATGAATGAAAGTCTTGAGTTCATACTTCAAACCGAGCTTTGAATACTCAGTGATAACCATTAATGGCTAGGTTTGAATGATGAACTCAAGGGGAACAAGAGCAAAGAGGGTAGGAGGATGTGAGTGAAAGCTCTCTCTCTTAGCTCTTGAAGGGTGTTGAATACATGCCCTGAAAGACCACAAGACATAGCTATATAGAGCCCCAAATGATGGCCCCAACGGATCTAAAACGGTCACGACCGACCTAACAGAGAAAGGTCTCAGCCGGTCGGACGGACCGGTCATCATTCAAAATCCAAAGCCATATCTAGGTCTGGCCGACCGGTCAAGACCGGTCAGACCCCCTTGCTGGAAGCACTCAGAAATATAGGCCGACTGGTCAAGACCAGTCGGCACAGCTTGCTGGATCAACTGGAAAAAACAGGCCGACTGGTCAAGACCGGTCGGCTATGCTTGCTGGACAACTTGATGAATCCAGGCCGACCGGTCAAGACCGGTCGGCTATGCTTGCTGGAATAACAAAACTGTGAAGGCCGACCGGTCTTGACCGGTCGGCTACCTTTCCAAATAATGCAGCAAGGCTGCTGGAGTGATTGTATATAGCTGGCCGACCGGTCAAGACCGGTCAGCTGTCCATTTGAAAGCCTTTCAGCAAGATTCTGTTGATCATTGAATTGCCTAGCCGACCGATCAAGACCGGTCGGCTGCCCCAGCAGAATTTCCACAGCAAGCTGCTGTTGTGTTGAGAAGCCTGGCCGCTGTCTAGATGAACTTGTCACAGCGGGTTTGCTGGACCAAGTCTTTTAACGCAGCAGCGGATCACTTCAATGATGAGGCATGAAGTGATTTGGTGCATGGGGTCCAATGTATGGACATATCATCAATTACTTTTCGCACCAGCCATGGATCATGGGGTCCAATGAGGCATGAAGTCCAGTGTTTGGACATATGTTCAATTACGTTTTGCACCAGCCATGGTCCACAAGTCTGATAAACTTGTGCAAGGGTCGAGAGGGAATGGGATAGGATATGTGAGTCATTACGCCATTCTTTGATGTTTTGGGTTTCCTATAGTCGATCTATATACAACTTACCTGGGATCTTGTTTCAGCATGAGCTTGAGCAATGGACGAAGCGTAATCTTCAAGTCTTGATTCTTCAATACTTCGACCGGGGCTCACACGACAAGACGCGACCAACCAACACGCCAATTGACAACAAAAGATGTACTAACAATCTCCCCCTTTGTCAATTGCGTGACAAAACATCTAACCTAGACAAATCATGACTCCTTATCATGATTGACCCTTAAACGGAAAGAAATATACACCCATTTACATGTCTATACAGATATACAACATAATCTTTACAAAAGGACATGTACAGACTCAATTTTCTTCAAAATCTCCCCCTCAATGCTTGCACCTACAAAATCCTGCAAAAAGATATAATCGGACCTTCTAGGTGGGATGATTCTCCCCTTTTTGTTAGTAATTGACAAGGGTTAGCCAGCAAAAAGATATGCCTAATAAAGCTGCAAGGCTAACGCCGAAAATATGTCAATCACATAAGGCAGGGAAGAGATATAGAAATTTAAGCCCTGAGGAGATTCAAAGAACAAATCATGCCAGATATACAAGTAATCATGAAAGCATAGAGGGCTTATAGCCCAATCAACCAACCACCCCTCCAGATGTATATCTAGACAAACACGGAACACAAAGCATGAGCTAAAAAGGGCAAATGTGCCCAAACCATCCAACCTCCCACAGATATTCAATAAAAGATCAAAAGCTCATATAAAAAGATATAACTATAGCATCCATATATATACCAAAATGGGCAAGCAGCCCAAATGCAAATATGTATCAATCCGTGCAAAATATACAGATATCCCTTAAAAGATAGTGCATGAAATCCCCACAATGTCGATGGTCATACAAAAAGTAACTGTGACCAAGACATAAGACTAGTAATCTGTTCCATCTCCCAGATCAGGGGGTGGAACGTCCCCACGCGCCGCGCGCTCCCATCTCTCTATTCGCCTCTCTATCTGTGCCTGGCGAGTGACAAGGGCCTCCTGCTGTACAAGTATGGTGGCCTGACCCTGCAAAATCTGGTCCCCGGTCTGCTCGAGCCTGTCAAGCCGCTGAAATATATCCGCCCTAAGCTGGCGAAGCTCCGCAATGTATGAAGGTGGATCCATGGAAGGGGATCGTCGTCGAGAAAAGGCTCTAGGCGGCGTGCTGAATCGACCTGGAGCTGCTCGCGGATCGAGGGATGGATCAGAGGAAGGACCTGATGGTGAAGTGTGGGAAGGGCCAGTGGAGGCAGGTGGAGCCTCAGGCTGGGACGGTTCGACCTGATCCCGCTGCTGCTCCTGCAGATGACGACTCTGGATAACTTCTTTGGTAAGCTCCATACGAGCAATGATGGTACGGTTGATATGACAGGCTTGTGAATTTTATCAGTACCAACAATGCCAATATGCTCAGCTAATGTGCATATGAGATGCCCAAAAGGTAGACTAGTGGAGTTTCCATCGTCGCGCAGGATGACCTGGTGAATGATATTCATGATTTGAGTGGGAAGGCAGAGCGGATGACCCTTTCCAACATGATATAGCAACCGAAACATATTTTCGGTGACATCCGCTTTGTTACTCATCCGCGGGTATACATTGCGGAAGAAGAGGTTGTGCAAAATGCGAAAATCCCATGTCATAGAGGAAGCTCGAAGTGCACCTCCCACCCATTTGGGTGTCCCATCAGTGTTGAACCTCCAATTTATACATTGCATTGCCCATTACACCATAGTTTGCATGATTTTCATGGTTTAAAGGCCCACCTAACACGTGTTTCTGTGATTGTAGGGATGAGAGTGGATTTCATCAAATTGGAGCCAAAAGAATGTATTTGAAGACATTGCATGAAGTCCTAGGATGGACCAAAGAAAGAAGAAGAAAAAGGGAGAAAAGAGAATGAAGAAAAGAAGAAAAAGTGGAAGAAAAACAAGGCTGACCGGTCGTCTGACCGGTCAGCCACATAAATGAAGTAAATGGAAGGAGGCCGACCGGTCATGACCGGTCGGCTATAGGCACTGGATGAAGGATAAAACAGCCCGACCGGTCATGACCGGTCGGGCATGCACGCTGGAACAATGGACAGTCCACACCGACCGGTCATGACCGGTCGGCTATGCTCTCTGGAGTATTTGAAAAGCCAGGCCGACCGGTCATGACCGGTCGGCTCTGCGTAAGAAGAATCCTTTCTAATTCGGGATTCCGAAAATTGCTGCGCAAGGCGTAGGATTTCGCAGAATCCGACGCAAGGGAGGATTGTTGCTATAAAAGGCCACCTAGGGGCTCTCCCTAAGGTATCAGAGAAGAGAAGGAACGTGAGTTTGGAGGCTGAAGGCGACTGTGGAGCGTCTGCAACATCTATCTTCGGGTTTTTCTAGTTTTATGCTTTATTTTTGAGTTTTTAGTTGTAGCATGACTATGCTCGGTTAAAACCTCTCAGCTAAGGCTGAGAGGTGAAGCTTGTAGCCAGTTCTATGTTAATTTCAGTTTGATTTAAGTATTTTTCAATTCAAAGTTGATTTTTCTTATGTTTCAGTCCAATAGGTGGTAGTTTGAGATGTCTTATCTGAGTTTATGTGCTTCGGACATGAATTCCTGTTAATTCTCTGAGATTATCACAGGTTGCTTGTTTAGATTCGAATTATAGTAATCCTTGAGCAGGCCATAGTCCATAGGCATGGCTGTTACTCCGCAGGCTATGAATTTGAATTCTACATTGATTGAATGGACTTGAACTTGGAAGTTCAACTTGAATTGGATGAATGTGTGTGAATGCTTTACTTTCCAACTAGATGAGAGATAGGACTTCAAATCTAGTTGTGTTCTCTACTTGGATTGACTGAATTGACATAAGATTGCTACAAGTGGATCCTTGAAAGCCTTAGTACATTATATCTCTGATTTTTTTATTAAGTTACTGTTTTAATTAAACATCCCATTGAAATTGAATTTATTCTATTAAACTGAGTTGCTGGAGTAATTAGGAAGCTGTTACTCTTTCCCTGTGGATCGACCTCGGTCTTACCGAGATTTATTACTACATCGCAGCCTTACACTTGAGGCGAGCGAACAAGTTTTTGGCGCCGCTGCCGGGGAAATTAGATAATAGTTTTCAAATAGTTTCAGTGGCTGTAGAAGTAGATAGGTTTTTTTCTGATTTTTCTTAGAACTAACAAAGTTTTCTGTTTTGTAGGAATTCTTCTTTCAGTTCAAGCGCATCAGGTGATACCTTTCTAAGTTAGTTTTTTTTAGAATTTTTAGATTGCAGTTTTCTAGGTTAGGATTAGTTTTGATTTCTGGTTGAGTGGTTTATGTCCCATTGGGAACGTAACCATTCAAATCATCTCCAATCTGAAGGTGGTTTAGTTGGACCATTGTCAGTCCATAGACGAGTCCGGAATTATCAAGAGCATTGTGAAAGTTTGGGGAGTATGGAGCAAACACCCTTAAGGAATCCTCCACCCCCTACTCCAACCACAAACGCAAATCAGGAAGGAGTAGGAGAGAATGAGGTACATAATGTTCCTCCAATGAGATCACTACGGGATTACCTACAACCTGCTCGTACAATTACACCTTCTTGCATAGTTCTACCAGCTAACGGTGGGACCCTTGACATAAAACCGGGAGTAATCCAACTTTTACCTAAATTCCATGGGCTAGACTCTGACCGCCCATACTTACACTTGCAAGAATTCGAAGAAGTGTTGGCCACCTTGCATTATCCCAATGTTTCTGGGGATACAATCAGACTTAAACTTTTTCCCTTCACCTTGAAAGAAAGAGCCAAAGATTGGCTTCACTCTCTTAGACCATATTCGATTGGGTCATGGGTTGAGATGAACCGGGAATTCTTGAAAAAGTTCTTCCCAGCTCATAAGACAAACACTCTTCGAAGGGCCATAATGAATTTCTCAGCTAAAGAGGGTGAATCATTCTTTCAATGTTGGGAAAGATTTAAGGAACTCCTGCTTGCTTGCCCACATCATGGCTATGAGAGTTAGCGAATTATAAATTTTTTCAATGATGGATTAAGTCCTAATATGCGCCAATTTGTGGAAATGATGTGCAATGGCGAGTTTATGAGTAAAAATCCAGATGATGCTTGGAGTTACTTGGACATGTTGGCTGAAAATGCCCAATCTTGGGACACCTCGGATAAACCCAAGAACCCCAAGCCTACTCAAGAGAAAGGAGGGATATATGTCCTTAAAGAGGAAGACGACGTAAATGCAAGGATAGCCAACCTCACAAGGAAGGTTGAGGCCATGGAACTTAGCAAAAATGGAGTTTCCAAGTCCAAGGAAGCTGTTGAAACCACATGTGGGATTTGTCTCACCGACTTACACGCTACGCAAGATTGTCCCACAATTCCTGCATTTAAGGAAGTGTTGCAAGAGACAGCCAATGCCACATATGGTTATCAACGGCCCTTCAATGGACCGGTAGGTAATACATACAATGAGAGTTGGAAGAACCACCCGAATTTCAGTTGGAAGAATGCCCCAACGGGCAATCCTACCAACTCCCAAAGAGGGCCACCCATGCAAAATATGGCCCCACCTCAAGTCTCATTGGAGGATACTTTGAGAGCGTTTATGCAAGGGCAAGCGCAAATAAATGAATCAAATCAGCAATTGTTCCAAGAGCTGAAAGTCTCGGTTGATGAGATTAAGGGACGCTTGAATGCTAGGGAAGGGACCTTTCCGGCCCAACCTCAGCCCAATCCTAAGTAAGTACATGAAGTAAGCATCCCTAATCTTTCCAACCAAAACATGGAGCAAGCTAAATCCATTACCACCCTTAAAAGTGGTAAACAAATTGACAAAACTATTCCGGTGAAGGCCGATGAGCCTAATGATCCGGTAAGTTCTGAGGATGAAAATGGATCTAACTTAGCCCCACAACAACCGAAACGCATTTACCAGCCCACAGCACCATTCCCATCGAGATTGGTTGCCCCAAAATCTCTCCCAAATTCTCAAGATATTCTAGAGATTTTCAGACAAGTCAAGATCAATATCCCTTTGCTTGATGCCATCAAACAAATTCCCTCTTATGCCAAGTTTCTAAAAGACCTATGCACAACAAAACGCAAATATAATGTGCAGCAAAAGGCCTTCTTAACTGAGCAAGTTAGTGCCATCCTCACTCAAAAGACTCCCCCAAAATTCAAAGATCCCGGTAGTCCCACAGTCTCATGTATCATTGGAGACTACCGGATTGAACGTGCCTTGTTAGACTTGGGGGCGAGTGTAAACTTGATCCCATACTCAGTATATGAGCAATTGGGCCTTGGTGAATTAAAACCCACCAAAACCACATTGCAACTCGCTGATAGATCTATTCGTGTACCAAGGGGGATAGTTGAGGATGTTCTAGTCCAAGTTGACAAATTCTACTACCCGGTAGATTTTATAGTCTTGGACACACAACCGGTTTCGGATGCTAGCACCCAAATACCGGTGATATTAGGCCGCCCATTCCTTGCCACATCAAACGCAATCATCAATTGCCGGAATGGGGTGATGCAAATATCTTTTGGAAACATGACACTAGAGGTAAATGTGTTTCATTTGGGCAAAAGACATAGGGATGTCGATGATGATGAGTTCTTCGATGTGAACATGCTCGAAATTTTTGAAGAAGAAGAACTCCTCCAACTTGAACCACTAGAAATCTTGGAGACATGCTTAGCACATATCATGGATTCCGAAGATCCCATCAGTAGTGAGATTGTGCAGGCATTAAATACAGAAAGACCGGTAGTTGATACTAGCCGGTGGAGGCACCACTTTGAAAAATTGCCACCAACCATATCAAGGCCTCTACCGTCTAACATCAAACCACCAAAGCTTGACCTCAAACCGCTGCCATCAGAGCTTAAATACGTATATTTGGGTCAAGAGGAAACGTTCCCAGTTGTCATTGCCTCCCACCTAGAGAAAGACCAAGAGCTCAAGTTGATTGAGCTACTCAAAGAACATCGGGAAGCCATAGGATGGACAATAGCGGATCTCAAAGGGATAGATCCTTCGGTTTGCACTCACCGTATACACCTTGAGGAAAATGCAAAAACATCTAGACAACCTCAAAGAAGGCTAAATCCAAACATGATGGAGGTTGTCAAAGCCGAGGTGTTAAAGCTATTGGATGTGGGTATCATCTACCCCATCTCAGATAGCCAATGGGTGAGCCCCACCCAAGTTGTCCCCAAGAAATCCGGTATTACCATCATCGAAAACACCAACAATGAGCTTATACCGACGAGGGTGACTACCGGTTGGCGTATGTGCATTGATTATAGGAAGCTCAACACGGTTACTAGGAAAGACCACTTCCCTCTCCCATTTATGGATCAAATCTTGGAGAGGTTGGCAGGCCATCCCTATTATTGCTTCCTAGATGGCTATTCCGGATATAACCAAATTGAGATAGCTCCGGAAGACCAAGAGAAAACCACATTTACATGCCCGTTTGGTACCTTCGCTTACCGAAGGATGCCATTCGGGTTATGCAATGCACCCGCCACATTCCAACGATGAATGTTGAGTATTTTCTCGGACATGGTGGGTGAGTTTCTTGAGGTGTTCATGGATGACTTTTCTGTTTTTGGTTGTACTTTTGATGAGTGTCTCGAGCACTTGAAGTTGGTCTTGAGGAGGTGTGAAGAAAAGCAACTTGTATTAAACTGGGAAAAGTGCCATTTCATGGTACAAAGAGGAATAGTCCTTGGACATATCATCTCGTCCAATGGAATAGAAGTAGACCGGGCGAAAATTGACATAATTTCCAATCTACCACCACCTAAAAGCATACGCGATGTGCGGTCCTTCCTTGGACACGCCGGTTTTTATCGAAGGTTTATAAAGGACTTTAGTCACATCTCAAGGCCTTTATGCAACCTTCTACAAAAGGAGAACCAATTCGAGTGGAGTGCCGAATGTCAATTAGCTTTTTCAAAGCTAAAAGACATGTTAACAACCGCTCCTATCATGCAACCACTAGATTGGTCCATGCCTTTTGAGTTGATGTGCGATGCGAGCGATTTTGCTATTGGGGCGGTGTTAGGCCAAAAGAAAGATAAAAAGCCCCATGTCATCTACTACGCGAGTAGGACCTTGAATCCTGCCCAAGATAATTATTCAACTACGGAGAAAGAGCTCCTAGCTGTCATCTTTGCCTTGGACAAATTCAGGCCATACTTAATAGGATCCAAAGTTATTGTTTATACGGATCATGCGGCGCTGAAATACCTTCTTTCTAAGAAGGATACTAAGCCCCGTTTGCTAAGATGGATCCTACTCCTTCAAGAATTCGACCTGGAGATCAAAGATAAGAAGGGGGTAGAAAATGTAGTGGCGGATCATCTATCTCGCCTAGTCCTACCAAATTCCATTGACGAGTCACCTATTGAGGACTCATTCCCTGATGAGCAACTCTTTGTTGCTATGCATCCACCATGGTACGCTGATATAGCCAATTATCTTTCTACAGGTGCGATGCCAACTAATTGGACTGCGCAAGACAAACGTAAATTTCTAAGGGAAGTGCGCAGATTTTTCTGGGATGAACCTCTATTGTTTAAATATTGCCCAGACCAAATTATAAGGAGATGCGTCCCCGATGATGAATATAATTCAGTCATCTCCTTTTGTCATGATCAAGCATGTGGGGGTCATTTTTCAGCCAAGAAAACAACTGCAAAAATTCTGCATTGTGGTTTTTATTGGCCCACGTTATTTAAGGACACCCACGAATTTTGCAAAGCTTGCGAGCGCTGCCAGAAGTTAGGAGGATTATCCCGTCGAAATATGATGCCCTTCACCCCAATTCAACATCTTGAAGTCTTTGACTGTTGGGGCATCGATTTCATGGGACCATTCCCCTCATCTTTTGGACATGTCTATATTCTGCTTGCCGTAGACTATGTGTCTAAATGGATAGAGGCTATCCCATGTAGAACCAATGATCATCATACGGTTCTCAAGTTTCTCAAAGAAAACATACTTTCTAGATTTGGGACGCCTCGAGCCATTATTAGTGATGGTGGTGCTCACTTTTGCAATAGACCTTTTGAAACTTTGATGAAGAAATATGGTATTAGGCACAAAGTGAGTACCCCATACCACCCACAAACAAGCGGACAAGCTGAAATCTCCAATAGGGAAATCAAACAGATTTTAGAAAAGACGGTGAGACCGGATCGCAAGGATTGGTTCCTACGATTAGATGATGCACTTTGGGCTCACCGTACTGTCTACAAGACACCTATTGGAATGTCCCCTTATAGACTTGTCTATGGGAAAGCTTGCCACTTGCCTGTGGAGATAGAACACAAAGCCTATTGGGCAATTCGGGCTTTAAATTTTGACATAGACAAGGCTATCTCGCTTCGCAAACTTCAATTAAATGAGCTTGATGAGATCCGGAACGATGCATATGAGAATTTGAGAATTTACAAGAGCAAGATGAAGGCCTTTCATGACAAGCACATTTTAAGGAAATCTTTCTATGAAGGACAGAAAGTGCTCTTGTATAATACCCGACTTCATCTTTTTTCGAAAAAATTACGATCTCGATGGACCGGCCCATATATTGTTAAAGAAGTTTTTCCTCATGGGGCTGTTGAGATTGAGAATGCAGCAAATGGTGACTGTTTCAAAGTTAATGGACAACGCCTTAAACCATTTGTTGAGAAATTTGATTCAGAGGACATGTCCTTCTCCCTGAATGATCCTGTCTATCGGGATGATTGATCTCCTAGTCTGATAGAGGTATATCATAGGTAGGTTTAGTTTTGTTTTACTGTTTTAGTAGGATTTAGTTGTTGGAGTTGCAGACTTCCATGATCACGCTCTCAGGTACTATTACTCTCACTCTCTCATATTTTTTTTTACCATTGCTCTCATGTTCATGCTAATTGCATATCTTTTTACATTGAGGACAATGCAAGATTTGGTTGGGGGGTGAGATGAGATCCCTCATCTAGCATATTGCAACATTTCGAGCTTCATATGCACAAATTTTTTTTTGAATTTTCTAATATCCCAAAACTCTTTTAGAAAATTTTGTTTCTATACATTTAAGCGGCTATGAGTCGAAGAGGAGGAGAAACGAAGTGTGTGATGTTGTAAGCCTTGAATTTCTCCCACCATAATGGTGTTATATGATAGTTCCCCTATTGTTGTGATTGATAGAAAACTTTGAACACCTTTACACCAAGTTCACATTACACGATTTTCATGAGTGACAGGTTTATGTGATTTGTGGATTAGCTAGACTTTGGTTTAGAGGTGTTGAGCAGCCAAGCCGGGGTATTTTGTCCATCCTTGTCCATGGAAAAATAATGAAAGATATGGATTTCTACAAATCCTATCTAAGTTAAAAGAAAAAGGAAAGAAAGGATGAAATCGGGAAGGAAAGAAAAATGGTGGAAAATTCCGAAAAGGGCTACCTATTACCAACCGGGGGATGGTTGAACCATAACCAAAGCCGGAAATGGGACGTAGTGTGAAAGCCGTCGGAAGGACGGTAAGGCAAATTCCTGTCATAGGCTTGCTGTTGCTCTGTGCACCTTGAAATCCCTGGTCTACTTAATCTATGAAGAAGATGGTTCCAGGAACTCATGAGATAAACTTTCACTATGCACACTAGGTTGAATTTGTTCGAACTCTTCTATTTATCAATCAGTCAGCGGGGATTTCATGTAAACACTTCTTATGTTTTGAGAGTCCAAGGCTCAGCTTCTAACACCTAATTTTTCCAAATTTTACACTTATACATCTTGGAATGGATAGAAACATGGTTTCCGGAAGAGGGTTGGATTTGGAGGTTTGAAACTGTTTCATGCATGTTTTGCTCGGGACTAGCAAAAAGCTGGTTGGGGAGTGTGTTCAACCTCCAATTTATACATTGCATTGCCCATTACACTACATAGTTTGCATGATTTTCATGGTTTAAAGGCCCACCTAACACGTGTTTCTGTGATTGTAGGGATGAGAGTGGATTTCATCAAATTGGAGCCAAAAGAATGTATTTGAAGACATTGCATGAAGTCCTAGGATGGACCAAAGAAAGAAGAAGAAAAAGGGAGAAAAGAGAATGAAGAAAAGAAGAAAAAGTGGAAGAAAAACAAGGCTGACCGGTCGTCTGACCGGTCAGCCACATAAATGAAGTAAATGGAAGGAGGCCGACCGGTCATGACCGGTCGGCTATAGGCACTGGATGAAGGATAAAACAGCCCGACCGGTCATGACCGGTCGGGCATGCACACTGGAACAATGGACAGTCCACACCGACCGGTCATGACCGGTCGGCTGTGCTCTCTGGAGTATTTGAAAAGCCAGGCCGACCGGTCACGACCGGTCGGCTCTGCGTAAGAAGAATCCTTTCTAATTCGGGATTCCGAAAATTGCTGCGCAAGGCGTAGGATTTCGCAGAATCCGACGCAAGGGAGGATTGTTGCTATAAAAGGCCACCTAGGGGCTCTCCCTAAGGTATCAGAGAAGAGAAGGAACGTGAGTTTGGAGGCTGAAGGCGACTGTGGAGCGTCTGCAACATCTATCTTCGGGTTTTTCTAGTTTTATGCTTTATTTTTGAGTTTTTAGTTGTAGCATGACTATGCTCGGCTAAAACCTCTCAGCTAAGGCTGAGAGGTGAAGCTTGTAGCCAGTTCTATGTTAATTTCAGTTTGATTTAAGTATTTTTCAATTCAAAGTTGATTTTTCTTATGTTTCAGTCCAATAGGTGGTAGTTTGAGATGTCTTATCTGAGTTTATGTGCTCCGGACATGAATTCCTGTTAATTCTCTGAGATTATCACAGGTTGCTTGTTTAGATTCGAATTATAGTAATCCTTGAGCAGGCCATAGTCCATAGGCATGGCTGTTACTCCGCAGGCTATGAATTTGAATTCTACATTGATTGAATGGACTTGAACTTGGAAGTTCAACTTGAATTGGATGAATGTGTGTGAATGCTTTACTTTCCAACTAGATGAGAGATAGGACTTCAAATCTAGTTGTGTTCTCTACTTGGATTGACTGAATTGACATAGGATTGCTACAAATGGATCCTTGAAAGCCTTAGTACATTATATCTCTGATTTTTTTATTAAGTTACTGTTTTAATTAAACATCCCATTGAAATTGAATTTATTCTATTAAACTGAGTTGCTGGAGTAATTAGGAAGCTGTTACTCTTTCCCTGTGGATCGACCTCGGTCTTACCGAGATTTATTACTACATCGCAGCCTTACACTTGAGGCGAGCGAACAAGTTTTTGGAACATGGGAATTTAGCAATAACAAGGTTGGGTTTGGGACCCAAGGAGGAAAAATTGAAAGTAGGCTCCTCAACAATAGGAACGCCAACAAATTCTGATATGGATTTCAAAGTAAACAGGCAATCCCGATCACCAACCTCGACTTTGAAAGAGGGGGGAGAGGAAGTGACATAGACACAGGATGCATAAAATTTCCTAACAATGTCAAATTGGACCGGGCCCCCCATGTGGAGTACGGGGCCCCAATTGATGGCATCCAACATGGAACGAACGTTATAGTCGGACAAGTCACCCAAGTGGACTGATTTTTCACAGACTACCTCCTTGTCCTTGAAATCATCCCAATGGGTGGAATGGGATGAAACATTTTTCCCCAACGATTTAGATTGAACAGGGGGAACAAAGGATGAGGCAGCCCCCTTCCCTTTGGAAGCTGTTTTCTTGGACTTTAAAGGGCGAGGAGGAGGAGGCTTAGGTTTTGCCTTGGGACGATCACTCCTCCTCAAAGGGAGCTCATCCTCGCTCTCTTGGGACGACATGGAAGAGGTAAGATCTCTAAATCACTCCTAAAGATGAAGGAAAGGGATGAACCAAAGAAGAGTGAGAGTGAAGAGAAGGAATCCCTTACCAACTAAATGAGAGTGAAGAGGAGTGAAGTAGAGGAGGTTAGAACCTCGAATCTAGCAACGAATCACCTCGAAATCACCTTGGAGAGCAAGAGGGGGAGCTGGAGCAGCAAGTGGAGGTGAGAAAATGGGAAGTGTCTGACCTAAAATGAGCTCCAACTTGTTTTAAATACCCCCCCCCCCCCCCCCCATTCGGTCCGCTCACGGGCGGGCACGCTAGACTAGACACGCACGACCGGTCGTGACCGGTCGTGGGATGAGAAAAAGGACTTCCAGCAGCATTGTATGTACTGCCCGACCGGTCGGATGGTGCAAGAGACATGAGTCCAGACTGCTTTTTGCTGAAGGCCGACCGGTCCTGACCGGTCGGCTGGCAAAATTTTATCATAGCAGAGAATTTCTGCCCTAGAGCTGCTGGAGAAGAAAATCTTTCCTTTGGACAGACCATTCTCTTTTAAAAACAGGTACCCTTACCAAGGATACAACACTCATGGTCCTGGAGTACCAAGTGACCACCCAACTCAAAATGAGGGACCCTTAAGGCCCAGATTTAACGATAAAGGACAAGAATTTGGGACTATGATCCCGGATTTTAATTAGAAAGCAATGAAAAGAGGCAAAGATCCTCAGATATACTTATAAAGATCAGAAAGAGAGGCTTAATCCTCAGATTTTTCCTGCAAAACATACACTTGTTAGATAAACTAGACACATCCAACACCAATGGACTTTTGGAGGTTCGCAAAGCGAACCGAGTCCAAAGGTTTCGTTAGGATGTCAGCTAGCTGATTCTCGGTAGGCACATGTTCGAGAGATATTATGTGATCTTCAACCAATTCTCGAATAAAATGGTGCCTAATGTCTATGTGCTTAGTGCGCGAGTGCTGAACTGGATTTTTCGATATATTTATGGCACTTGTATTGTCGCAAAATAGAGTCATTGTGCCTTGGTTGATCCCATAATCGGTCAAGGTTTGTTTCATCCATAATAACTGGGCACAACAACTACCAGCAGCAATGTATTCTGCTTCGGCTGTGGATAAAGAGATGGAGTTTTGTTTCTTACTATGCCATGCCACAAGGCAATTTCCAACATAAAAACACCCACCGCTGGTTGATTTACGATCATCCATGTTACCAGCCCAGTCGGCATCTGAATACCCTGCAATATCTGTAGATGAATCAAAGGGGTACCAAAGACCGTATTCGGTGGTACATCCAACAAACCGGATGATCCGCTTAACAGCGGTAAGGTGAGATTCTTTGGGATCAGCCTGAAACCGAGCACAAGCACCTACACTAAAAGCAATATCTGGTCTACTAGCAGTGAGATAAAGAAGACTACCAATCATGCTTCTATAAAGATGTTGATCTACACTTTTCCCTGTAAGGTCTTTTGATAATTTCACAGTGGTGCTCATAGGTGTAGTGTAGGAACGACCAGAGTCTAAGCCAAATCTCTTAACAAGGTCGTTAGCATATTTGGCTTGAGTAATGAATATACCTGATGCAAGTTGTTTTACTTGAAGGCCTAGAAACATGTTCAGTTCTCCTACCATACTCATCTCAAATTCAGATGTCATTAATTTAGCAAAGGAGATGGACATTTTCTCACAAGTGGATCCAAAAACAATGTCATCCACATAAATCTGGGCAATCAACACAGAATTCTTGGCTTCTCTAATAAATAGAGTTTTGTCAACGCTCTCCCTAGCAAAATCATGTTCTACAAGAAAATGAGTTAAGCGTTCATACCATGTATGGGGTGCTTGCTTGAGTCCGTAAAGCGCCTTTTTCAACCGGTACACTTTGTGAGGATACTTAGGATCAATGAATCCTTTTGGTTGTTCAACATACACTTCCTCATCAAGAATACCATTCAAGAAGGCACTCTTTACATCCATTTGAAATAGTTTGAATTTTAACGCACAAGCAACAGCCATAAGAATTCTAATAGACTCGAGTCTAGCTACAGGGGCAAATGTTTCATCAAAATCAATGCCTTCAATTTGTGAATATCCCTGAGCCACTAACCGAGCCTTATTTCGTATTACATTCCCAGATTCATCGGATTTTTTCTTGAAAATCCATTTGGTTCCAATAACATTTTTCCTTTCCGGCCTGTCGACTAGATACCATGCTTCATTTCTAATGAATTGTTGAAGCTCTTCCTGCATTGCAAGGATCCAGAATTCATCATTTAGAGCTTCATCAGCATTTTTTTGTTCTATTTTTTATGTGAAACACAGGTGATTGTTGACTGCCTCCAACTGTCTCCTGGTTTTGACACCAATGCTAGGATCCCCAATGATTTGATTGAGGGGGTGATCCTTGACAATTTGTACATCACCAGGAGCAATGGGGGCATTTGGAGATGAGGGTTGTTTATCAGATTTACCTATCTCGCATATGCCCTCATCTTCTTCTTCATCACCTGGAGACACAGATTTATCCAAGCTATCATCCACAGTCACATTGATTGACTCTTGAACTGATGAGGTTCGAAGGTTGTAGACATGAAAAGCTCTACTATTTAATGAGTATCCCAAGAAGATACCCTCATCACTTTTGGAGTCAAACTTTCCCCAATTTTCTCGGTCTCTCAGAATATAGCATGTATTACCAAAGACCTTAAAGTATTTAACATTCGGTGTCTTTCCACACCACAGTTCATAAGCTGTTTTGTTTAGACCTGCCCTTAAATAAACTCGATTAATAATAGAGCAGGCAGTGTTAACAGCTTCGGCCCACAGATTTTGAGCAAGATTTTTATTATTAAGCATAGCTGTGGCCATATCCAACAACACTCTGTTTTTCCTTTCAGTAACCCCATTTTGTTGAGGTGTTTTGGGTGCTGAGAACTCATGACAAATACCCAATTCATCACATAATGCCTTCAAACGATGATCTTCAAATTAACCGCCGTGATCACTCCTGATTCTTGCAACCATGTATCCTTTCTCATTGTGAAGTCGCTTCACTAGTTTTTGGAATTCACCAAAAGTGTCAGATTTTTCTCTTAGGAAGGCGACCCATGTGAATCTAGAGTAATCATCAACGACTACAAAGAAGTATCGTTTTCCACCTTGGCTAAGTACCCTGGTAGGACCAACTAGGTCCATGTGTAGCATTTCAAATGGTTTTGATGTGACCAGGATAGAGGTTCTCTTGTGTGTAACCTTGATTTGTTTACCTTTTTGGCATGCGGTGCACACAGTATTTGGTCTTTTACCCATCTTGGGTAGACCTCTCACCAAATTTTTCTGACTCAGTTTAAACAGATTTCTATAATGTACATGACTGAGTCGATGGTGCCATAGTTCTGTTTCATCATGAACGGCCACGTGACATATGGTGGAGGAGCATGAATTGTTGAGATTTTCAATGACATAGTAGTTGTCTCCTGTGCGTAGACCTTTCATGACTAATTTTCCTGTGGAGTTCAGGATCTTGCACATATCTTTGGAGAAGCTTACTCAGTGCTCTTCATCACAAATCTGTGAGATACTCAGTAAGTTGTGTTTAAGGCCATCAACATACAGCACATTTTCAATTTCGGGCAAACCTACCCTGTGATGGTTCCTTTACCAATGATTTTAGCTATGCTTCCATCACCAAATGTGACAGACCCACCATCAAATTCTTCATATGCACAAAATTGAGATCTATCACCTGTCATGCGTCTAGAGCAACCACTATCCAAGTACCATCTAGGGGTATTCCCAGCTTTTAAGGCAGTATGAATGACCAAACATTTGTTCTTTACAACCCATTTAGTTGTTGTCCTTTTATGTGAGGTGTTCTTATGGTGAGATTCTCTAGTTTTCTTGGGAGAATCTGATTTTTCTTTTTCACGCAAGAGAAGAGCAGTTTTCAAATTCAGCATTTTAACTTGCTCCAACAGTTCATCCATCCTCTTGTCCTTCGTACGAAGAGCAGGATAATTCTTTCGAATGTTTCCCCTCTTTGGTGAAGAATGCATGGGAGGATTCCAATTAGCTTGGACATTTTTCCCAGTCGGTACAAATTTACCTTTCAAGTTTCTAACCGGATTTTTTAATACCAAGCACTCAAATTTTAAGTGGCCAATGTCTCCACAAGCATGGCAGACAGGAGATGCTCTAGTTTTACTCCCTGATGCACCATGATCTTTTCTTACAATTGGATGGACTGAGGTAGTTTTTGAAGTGTGACTGTCATAGCCCAAACCTTTTCTGTCCCTTGGTGATCTTACAACACCTAGGAGTTTTTCAAGGTTTTCTTCTCCTTGGGCGAACCGTCTTCTAGAGTCAACGACTTGACACTTAAGACGATCAATTTCAGTGTTCGCCTCTTTGAGTTCTTTCTCAAGTCTAGCATGCTTGTCTAGAGATTCACCACTTATGAGCTTTTTCTTTTCTTGTTCAAGCTCATCATTTTTCCTTTTCAGCTCTTCTAGATTTTGACTTATCTTTTGATTCTCTATTTTCAATCCATCAAGATTTTTCATCAGTTTGTCATTTTCAGCCTTCATTTAGCCCAACTTGTTGATGGTATTTATATTTTCAATGTATAGTTGGTTATATACCTCCTGAAGGCCTTCTTCCTCATTCTCATCATCACTCAAGGAATCATTTTCAGTGTTAGAGGATTCATGATCATCAATGTCTCCAGTGATCTTTGCAATGGGCTCAATTTGAGGCACAATATCAGTAATGGAGGCTATTAAAATTCTGATTGAACCTTGCTCCTCCTCACTTTGGTATATGACTGATTCTAATTCAGATTCTTCAGTCTCATCCCATGTAGCCGCCATTGCTTTTTTCTTGGCTTTATTATTGGTGCACTCAGATACAATGTGACCAAATCCTCTACACTTGTAGCATTGAGGATCTTTTGACTTAACAAATTTTCCTTTGTTGTTCTTAGAATCAAAAGGTTTACCCTTCTGGTAGGGTTTCCTTCTAGAAGTATTTCCCTTAGTTTTGAAGAATTTTTGAAATTTCTTGGCCATAAGTGTCATTTCTTCTAAGTCTGGATCTTCCTCACTTCCACATTCAGATTCTTGTTTCTTGTGAGAAGATTTCAGGGCTGTACTTTTGAATTTGGAGGGAGTTTTGGAACCTAGCTCATAGGTTTGAAGGGACCCTAGAAGTTCTTCAACTTTCATAGTATTTAGGTCCCTACATTCTTCTATGGTAGTGACTTTGGAAGAGAACCGTTCCGGTAGGGATCTCAGAATTTTCCTACATAGTCTATGCTCCGGAACAGGATCCCCCAAGCCCCACATTTCATTTGTAATATTGTTCAGCTTGGTATAGAAATCAGTAAATGTTTCGTGCTCCTCCATAGTAATGTTTTCAAATTGTGTGGAGAGGCGCTGAAGTTTTGAGTTTTTAACAATGCTCGTTCCTTCATGAGTAACTTTAAGAATGTCCCATGCCTGCTTACTGGTTGTGCAATTTTGAATCCGGCCAAATTCATCTTTAGACACTGAACAAAAGATGGCATTCAGCCCTTTGGCATTATGAACCCGTTGAGCTTTATCATAATCGGTCCACATCGCCTTATCTCTTGGCTTGAGGACATCCGGTTCACCTTCTTTACATATAGTGTCCATTGGGGGTTTATATCCAATATCAATCATATCCCTAACGTCCGAATCAATAGATTCCAAAAAGATGCGCATTCGGGCTTTCCAATATGGATAGTTTGACCCATCAAAGAAGGGAGGCTTAGTAACGGATGAAGAGTCCTCTCTAGACATATTTTCAAGCTCTCTTAGGATCTCACTCCGGGTTTTTAAACCTGAGCGGAGGAACCTGCTCTGATACCAATTGAAATTGTGGTTTTACCGCTTATCGAGATACTTGGAGATATGCCTAATGTCCTAGAGGGGGGTGAATAGGACTTTTTAAATTCCAATTTCAATTTAAAACTGATCAAGTCAATCTTATCAACTAAGATAATCACAATAACATTCAAGGCATTTATATGTGCAATTTGTAAGCAAAGACTATCATAGGCATTTCATCAAACAGTTAGCATTCATGATAGACTAAAACATTCAACACATAGCAATCATTCAATCTCATAATGCATAGCAAGTTATAGTGGTTCAGTTTCCCTACTCCACACCCGGTTCACAATCTCAACCTATGAGACCACCGGATTTCACTATAGTCTTGGCTTTAAATCAGGTTAACCATCAACCTTGACATCCTTTGATCTAGGACCGCGTTTACCATCCGCCGATGGCCCAATCCAGGGATTTGATGAGTTTGGATCTCAAACTCTCACCAATCCTAATCCAAGGATGGTCACGTACCCTCCCGCCGGAGTTTCCCAATCCAGGGAATAGTGATTGAATAAATGGACTCTCAAAAACTAGACATACCTAGACGATTGAGCCCAGATTCGATGCCTTTGATGAGTAGCTTCAGCTCCACGTGCTTCAGCTTCTCTTTGTGCTCCCAAGATCAGCTACCGATGTAAATGATGAGGATATGTTGATGCCGGGTAGTTGGGAGAGAGTTGGTCTAGTTCCTCTTGCCTATTCAATGCAATGGTAATGAGGGAACTACCAAACTTCAAGCATTCAATGGCTATAAATGACCTCATAAATATATTCCGAAGGTAGGTCAGCCATGAATGAAAGTCTTGAGTTCATACTTCAAACCGAGTTTTGAATACTCAGTGATAAGCCATTAATGGCTAGGTTTGAATGATGAACTCAAGGGGAACAAGAGCAAAGAGGGTAGGAGGATGTGAGTAAAAGCTCTCTCTCTTAGCTCTTGAAGGGTGTTGAATGCATGCCCTGAAAGACCACAAGACATGGCTATATAAAGCCCCAAATGATGGCCCCAACGGATCTAAAACGGTCACGACCGACCTGACAGAGAAAGGTCTTAACCGGTCGGACGGATCGGTCGTCATTCAAAATCCAAAGCCATATCTGGGTCTGGCCGACCGGTCAAGACCGGTCGGACCCCCTTGCTGGAAGCACTCAGAAATACAGGCCGACCAGTCAAGACCGGTCGGCACACCTTGCTGGATCAACTGGAAAAAACAGGCAGACCGGTCAAGACCGGTCGGCTGTGCTTGCTGGACAACTTGATGAATCCAGGCCGACCGGTCAAGACCGGTCGGCTATGCTTGCTGGAATAACAAAACTGTGAAGGCCGACCGGTCTTGACCGGTCGGCTACCTTTCCAAATAATGCAGCAAGGCTGCTGGAGTGATTGTATATAGCTGGCCGACCGGTCAAGACCGGTAGGCTGTCCATTTGAAAGCCTTCCAACAAGATTTTGTTGATCATTGAATTGCCTAGCCGACCGGTCAAGACCAGTCGGCTGCCCCAACAGAATTTCCACAGCAAGCTGCTGTTGTGTTGAGAAGCGTGGCCGCTGTCTAGATGAACTTGTCGCAGCGTGTTTGCTGGACCAAGTCTTTCAACACAGCAGCGGATCACTTCAATGATGAGGCATGAAGTGATTTGGTGCATGGGGTCCAATGTATGGACATATCATCAATTACTTTTCGCACCAGCCATGGATCACAAGTCTGATCAACTTGTGCAAGGGTCAAGAGGGAATGGGATAGGATATGTGAGTCATTACGCCATTCTTTGATGTTTTGGGTTTCCTATGGTCGATCTATATGCAACTTACCCGGGATCTTGTTTCAGCATGAGCTTGAGCAATGGACGAAGCGTAATCTTTAAGTCTTGATTCTTCAATACTTCGACCGGGGCTCACACGACAAGACTCGACCAATCAACACGCCAATTGACAACAAAAGATGTACTAACAGTTTAGCCGTTCAAGATCCAAGGAAAATGAAACAACTAAGAAAAACATAAAAAAAAAACAGCAAAACAAACTAGAAGGAGTTGTGGAACTCCGAAATCCACTTCCTCCGCCTCCAACCTTGCTTAAATCTTCTAAGATACCCTAGGAACGATCCCTAGGTGTCCTTTTATAGTGGGGAGGCTCCGCAACTTCAGAATATTCGAGAATTTGCGTAAAACTTACGCACTGCGCAGAGAAAATCGGCGCCAGAAATAAAAGGTTCAAATCTTACGCAGGCGACCGGTCGCATGACCAGTCGCAGTGGCTGGACGACCGGTCGTGGATGCTGGACGACCGGTCTCAAAATGGCCTAAAAGTGTCCATAGAATTTTGGGAATTTTCAACCCGGAGAATTAATTTAAGGACCGGTCGCACGACCGGTCGCAGAAGTGGATGACCGGTCGCACGACCGGTCGTGAACAGTCCAGAGAGTTATGGCCTCTGGGTCTCCTCTGTGCATGTGCGGACCGGTCGGACGACCGGTCCTTGGCCTTGGACGACCAGTCGGACGACCGGTCGTGGGCACCTTCTTCTGCTTTCTTTCTTCTTTTCTCTGACTTCTTTCTTTCATTCTTTGACGCTTAGGCCCTTTGATCTTCTTTGCTTCTAACTAGCATCTTTAAGTCTTCAATTGATGCTTCCTCTCTCTCATCCCTACAATCACAAATCTATGCATTAGTTTAGTCTATAAACCATAACAACAAGCATAATGAGTGATGAATTAGGGTTAGAATATGCACACTTAAGAGCTCAACACACCCCTCCAACCAGCATTTTGCTAGTCCCGAGCAAAACATGCGTGAAACCAATTCCATTCTCCAAAACCCAACTCTCCTTTAGAAACCATTCTTCTATACATCCCAAGATACATAAGAGTAAGAGTTAGAGAAATTAGGTGATAGAGGTTGAAACCGTAAACTCTCAAAACATAATAAGCACCCATATGAAATTCCCGCTGATTGGTTGACAAATAGAAGAACTTGAACAAATTCAATCTAGTGTGCATAGTGAAAATTCTTTTCATGAGTTTCCAGGGTTATCTTCTTCATAAATCAACTAGACTATGGATCTCAAGGTATATAGAGCAACCACAAGCCAATGACGGGAATTTGCCTTACTGTCCTTCCGACGACTTTCACACTACGTCCCATTTTCGGCTTTGGTTACGGGTAGACCATCCCCCGATTGGTAGTAGGTAGCCCTAATCGGATTTTTCTACCATTTTTCCATCATTCCCAATTTCATCCTTCCTTTTCCTTTTTCTTTTAAATTAGATAGGATTTTTAGAAATCCATATATTTCATTATTTTCCCATGGACAAGGATGGACAAAGTACCCCGGCTTGATGTCTCAACACCTTGAATCAAAATCTAACTAATCCACAAATCACATAATCCCTTCAACCCGTGAAAATCGTGTAATGTGAACTAGGTGTAAAGTGTTCAAATTTTCTATCAATCACATAACTAGGGGAACTCACATATAAAGCCATTATGCGATGAGAAGTTCCAGACATACAACCTCCTACACTTCATATCTCCTCCTCTTATGCTCAAATCATCTTGAATGCATAGAAACACAGTTTTTCAAAAGAGTTTTGAATTGTAGGAAAATTGAAAATTTTGAAAAATTTCTACATAATTGCTCGAAGTGTTACAAAACGCTGGATTCATCCGAGTGATTCTACACCCCCCCAGCCAAATCTTGCATTGTCCTCAATGTAAAAGGTGTGCAATAAGCAAAACATGAGAGCAATTTGAAAATAAAAGGGAGTGAGGAATGAGAGTACCTGAAAAAGTGAAAAGTGGAATTCTTCCTCCTTCTAACAAACCTAAGCGAAAGCAAACAAAAGCAACAAAATCCTAATCCTAACTACTCTATACCTCCGTCAGACTAGGAGATTAATTCCAATAACTCATCCAAAAGCATAAAATCAAGCAGAATCATTAGATGGATCAAAAGGTTTTGCAACAACGTCATCCAATATCCTGTGTTACAATACACATGTGTGTGAGTGATCCAGATTAGCCACTGAAGATTCCAAAAAAGAATTTCGGTGGGTTCATTAATGTTTTCACCACATGTATAAGAGGAGACATCGTCATATTTATCAGAAAAAATATGTCTCCATTCAGATTTTCCTGGGCATTGATTTTGCAAATATGGATCATCCAAGGGTTGGTAAGGGTCGGTATGCATGATCCATAGAGGTGTGGAAATATGAATTGATTTCTCAGTATAACAAAGTGTTGCTTCCACATCTTCTCTTGGCTAACGTTATGTGCCAATACCGACTCAAAAGGTGCGACTATGTCCCCTATCACATCAACATTCTTATCAAGAGAATAGGCCGCATCTTCTTCTAAGTGATTGGGGTAAGGAGTTGAGAGGGACACATCTTCCACGATAGAATTGATCATATTTATTACGTGGACCTCTTCATCTTCATCCTCTTGTTGGTTGTCAACATTGAACGCATTTAACTCAATCATCATATTACCAAAGGACATTTGTATGACCCCACTCCTACAATTTATGATAGCGTTTGATGTAGTTAGGAATGGGCGGCCAAGTATAATAGGAATTTGAGGGCCAATATTAACCATGGGTTGTGTGTCCAAGACAATGAAGTCCACTGGGTAGTAGACCTTGTCAACTTGGACAAGAACATCTTCAATTACCCCTCTCGGAATACGAATTGATCGGTCGGCGAGTTGTAATGTGGTTTTGGTGGGTTTTAATTCACCTAAATCCAATTGTTCATAGACCGAAAAGGGTATTAAGTTTACACTTGCTCCTAGATCAAGTAAGGCATGCTTCACCCGGTAGTCTCCAATTATGCATGATATTGTCGGACTACCAGGATCTTTGTATTTCTTGGGCATCCTGTGATTTATAATGGTGCTTACATTCTTTGTCAAAAATGCCTTCTTTTGCACATGTATTTTTCTTTTTATCGTGCAAAGATTTTTCAAAAACTTAGCATATGATGGTATTTGTTTAATGGCATCCAACAATGGGATGTTGATCTTCACCTGCTTGAAAACCTCTAAAATCTCCAGGTTTTTGTCTAAAGGTTTGGGTGAAATCAACCTTTGTGGAAACGGGGCAACCGGCTTGTATTGCCTTTCCGGTTCTTTCTCTTGTGAAGTGTTGTTCGGGCTATCATCCTCTTTGGAATTTTCTGGATCATTAGGTTGTAGGGCCTTCACCGGATTAGGTTTATCAATTATTTTCCCACTTCGCAAAGTGGTGATAGCTTGAACATGCTCCATATGTTGGGAGGGTGAGCTTGCGTCTTGTATCTCAAATTGGGTCCTTGGGTTAGGAAGAGTTTGGGCGGGAAGTGTGCCTTTCTCCCTAGCACTGAGGTGAGATTCAACCCTAGCCATTGAGGTTTTCAAGTCATTGATGGCTTGGGTTGTATTTTGATTAAATTTCAATTGCTCTTGCATGAACCCATCTATTTTCAGAGAATTAGTCTTATTATACTCAGCTTGGACCGATACAAATGCACCCAACATCTCCTCTAGCGTAACTTTTGGAGTAATGACTAGAGAGGGACCTAGTATAGGTTGAGCTTGAGGAATATTGGTTGCATTCACAGTGGGTCCATTCCTCCAACTGAAGTTGGGATGGTTCTTCCAACTAGAATCATACGTGTTTGAGTTTGGAGCACCAAATTGCCGTTGATAACTGTTTATGTCATTTGCTTGTTCTTGTAAGATGTCTTGAACTGCTGAGTCTTGTGTCGTATATTGATTTCCGGCACAAACTCCACAAACAGTTTCAACGTCCTTAGAGTTGATCGTCTCTCCTTTTCTTAATTCCATGGCCTCGACTCTTCTTATGAGGCTAGCCACACGTGCACTTAAGCTATCTTCTTTCGATAAGACGTAAATTCCCCCTTTTTCCTTTTGTTGGCCAGTCTTGGAATTTATTGGTTTTGATGTATCGCAAGACTGTGCATTCTCAGCCAATTCTTCCAAATAATCCCATGCTTCATCAGCTTGCTTATTCATGAACTCCCCATTACACATCATCTCTACAAATTGGCGCAGGGGAGAAGTCAGTCCTTCATAGAAAAAGCTTATAACCCGCCAAATTTCATAGCCATGATGTGGACATGCGTTTAATAAGTCCTTAAACCTCTCCCAACATTGGAAGAAGGTTTCATCTTCCTTTTGGGCAAAGTTCATGATAAGATGCTTCAACATGTTTGTTTTGTAAGTAGGGAAGAATTTTTTTATGAATTCCCTATGCATATCAGTCCACCAATTGATCTTGGCCTTAATGCATGAAGCCAACCTTTAGCTTTATCTTTAAGAGTAAAAGGGAAGAATTTGAGTCTCACTACATCATCAGTCACATTAGCGAAGTGCATGGTGATTATTACCTCATCAAACTCCTTAAGGTGTTGGTAGGCACTTTCACTGTCTAATCCATGGAATTTAGAGAGAAGTTGGATTACTCCCGGTTTTAAATCCACATTCCCTGCAGTTTGTGGAAAAATTATGCATGAGGGAGTGCTCGCTTTTGCTGGTTGTAAGAAATCATGTAAAGTTCTTGGTCGGGGAACATTCTCAACCACATTCTCCCCCGTTTCAGTTTGGTTTTGGCCCAGATTAGGATTGGCCATCAGATTAGGTTGATTTGCAGCCATGTTTTCAGACAAAATTGGAGAGTTTAGATGTCTCCTAGTACGTGGCTCTCTGTCAATTCCTTCAACTATTCCCCCTTCACTAATGAGTCGGTTATTTGAATCCCGAGCCCAATGTGGCATGCAAAACCAAAAAAAATATGAAACAAAGAGAAAGAAGAATTCTTACTCCCATTCTTTACTCTTCTCTAAGACCGAAGCACAAGGTGTCTTGCAATGGCTAAGCCAGAAGCAAGGATAGAGACCGATTTCTCCTGGTCAATGAGGGTTCAGAGAACTCCCCACCCACTCTTTGAATCTTTTGAGAAAAAGTGCAGAGAAAGGAGAAAGAGGAGTAAAGGTGAGAAAAGATATCTTTGAGCACAAGGTGATCCAAGACGGCAGAGCCGACCAATAGGAATCCAGGTGGCACAAGGCTTACCTTTCAGAGATCCAAAAGGAGTCTCCACCCACTCTACAAGAGATGAATATGATAGGAATGAATAGGAGAAGGAGAAGAGTAAGGTTTAGAAAAATAGAACCTGATTTGGCACTTGAAATCCTTATATGTTCTTTAGCTTCCTAGAAATCCCTGAAAAAGAAAAATCAAATAAAACAAACTAAGTTAGTCCTAGAATCCTAAAAATCCTAAATAGATACTAATTTCAGAAATTTGTGAAATACCGTCGAAGTCCCCGGCAACGGCGCCAAAAACTTGTTCACTTCCTCAAGTGTAGGGTTGCGATGTAGTAATAAACTCGGTAACACCGAGGTCGATCCACAAGGACTTGTGTAGGAATTCACAAACACATCCAATAGTGTCTATTGAGAGCTAACAACCAGATTTTGTATGAAATTGATGTAAGTAACAACTTTGAATTAAATTGAAGGTAAACAATTATAAAAAGGCACTAGGGGTTCAAGATCCACTTGTAGCAATCCTTGATGTTCAATCCGCTGTGGTTTCCCATTCTCTCAATTAGAATCGATATTAAGATCTATCTAGCCGGATGATAGAACTGTTAAACCAACAATCTGTCATATGTATGAGCCCTGTGTATGATTCACTCAATGCAAGCTAGGTTGAGCATGCTTCAATTGCATAGGTCAGTTCCAATTCCAATAGACTCAGATCACAATCATAACCATCCTCAAGTCCTGTCACAAGACAAGGCTAGATCATGATTTGAACTTGATTCAAATCATATGCACAGTCCCATACATAATTCAGAAAACTAGAAAAGTAGAACTTTGGTAGGAAGTCCCCACATGAAGATCATAGTACTTGAGCGTACTCCAATTCCTCGGATCATACAAGTCTAGACTAATACAAAGCAATTAAGAACTTAAGTAATTCTCCCAAACATCCATGAGTCATCATAAGACTAAGAAAAACTACTTAGAACTTGTATAAACTTCAAACCATTGTTCATAAACATTAAAACCAATCTTAAAACCATCTTAGCACAAATTGAAACATCTTAGATTTACTACAAGCTTCACCTCTTAGCCCTAGCTAAGAGGTTTAGCCGTTCATGATCCAAGGAAACATGAAACAACTAAGAAAAACATAAAAAAAATAGCAAAACAAACTAGGAGTTGTGGAACTCCGAAATCCACTTCCTCCACCTCCAACCTTGCTTAAACTCTTCTAAGATACCCTAGGAACGATCCCTAGGTGTCCTTTTATAGTGGGGAGGCTCCACAACTTCGGAATATTCGAGAATTTGTGAAAAACTTACGCACTGTGCAGAGAAAATCAGCGCCAGAAATAGAAGGTTCAAATCTTACGTAGGCGACCGGTCGCACGACCGGTCGCAGTGGCTGGACGACCGGTCTCAAAACGGCCTAAAAGTATCCAGTGAGTTTCGAGAATTTTCAACCCAGAGAATTAATTTAAGGATCGGTCGCACGACCGGTCGCAGAAGTGGACGACCGGTCGCACGACCGATCGTGAACAATCCAGAGAGTTATGGTCTCTAGGTCTCCTCTGTGCATGTGCAGACTGGTCGGACGACCGGTCCTTGGCCTTGGACGACCGGTCAGACGACCGGTCGTGGGCACCTTCTTCTGCTTTCTTTATTCTTTTCTCTGACTTCTTTCTTTCATTCTTTGATGCTTAGCCCCTTTTTCTTTGCTTCTAACTAGCATCTTTAAGTCTTCAATTGATGCTTCCTCTCTCTCATCCCTACAATCACAAATCCATGCATTAGTTTAGTCTATAAACCATAACAACAAGCATAATGAGTGATGAATTGGGGTTAGAATATGCACAATTAAGAGCTCAACAACCTGTTTGTGATCTGATCGGGGCATTCGATAGATACCGTAGATGATCATTTTTTAATAGGATCATGTCTACGAATGTAGCAATGCAATCGCATTTTGATTTGCTTAGCGCCAGTCGATTTTCGAGCGAGCAGAGCACTTTCCAAGGCTGAAAATGACTAAGTAGTGGGCTTACTGACTGCTTAATTAGGGTTCTCAAAGATCATGAGACCAGGTAATCTCGTTGTAATATATGATAATGGTGTATCCTGTTATGGTGGAGAGAAGTCTCTCTCTTGGGGTTAGTCAAATTTTGCCCGATTCCTCTCGATTTTGGCCATTTCCGGCTTTTCCAGAGGGGTTTCCGAGGTTTGTAATTTTGACTAAGTGTTGGTCATTTTGATTAAATTTGTGATTCGGCCCACTTAACATCGACCGTTGGCAAATCCGGTCCCGGGGATTGATAGAGAACATCGGTGTGCGTCTAGGAGCACTAACGCGATCGGTAGGCGAGGCAAATTGAAAGCGGACCACACCATGGAAGGTCCTACCTCCCCATCAGCATCTAGGTGTATGGGAGAGGTAGTGGGCGCATGTTTGAAGGTGATGGTGGGCGCATGTGCCCAGAGGTGGGCTCATGTGCCATCTCCCGGGCGCATGTCCACCAACACTCATAAAACAGGGAGAGAGAAAGGATCTCATGCGCATGTGGCACTGCACATGCGCCCAACACTCCAGCTATGGGCGCATGTCCCTATGGGACTTGGGGATTTTTGAATTTTTCTCCCAAAACACAAAGGAGTGGGCGCATGTCATCATGTGACTTGGGAGATTTTGCTTTCTGTGGGAGAAATCCCTTTCCGGCGAAGGCATCCGGCGAAGAAAATCCTTTTCGGCGAGGGTTTCTGGTGAGGATTCCAATGAGGAATTTTACCTCTGCAGAGCTCTGGATTAGTGATGTCGTCCCTATCTCAGCTGATGAGTGGGGTATTTATAGTATGTAAGTCGGGTATCTAATCAGGTCCACATGTGAGATGGAGCATGGACGCATGTGGTCTGTAAAGAGGGGTATGCGCATGTAGAGGAGTGTGTAGGCGCATGTTGCTTGTGGCATGCGCATGTGCTTGGTGTGGGCGCATGTGCTCTTTGTGGTGGGCGCATGTGCTCATTCTTAGCATACGTTTTATGATTTTTGTATTTTTAACATTTTAGAAATATTGAAAAGGGAGAGAGAGGGCTCTCATGCGTATGTTGTATGTGGTGTAGGTGCATGTCCCCCATACCATGTGCATGTCTACTATGTGGCGTGTGCATGCATCTCAACACTTAGAATATTTCAGGTTTTAGGCTCTGACGGGCGACCTCCAGAGTGGGGCTACCTTTTCGGAGACCAAATTCACTGACGCCAAGCTGCTTTTAAGCCATGATCGACCTCCTGAATGAATGGTGTGGGGTACCGATGGTCATCTGCTGTGAATTTGAGCCATGTTTGACCTGCTGTGAATTTGAGCCATGATCGATCTGCTGTGCTTTTAAGCCATGATCGACCTGCTGTGAATTTTGGTAGTTCCTTCCCAATTTGGACCCTCCTGATCGGCTATTTGCATAGGAATATTGTTACAGGAAGCGCGCACATGGAAATATGCCCCGCAAGGACTTCAAACTTGCTACTTAAGGTTTTTCGAGCATTTTGGATCATTTGGCGGCATTGTAGATGTCCAATTCTACTAAAAAAATGGTACCTGTAGGCTTTCGGGCCCTTTCAGTCAGCTCCGGACAAGGGTAAAAACACGTTTTGGTGCGCACAGATAAAAATGAGCACCGCACAATTTTGAAACTTGCCAGTTAAGAGTTTTAGGGCGTTTCAGATCATTTAGCGGTGATCTGTATGCCCGATTTTTCTCCGAAATGACATTTATAGGTTTTGGTCACGATCGCGTATGTTAGGGTTACACTGGCATTTTCTGAGTATTTTGATTCTCGAAATTGGTCCAGATCGTCGTAGATGGACCGCTGAATACTGTTTTATAATGGGTGCAAATTTGAGCCCCAACAGCTACGCAAGTGCATAAATTCTACATAAAATCTCGAATCTTCTGCGATGAGGGGGCTTGAAATCTATAAAAGGGGTCCTCCACTTAATTCCTAGGGCATGTTAGAAGAGATCTATCGTAGTGGGAGTTGATTTTTGGAGTTCTATACTTTCCCTTCTTATTTTTACTTCTAGTTCTTCATGTTTTCATTAATTTTCCTATTTTTCTTTAGCATGGCCGGCTAAACCTCTTAGCTAAGGCTAAGAGGCGAAGCTTGTAGTAGATCTAAGATGTTTTAATTCGTTTATATTGGTTTCAAGTTGGATTTTTATTGAAGAACAATGGGTTTTGGAAGTTTGAATAAAGTTTTAAGTAGTTTTTCTTAATCTTATGATGACTCATGGATGTTTGGAAGAATTGCTTTAGTTCTTAATTGTTTTGCATAGTTCTAGACCTGTAAGCTCCGAGGAATCGAATTCAAGACGCTCTAGACTTGGATTTTCATATGGGAACTTCAAACGAAAGTTCTATTTTTCTGGATTTTGAAGTATGTGTTGATTGTTTATGTGATTTGAATGAAGTTCAAATCATAATATAGTTAAGCCTTGTGACAGGGTTTGATGATTATTATGATTATGATCTTAACCTATTGGAACTAGGATTGACCTATACATTGAGTGTGCTCAAGTCCTAACTTGAATTGAGTGAATCATGTTGATGAACAACACATATGACAGACTATTTTGCTGAATTAACCGCTCCATATTCCGACTAGATAGGATTTGATTTTGATTCTAGTTGTGTAATTGAGAAACCAAAGTGAATTATACATCAAGGATCGCTACAAGTGGATCCTCAGCTCCTTAGTGCTTTTTTAGATTGTTATATTTATCATGAGTTACAGATTATTCTCCTACATTCATAATTACAGATTATTGTAGTTTGATTTCAATTGGAGATTATTAGAAGAAATTCTGAAAATTCCTATATTAGTCCCTGAGAACAATCTCAGTCTCTACCAAATTATTACTACATCGCAACCTTACACTTAGGGAGCGAACAAGTTTTTAGTGCCGCTGGTGGGGATTTGACAGTTTTTACAGAATTTGTGAAAATAGTTTTCTATTAAAATTTTTAGGAATTTTTTTATTAGTACTAACTTAGTTTTATTTTGATCTTTCTTCTACAGGAATTGTTAGGAAGTTGAAGTAGAAGTAAGTTGGTTTTCTTAAGTTCTCAAAACGGGTTTTGTCTTTTCAACCTTACTCTTCTTCTCCCCCTATTCATTCCTAACCTATTCATGTCTTGTAGAGTGGGTGAGGACTCCTTTTGGATCTCTGATAGGTTGGCCTTGAGCTGCCTTGATTCCTATTGGTCAATATTACCGTCTTGGATCACCTTGTGCTTAGAGATTTCTCTTCTCAATTCTATTCCTCTTTCTTCTTTTTCTGCACTTTTCTCAAAGGATTCAAAGAGTGGGTGGGGAGTTCTCTGAACCCCTATTGACCAGGAGAAATCGGTCTCTATCTTTGCTTCTATCTCAGCCATTGTAAGACACCTTGTGCTTTGGTCTTAGAGAGGAGTAAAGAAAGGAAGGAAGAATTCTTCTTTCTCTTTTCATTTTTTTGAATTTGCATGCCCCATTGGGTCCGGGATTTGAATAATCGTTTAATCAGTGAAGGGGGAATTGTTGAAAGAATTAATACGGAACCACGTGCTAAGAAGCATCTAGATTTTCAAATTTCTTTTGATAGTATGGCTGAAAATCAATCCTAGAGTCAATCAAAGTCTGGGCCCTAATTAAAGTGAAACAGGAAAGAATGAGGTTGAGAATGTTCCCCAACTTAGAACTTTACATGACTACTTGCAACCAGCAAGAGCAAGGAATAATCTTTCCTCATGCATAATCTTTCCATTCAATACAAGGAATATTGATCTTAAACCAGGAGTAATCCAACTCCTTCCTAGATTCCATGGGTTAGACAGCGAAAGCGCTTACCAACACCTTAAAGAGTTCGATGAGGTAATAGCAACGTTGTACTTTGCAAATGTGTCCGATGATGTGATACGACTTAAGTTGTTCCCTTTTTCACTTAAAGAGAAGGCTAAAGCTTGACTTCATGCATTAAGGCCGAGATCAATAGGCACATGGACTGAGACGACTAGGGAGTTCATTAAAAAGTTCTTCCCTACTCACAAAACAATCACGCTAAGGCGCCTAATCATGAATTTTGCTCAAAAAGAGGATGAGACCTTCTTTCAATGTTGGGAGAGGTTTAAAGACTTGCTGAATGCATACACATATCATGGCTATGAAAGTTGGCGGGTAATAAGTTTTTTTTTTATGAAGGATTGACTTCACCCATGCGCTAATTTGTAGAGATGATGTGCAATGGAGAATTAATGAATAAGGAGGTGGAGAAAGCATGGGATTAGTTTGATGTTTTGGCCGAGAATGCACAATCTTGGGATACATCTAAACCATCAAATCCCAAGACAAGCCAACAAAAAGAAAAGGGAGGAATTTATTTCCTATCCGGTGAAGATGACATAAGTGCACGTATAGCTAGCTTCACAAGAAAAGTCAAGGCCATGGAATTGAAGAAAGGAGAGAAGGTTAACTTCAAAGAAGTTGAAATTATTTGTGGAATTTGTGCCGGAAATCAACATGTAACACAGGATTGTCCTATAATTTCTGCATTTTAAGAAATCCTACAAGAACAATCAATGCTATAAACAATTATCAACGACCATTCAGTGCTCCCAATTCAAACATGTATAATTCAAGTTGGAAGAACCATCCCAACTTCAGTTGGAGGAATGGGCCATCTGAGAATGCAAACAACAACCCAAAAGCTTCGCTTGAGGAGATGTTGCGTGCATTCATATCGAACCAAGATGACTACAATAAAACTAATTCTCTGAAAATAGATGGGTTCATGCAAGAACAAATTAAAATCAAAGAATTCATCTCAAGCCATCAATGACTTGAAAACATCTATGGCTAAAGTTAAAACACATCTGAGTGCTAGGGAGAAAGGCACACTTCCTGCCCAACCTCTCCCTAATCCGAGAACCCAATATGAGATACAAGATTCCAGCCCTTCCTCCAAACATACGGAGCATGTTCAAGCTATCACCACCTTGAGTGGTAAGATAATCGATAAATCTAAGCCAGTGAAGACCCCAAAGCCTAATGATCCGAAAAAGGCCAAAGATGATGATGGCTCTAACAACACTCCATAGGAGAAAGAATCAGAAAGGCAATTCAAGCCGGTTGCTCCATTCCCCCAAAGGTTGATTTCACCCAAACTGTTAGATAGAAATCTAAAAATCCTTGAAGTTTTTAAGCAGGTGAAGATCAACATCCCGTTATTGGATGCCATAAAACAAATACCATCTTATGCCAAATTTCTAAAGGAATTGTGTACGATTAAAAGGAAACACAATGTACATAACAAAGTACTTTTGACTGAAAATTTGAGCGCCATTATCAAACAAGAGGTGCCCCAAAAATACAAGGATTCGAGTAGTCCTACCATCTCATGCATTATAGGTGACTACCAGATCAAGCAAGCCTTACTTGACTTGGGGGCAAGTTTTAACCTCATCCCATACTCAGTCTATGAACAACCTGGGTTAGGTGAATTAAAACCCACCAAAACCACGCTCCAACTTGCTGATAGATCCATTCGTATACCGAGGGGGGTGATTGAAGATGTCTTAGTCTAAGTTGATAAATTCTGCTATCCAGTGGATTTTATTGTCTTGGATACACATCCCATGATAGGTACCGGTGCTCAAATTCCCATCATACTTAGCCGCCCTTTCTTAGCCACTTTAAATACAATTATCAATTGTAGAAACGAGCTGGTACAAATGTCCTTCAAAAATATGACTCTTAATCTGAATATTTTCTACTTATGCAAGCAACCACGGGAGGTTGATGATGAGGTCCGTGAAATAAATCTGCTTGAATCATTCGTGGAAGATACATCCCTCCTAACATTATATTCCAACCCTTTGGAGGCATGTTTGGCCCATTCTCATGAGACGCATGATGACGAGATATGAGAGATTGAGGCCATTTTGGATGTTATGCCTGTACTTGATAATAAAAGATGGAAGGCACCATTTGAGCCTTTGCCCTTAACTGAGAATAAGACTCTTCCATCTAATATCAAAGCACCGAAGCTCGACCTAAAATCATTACCAACTGATTTGAAATATATATGTATATTTAGGTCAAGAGGAGACATATCCAGCGGTGATTTCTTCCCACTTGGATGAGGAACAAGAGATTAGGCTGATTGCTACTCTAAAAGAACATAAGAATGCCATCGGATAGTCTATTACGGACTCAAAGGCATTGACCCCCTGATTTGTACTCATCGCATACACCTTGAGGAGAATGCGAAAACATTTAGGCAGCCACAAAGACGCCTCAATCCAAATATGAAGGATGTGGTTAAGCTAAGGTGTTAAAACTATTGGATGTGAGAATCATTTGCCCAATATCCGATAGTCAATGGGTTAGTCCAACTCAGGTGGTGCCTGAGAAATTCGGGATAACCATTGTAGCCAATGCCAACAATGAACTCGTACCAACCAGGGTCACTACCGGTTAGAGAATGTGCATTGACTACAGGAAGCTAAATACAGTCACAAAGAAAGACCACTTCCCCTTACCATTTGTTGATCAAATTTTAAAAAGGTTAGCGGGTCATTCCCATTTTTGCTTCCTCGATGGATATTCGGGATACACCCAAATAGAGATCACCCGTGAGGATCAAGAGAAGACAATATTCGCATGTCCATTTGGCACTTTTGCTTATCGGAGGATACTGTTTGGACTGTGCAATGCCCCTGCCACATTTCAGCGTTGTATGTTGAGCATTTTTCATGATATGGTGGAAATAATTCTCGAAGTCTTCATGGATGACTTCTCAGTATTTGGCAGGAACTTTGATGAGTGCCTTGGGCACTTAAAAACTGTTTTGAAAAGGTGTGAAGACAAGAACCTTGTGTTGAATTGGGAGAAATGTCACTTTATGGATCAAAAGGGAATAGTCCTTGGTCACATTATCTCAGCCAAAGGAATCGAGGTGGACAAGGCTAAAATCGATATTATCTTTGACCTTCCATCACCTAAGAGTGTACGAGATGTGCGGTCCTTTTTAGGACATGCTGAATTCTATAGGAGGTTTATCAAGGATTTTAGTACTCTCTCTCTTCCTTTATGCAACTTCCTTCAAAAGAAAAACTCATTCGAGTGGAATGAGGAATGCCAAAATGCCTTTGTTAAACTTAAATGTATGTTGACATGTGCTCCTATAATGCAATCACCTAATTAGAGCATTCCTTTTGAGATCATAAGTGATGCTAGTGATTATGCTATTGGGGCATTCCTAAGCCAGAGAAAAGAGAAGAAGCCCTACGTCATCTACTATGCAAGGAGAACTCTAAACTCGGCACAAGCAAATTACACCACTATGGAAAAAGAACTATTAGCCGTAGTATTTGCTTTGGACAAGTTTAGGTCCTACTTGATCGGATCCAAGATCATCATATTTACCGATCATGCCGCTCTAAAGTACCTTCTTTCTAAGAAGGATGCTAAGTCACGCTTTTTACGATGGATCCTCCTACTTCAAGAGTTTGATATAGAAATATGAGACAAAAAGGGAGTAGAGAACGTAGTGGCTGACCATCTCTCATGACATGTTCTTACCGACTCCCCTGAGATGACTGCGATCAATGACATGTTCCCTGATGAACAACTTTTCTAAGTCTCTCACTTACCATGGTATGTGGACATTTCTAACTATCTTGCCATAGGTACCATTCCAACGCATTGGAAAAAGTAAGATAAAGATAAGTTCTTCAGCGAGGTAAGAAAGTTCCTGTGGGATAACCCGTACTTGTTCAAGTACTGTCCCAACTAGATTATAAGGAGATGTGTGCCAGATGATGAGCAACATAATGATCAACTGTTGTGAATTTTGGTAGTTCCTTCCCAATTTGGACCCTCCCGATCGGCTCTAGACGGGCAAAATGCACTTCAATGTACGCGGGTAAAAGTATACATCGTATGGCATTCAAATTTAGGAGTTAAGTGTTTTTTAATATTTTGGATCATTTGGCATCAATACGCATGTCCAGTTCCCTTCAGAAATAGCCTTTACAAGCTTCGGTCCCTTAAAGTCGGATCCGATCAGGGCAAAACACATTTAGAAGCATATGGGTAATAATACGTGTCGTGCGACTTTGAAACTTGCAGGTTAAGGTTTTGGGGCATTCCGGATCATTTGGCGGCAATCCGCATGTCCGGTTTCGCTCCAAAATGACATTTGTAGGTTTTGGTCATGACCACGCATGTTAGGGTTACGCTGGCATTTTTTGGGTATTCTCGATCTCCAAATTGGTCTGAATTGTTGTAGATGGACCGCTGGATGCTATTTTATAATAGGTGCGAATTTGAGCCCTAACAGTAGGTGAAAAAATATTAAAAGGTCCTAATCACCCCCTCTCAAAGACTTAGTGTTCGCTTGCCTCAAGTGCAAGGCTGTGATGTAGTAATAATTCTTTGTAAGACCGAGGTCGATCCACAGGGAATTAGAAAACAAATTCAAAACTATTCCAACAACTTGGTTTAAAACAATTTGGAGATTCAATTAAGAAGTCTACTCAAAACAGTAACTTAAGAAGAATCAGTATTTAAAGGAACTAAGGCTTTCAAGGATCCACTTGTGGCAATTCCATATTAATCCAATCAATCCAAACATAAAACACAATTAGATTTGAAGTTCTATCTCTCATCTAGTTGGAAGATAAATCATTGAAACACATTCAATCTCACTTAAGTTGAACTTCCAAGTTCTAGTCCCATTCAACCACATAGCATTCAAAATCAAAGCCTTCGGAGTAACAACCATGCCTATGGACAATGGCATGCTTAAGGATTACCATAATTCAAATCTAATCATGCAAAACATGATAATCTCAGAGAATTGCAAGGAATCCATGTCCGGAGCACATGAACTCTCATAAAACTTCTAAAAATATCAACTTTATATGAACTAGAACATTCAAAATTCAAACTTAAAGTGAAAGTACTTGAATCAAATTAAATTAAACATAAAATTGGCTACAAGCTTCACCTCTCAGCCCTAGCTGAGAGATTCTATCCGAGCATTGTCATACTACAACTAAAACTCAAATAAGAGAACATAAAACTAAAAAAATTAGAATCGACGGAGTTGTAGACGCTCCACGATGCTCTCCTTCACTTTCCACGACCTCCAATCTCTTATAGGATTCCTTTAGACGAAGCCCTAGGTTCCCTTTTATAGAATAGTGGCGAAAATTCCAGATTACATAAGAAATTTCGGAGCTGCGCAGAGAAATTTGGAGCTTGTAGGACAAGCTCTGTTACGTAGCCGACCGTGACGACCGGTCTGAGCCCTGGACGACCGGTCTTAAAACGGCAAAAACAGTCTAGTGAGTTTTTGGACTTTTAACCCCTCTCTGTTGAGTGTACGACCAATCGGACGACCGGTCTAGCTTGATCCAGTGAGAAGTGCAAGAAAGAGGGGGTCTCTGTTGAATTGCAGACCGGTTGGACGACTGGTCCTCAGTTCAAAGTGTTGCACTTCTTCTTCATTCTTTCTCTTTCTCTCTTGCTTCTTTCTCCCATCCTTTGGCACTTAATTCTTTGATCTTTAATGTGCCTTTGGTGACCTTTTTAGCCTTAAACCAGTGAAATCTCCGCCTCACTCTACAATCACAAATCACGCATTAAATGAGCCTTTTAAGCATGCAAACCATGCATATAATGTGATGTAATGGGCTAGTGAATGTATAAATTGGAGGCTTAACACACCCCCAACCAGCTTTTTGCTAGTCCCAAGCAACACATGCGTGAAGCAAGATCAAACCTCCAAAAACCAACTCTCCTTCAGAAACTATGCTTCTATCCATTCCAAGACATACAAGTGAAAAGATCAGAAAAATTAGGTGATAGAAGTTGAAACCATAAACTCTCAAAACATAATAAGTGTTCATATGAAATTCCCGCTTGATTGATAAATAGAAGAACTCGAACAAATTCAACCTAGTGTGCATAGTGAAAGTTTATCTCATGAGTTTCTGGGATTATCTTCTTCATTTATCAACTAAACTATGGATCTTAAGGTGCACAGAGCAACAACAAGCCTATGACAGGAATTTGTCTTACCGTCCTTCCGACGGCTTTCACGCTACGTCCCATTTCCAGCTTTGGTTACGGGTAGATCATCCCCCGGTTGGTAATAGGTAGCCCTTTTCAGAATTTTCCACCATATTCTCCATCATTCCCAAGTTTTCATCCTTCCTTTCCCTTTTTCTTTTTCATTAGATAGGATTTTTAAAAATCCATATCTTTCGTTATTTTCCCATGAACAAGGATGGATAAAGTACCCCGGCTTGGTTTCTCAACACCTCAAATCTAAATCTAGCCAATACACAAAGTTACATAATCTTTTCAAACCATGAAAATCGTATAATGTGAACTAGGTATAAAATTGTTTAAATTTTCTATCAATCATATGAATAGGGGAATTCACATATAAAACCATTATATTAAAGGTACTTCAAGAATTGCAACATCACTCACTTTGTATCTCCTTTTCTTATACTCGTATCATCCCGAATGCATAGAAACAAAATTTCTAAAAGAGTTTTGAAATTTCAGAAAATTTGAAAAAATTTCAACAAACAATGCTCAAAGTGTTCACAAACTGCTAGATGAGGAATCTCGTCTCACCCCTCAACCAAATCTTGCATTGTCCTCAATCTAAAAAGATATGCAATGAGTATGAACATGAGTACAATGGTAAAATAAAAGAGAGTGAGAATGATAGTACCTGAGAGAGTCGATCATGGAAGTGTACAACCCCGGTATCAAAATCTACTAAAGCAAGTGTTGAACCTCAAATTTATACATTGCATTGCCCACTACATGACATTGCATGCATGGTTTTCATGATTAAAAGGCCCATCTAACGCATGTTTTGTGATTGTAGGGATGGGAGCGGACTGCACCTAATTGGAGACCAAAAGGGGCGATTTAGAGCCATTGGATGAAGGTTGAAAGAGGACCAAAGAAAGAAGAAAGCAAGGAGAGGAGAGAGAAGTAGAAAGAGGAGAAACGAAAGGAAGAAAAATTGAATTGAAGAAGGACCGACCGGTCGTGACCGATCGGCCAAGGGAGCCAGACCGGTCAAGACCGGTCGGCCACCCCCTCTGATGCACGCTGGACAAATGGACAGAAGAGTCCAACCGGTCTTGACCGGTCGGCCAACAGGTCCACCTCCACATTAAGCTGCTGGACTGAAACAAAAACAGGTCTGATCGGTCTAGACCGGTCGGCTCTGCGTAAATAGAGACCTTTCTAAAACGGGACTCCGAAATTCGCTGCGCACTGCGTAACCTTAACGCGAATTCTGGATGTTTCCGACGCAAGGGAGCTTTTCCACTATAAAAGGACACCTAGGGGCTCTTCCTAGGTCATCATAAAAGCTAAGGGATGTGGTTCTAGAGAGGGGAAGCTGTCGTGGAGCGTCTGCAACTCTCCAATTTTCGGTTTTTCTAGTTTTTATGCTTTCTATTATGAGTTCGAGTTGTAGTATGACAATGCTTGGCTAGAATCTCTCAGCTAAGGCTGAGAGGTGAAGCTTGTAGCTAATTTCATGTTTGATTCAAGTTAATTCAAGTAATTTTCAATTCAAGTTTGGATTTTTCATATTCTAGTTCTTAAGTTATTAGTTTGAGATGTTTTATGAGAGTTCATGTGCTCCGGACATGAATTCCTTGCAATTCTCTGAGATTATCATATGGTGCTTGTTTAGATTCGAATTATAGTAATCCTTAAGCAGGCCATAGTCCATAGACATGGCTGTTACTCCGAAGGCTATGATTTTGAATTCTACATTGATTGATTGGGACTAGAACTTGGAAGTTCAACTTGAATGGGATTGAATGTGTGTGAATGCTTTATTTTCCAACTAGATGAGAGATAGGACTTCAAATCTAGTTGTGTTCTCTACTTGGATTGATTGGATTGACATGGGATTGCTACAAGTGGATCCTTGAATGCCTTAGTACCTAAAATCACTGATTTTTCATTAAGTTACTGTTTTAGTTTAATTACCAAATTGAATCCTATTTTCTTGCAAAACTAAGTTGCTGGAATAGTTTGAAAGTTGTTTCTAATTCCCTGTGGATCGACCTCGGTCTTACCGAGTTTTATTACTACATCGCAGCCTTACACTTGAGGCGAGCGAACAGCAAGTAAAACTAAAACAGAAAAATAACTAAGCTACTTACGCTATACCTCCGTCAGACTAGGAGATCAATCATCCTGATACACAGGATCATTCAGAGTGATGGACATGTCCTCTGAATCAAATTTCTCAGCAAATGGTTTAAGGTGATGTCCATTCACTTTAAAACAGTTACCATTCACGGCATTCTCTATTTCGACAGCCCCATGAGGAAAAACTTCTTTAAAAATATATGGGCCGGTCCATCGAGATCGTAATTTTCCCAAAAAAAGATAAGTCGAGAATTGAACAAGAGCACTTTTTGACCTTCCTGGAAAGATTTCCTGAAGATGTGCTTGTCATGGAATACTTTCATCCTACTCTTGTAAATTCTCGAGTTCTCATAAGCATCGTTCTGGATCTCATCAAGCTCATTAAGTTGGAGTTTGTGAAGCGAGCTAGCCTTGTCAATGTCAAAATTCAATGCCCAAATTGCCCAATAGGCTTTGTGTTCAATCTCCACAAGCAAGTGGCAAGCTTTCCCACAGACAAGTCTATAAGGGGACATTCCAATGGGGGTCTTGTAAGCAGTACGGTGAGCTTAAAGTGCATCGTCTAATCAAAGCGACCAATCTTTGCGATCCAACCTCACCGTTTTTCTCAAAAATTTGTTTAATTTCCCGATTGAAAATTTCAGCTTGCCCACTCGTCTGTGGGTGGTATGGGGTACTCACCTTATGCCTAATGCCATATTTCTTCATTAAGGCTTCGAAAGGCCTATTGTAAAAGTGAGACCCACCATCACTAATGATGGCTCGAGGCGTTCCAAATCTAGAAAGTATGTTTTCTTTAAGGAACTTTAGAACCGTACGATGATCATTGGTTCTACATGGAATGGCCTCTATCCATTTAGACACATAGTCTACGGCAAGCCATATGTAGACATGTCTAAAAGATGAGGGGAACGGTCCCATGAAATCGATGCCCCAACAATCGAAGACTTTAAGATGTTGAATAGGGGTAAGAGGCATCATGTTCCGGCAGGACAATCCTCCTAGCTTTTGACAGCTCTCGCATGCTTTGCAAAACTCATGGGTGTCCTTAAATAGAGTGAGCCAATAAAAACCACACTGCAGAATTTTTGCAGTGGTTTTCTTGGCAAAAAAATGACCTCCACATGCTTGATCATGGCAAAAGGAGATAACGGAATTATGTTCATCATCAAGGACACATCTCCTAATAATTTGATCCGGGCAACATTTAAAAAGTAAAGGTTCATCTTAGAAAAATCTGCGCGCTTCCCTTAGAAATTTTCATTTATCCTGCGAATCGAATGAGTCGACATCGCACCTATGGAAAGATAATTGACTATGTCAGCGTACCATGGTGGATGCATAGCAACAAAGAGTTGCAAATCAGGGAATGAGTCCTCAATAGGTGACTCGTCAATGGAATTAGGTAGGACTAAGCAGGATAGATGATCCGCCACCACATTTTCTACTCCCTTCTTGTCCTTGATCTCCAAATCGAATTCTTGAAGGAGTAGGATCCATCTAAATAAACGGGGCTTAGCATCCTTCTTAGAAAGAAGGTGTTTCAGCGCCGCATGATCTGTGTAAACAATGACCTTGGATCCTATTAAGTAAGGCTTGAATTTGTCCAAGGCAAAGATGACGGCTAGGAGCTCCTTCTCTTAGTCGAGTAATTGACTTGGGTGGGATTTAAGGTCCTACTCGCATAGTAGATAACGTGGGGCTTCTTATCATTCTTTTGGCGTAACACCGCCCTAATAGCATAATCGCTCGCATCACACATCAACTCAAAAGGTACGGACCAATCCGGTGGTTGCATGATAGGAGCGGTTGTCAACATATCTTTTAGCTTTGAAAAAGCTAATTGACATTCAACACTCCACTCAAATTGGTTCTCCTTTTGGAGAAGGTTCCATAAGGGCTTTAAGATATGACTAAAATCCTTTATGAACCTTCTATAAAAACCGGTGTGTCCAAGGAAGGACCGCACATCGCGTATGCTTTTGGGTGGTGGTAAATTGGAAATTATAACAATTTTGACCTGGTCTACCTCTATTCCATTAGACGAGATGATATGTCCAAGGACTATTCCTCTCTACACCATGAAATGACAATTTTTCCAGTTTAAAACGAGGTTCTTCTCCTCGCAGCTTGTCAAGACCAACTTCAAATGATTGAGGCACTCATCAAAAGTACAACCAAAAATAAAAAAATCGTCCATAAATACCTCGAGAAATTCACCCACCATGTCCGAGAAAATACTCAACATGCATCGTTGGAATGTAGCGGGTGTATTATATAACTCGAATGGCATTCTTGGGTATGCGAAGGTGCTAAACGAGCATGTAAATGTGGTCTTCTCTTGGTCCTCTAGGGCTATCTCAATTTGGTTGTACCCGGAATAGCCATCTAGGAAGCAATAATAGGAGTGACCCGCTAACCTCTCCAAAATTTGATCCATGAATGGGAGGGGGAAGTGGTCCTTCCTAGTGACTGTGTTTAGCTTTCAATAATCGATGCACATATGCCAACCGGTGGTTACTTTAGTCGGTATAAGCTCGTTGTTGGCGTTTTCTATGATGATAATACCGGATTTCTTAGGGACAACTTGGGTAAGACTCACCCATTGGCTATCCGAGATGGGGTAGATGATACCCACATCTAGTAGCTTTAACACCTCGGCTTTGACAACCTCCATCATTTTTAGATTTAGCCTTCTTTGAGGTTGTCTAGTCGTTTTTACATTTTCTTCGAGGTGTATACGGTGAGTACAAACCGAAGAGTTTATCCCCTTAAGGTCCGCTATTGTCCAACCTATGGCTCCCCTATGTTCTTTGAGTAGCTCAATCAACTTGAGCTCTTGGTCTTTCCCTAGGTGAGAGGCAATGACAACCGAGAATGTTTCTTCTTGACCCAAATATAAATATTTAAGCTCGGATGGCAATGGTTTAAGGTCAAGCTTCGGTGGTTTGATGTTAGACGGTAGAGGCCTTGATGTGGTTGATGGCAACTTTTAAAACGGGGCCTCCACTTGCTAGTACCAACTATCGATTTCTCAATATTCAACGCTTGTATAATTTCACTAATGATGAGGTCTTTGGAATCCTTGAAATGTGCCAAGAAGGTCTCTAAGATTTCTAGTGGTTCAAGTTGGAGGAGCTCTTTTTTTTCAAAAGATTCGAGCATGTTTACCTCGAAGAGCTCATCGTCATCAACATCCCTATGCCTTTTGCCCAACTGGAACACATTCACCTCTAATGTCATGTTTCTAAAAGATAATTGCATCACCCCATTCCGACAATTTATGATTGTGTTTGATGTAGCAAGGAACGGGCGGCCTAAAATCACCGGTATTTGAGTGCTAGCATCTATAACCGGTTGTGTGTCCAAGACGATAAAATCCACCGGGTAGTAGAATTTGTCAACTTGGACTAGAACATCATCAACTATCCCTCTCGGTACACGGATGGATCTATCAGCGAGTTGCAATGTGGTTTTGGTGGGTTTTAATTCACCAAGACCCAATTGCTCTTATACCGAGTACGGGATCAAGTTTACGCTTGCCCCCAAGTCTAGCAATGCACGCTCAATTCGGTAGTCTCTAATGATACATGAGATTGTGGGACTACCAGGATCTTTGAATTTTGAGGGGGTCTTTTGAGTGAGAATGGAACTCACTTGCTTATTTAAGAAGGCCTTTTACTGCACATTACATTTGCGTTTGGTTGTCCACAACTCCTTTAAAAACTTGGCATAAGAGGGGATTTGTTTAATGGCATCAAGCAATGGAATGTTAATCTTGACTTGTCTAAAAATCTCTAAAATATCATGAGAGATTGGGAGAGATTTTGGAGCAACCAATCTCGAAGGGAGTAGTGCTATGGGCTTATACACGCGTTCTGTTTCTTGCGGGGCTGAGTTAGATCCATCCTCATCCTCAGAATTTGCCAGATCATTAGGCTTGTCGGCCTTCACCGGAATAGATTTGTCAATTTTCTTACCACTTCTAAGAGTGGTGATGGATTTGTCTTGCTCCACATGTTGGTTGGAGAGATTAGGGATGCTTAGTTCATGTACTTGCTTTGGATTGGGCTGAGGTTGGGCCGGAAAGGTCCCTTCCCTAGCATTCAAGCGTCCCTTAATCTCATCAACCGAGACTTCAAGCTCTTGGAACATTTGCTGATTTGATTGATTGATTTGCGTTTGCCCTTGATAAACGCCTTTAAAGTATCCTCCATTGAAAATTGAGGTGGGGCCATATTTTGCATGGGTGGCCCTCTTTGAGAGTTGGTAGGATTGCCCGTGGGAGCATTCTTCCAACTGAAATTTGGGTGGTTCTTCCAAGTAGAGTTGTACGTGTTACCCACCGGTCCATTAAAAGGCCGTTGATAACCATATGTGGCATTTGCATGTTCTTGTAACACCTCTTGAAACGCAGAATTGTAGGACTATCTTGCGTAGCGTGTATATTAGTGAAACAAATCCCACACATGTTCTCAATAGCTTCATTGGACGTTGAAACTCCACTCTTACTAAGTTCCATGGCCTCGATCTTCCTTGTGAAGCTGGCTATCTTTGCATTCACATCATCTCCTTTTTCCTTTTGTTGAGGAGGCTTGAGATTACTAGATTTATCCGAGGTATCCCATGATTGGGCATTCTTGGCCAACATATCCAAATAACTCTAGGCTTCCTCTGGATTTTTACTCATAAATTCGCCGTTGCACATCATCTCTACGAATTGGCGCCTGTTGGAACTTAATCCATTGTTGAAGAAGTTTATGATTCGCCAGCTTTCGTATTTGTGATGTGGGCAAGCAAGTAGGAGGTCTTTAAACCTTTCCCAACATTGAAAGAATGATTCATTCTCTTTAACCGAAAAGTTTATTATGGCTCTTCGAAGGGTGTTTGTTTTATGAGCCCGGAAGAATTTTTTCAAGAATTCCCAGGTCATCTCGTTCCAAGACCCTATCGAGTGTGGTCTAAGGGAGTGAAGCCAAGTTTTTGCTCTTTCTTTCAATGAAAAGGAAATTTTTTTTAGTTTTATAGCATCTTTTGAGGCATTAGTGTATTGCAAAGTAGCTACCACTTCTGCAAACTCCTTTAAGTGTAGGTATGAGCTCTCAGAATCTAGCCCATGGAACAATTGGTATGAGTTGAATCACACCCGGCTTCATATCAATGTTTCCCTCGGTTGGTGGTAAGACCACGCACAAGGGCATAGTTGTACGGGCCGATTGTAGGTAATCCCGTAAAGATCTCATTAGAAGAACATTGTGTACCTCATTCTCTCCTACTCCCTCTTGATTTGCGTTTGTAGTTGGAGTGAGGGGGGGGGGGGGGGGGGGGGGGGGGGGGGGATTCTCTAATGGAATTTATCCATACTTCCCAAATTTTCACGATGTTCTACAGATTTTCTGACTCGTCTATGAACGGAGAGTGGTCCAACTAAACCACCTTCGGATTGGAGACGGTTGTTGTGGTCACGTTCCCAACGGGACATAAACCACACAATGCAAAATATAAACTAATCCTAAGTCCTAAAATCTGAAATTAATAAAAAATCTAAAAATTGAAAATCTGCAAAAAGCACTAAGTTAGAAGGATATTACCCGATTCGCTTGAACTAGAGAAGAAGTCCTACAAAGCAAAACAATTTGTTAGTCATAGAAAATCAGAAAAACCTATCTACTTCTACTTCTACTTCTACTTCTACAGCTACTAAAACAATCTAGAACCGTTATCTAAATTCCCCGGTAGCGGCGCCAAAAACTTGTTCGCTCGCCTCAAGTGCAAGGCTGTGATATAGTAATAATTCTCGGTAAGACTGAGGTCGATCCACAGGGAATTAGAAAAAAAAATTCGAAACTATTCCAGCAACTTGGTTTAAAACAATTTGGAGATTCAATTAAGAAGTCTACTCAAAATAGTAACTTAAGAAGAATCAGTATTTAAAGGAACTAAGGCTTTCAAGGATCCACTTATGGCAATCCCATATCAATCTAATCAATCCAAGCATAAAACACAACTAGATTTGAAGTTCTATCTCTCATCTAATTGGAAGATAAATCATTGAAACACATTCAATCCCACTTAAGTTGAACTTCCAAGTTCTAGTCCCATTCAACCACATAGCATTCAAAATTATAGTCTTCCGAGTAACAGCCATGCCTATGGACAATGGCATGCTCAAGGATTACCATAATTCGAATCTAATCATGCAAAACATGATAATCTCAGAGAATTGCAAGGAATCCATGTCCGGAGCACATGAACTCTCATAAAACTTCTAAAAATATCAACTTTATATGAACTAGAACATTCAAAATTCAAACTTAAAGTGAAAGTACTTGAATCAAATTGAATTAAGCATGAAATTGGGTACAAACTTCACCTCTCAGCCCTAGCTGAGGGATTCTAGTCGAGCATTGTCATACTACAACTAGAACTCAAATAAGAAAACATAAAAACTAGAAAAACCGAAATCAACGGAGTTGTAAACGCTCCATGGTGCTCTCCTTCACTTCCCACGACCTCCAATCTCTTCTAGGATGCCTTTAGACGAAGCCCTAGGTCACCTTTTATAGAATAATGCGGAAAATTCTAGATTGCGCAAGAAATCCCAGAGCTGCGCAGATAAATTCAGAGCTTGTAGGACAAGCTCTGTTACGCAGCCGACCGGTCGAACGACCGGTTTGAGCACTAGATGACCGGTCGTAAAACGAAAAAAACAGTCCAGTGAGTTTTCAGACTTTTGAGCCCTCTCTATTGAGTGTATGACTGTTCGGACTATCGGTCTGAGTGCTAGCCGACCAGTCGGACGACCGGTCTAGCTTGGTCTAGTGAGAAGTGCAGGAATTGGGGGGGGGGTCTGTTGAATTCCAGACCAGTCGGACGACCGGTCCTGTGCCTTGGCAGACCAATCCTCAGTTCAAAGTGTTGCAGTTCTTCTTCATTCTTTCTCTTTCTCCCATCCTTTAGCACTTAATTCTTTGATCTTTAATGTGCCTTTGGTGACCTCTTTAGCCTTAAATCAGTGAAATCTCTGCCTCGCTCCTACAATCACAAATCACGCATTAGATGAGCCTTTTAAGCATGCAAACCATGCATATAATGTGATGTAATGGGCTAGTGAATGTATAAATTGGAGACTCAACACTTAGCCATAATATCAATTGCTCTTTAAGCTTCCGCACTTATGCGCCTATACAAGTGTGTTGATCCAAAAGGTGTAATTTCATAATGGGCATGTAAAGGTAGTTTTCTCTTAATCCTTTGAGGAAATCTCAATTGGTTGTACCTACAGTACTCATCAAAGAAGCAATAGTAAGAATGACTAGCTAACCTCTCTAGAATTTGATCAATGAATGGGAGACGGAAGTGGTCTTTCCTTATCACTATGTTTAGCTTCCTATAGTCGATACACATACTCCAACCTGTAGTGAATCTCATCGGTACAAGTTCATTGTTGGCATTCTTGACTATGATGATACCAAACTTTTTAGGAACAACTTGGGTTAGACTCTCCCATTGACTATCTGAGATGGGGTAGATAATACCAACATCTAGTAGCTTCAATACCTTGGCTTTAACCACCTCTATCATCTTTAGATTTAAGCGTCTCTATGGTTGTCTTGTGGTTTTAGCATTCTCTTCGAGGTGAATGCGGCGAGTACAAACCAAATGGTCTATTCCCTTAAGGTTCACTATTGTCCATCCTATTACTCCTCTGCGTTCTTTGAGCATGTCAATTAGTTTAAGCTCTTGGTCTTTTTCCAAGTGAGAGGAAATAACCATTGTGAATGTTTATTCTTGACCCAAGTAAACATATTGTTGGGGCTCAAATTCGCACCCATTGTAAAACAACATCCCGCGGTCCATCGATAACGATTTGAATCAATTTTGAGATCGAAAAAACCCAAAAAAGCCAGCCTAACCCTAACCACTTGGTAACAACCAAAATTCGTAAACAGTATTTAGGAGCTGAAACGGACATGCAGGTCACTACCAAATGATCCGGAACATCCTAAAACTCTTAACCTGTAAATTTTGAGGTCATGTAGCGCGTATCTTTACCTGCGCACCTCGAAATGCGTTTCATCCCTGCTTGAAGCTAATCGAAAAGGGTTCGTAAGCCTACAACTACCATTTTAGAGTGGAATCAGACATCCGCACTACCGCTAAATGATCCAGAGTGCCCCAAAACCCTTAAATAGCAAGTTTGAAGTCCTTGCGGCTCGTATTTCCATGTGCGTGCTCCTCGGAACAACGTTCCTATACAACGAGCTGACCCGGAGGCTCCAAATTAGGAAGGAAGTACCAAAATTTGCAACACCTGGACCTCCACACCCCATCCCATTCATTCAGGAGGTCCATCCCAGCCTAGAAGTGGCTTGGCGACAGTGACTGCAATCCCAAAAAAGGTAGCTGTCCTCTGGAGGTCTCCCGTCGGAGCCTAAAATTCTGAAATATTCTAAGTCTGGAAATTTTCTCTCTCACAAAAGTGCAAAATCCAAAATTTGTCTAAATAGTGGAAAAAGTGGAAATTTCCAAGAGGGACATGTGCCTGGCCTTCCACCACATGCGCCCGTACCACATATCCGAAAGAAAGCAATCCGAACACTTTCCCGAAAACCGCCGCTGTCCTCTGGAGGTCTCCCGTCTGCCGAAAATAACATGCGCTCGGCCTGAAAAACACATGCGCCTGGCTTGAAATGACATGCGCCCGGACCCTTGTGCTCCACACTTTTGCCCAACACATGCGCCGAGAAATGCTCCAGAAACACATGCGCCGGGAAATACCCATCGGGTCAGACCCAAACCCGATTGCACTGCTATAAATAGCAGGTCCTCCTGATGATATGAAGCGACATCATCCCCTTCTGACCTCAGAGCGACGCAAGTGGTACATGCGCCCGCTCCGTCACCCCTCACCGGATGCCCTCGCTGGACTAGTTTCCCTCGCCAGAAAGGGATTTCCCCACCGGAACAAAAAATTGCACTACCGTCACATAGTTTCTCCCACCGGAGTCCCTTGCCGAAAAGGGATATCCCCCATTGAAATCAAGTGCAAGGGGAGAAATCCTGAAAAAACTCTAAGTGCTGGGACTTTCCCCACTTCGCAGAGGCACATGCGCCGACTTTCTCTTGGCGAAAAATGTAAAAATGCACTAAGTGCAAATCCCACATGTGCCCACTCTTTGGGAGGCCAAAAATGTAGAAAATCCACTAAGTGTTGGAGGCACATGCGCCCACCATTTGGGGCTGGGCGCATGTGCAATGAAACATGTGCCCAAAACATCTTTCCTTCCTCCATCTTTCATGTGGAATGGGCACATGCTCCCGAAAAGTGGCCACATGCGCCCACCATTACTCACATGTTCCCAACACCCTGTTTGAAGAGCCACATGTGCCCACATGCACCCCCTCCATATGCCTGGATGCTGGTTGGAGGGGTGGACCTTTCATCGTGCGGGCCCGCCTTCGTGCGGGATCTGATTTCAATCAAATCACCTCTTAGATGCACACTAGTGAGATCTATCCATCCTCCGGATCGAATTCACCAACATTCGATGATAAATGGCCCAAATTAGTGTTTTGATAAAAAATGACCAACACTTAGCCAATTCAGCAACTCCGAAAATCCTCCCGAAAGAGCCGGAAACGGCCGAAATAGAGGAGAACCAGGCAGAATTGGACCGAGCCCAAGAGGGAAACTTTTCTTCTTTATGACATGATACACCATAATCATGCACCGTGATGAGGTTATCCAATATCAAGACCCTCGAATACCCTAATTAAGCGGTCGGTTGGCCCAGTACTTAGTCATTTTCAGCATTGGGAAGTGCCCTGTTAGCTCGGAAATCGACCTATGCTAAGCGAATCGAAATGCGATCGCACTGTGACCCTCGTGGACATAATCCACCCCTGTTCAAAGATGGTCATCGATGATATTCATCGAATGCCTTGATCAGACCGCAAATAGGTCCACTACTTAGTCATTTTCAGCCCTAGGAAGTGCCCTGATTGCCCGAAAACTGACGATGCGAAACAAAATCAATCGCGATCTCAAAGATGCTAAGGCAAAGCTACAGTGCTCAGGCTATGAAATAGTCGAGTTAAACATTTACGGGGCACCGATCCCCATCATTCATCAGAAATTGGTATATACGAGCACTCATCGGACCCGATTTTAGCCACTTGCAGGCATTGAAAATAGCCGATCCAACCCATTGAATTGGAATCCTCAAAGGATCTTGGCTTGATAAAGCCTATTTGATCTTAAATAGATCATCAGAAAGTACTCAAAAGAAGGAGTGTTTTCGAAGACAAGTTGCCCGACTCCAAGGAGAAACACATTTACTTTACTGTACAAAGCTCCATTCATCCCAGATAAAGGTCTGAGGTTAAACCTAAGGGATTATGGTTATCATAAGAAACTAGAAACAAAAGAGTTCTAAAAAAGCTTGAAACATCTTGCTATGGATTGTCATTATGAAAAAGACAGTCGATGCCCTACCCATCGACAACGGGTCCGTCGGTTGAGCTGATGAGGCAGTTGCGGAGTGCTTTCCTAAGGTCACTTGTCATAAAAATATGGGCACGGGCCTTGGGTCTTGCCAACCAACATTTGATGCTCGTGTATTCCAGAGGCCAACGGCCCAGAGTTGCACCGCTCGATAAAATCCTGACAGTCTCTCAACCCGGACAATCCGAAAAAAAATGGGACATAGACATCCGACTTGTCTAGAAACATGGCTCAGTCCATTAAAAGAAAACAAATAGGTCTATACGACCATGAACTCAAGACCATGATCCCTGACGATTTAAATTACTTATTCGATCTACCCGGGCTTTCTCTCTAATATTCCATTTATTTATAACTACATTCATAGTGGAATCTTGTCGCTTTGTGCCGTGGTTTTCTCCCACAAGGGTTTCCACGTAAAAATATTTCTATTGTTTGTGATTTGTTTCATTTACATTCATGCTCTCTTAATGCTTTATTTAACTTATCAATGATGCATGCATTCATTTACTTTTGCCTTTTAATCAAGGGTGATCATCCATTGATGTAAAAAAGGCTCATTGTTCGCTCGCCTCAAGTGCAAGGCTGCGATGTAGTAATAATTCTCGGTAAGACCGAGGTCGATCCACAGAGAATTAGAGAACCAATTCTAAACTATTCTAGCAACTTCAAATTCAATCAAATTAGAAGTTCAAATCATAAACTAATTGAAAAACAATAAAGTTGTAAAATCTATAATTAACAGAACTAAGGCTTTCAAGGATTCACTTATAGCAATCTGTTCGCTCGCCTCAAGTGCAAGGCTACGATGTAGTAATAATTCTCGGTAAGACCGAGGTCGATCCACAGGGAATTGGAAAACAGGTTCTAAGTTATTCCAACAACTCAATTTGCAATAGATAAGAGGTTCAATTGGAATAATTACGCTAAAACAGTAACTTAATGAAAAACAGTGATATAAAGGCACTAAGGCATTCAAGGATCCACTTGTAGTAATCCCATGTGAATCCAATCAATCCAAGCAAGATACACAACTAGATTTGAAGTCCTATCTCTCATCTAGTTGGAAAATAAAGCATTAAACACATTCAATCCCACTCAAGTTGAACTTCCAAGTTCTAGTCCCATTCAACACATGTAGAATTTAAAATCATAGCCTTCGAAGTAACAGCCATGCCTATGGACTATGGCCTGCTCAAGGGTTACCATAATTTGAATCTAATTAAACATAACATGATAATCTTAGAGCATTGGAAGGAATTCATGTCCGAAGCACATGAACTCTCATAAAACATCTAAAACTACCAACTTTAAGAACTAGAACATTCAAAATCCAAACTAGATATAGAACTACTTGAATTAAATTGAATCAAACATGAAATTGGCTACAAGCTTCATCTCTCAGCCTTAGCTGAGAGATTCTAGCCGAGCATTGTCATACTACAACTAGAACTCATAAAAGAAACTAGAAAATATAGAAAAACTGGAGTTTTGAGGGTTGTAGACGCTCCACGACGACTTCCTTCCTCTCCCACGACGTCCCTTAGCTTTTATGATGCCTTTGGAAGAAGCCCTAGATGTCCTTTTATAGTATAGTGCGGAAGGTTCTGGATTGCGTAAGAAATCCCGGACTGTGGAAAGAAAATCGAAGCTTGTAGGACACGTTCTGTTATGCAGACGACCGGTCGCACGACCGGTCTGAGTTCCTGGACGACCAGTCTAAAAAATGCAAAAACAGTCCAATGAGTTTTCCAGAAATATTAACCCAGGACTTTAATTCAAGGACCGGTCGGACGACTGGTCTGAACAGTGGACGACCGGTCGCATGACCGGTCGTGGATAGTCCAGCAAGGTTTGTGTTCGCTTCCCTAAGTGTAGGGTTGCGATGTAGTAATAAACTCGGTAAGACCGAGGTCGATCCACAGGGACTTATGTAGGAATTCACGAACACATCCAACAGTTTCTATTAAAAAGCTAACAATCGGATTTTGTATGAGATTGATGTAAGTAACAACTTTGGACTAAATTGAAGGTAAACAATTTAAAAAGGCACTAGGGGTTCAAGGATCCACTTGTAGCAATCCTTGATGCTTAATTCGTTGTGGTTTCTCATTCTCTCAACTAGAATCGAAATTAAGATCTATCTAGCCGGATGATAGAGCTGTTAAACCAAACAATCTGTCATATGTAAGGCCAATGTATATGATTCACTCAATGCAAGCTAGGATGAGCATGCTCAATTGCATAGGTCAGTCCCAATTCCAATAAACTAAGTTCATAATCATGATCATCATTAAGTCCTGTCACCAAACAAAGCTAGATCATGATTTGAACTTGAATCAAATCACATGCACAGTCCCATATATAATTCATAAAACTGAAAAAAGTAGAACTTTGGTAGGAAGTTCCCACATGAAGATCATAGTACTAGAGCGTACTCCAATTCCTCAGATCATACAGGTCTAGACTAACACAAAGCAATTAAGAACTTAAGTAATTCTCTAGTCTGTCCTGTCGGTCGGTCAGTGGGTCGGCCAGTCTGTCCGGCCGGTCGGTCAGTGGGTCGGCCTTCATAAAAATGTGTCCAGAGATTTTACTCTTTCTGGAGGGTTTGGCCGGCCGGTCGATGGCTGTGACTGGCCGGCCGGTGGACATGAACTTGGCTGAAATCTTCAGCTTCTCCTCCTTCATTTTCAATGTGCGTTTGCTCCACCTTTGGTCCTTCATTCCTTTGATGTTCAAGATGCATAAATGACCTATCTTAGCCCTCATTTGATGACTTCTCTCTTTTACTCCTTGCTTCCTTCTTCCTCTTGGTCCTCCTTCAATCTTCATTTAATGGTTCTAAATGGACCCTTTTCATCTTCAATTGAGTGAAGTCCGCTCTCATTCCTACAATAACAAAACATGCCTTAGATTAGTCTTTAAATTGTGAAAACCATGCATAATGAGTGACGAATTGGGGTTAGAATATGCACAATTAAGTGCTCAACACGCCCCCCCAACCAGCATTTTGCTAGTCCCGAGCAAAACATGCGTGAAACCAAATTCATTCTCCAAACCCAACTCTCCTTTAGTAACCATTCTTCTATACATCCCAAGCTACAAAAGTGTAAGAGTTAGAGAAATTAGGCGATAGACGTCGAAACCGTAAACTCTCAAAACATAATAAGTATCCATATGAAATTCCCGCTAATTGGTTGACAAATAGAAGAACTTGAACAAATTCAATCTAGTGTGCATAGTGAAAATTCTTTTCATGAGTTTCCAGGGTTATCTTCTTCATAAATCAACTAGACTATAGATTTCAAGGTATATAGAGCCACATCAAGCCAATGACCAGAATTTGCCTTACCGTCCTTCCGATGACTTTCACACTACGTCCCATTTCCGGCTTTGGTTATGGGTAGACCATCCCTCAGTTGGTAGTAGGTAGCCCTAATCGGAATTTTCTACCATTTTTCCATCATTCCCAATTTCATCCTTCTTTTTCCTTTTTCTTTTAATTTAGATAGGATTTTTAGAAATCCATATCTTACGTTATTTTCCCATGGACAAAGTACCACGGCTTGATTTCTCCACACCTAAAATCAAAATCTAGCTAATCCATAAATCACATAATCCCTTCAACCCATGAAAATCGTGTAATGTGAACTAGGTGTAAAGTGTTCAAATTTTCTATCAATCATAAAAATACGGGAATTCACATATAAAACCATTATATTAAGAGAAGTTCAAAGACCTACAACCTCATACACTTCATATATCCTCCTCTTATGCTCACATCATCTTGAATGTATAGAAACAAAGTTTTCCAAAAGAGTTTTGAATTTTAGAAAAATCGAAAAATTTCTACATAATTGCTCGAAATGTTACAAAACGCTGGATTCATCCAAGTGATTCTACACCCCCCAACCAAATCTTGCATTGTCCTCAATGTAAAAGATGTACAGTGAACAAAACATGAGAGCAATTTGAACATAAAAGGGAGTGAGGAATGAGAGTACCTGAAAAAGTGAAAAGTAGAATTCTTCCTCCTTCTAACAAACCTAAGCAAAAGCAAACAAAAGCAACAAAATCCTAATCCTAACTACTCTATACCTCCATCAGACTAGGAGATCAATCATCTTGGTAGACAGGATCAGTCAGAGGTATGGACATACCTTCTGAAGGAAATTTCTCAAAGAACAGCTTTAATCGCTGCCCATTCGCCTTAAAAATGTTGTCGTTCCTTGGATTTAACAACTCGACAGTCCCATATGATAGACAGTTTGCACAGTGTGGGGACCGGTCCATCGAGATCTCAATTTTTCCGAAAATAAATGTAGACGAGAATTATACAGGAGGACTTTTTTTATTGATCGTGAATGTCTTACGAAGAATGTTTTTATCATGAAATATCTTCGTTTTGTCCTTGTAAATTCTCACATTCTCATATGCTTCGTTCCGGATTTCTGCAAGTTCATTCATTTGTAATTTGCGCAACGAGCTTGCCTTGTCAGAATCAAAATCCATCTTCTTAATTGCCTAATATGCCCTATGTTCCAACTCCACAGGCAAGTGACAAGCCTTCCCATAGACAAGTCTATAGGGTGACATTCCAATAGGGGTCTTAAAAGCAGTACGATAGGCCTAAAGCGCATCGGTAAGCCGAGCGACCAATCCTTGCGATCAAGGTTCACCGTTTTCTCTAAAATGTGTTTAATCTCCCTATTGGATATCTCAGCTTGCCCACTAATTTATGGGTGAAAGGGAGTGCTCACTTTGTGTGTTACGTCATATTTCTTCATTAATGTTTCAAATGGGCGATTACAAAAGTGAGACCCTTTATCACTGATGATGACTCGAGGTGTACCAAACCGGGAAAGAATATTCTCTTTTAAGAAGCGAATGACCGTTTTATGGTCATTATTCCGGCAAGGGATGGCCTCGACCCATTTGGATACATAGTCAACGGCAAGCAAGATGTATGCGTTTACAAAAGAAGATGGGAATGGACCCATGAAATCGATGCCCCAACAATAAAAAATTTTGATTATTAAGATGGGATTGAGTGGCATCATATTTCTACAGAAAATTCCTCCTAATTTCTGACAAGGTTCACATGTTTTGCAAAACTCATGTGTGTCTTTAAACATGGTGGGCCAATAAAACCCACATTGCAGAATTTTTACTGTGGTCTTTTTAGCCGAGAAGTGGCCACCACATGCCTGAGAATGACAGAAGGAGATGATACTTTGTTGTTCATCATCTGGGACACATCTCCTTATGATTTGATCGGGACAATACTTGAATAAGTATGGTTCGTCCCATAGGAATTTTTGCACCTCAGTGAAGAATTTATCCTTATCTTGCTTTTTCCAATATGTAGGAATTGTACCTGTAGCAAGATAGTTAGCAATGTTCGCATACCATGGCAATTGGGAAACAATAAAAAGTTGTTCATCAGGGAACATGTCATTGATCGCGGTCGTTTCAGGGGAATCGGTGAGGACAAGTCGAGAGAGATGGTCAGCCACGACATTTTCTACTCCTTTCTTATCACGTATTTCTATGTCAAATTCCTGGAGTAGAAGGATCCATCTTAACAACCGTGGTTTAGCAGCCTTCTTAGAGAGAAGGTACTTAAGCGCGGCATGGTCAGTGAATATGATGATCTTGGATCCAATCAAGTAGGACCTAAACTTGTCCAAGGCAAAAACTACGGCTAAAAGTTCTTTTTCAATAGTAGTGTAGTTTGCTTGGGCTGAGTTTAGGGTTCTACTTGCATAGTAGATGACACATGACTTTTTCTCTTTTCTTTGGCCTAGCACGGCCCCAATAGCATAGTTGCTAGCATCACACATAATTTCAAAAGGAAGGCTCCAATCAGGTGGTTGCATTATGGGAGCACATGTCAACATACCTTTAAGTGTGGTAAAGGCATTTTGACATTATTCATTCCACTCGAATGAAGTTTCCTTTTGAAGTAGGTTACATAATGGACGAGAAAGTGAACTGAAGTCCTTTATGAACCTTCTATAAAATCCTATGTGTCCCAAGAAGGACCGCACATCTCGTATGCTCTTGGGTGGTGGAAGGTTGGAGATAAGATCAATTTTCGCTTTGTCCACCTCGATTCCATTTTGTGAAACAATGTGACCAAGTACAATTCCCTTTTAAACCATAAAGTGACACTTCTCCCAATTCAGCACAAGGTTCTTCTCTTCACATCTTTTCAGTACAGCTTTCAAGTGCTCAAGGCACTCATCAAAGCTACAACCAAATACTGAGAAATCATCCATGAAGACTTCGAGGATTGTCCCCACCATATCAGAAAATATACTCATCATACAACGCTGAAAGGTGGCAGGGGCATTACATAGTCCAAACGGCATCCATCAATAAGCGAAAGTGCCGAATGAACATGTGAATGTAGTATTTTCTTGGTCTTCACGGGCGATCTCTATTTGGTTGTACCCTGAATAGTCATCAAGGAAACAAAAATGGGAATGACCCGCCAACCGTTCTAAAATTTGATCAACAAACGGTAGGGGGAAGTGGTCTTTCCTCGTGACAGTGTTTAGCTTCTGGTAGTCAATGCACATTCTCCAACCAGTAGTGACTCTGGTTAGTATGAGTTCATTATTGGCATTGGCTATGATGGTGATCCCAGATTTCTTAGGCACCACTTGAGTTGGACTCACCCATTGACTATCGGATATTGGGTAGATAATACCCACATCCAATAGTTTTACCACTTCGGCCTTAACCACATCCTTCATGTTTGGATTGAGTCGTCTTTGTGGTTGCCTAAATGTCTTCGCATTCTCCTCAAGGTGTATGCGATGAGTACAAATCAGTGGGTCTATGCCTTTGAGATCCGCAATCGACCACCCAATGGCACTCTTGTGCTCTAATAAAGTGGCCATTAGCCTACTCTCATGTTCCTCATCCAAGTAGGAAGAAATCACCACTGGATATGTCTCATCTCGACCTAAATAGACATATTTCAGCTCACTTGGTAATGGTTTTAGGTCGAGTGTTGGCGCCTTGATATTGGATGGGAGGGCTTTGTTCTCGTTTACAGGCAATGGCTCAAATAGGGCCCTCCATCTATTGTTATCAAGCATCCGCATTGCATCTAAGATGGCATCCATATCTCGTATTGTGTCATCATTTATCTCATGAGAATGGGCCACACATGCCTCCAAAGGGTCGGAACATAATGACAAGGGGAATGTATCTTCCACAAATGATTCAATCATGTTTATTTCGTGGATATCCTCATCAACTTCCCGTAGTTGTTTGCATAAATAAAAAATATTAAGCTCAAGAGTCATATTTCCAAAGGACATTTGTACACGCCCGTTTCTACAATTGATAATTGCGTTTGAAGTAGCTAGAAAGGGGCGGCCAAGTATGACGGGAATTTGAGCACCAGTACCTATCACGGGATGTGTATCCAAGACAATAAAGTCTACTGGGTAGTAGAATTTATCAACTTGGACTAGGACATCCTCAATCATTCCTCTCGATATACGAATGGATCTATCAGCAAGTTGGAGTGTGGTTTTCGTCGGTTTCAATTCACCTAACCCAAGTTGTTCGTAGACCGAGTATGGAATGAGATTCACACTTGCCCCCAAATCGAGTAAGGCTTGTTTAATCTGGTCGTCTCCTATAATGCATGAGATGGTTGGACTACCCGGATCCTTGTATTTTTAGGGCACCTCTTGTTTGATGATAGCGCTCAAATTCTCAGTCAAAAGTACTTTGTTGTGAACATTGTGTTTCCTTTTGACCGTACACAATTCCTTTAGAAATTTGGCATAAGATGGTATTTGTTTTATAGCATCCAACAACGGGATGTTGATCTTCACCTGCTTAAAAACTTCTAATATTTTCAGATTTTTGTCTAAAGGTTTAGGTGAAATTAACCTTTGTGGAAATGGGGCAACTGGCTTGTATTGTCTTTCTGGTTCTTTCTCTTGTGGAGTGTTGTTTGAGCTATCATCCTCTTTGGAATTTTCCAGAGCCTTAGGCTTTGGGGCCTTCACCGGATTAGATTTGTCAATTACTTTCCCACTTCTCAAAGTGGTGATAGCTTGAACATGCTCCGTATGATGGGAGGATGAGCTTGCATCTTGTATCTCAAATTGGGTTCTTGGGTTAGGAAGAGGTTGGGCAGGAAGTGTGCCCTTCTCTCTAACACTGAGATGAGATTCAACTCTAGCCATTAATGTTTTCAATTCATTGATGGCTTGAGTTGAATTTTGATTGAATTTCAATTGCTCTTGCATGAACCCATCTATTTTCAGAGAATTTGTTTTGTTATACTCAGCTTGAACCGATACAAATGCACCCAACATCTCCTCTAGCGTCACTTTTGGAGTAATGACTAGAGATGGACCTAGTATAGGTTGAGCTTGAGGGATATTGTTTGCATTCGCAGTGGGTCCATTCCTCCAACTGAAGTTGGGATGGTTCTTCCAACTAGAATTAAACGTGTTTGAGTTAGGAGCACCAAATTGTCGTTGATAACTGTTTATGGCGTTTGATTGTTCTTGTAAGATGTCTTGAACTGCTGAAATTGTGGGACAATCTTGTGTTGTATGTTGATTTCCGGCACAAATTCCACAGACAGTTTCAACGTCATTAGAGTTGATCGTCTCTCCTTTCCTTAATTCCATGGCTTCGACCTTTCTTGTGAGGCTAGCCACCCGTGCACTTATGCTATCCTCTTCCGATAAGACATACATTCCCCCTTTTTTCTTTTGTTAGCCAGTCTTGAAATTTGTTGGTTTCGATGTATCCCAAGACTGTGCATTCTCAGCCAATTCTTCCAAATAATCCCATGCTTCATCAGCTTCCTTATTCATGAACTCCCCATTACACATCATCTCTACACATTGGCGCATGGGTGAAGTCAGTCCTTCATAGAAAAAGCTTATAACCCGCCAAATTTCATAGCCATGATGTGGGCATGCGTTTAATAAGTCCTTAAACCTCTCCCAACATTGGAAGAAGGTTTCATCTTCCTTTTGGGCAAAGTTCATGATAAGGCGCTTCAACATGTTTGTTTTGTGAGTAGGGAATAATTTTTTTATGAATTCCCTATGCATATCAGTCCATGCACCAATTGATCTTGGCCTTAATGCATAAAGCCAACCTTTAGCTTTATCTTTAAGAGTAAAAGGGAAGAATTTGAGTCTCACCACATCATCAGTCACATTAGCAAAGTGCATGGTGGTTATTGCCTCATCAAACTCCTTAAGGTGTTGATAGGCACTTTCACTGTCTAATCCATGGAATTTAGGGAGAAGTTGGATCACTCCTGGTTTTAAATCCACATTCCCTGCATTTTGTGGAAAAACTATGCATGAGGGAGTGATCGCTCTTGCTGGTTGCAAGAAATCACGTAAAGTTCTTGGTCGGGGAACATTCTCAACCACATTCTCCCCTGTTTCAGTTTAGTTTAGGCCCAGATTAGGATTGGCCATCGGATTAGGTTGATTCACAGCCATACTTTCAGACAAAATTGGAGGAGTTAGATATCTCCTAGCATGTGGTTCTCTGTCAATTCCGTCCACTATTCCCCCTTCACTAATGAGTCGATTATTGGAATCCCGAGCCTAATGTGGCATGCGAATCCGAAAAGTATGAAACAAAAAGGAAAAAGAATTCTTCCTTCCCTTCTTTACTCTTCTCTAAGACCGAAGGACAAGGTGCCTTCCAATGGCTATGCCAGAAGCAAGGATAGAGACCGATTTCTCCTGGTCAATAGGGGTTTAAAGAACTCCCCACCCACTCTTTGAATCCTTTGAGAAAAGTGCAGAAAAAGAAGAAAGAGGAGTAGAGGTGAGAAGAGAAATCTCCGAGCACAAGGTGATCCAAGACGGTAGAGCCGACCAATAGGAATCCAGGTGACACAAGGCTTACCTTTCAAAGATCCAAAAGGAGTCTCCACCCACTCTATAAGAGATGAATATGATAAGAATGAATAGGAGAAGGAGAAGAGTAAGGTTTAGAAGGATAGAACCTGATTCGAGCACTTGTGATCCTTATATCTTCTTCAACTTCCTAGAAATCCCTGAAAAAACAAATCAAACAAAATAAACTAAGTTAAAACTATTCCTAAAAATCCTAAATAGATTCTATTTTCAGAAATCTGTGAAAAACTGTCAAAGTCCTCGGCAACGGCGCCAAAAACTTGTTCGCTTCCCCAAGTGTAGGGTTGCGATGTAGTAATAAACTCGGTAAGACCGAGGTCGATCCACAGGGCCTTATGTAGGAATTCACAAACACATCCAACAATTTCTATTAAAAAGCTAACAATCGAATATTGTATGAGATTGATGTAAGTAACAACTTTGGACTAAATTGAAGGTAAACAATTTAAAAAGGCACTAGGGGTTCAAGGATCCACTTGTAGCAATCCTTGATGCTCAATTCGCTGTGGTTTCTCATTCTCTCAACTAGAATCGAAATTAAGATCTATCTAGCCGGATGATAGAGCTGTTAAACCAAACAATGATTCACTCATTGCAAGCTAGGATGAGCATGCTCAATTGCATAGGTCAGTCCCAATTCCAATAAACTAAGTTCATAATCATGATCATCATTAAGTCCTGTCACCAGACAAAGCTAGATCATGATTTGAACTTGAATCAAATCACATGCACAGTCCCATACATAATTCATAAAACCGGAAAAAGTAGAACTTTGGTAGGAAGTTCCCACATGAAGATCATAGTAGTAGAGCGTACTCCAATTCCTTGGATCATACAGGTCTAGACTAACACAAAGTAATTAAGAACTTAAGTAATTCTCCCAAACATCCATGAGTCATCATAAGACTAAGAAAAACTACTTAGAACTTGTATTAACTTCAAACCATTGTTCATAAACATGAAATCCAATCTTAAAACCAACTTATAACGAATTGAAACATCTTATATTCACTACAAGCTTCACCTCTTAGCCCTAGCTAATAGGTTTAGCTGCTCATGATCCAAGGAAACATGAAACAACTAGAAAAATCATAAAAACAGCAAAACAAACTAGAAGGAGTTGTGGAACTCCGAAATCCACTTCCGCCGCCTCCCGCCTTGCTCAAACCCTTCTTAGATACCCTAGGAACGATCCCTAGGTGTCCTTTTATAGCTTTGGAACCCTAGGTGCGAAGAAACTTCAAGAAATCCCGTAGATTTGCGTTTTGTGCAGAGATTTTCGGAGCTTGCGGAAGAAGTTTTCCTACGCAGGGGTCCTGCCGGTCGGACAAAGTGCTTGCAATTGAAATTTTCACTGGAGTGTTTTTTTCACAGTCCGACCCACCAGCCGACCGGTCGGCCGGTCGGCCGGTGGACTTGCTTCAATCTGCTGTTTTCTGGACATTGCAATGGATAGGCCGACCCTTCAGCCGGCCGGTCGGCCAGTCTGTCCGGCCGGTCGGTCAGTGGGTCAGCCTTCATAAAAATGTGTCCAGAGCTTTTGCTCTTTCTGGAGGGTTTGGCCGGCCGATCGATGGCTGTGACCGGCCGGCCGGTGGACATGAACTTGGCTGAAATCTTCAGCTTCTCCTCCTTCATTTTCAATGTGCTTTTGCTCCACCTTTGGTCCTTCATTCCTTTTATCTTCAAGATGCATAAATGACCTATCTTAGCCCTCATTTGATGACTTCTCTCTTTTACTCCTTGCTTCCTTCTTCCTCTTGATCCTCCTTCAATCTTCATTCAATGGTTCTAAATGGACCCTTTTCATCTTCAATTGAGTGAAGTCCACTCTCATTCCTACAATAACAAAACATGCCTTAGATTAGTCTTTAAATTGTGAAAACCATGCATAATGAGTGACGAATTGGGGTTAGAATATGCACAATTAAGAGCTCAACAGTTTGTAGTAAGGTCTCTTTTGTTGAGTGTTCGAACCGGTCGAACGACCGGTCCTGCGCTATGGATGACCGGTCGGACGACCGGTCTTGGCTGCTTTTCCTGCCCTCTTTTCTTCTCTCCTTTGCTTCTTTCTTCCACCCTTTCACGCTTGGTCTTGTGGTCTTCAATAGCGTCTTTCAGTCTTCAATGTGTCAAAAATGACTCTTACAATCATGAATTGGTGAAGTCCCCCTCTTATTCCTATAATCACAAAACACACATTTAAATGGGCCTTTTAACATGCAAAGCATGCATATAATGTGATGTAATGGGTTATGCAATGTATAAATTGGAGGTTCAACACAATCTCATGTCAATCCAATCGATCCAAGCATAAAACACAACTAGATTCGAAGTTCTATCTCTCATCTAGTTGGAAGATAAAGCATTGAAACACATTCAATCCCACTTAAGTTGAACTCCCAAGTTCTAGTCCTATTCAATCATATAGCATTCAAAATTATAGCCTTCGGAGTAACAACCATGCTAAGAGACTATGACATGCTCAAGGGTTACCAAAATTCGAATCTAATCAAGCCAAATATGATAATCTCAGAGAATTGCAAGAAATCCATGTCCGGAGCACATGAACTCTCATAAAACTTTTAAAAATATCAACTTTATTCGAACTAGAATATTCAAAATCCAAACTTAAAGTGAAAGTACTTGAACTAAACTGAATTAAACATGAAATTGGCTACAAGCTTCACCTCTCAGCCCTAGCTAAGAGGTTCTAGCCGAGCATTGTCATACTACAACTAGAATCGAAAAGAAGAACTAAATAAAAGCATGAAAAACTAGAAAAATTAGAATCGACGGAGTTTTGGACGCTCTATGGTGCTCTCCTTCACTTCCCACGACCTCCAATCTCTTCTAGGATGCCTTTAGATGAAGCCCTATGTGTCCTTTAATAGAATAGTGTAGAAGATTCCAAATTTCGTAAGGAATCACAAAGCTGCATAGAGAAAATCGGAGCTTGTAGGACAAGCTCTGTTACGCAGCCGATTGGTCGGACGGCCGGTCTGACCTCATGGATGACCAGTCAGACGACCGATCGTAAAACTTGAAAATCAGTCCAGTGACTTTTTAGAATTTCCTCCCCCTCTCTGTTGAGTGCTCGACTGGTCTGACGACCGGTCTAAGTGAGGTGCGGCCAGTCTACCGACTGGTCTATCTTGGTCCAGTGATATGTACAGCAATGAGGGGTTTCTATTGAATTGCAGACCGGTCTAACGACCGGTCCTATGCCTTGGTAGACCGGTCGGACAACTGGTCTTCAGTGCAGAGTGTTGAACTTCTTCCTTCTTTCTTCCATATCTCTCTTGCTTCTTTCTCCTATCCTTTGGCACTTAGTTCTTTGATCTTCAATGCATACAAAGTGACTCTTTTAACCATGAATTGGTGAAATCTCCCTCTCATTCCTACAATCACAAAAACATGTATTAGATTAGTCTTTAAACATGAAAACCATGCATATAATGTGATGTAATAGGTCGGCAAATGTATAAATTAGAGGCTCAACACTCGTAACCAGTATCACAGCCTGGAATGTAAAAGATCTCAGAATCTTTAGAATAAAATTCGCCTTGCGATATCTCTCTTGCGTACACTTGGTGATTGCTTATGATTGTTTATGAATGTCTCTATACTCAGAATTCCCCCAGAATAATGAAACACAGAAAAAACTGCTGATGAGCATTTTTCTAGTTTTAACACATATTTAACTTCGGATGGTAATGGTTTGAGGTCAAGCTTCGATGCTTGCATACTAGATGGTAGAGGCTTTGTTGTGGTTGGTGGTAACAATTTAAAACTATGCTTCCACCGATTAGTATTTACTACCGACTTCTCTTCACTTAATGCTTGCACAATTTCAGAAATAATGAGATCATCGGAGTCCTTAAAATGTTCCAAGCATGTCTCTAAAGTTTCAAGATATTCAGATTGAAGGAGCTCCTCTTCCTCCATTGATTGAATCATGTTAATTTCATGGAGCTCATCATCATCATCCCCCTGTCTTTTGCACATATGGAACACATTATCCTCTTGTTTCATGCTCTCAAAAGACAATTTCATTACTCCATTTCGATAATTTATAATGGCGTTTGAAGTAGCCAAGAATGGGCGGCCTAGTTTGAGTGGTCGCATACATAACCAGTTGTGTATCCAAGATGATAAAGTCTACCAGATAGTAGAACTTATCAACTTGGACCAACACATCCTCTATCACCCCCCTTGGTACTCGAATAGATCGGTCGGCTAGTTACAATGTGGTCTTGGTGGGTTTTAATTCACCGAGTTCCAATTGCTCGTGTATCGAGTAGGGAATTAGATTTACACTTGCCCCCAAATCTAACAATCCACGTTTTATCTGGTAGTGATCTCCAATGATGCATGAGACTGTGGAACAACCTGGATCCTAGTATTTTAGAGAGGTCTTATGGTTAAGGATGACACTCGTTCATTTAAGAAGGCCTTTTGTTGCATATTGTGTTTGTGTTTAATTGTGCAAAGGTCTTTTAGAAACTTGGCATAAGAGGGAATTTATTTAATCTCATCTAGTAATGGAATGTTGATCTTGACTTCCTTAAAAACTTCTACAATGTCCTAAGTGTTTACAAGGGATTTGGTGCTATCAACCAGGTAGGAAAGGGTACAACAGGCCTATATTCACCTTCCTTCTCTTTTGTATCTAAGCTTGATCCATCATCATCCTTAGAATTAACCAGATCATTAGGCTTGTCGGCCTTCACAGGAATAGATTTATCGATTCTTTCCCACTTCTAAGAGTAATGATGGATTTTGCTTATTCAATGTTTTGGTTGGAGGGACTCGGGGTGCTTATCTTACATTGTGGTTTGGGGTTTGGATGAGATTAGGCTGGAAAGGTCCCTTCCTTAGCATTCAAGTGACCCTTTATCTCTTCAACCGACACTTTTAATTCTTGGAACATCTCATGGTTTTTCTCGTTAATTTGAGTTTGTCTATGCATAGAGGCTTGAAGTACATCTTCCATACTCCTTTAAGGAGGGTCCATGTTTGGAATCACGTTTTGTATTGGTGGCCCCCCTTTGAGGGTTGTTGGGATTGGCCATGGAGTCGTTCATCCAACTGAAATTTGGATGATTCCTCCAACTAGAATTGTGAGTAGTACCCATTGCTCCATTGAAAGGTCATTGGTAAGCGTTTGTGGCATTGGCTTTCTCTTGTAACACTTCTTGAAATGCAGGAATTGTGGGACAATCCTGTATAGAGTGTACATTAGCGGCGCAAATACCGCATACATTTTCCACAGTCTCGCTGGATTAATTAGTTGCCTCAACCTTCCTTAATTTCATGGCCTCGACTTTCCTTGTGAGGCTAGCTATCTTTGCTTTAACATCATCATCTTATCTGAGATTCCTCATTTTTTTCTTGCTTAAGAAGGCTTGAGATTACTTAATTTGTCCAAGATATCCCAAGATTGTGCATTCTCGGCCAACATGTCAAAGTAAGCCCATGCTTCCTCTGGATCCTTACTTATAAACTCGTCATTGCACATCATCTCTACAAATTGGCGCATGTTGGAACTCAATCCATCATAGAAGAATCTTATAATTAGCTATGTTTTCATAGCCATGGTGTGCGCAAGCGAGTAGGGGATCTTTGAATCTCTCCAAACTTTGAAAGAATGTTTCACCCTCTTTAACTAAAAAGTTCATGATAGCTCGTCTCAGGGTGTTTGTTTTATGAATCGGGAATAACTTTTTCAAGAACTCCCGGGTTATCTCAGCCCAAGTACTAATAGATCTCAGTCTTAGAAAGTGAAGCCATGACTTGGCTCTTTCTTTCAAAGAGAATGGAAATAGTTTCAATTTAATCACATCCTCGGCTATATTGTTGCATTGCAAAGTAGCAACTACTTCATCGAATTCCTTTAAGTGCAAGTAGTGCCTCTCAGAATCTAAACCATGAAACTTTGGTAAAAGTTGTATTACACCTTGTTTGAAATCGATTATTCCAATATTATGGGGAAAAACTATAGAAGAGGGTGTAGTGGCTCTTGTAGGTTGTAGGTAATCACGTAGAGTTCTCATCGGGGGAGCATTGAAAACCTCCTTCTCTCCTTGATCCTCTTGATTTGCTTGGTTTTTGCTAATTTACAGCCATACTTCTAAAATTGTCAGGAAATTTTAGACATTTCCTAGCATATGGGTGGTTTGGAATTCTTTCAACCAAACCTCCTTCACTCAAGAGATAAAGGGTGTGATTAAGTACCTAATGCGGAATAAACTATTAGTGCACTTTTTTGTGCCATACTAGTGCACCTTATTTGTCGATCAAATGCATCCATGTGTTGTAATGTCGATTGAGCCTTGGCAAGCAAAAGACCAAAGATTCAAGTGGACAAGAAGTATCATCAAGGAAGAAGAACAGGTAAAAGAGATGCCTTGGTGACCTTACCCTTAGAACCAAAACATCCCTAAAACCTCTAGATGACTTGGACCAACTAGAAAAACCCTTAGCCATCATCATTAGCCTTAGATCATGTTATAGGATAAAGTTGGTCGTCGAAGAGGCTGAAGACTCAAGACCCATGAGCGTCTTTTGATTGCATCATTCGACCAATGAGCCCTCATGATCGAAGCTCGCATATTTTTGAGCCTCCAATTTATACATGATATAGCTTATTACATCACATTACATGCATGGTTTGCATGCTTAAAAGACCCATCTAATGCTTGTTTTGTGTATGTAGGAATGAAAGAGAGAAATCATGAGTTTGTTGCTAAAAAGGCCCTTTGGAACTACATTGAAGACATTGATAAGAGGCCTTGAAGGATCATATCAGAAAGACCTAAAAGTACATCGGGTAGTCTAACACGACACCCACGTATGTGCGGGAGCTTAAAGAGCAACTAGAATTATGGCTAAACCTATAGGAGGGGGTGATTAGGACCTTTTTTGAAAATTCTTTTCGCCTACTTATATAATTCAACAAATCAAACTAAGTAAGCAAGAACACTTCGGCTTCTAAGCCTAAGTGGGTCCAATCACAAGACTAGCATATGATTAAGCAATAAACAACCTAGTCTAAAGCATGCATAGGTAATCAAAAGATTTAACTAATCAAGCTCCTATCCTATGCAACCTATGTAGACTTACGAGAATGGATCAATGAGCTCAAGTCTACACAACTAGTGAAAGTACATCTTGTGTGTGGATGTGCCTATTTAGTGCCTAGCATATATTCCTATCAAGCATTCATAATTAGACAATTAAACTAACAATGCTAAGATATCAATGTGCTCAATTCAATCACAAACACAAGCATGTATAGTGGTTCGACTTTGGGTCTACTCCACTCCCGGTTCAAGTACTCAACTCCTTTGAGCACACCAGCATTCACTATCAGAGGTTTTAAATGAGGTTCACCTCTCAACCTTTACACGGAGGTTTTACCGGTTCACCTCTCAACCATAACCAGAGTTTTGGACAAAGGGCTAACTCTCAACCCAAATAGAGTTTTGGACATAGGCTAACTCTCAACCCGACGCACGTTCTCTCCCGTGTCGGAGGCTCCCCCTTGAAGACTTAGTTTAGGCCCGGCAAACGGGCCAAGGAATGGCTAATGTCCCTAGATCGAGTTTGAAAAACAAACTCTAAATGGACTCTCAAAAAGACAACCTTACTTGTCGGATGAGCTCCTTGCTTAGCGCCGGTTTGGGTTGCTTGATCTCCGCTCTCCCGTGCTTCAATCAGCTTCCCTTGCTCCCACGATCGTGTTGCCGTTGCGTCGCCAATGCCTCAGTCACACTTGATCAAACACCTTGCTTGTGATGCCTTTGAGATGCCCAAGGTGATAGGAGGGTAGGTTAGAGAACTCTACAAGTAATGGGAATGGGTTGCCTAGAGGTTCTCTCCTACAACGATCTTATCTTGGAGTTTTGGACAAGGATTTGCCTATCAAGAAGGTTCTAAACTCTAGAGATCAAGAGGGGATGAAGGTCATCTTCTTCACGAGCTTGGAATGCGCCAATCTTGTGTTAAAGCACAAGGAAGATGCCTTGCATAGGTTGGGAATGAGCCTCAAATGGTCTCTAACAATGGTGGCTTCACTCCTCTCAAAATCCCTCTTGCTACCCCTCAAAACAAGCCAAGCCCTTATATAGAACAATGTGCAACGAATACAAAACGGCAGAAAATGGCTAGTGCCGACCAGTCGCACGACCGGTCGGCCAGGGGCCCACGACCGGTCGACCACAGGCCAACTGAAGACAGGAGCTTGCTGTCTTAAGTTGGGAGGTCTGTTCGACCGGTCTTGACCGCTCGGACCAGCCTAGCCGACCGGTCACGACCGGTTGGCCCTATGGCCTGATCATACCAGAGGTTGCTGTCACTGTTCGCTTCCCCAAGTGTAGGGTTGCGATGTAGTAATAATCTCGGTAAGACCGAGGTCGATCCACAGGGAAGGAAGTAAACAATTCCAACTATCCTAATAACTAGAATCAAAGAGGTTTGTGAAATTGATTTTTAACATAAAATAGAAAATCTGATAATGGAAAGATAACTAGAGCATCAAGGATCCACTTATCGCTCTCCTTAGATGCATAATTCGCTATGGTTTCTCACTTTCTCAACTAGAATCGATATTAAGATCTATCTAGTCGGATGATAGAGCTGTTAAACCAAACAATCTGTCATATGTAAGTTCAATGCATAGGATTCACTCAATGTAGGCTGAGCTGAGCATGCTCAATTGCATAGGTCATTCCCCATTCCAAAAGGTTCAGTTCACAATCATAACCATCCTCAAGTCCTGTCACAAGACAAGGCTAGATCATGATTTGAACTTGATTCAAATCACATGCACAATCCATACATATTACAGAAATTCAGAAAAGTAGAACTTTAGTAGGAAGTCCCTACATGAAGATCATAGTACTAGAGCGCACTCCAATTCCTCGGATCATACAGGTCTAGACTGATGCAAACCAATTAAGAATTTAAGTAATTCTCCCAAACATCCATGAGTCATCATAAGACTAAGAAAAACTACTTAAAAGCTTGTATAAACTTCAAACCATAGTTCATAATCATGAATTCCAACTTTAAAACCAATAAAACGGATTAAACAATCTAAGAAAACTATAAGGTTTACCTCTTAGCTCTAGCTAAGAGATTAGCTAATGAAAAGCATATTAAAAATAAAACTAGAACTAAGAAAAAGAAGAAAAACTAGCTGGAGGAGGCTATGAAGCCTCCTATGACTTGAACTCCTTGCTCCCCACGTCCTTGGTTGCCTTGGAATAGAAGAGAGCACCTCCTTTTATAGTGCAGCAATAGTACAGCAACATAGCAGAATTTGTTTCACTTGGTACGGCTTAACCAATGGTCGGATTGCCTTCAAATTTGATTTGTACCTTCCTTGTAATGTGATCTTCCTCATAGATGATTTAAATTTCCAAGATTATCCTCTGAATGGGCCCACCAATCAGATCACCGACCGCCTCTCAAAATCGCGCACTTCGGGTACCTTCAGAACCAGTCATCTTGCTTTCAACACTCCGGAGTGTACAGACGTCGGATTGATCCCAAATTTGGAACATTAGTAGAAAATTCCTCCTCTACATGATAGATGGATTAGATTGTCCAAAACGATCCCAGAATGTGGTCCGAAAATTAGAACAATTAGGGCTTTTATAAACTCTGTGCAGTTGGAGCTTTCTGGATGGTCCATCTTTCTTCAACCGGTACGATCAAACCACACATCCTTTTGATCTGAAACTTTGTGGTTATTCATATATGGATGTAGTCTAAAATATGGTCAAAGTAGATTCTTCATATCATCAATGATGGGACACCTGGACTGGCCCAGAGTGGAACAGCGAAATCTGAAACTTTCTGGACAGTTCATATTGTTTTGGCCACCACGATCAATCTGTAGCTCCGATCGACACGAAACCACCTGGGTTAGTTCGGCGTCGAGCTCTTCTTCGACATGGATGTGTTGGATTTTCAAATATCATTAAGATGGGCCCAGAAATATGGTCCGAAAAATCAGAAACGGGAGTGGCCTGCTGTCTGAAATTTGGAAACTGAAATTTGTATGGCCGACCGGTCAAGACCGGTCGAACGGGGCTGGCCGACCGGTCAAGACCGGTCGGACAAGGCTGGCCTTGCTCCAGTAGCATGTGAAGGGAAGGGTAGTGTTGGCCGACCGGTCAAGACCGGTCGGGGCCCATTTTCTGCATTATTTCTTCTTTCTTTTCTTTCCTTCTTTCTTCCTCATTCTCCTCTCTTTCTTCATCATTCTTTGGTCCACCTTGGGCCTTCATCAAAGACTCCTAAATGTACCCTTTTGGTCACCAATTGAGCCAAGCCACTCTCATTCCTACAATCGCAAAACATGTATTTGATTAGTCTTTAAATCATGAAAATCTTGCATAATGAGTGATGAATTGGGGTTAGAATATGCACAATTAAGAGCTCAACAGTCACGCTGGAGTGCCTGTCCGACCAGTCTTGACCGGTCGGCCAGGGGTCCACGACCGGTCGTGACCGGTCGGACAGGCCTGGGTTTAGCCTGTATGTCTGATGACCCTGCTATTCTTCAACCCTCTTACTAAGGCCAGGATTTAGGTGATGTTTTGGGACACCTAGGGCCAATCTATGATGACTAAAGGTTCCCTAATATGGTCAAGGTCATCAAAGAGGTTAGGGGTTGGGTTTTGGTCGAGGTTAAGGCACCAAGGAATCACTTTTACCTGATTCTTCTTCCTTGATGCAGCGGGGCCATCTGAGTCTTCGGTCTTCGTCTTCATTGGGCTCAACCGACACTAGACTCACTGACGTAAGTGATTGACAAACAAGGTGCACTAGTATGCCACAGAACAAGTGCACTAACAATCTCCCCCTTTGTCAATTACTTACAAAAACCTAACCTACCAAAACAGAATACATGTTCAAGATATTACATAGATAAAGCATTAAATACAGGACTCTTGACATGCCTAGTCTAAGCTGCTCCTCTTCAGTTTGCTCCCCCATAACCTGTCAATCCCTGCATCACAAAACATAGGAAACTAGTTTTGGTGGGACTTGATCTTTCTCCCCCTTTTTGTTAGCAATTGACAAACTATTCTCTCCCCCTTAATGATATATCAATAAGGCTAAGGTAAGAGTAGATAGTATGTCGCAGTTATAACTATAAGCACATGCTAACAAGGAGAGCATAGGGTGCATGAATCATAAAAACATGGAGCATGCTAAGGAACATGATTAACAAGAAAATGATACTATTTAAGCACAGTTAATCATGCATAATTGGTCAAGGATATACATTTGCAATAAAAGTACAAAGGGCTTATAGCCCAATCAACCAACCTCCCCTATTGGTATATCAAGACCAATATAAAGCAAAGATTAGCATACAATGAAGCATAAAATTTAGCAAAAATAGCTAATCTAAGCATGAGATAGTCTAGCAAGCAAATATGTAAGATGAAAGCAAAGTTAAACTACCAGATTTGGGATTTTGAGGCTTGAATCCTCTGATTTGCCCATACACATAGAATTGAGGCTGAAATCCTCAGATTTTCCTATTAAAGCATTTCTAACTACCCTCACTAACTATGTTTAGTGTTGGGGTCCCAAAAGTGAGGGTCCCCGAAACGATGATTCCAAATGCCCAAACCATCACTCGGTCAAATTTAGGGCCAGTGCATCGGAAATCGCGGCACGAATCGCGACACGCATCAGACTTGACCAAGAGCAGGGAATTGAGCCAGTGGTGGACCCCACCGGTCATCATGATCAAAACTGTCAAAATGTAGGGGGATTACCTCAATCATAAAAAGATAGGAGCAGTGCATCAGCATTCATCGCGAGGCGGACCCCACAAATCCCCCAATTTGCAAAACCCAAGTTTGGGAGACACGTATACCTCCAGCGCATCCAGAAATTAATTTAAGGGCGCACTGCCCCCAGCGCATCACAAAAATCCCCCAGTGCATCACAAAAATCCTCCAGCGCATCAGGAAATTCGGACGGATTGAATTTCAGGGCGCACTACCCCCAGCGCATCACAAAAATCCTCCAGCGCATCACAAAAATCCTCCAGCGCATCAGGAAATTCGGACGGATTGAATTTCAGGACGCACTACCTCCAACGCATCCACAAATTCACCCAGCGCATCATGTAATTCAGTCATTTTGAATTACAGGACGCACTACCTCCAGCGCGTCCCAAAATTCGTCCAGCGCATCCAAAAAATCAGCCAATTTCAGGACGCACTGACGGCTAGCGCGCCTTGAAAATCAGCTTCCGAACTCAGCCATTTTGAGACGCGCCGAGTGACTTTAATCGACGCGCTGACCCAATTTCTCGACGCGCTACACGTGTCGACAGCCTATTGGGCGACTTTGCCTATAAATACCCCCCCCCCCCCCACCGCCTCATTTGCACGAGTCAGCGAGAGAGAGAGAGAACCTCGTCGCCGGAAAACCTTTATCCGATCACCGGAATCCTTCTCCGACCACGGGAACCCCTCGTCGGAAATCACACCTCCGATCATACCAGGTCCGGAGGAATAACTTAAGTCACCATTTTCGACGCGCTGATCTCAGCGCATCGTAAAAGTGATCCGGCGCATCAGAAAAATCCTCGGCGGATTAAATAAATCATAAACAATGCCATTTTTTGTACGCACTGGGCCCAGCGCATCGCTAAAATAGGCCAGCGGATCAGAAAAATACATCATTCATAAACAATGCCATTTTTTGAACGCACTGGCCCCAGCGCGTCGTAAAATAGGCCAGCGGATTGGATAAATACACGAACAGTTATTTTTAGGACGCACTGGCCCCAGCGCGTCGTAAAATAGGCCAGCGGATTGGATAAATACACGAACAGTTATTTTTAGGATGCACTGGCCCCAGCGCATCGTAAAATAGGCCAGCGGATTGGATAAATACACGAACAGTTATTTTTTGAACGCACTGGCCCCAGCGCGTCGTAAAATAGGCCAGCGGATTGGATAAATACACGAACAGTTATTTTTAGGACGCACTAGGCCCAGCGCATCGCAAAATAAGCCAGCGGATCAGAAAAATACATTTTTGGACTCGCTGGCCCTAGCGCATCAGTAAAATCAGGCCAGCGGATCGCAAAAATCAGCACCATGAGCATTCATTCCAGCACCCTTAAATCTTCATTTTACAACATTTTCAAGCCCCGTTTGAGCCTATTTTGGGTATTTCGAGTATTTCGGACGCGATGGAGCAGTCAAATGACTCAGTCCGGGCTGCCCAGGGAGCGGAATACAAGCCTTCGGAGTCTAATCCGATCCAACGAGCTGAACGGAGCAATTCTCCTGAAAAGAGGCCGCCAGTGCCCAGAATCATACTGATGCATCATCATTACATGTACTATCACAACATGACCCGGATTCAGGCCCGGACTAAGCAAATGGGACTATGGTTACCACGATAAACCATACCAGGAGAGTTCTAAATTATCACACACAATTTGTTAGAGATTGACACTTCAAGAACAGTCGGTGCCCTACCCATCCAAAACGGCATCCGCTGGTTGAGCTGCTCAGGTCCACACGACTGCGAATAGACTTCCCGAGGTCACCTGTCCATACATTGACAGGCGCGGGCCCAGAGTTGTCCTTCCCGGCCATAAACCCTGACAGTCTCAGCCCGGATCTCCGGTCAGAACATGGGACATAGACATCCAACTCGTACAAAGAAGGGTTAGTCCTTAACAAAACACAACAAATACAGGTCTCCACGACCATACAAATACAGGTCTCCGCGACCATACAAATACAGGTCTCCGCGACCATACAAATACAGGTCTCCGCGACCGTCAAAACACAGGTCTCCGCGACCATGAACTCTGAAACCATAGTCCCCGCTGACTAGTCTCTTGCCTTTTAATTAAGGGTCATCGATCATTCGATGTAATTAAGGGCTCGTGCCAGATCACGGCCTGGAATGTACAAGATCTCAGAATCTCTGGAATAAAGTTCGCCTTGCGAAATCTCTTCTCTTGTGTATTTTTGTGAATGTTTGTGATTGTCTACGAATGTTTCTATTATTCAGAACCCCAGAGCAACAAAACACAACATTCCAGAGAATGTTCATTCTCTAGTTCTAACAAACTGGCGACTCTGCTGGGGATCGAACTATACCAGAATCCCTGGTCATATCTGAATATAGGAATGCTCTAAGATCAATTACTTACAAACACGAATCTACGCATAAGAAAGTTACCGCGAGGCGTAATGTTTCGGCGCCCTTCGGGAGCCAAACTGGCGACTCTCAACGGGAATGTTCTTCCCTTCATCTTTAAGGCAATAGACATTCAAAAAGGTTTTCGAACCCACAATTTCCACAAACTACACGTATTTTGTCTCCTTCTTGCTTATTTTGTCGGTTTATGCACTGCGATCGATGGGCTCATACTCCCGATCGCGCTTGTGAACTATTCTAACGATTTTTATGACGTACCAGAATTAGCAAGATACTAGGATAGACAGAAGAAATGGCATGCTCAATGACCAGTTTGTGCACCTTCCTTACCACTGGAGGCTTCAGCTTCCCTCGCTTCATCCCAACCGCGACGACTGCTTCTAGTTCAGGATGGCAGTTGGTCGAAACGCGCCGGCAGAAGAAAGAGCAGAAGAAAGCAGCCAGCTTTGCAGCATACAAGAAAGTGAATGTTGCAAGACCTCGCTTCGCAACCAAGAGACAATGGCAACCAAAACAAGGGCAAAAGATCTCCACCAACTATCAAGCCGCATCAAACACGCCCTCGGTGCCTGCAATAACGATGGAACAGTTTCCGCCATTGTCCAAGACCACCCGTGCCACACATAAATCAACCAAAACTGCGATTGCGAGGAGCTCCCAACCCGTGATAATTCTCAAGCTAGGACAGGGGCAGGTTCAGAAAGCCCGACCAGTGATGATCGCAATGGTTCAGGTAGCAGAGGCAGAGGAGGGATCATACGAAGCAGACGAACTGCCTACAGTCCAAGATCAGATCGACAGATTAGTTCAGGCTAATCGGGAAACGAATGAACGAATGAGGGTGATTTAGGAAGCATTGACCACTTTAATAGCTCAGAATGCTACCCGAAGCCTTGCACCACCTACGTGCCCATTAGCCGAAGAATCTCAGGGGGCGGCAGAAGAGCCAGCTAGTGCCGAACCACTTACCCAGGCCAAGAGAGTTCCAGCGGAACGAATAATAGTCCCAACTACGCAAATGACGAGAGAGGAACTGTTACAAACGATTACAAATCTCATGCGACAAGAGAAGGAGAAGGAAAGAGGAACTGGGTATAAATATCAGGTCCCATACCCTCTGGAAATGGAAGAAATACCATTTCCGGTCAACTTCAGATGTCCGGATTTCAAAAAATTTGACGGTAGGGGGTCGCCAGAGGAACATATCACTCGCTTCCTCACAGTATTGGGAAACTGGTCGACCGTCCCACAGTACTGTATGCGGTTATTCGGGTCAACACTGACAGGGAAAGCTTTCCAATGGTACATGTCGCTACCAGCCGGATCAGTGAAGTCATGGGAGCAAATGAGAGACAGTTTTATCTCAAAATTCTTCTCTATAGAAAGAGAGACATCAGTGACGGATCTGGCTTTGATCAGACAGAGACAGGGTGAACCCGTGGAGAGATTCATGGACCGATGGGGGACGATAGCCGCTCAATGTCAAGAGCTACCCAGCGAGAAAGAACAGATAAAGATGTGCATGCGAGCCCTGGACCCAATGATATCATACGGATTATCAGGGAACAGTTTTCACTCTTTCCGAGAATTGGCCACCAAAGCACACCTGGTAGAAGAAGCCGCAGCACGGGTGAACCTCAGGCCAGAAAGGCAGAAAAGAGAAGGAGTAAGGATTGCTGAAACGCACAACATAAGCAAAGGTAAAAGTACGATAGATCGGAAACGGCTCGCCGTGGAGCCTAAGACAGACACAAAAGCAACACCTACCCAAGACAGAGGCAAGAGGCCCTACGCTTCTCAGAGAATAATAATAGCCGAGAGAGAAAGAGCCAACGGCCCATACACCTTCGACATGGACGACCTGATCCCCATCATGGAACAATTGGTGGAAGAAAAGGTAATCCGCCTACCAGAACCGATTCGGCCCCACGAGGTTGGGAAGGTAGATGATCCCCGGTATTGCAAATACCATCGGTGTCTGAGCCACAAGACAGAAGACTGTTTTAGTCTAAAAGGAAGGATACAGGGGTTGATCAACCAAGGGGTGATCAGTATGAAGGCACCAGAAATGACAACGAAGGAAGCAGCGGGGGTAGTTTCAGCCTTCCCCTCAGACGAAAACACCCAATTGTACATTCCGTTCCCCGAACCTGAAGAACCCTGGACTTTGGTTAGCAGCCGTAAAAGACTCGAGAATCGAAGAAGAATCCTCAGCCGCAAGAAGAAAGGGACAAGAAAGAAGGATAGCCAAGGGAAGAGCCGACTTATAGAGGCTCAGGTACATTGCGCAATGGTGTCGTTTATAGAACAGCCATCAACAGAAGAGACATTGTGGGCAGATAAAGAAGAAGTCAATGCCGTCATCCTCCGATCCGGAAGGCAGATGCCGGAGCGCATTCGGCCAGAACCAGTCGATCCGATGCAAGAAGACGAAAACCCGGATACACCCTCAACAAGGCCCCAGGGGCAGAAGTTAAAAGAGAAAGTTGCCGAGGCCACGACCAGTCGGCCGGAGCCAAGACAAGGGGCAACACCAGTAGTGTATGATGTCGTGTCACACCTACGAAGGGTCCCGGCTCGCCTGAGTATATATGACGCTCTGTGTCTCTCAAAGGCATACAGGGAAATGCTGATCAACGCGCTGCTAGACAGTGAATCCAGAGAGGTGATGATGGCAGAAATCGAAGTAGAAATGAGCGACCCAGATAAGTTTTGGGAAGGAAACGCACCAATTCAGCAAGCAATGCAAATAGATCACCCCTCTGTAATCACATTCTCCGAAGAAGATCGCACAATTGAAGCAACAGACCACAACCATCCATTGATGGTCACAGGAACGATTAGAGACGCGGAAATTAAATGATGTATGCTTGACGATGGATCCGCGGTGAACATCATGTCGTTGAAGACACTACAGAGATTGGGTTATAGACCGTCAGCCCTACGACCCAGCACCATGGTCATTCAAGGGTTCAATCAAGACAGCCAGCGTACTCTAGGGTCGATCACTGTGATGCTAGAGATTGAGAGGCTGAAGACGAAAGTAACATGCCAAGTAATCGACGCAGTAACAACATATAATCTTCTGCTAGGGAGGCCGTGGCTCCATCAGAATCGCGTCATTCCCTCAACTTATCATCAGTGCTTCAAATACAACAGAGAGGGAGCTCAGTACAGAGTGGCGGCAGACCCAAAGCCGTATACGATCGCAGAATCATTCTTGGCCGATGCCAGGTACTACGACTTGATCGACGAAGGGGAAGTCACAAAGAAGCCCGATGAAACGCAGAAAGAGCAAGGGGCAAAACCAAAAGTCAGCAAGTTCGAACAGAGAGGCAAACCTCAGTCCATTACTCAGAAAGAAGCCGCAGGTCAGCCAGCTGAAGAACCTCAAAGGGCTACCAAGAAATTTTACATAATCCCGAAGCACTTGTGACAGCCCGGGCAGTCCGTCCTAGAGATGATATCGAATCAGCATATGAGTGTGCTCAAATCTAGCTTCAATATGCCAGTACCGAAAATAGGAAGGGTTAGACCTTTCCTAAGAGCTCCTAGCCAGTTTGTGGTACCGCCGAATCCCGATACAAAGAAAGAAATCAAATTCTATTCAGTGTCAAGTGAATCTGCGCAGTCTGGAGATGAGGCTGAAAAATCGCTCCGTTTACCTCAACCAATAGAAGAGGAAAGGTATAGTGAGGTTAGCCGTAACATCATGAAGAACATGGGCTTCTGTTACTCAGAATCGACCTCGAGTGGTAGAATGTTAGCACCATTCGAAGAAAACACCAAAGTTCACCACAGAAGAGAAGGGTTAGGGGCAAAGATGAAGATTAGACATGTCAACATGGTGACAACCAATCCCGCGGAAGAGGTACAGCCACAAGAGGTAGTTGACGTTATTCAACCCAGTGCCGCACCTGCACAGATAGAAGACGGGGGACAGCCCATGATAGATGAGCTTGAAGAAATAAACCTGGGAACCCCAGAAGACCCCAGAAATACATACCTGAGCAAAAATGTCCCGGGAGAAGAGAAAAAGAAATACATTCAACTGTTGAAAGAGAACCGGGATGTGTTCGCTTGGATGTACTCAGAAATTCCAGGGCTCAGTCCAACAATCGCGATGCATAAGTTGGGCATCTTGAAAGGGAAGAAAGCGGTCAAACAGCCTCAACGACGATTCCACCCAAACATAGTGCCAAAAATCGAAGAGGAGGTCGAAAAGTTGATCCAAGCTGGATTCATCAGAGAAGTCAAATACCCACAATGGATCTCAAACATTGTGCCGGTCAAGAAAAAGAACGGTCAAATCTGAATCTGCGTAGACTTTCGGAACCTCAACGAAGCATGCCCTAAGGATGATTTCCCACTGCCTATCCCGGAACTACTGATCGACAGCACTACAGGATACGCAGTGATGTCCTTTATGGACGGTTACTCGGGGTATAATCAGATTCGTATGGCCCCGGAGGATGAGGAATCAACAGCATTCCGTACAACGTTGGGCATATACTGTTACCGTGTGATGCCGTTCGGGTTGAAGAATGCAGGGGCAACATATCAGCGTGTGATGCAAGTAATCTTCCAGGACATGATGCATAAGCATGTCGAATGTTATGTAGACGATCTGGTAGTAAGGTCGGTCGGGCATGAGCAGCATAGAGAGCATCTACGGCAAGTGTTCCAAAGACTGAGAAAGAAAAGCCTCCGCATGAATCCGTTAAAGTGCGCATTCGGGGTTTTCTCTGGCAAGTTTTTAGGATTTGTTATCAGACACCGAGGCATAGAAATTGATCCAATGAAGATTAAGGCGATCAGGGAAATGCCACCTCCGAAGAGTCTCAAAGAGCTAAAAAGCTTCCAAGGTCGGGTCGCGTACCTAAGAAGGTTCATCTCGAATTTATCTGGTCGTTGTCAACCGTTCTCGCGCCTCAACAAGAAAGGAGTACGGTTTGAGTGGGATGACGCTTGCCAGAAAGCGTTCGACTCTCTGAAAGACTTGCTCGACAAATCTCCAGTTCTTGCGGCACCAATCAAAGGGGAGCCACTAATTCTCTACATTGCCGTCGGCGAAAATTCACTTGGAGCCCTCTTAGCCCAGAAGAACGAAGAAGGGAAGGAAAGCGCACTCTATTACCTTAGCCGCACATTGGTGGGAGCCGAGTTTAACTACTCAGCAATTGAAAAAATTTGTCTGGCATTGATCTTTGCCGTCAAAAAACTCAGACATTATTGCCTCTCTCATCAGATAACGTTGATATCCAAAGCGGATCCCCTCAAGTTTCTCATGAACAGACCCATGTTGTCTGGGCGGCTGGCCAAATGGGCCCTACTCTTGTCGGAATTCGACTTGACATACATGCCGGTTCGGGCCGTCAAAGGGAAAGCTATCGCGGACTTCCTTGCCGTGCATCCAGTACCAAGCGGTGAAGAAATAGAGTACGACCTCCCAGACGAGCAGGTCATGACGACTAATGAAACACGCCATTGGGAGATGTATTTCGACGGCGCAGCCAGAGCGGTAGGATCAGGGGCAGGAATTATATTCATCAGTCCGCAAGGGGACCTGCTACCCTATTCATTCACGTTAGTCCCGGCATGCATGTTGAACCTCCAATTTATACGTTGCATTGCCCACTACATGACATGGTATGCATGGTTTTCATGATTAAAAGGCCCATCTAATGCATGTTTTGTGATTGTAGGGATGAGAGCGGACTTCACTCAATTAGAGACCAAAAAGGGGCCATTTGGAGCCTTTGATGAAGGCCCAAGGTGGACCAAAGAAAGAAGAAAGCAAAGAGAGAGGAAGGAGAGAAGAAAAGAAAGAAGAAAAACAAGCAAAACTGGGTCCGACCGGTCAAGACCGGTCGGCCAAGAAGGCCCGACCGGTCATGACCGGTCGGATGCACTCCCTGGAGCAAGGCCAGCTTTGTCCGACCGGTCATGACCGGTCGGCCAGCCCTATCCGACCGGTCGTGACCAGTCGGCCATGCAAAGTTCAACTTCCAGATTGCATACAGCAGGCCATTCCCGTTTCTGGTTTTTCAGAACACTTTTCTGAAGTCATCTTGATGATATTTGAAAATCCAACACATCCATGTCGAAGAGGAGCTCGACGCCAAACTAACCCAAGTAGTTTCGTGTCGATCGGACCTACGGATTGATCGTGGTGGCCAAAACAATACGAACTGTCCAGAAAGTTTCAGATTTCACTGTTCCACTCTGGGCCGGTCCAGGTGACCCATCATTGATGATATGAAGAATCTACTTTGACCATCTTTTAGAAAACATCCATATATGAATAACCACAAAAGTTTCAGATCAAAAGGATGTGTGGTTTGATCGTACCGGTTGAAGAAAGATGGACCATCCAGAAAGATCCAACTGCGCAGAGTTTATAAAAGCCCGAAGTGTTCTAAATTTTGGACCATATTCTGGGATTTTTTTGGACAATCTAATCCATCTATCATGTAGAGGATGAAGTTTTCTACCAATGTTCAAAATTTGGGATCAATCCGACATCTGTACACTCCGGAGCGTTGAAAGCAAGATGACTGGTTCTGAAGGTACCCAAAGTGCGTGATTTTGGGAGGGGGTCGGTGATGTGATTGGTGGGCCCATTCAGAGAATAATCTTGAAAATCTAAATCATCTATTTGGAAGATCACATTACAAGGAAGCTACAAACCAAATTTGAAGGCAATCCGACCATTGGTTAAGCCGTACCAGGCGAAACAAATTCTGCTATTTTGCTATACTATTGCTGCACTATAAAAGGAGGTGCTCTCTTCTATTTCAAATCAACCAAGGACGTGGGAAGCAAGGAGTTCAAGTCCCAGGAGGCTACCTAGCCTCCTCCAGCTAGTTTTTCTTCCTTTTCTTAGTTCTAGTTCTAGTTTTAATATGTTTTTCCTTAGCTAACCTCTTAGCTAGAGCTAGAGGTGAAATTTGTAGTTGGTTCCAATGCTTTAATTCTTTTATTTCAAGTACCCTTTTTCTTAATTTTGGATTTTGAAGTTCTAGTTTGAATAAAATTTGGTTTTTTAGAAGTTTTGTGAGAGTTTGTGTGCTCCGGACATGAGTTCCTTGCAATTCTCTGAGATTACCATGATTGGGTTGTTTGAATTAGAATTGTAGTAACCCTTGAGCATGCCATAGTCCATAGGCATGGCTGTTACTCCGAAGGCTACAAGTTCAAGTTCTATGTGCTTCATTAGAACTAGAAATCTAATTTCCAGATTTAAGTGGGATGGTTTGTGCTTGAATGTTATATCTTCCAATTAGATGAGAGATAGGACTTTGATTCTAATTGTGTTATACTTGGATGAATGGATTGGCATTAGACCACTAAAAGTGGATCCTTGATGCTCTAGTTCTTCTTATTTTCAGATTTTCCTATTTCATGTGAAAAACTACTCTCTTAAACTTCTTAGATTCTAGTTATTAGAGTACTTGGAATTGTTTACTTCTTTCCCTGTGGATCGACCTCGGTCTTACCGAGATTTATTACTAAATCGCAGCCTTACACTTGAGGCGAGCGAACAAGTTTTTGGCGCCGTTGTCGGGGAAAAGGTTAAACGGTTCTAATTGTTCTAGTAGCTATAGAGTAGGTGTAGTTAGGTAGGATTTTCAGTTTTTATAGAAGTAGATTTTCTGATTTTTTTTTTTTTTACTAACAATTTTTTGTTTGATTTTGTAGGACATTGTTGCTGACATAGATCTCACTCTATTGGGTAACATCTCCCCATCTCCCTTCTTTTTGTTCTTTTTTCTAGATTAGGGTAGTTTTCAATTCTTTAAAATTTCATCATGTATGATTGGACGAATGGTGCGTACAAGTACCTTTTGGAAGATGAGATGTCAGACCATAAAATTGAAAGTCTTTATGATTGGAACCATTATAAGCATAAGTATTTTTCTGAGATTCAATCAACCTCCACTACCGCCCCACGTAAGACGATGCGTGATTACATTAATGAAAACAATACACATATTGAGACACGACGTAAGACGATGGGGGAATACCGGAACGAAGCAAAATTGGATAATCATCCGGGAAAACCATTACGTGATTACCGGATTGAAAATAACATGAGTGTTCCACCGGTTATGGTAAGAGGTGTGCAACAACAAAAGGAACAGGTGAATAGTAGCCAACCGGTTAAGACAATGCGTGATTACTTGTATGGATATGCCTATCAACCATCATATAACTTTTCATCCTACAATGCGTACGGTCTTAATTGGGAAAACCACCATTCTCCTTGTTCAAGGGAGGAACCAACCATGGTTATTAACAATCACCCTAAAACATCTTCCTCTTTTGATGATAAGTATACACAAATACTTGAGGAAATATGTAATGAGCATGTGGATGAACAATTAAATCAAGCTTCCTCACCATCTTATGAAGACGTTGAGCCCGAAATTGGGGGCATCGAATCAATCCCCTCTAATGAGGAGGATGGGGCTACCCAAGTCCCACCTCCTTTGGATTTAATGAATAGACTTTTAAAGGAGATTGATTTCGATGATCCCAATGTCATCATCAATTATGGTGAGTCCACTATCTCTTTTGGATGCTTTGAACTTAATGATGAAGAGATTTCAATGACGGTTGACGAACCCGAGGAATCCATTAAATTTGAAAGCGGTAGTGGGGTTGCCTACAATGAGGGTTTGGTGAATGGTTATGAACCTATGGTTTCTTTTTCCCAAGGGCATAATGATTATGAGTCTCTAGAGGATATGCATGCTAGAGAGATGGCCGAAGTCGATCTTTTTGAGTCCTTCCACCAACAACACATGCCAAATTCTAGTGTGGTAGACCTCCCTTTGATTGAAAATTCTATTCCTTTGGATGATGAGGTGGCACAATTTGAAATTTTCAAAGATCAAACAATGTTAGATAATGTGCTTACCACTGAATTTGAAGAATTCTCTTTGGAAGACCTCCTCTCTATAGAGGAGGAATTCCTTACCATTGAAACAGAATTTCTTCAATCATTAAGGGAGGATGAGGACCCTTCATCCGACTATCTCGATTTCCTAGAGGAATGCTTGGCCCACTCTTATGATCTTGATGATGAGATGATTAAGGAGTTGGATATTTTGTTAGACACGGTGTCGGTGCCTGAAGAACACCTTTCCACTGATTTACACTCTTTACCATTGTTTATGGAAACACCGTACAATTCTGAATTTGTGGAAGAGACAACTTTAACTAATGAAAACTCGATGAATGTCTCTCCACCGTCATGGGTCCTTCAGCCCATTGAAAATTCTGATTGGGATGATCCATTTTTAATCAATCATAACCCAAATCAGAATTTGAGGAGATATCTTTTTGCTGCTCTTATCTCCTCCTTTTATGCATGTGGTGCACAATACGATTGGACTTCAATGATAAAAAGCACACAAGTTTACTGTCGAGCAGGACTTTGGATGGTCCTCATGAGAAATTTATTGAAATTCATGAAGATCCTGCTCAACTTTGATCATGTAGTTGATCGGACTAATCAAAGGTAGATAGGTAGGTTAGGATTTATTTTTCTGCAATTAGGATTAAATAAGTCTCATCGAGACAATGGAAGATGCTAGAATTGATCAACTTGCTATCTCAGGTACTATTGTTCTCACTCTCTCATATTTTACCATTGCTCTCATGTTCATGCTAATTGCATATCTTTTTACATTGAGGACAATGCAAGATTTGGTTGGGGGGTGAGATGAGATTCCTCATCTAGCATGTTGCAACATTTCGAGCCTCACATGCGCAAATTTTTTTCGAATTTTCTAAAATTTCAAAACTCTTTTAGAAAACCTTATTTCCATGCATTCGAGATAATATGAGTATAAGAAGAGGAGATACGAAGTGTGTGATGTTGTAAGTCTTGAATTTCTCCCAACATAATGGTTTTATATGTTAGTTCCCCTATTGTTGTGATTGATAGAAAATTTGAACACCTTTACACCAAGTTCACATTACACGATTTTCATGAGTTGAAAGGTTTATGTGATTTGTGGATTAGCTAGACTTTGATATAAAGGTGTTGAGAAACCAAGCCGGGGTATTTTGTCCATCCTTGTCCATGGGAAAATAATGAAAGATATGAATTTTTAAAAATCCTATCTAATTTTAAAAGAAAAAGGAAAGAAAGGATGAAATCGGGAATGAAGGAAAAATGGTGGAAAATTTCGAAAAGGGCTACCTATTACCAACCGGGGGATGGTCGAACCGTAACCAAAGCCGGAAATGGGACGTAGTGTGAAAGCCGTCGGAAGGACGGTAAGGCAAATTCCTGTCATAGGCTTGTTGTTGCTCTGTGCACCTTAAAATCCTTGGTTTACTTAATCTATGAAGAAGATGATCTCAGAAACTCATGAGATGAACTTTCACTATGCACACTAGGTTGAATTTGTTCGAGTTCTTCTATTTATCAATCAATTAGCGGGAATTTCATGTAGACACTTATTATGTTTTGAGAGTCCAAGATTTCAGCTTTCATCACCTAATTTCTCCAAATTTTATACTTGTATATCTTGGAATGGATAGAAACATGGTTTCTGAAAGAGAGTTGGGTTTGGAAGTTTGAACTTATTCACGCATGTTTTGCTCGGGACTAGCAAAAAGCTGGTTGGGGGTGTGTTGAACCTCCAATTTATACGTTGCATTGCCCACTACATGACATGGTATGCATGGTTTTCATAATTAAAAGGCCCATCTAATGCATGTTTTGTGATTGTAGGGATGAGAGCGGACTTCACTCAATTAGAGACCAAAAAGGGGCCATTTGGAGCCTTTGATGAAGGCCCAAGGTGGACCAAAGAAAGAAGAAAGCAAAGAGAGAGGAAGGAGAGAAGAAAGGAAAGAAGAAAGACAAGCAAAACTGGGTCCGACCGGTCAAGACCGGTCGGCCAAGAAGGCCCGACCGGTCATGACCGGTCGGATGCACTCCCTGGAGCAAGGCCAGCTTTGTCCGACCGGTCATGACCGGTCGGCCAGCCCTATCCGACCGGTCGTGACCAGTCGGCCATGCAAAGTTCAACTTCCAGATTGCATACAGCAGGCCATTCCCGTTTCTAGTTTTTCAGACCACTTTTCTGAAGCCATCTTGATGATATTTGAAAATCCAACACATCCATGTCGAAGAGGAGCTCGACGCCGAACTAACCCAAGTAGTTTCGTGTCGATCGGAGCTACGGATTGATCGTGGTGGCCAAAACAATACGAACTGTCCAGAAAGTTCCAGATTTCACTGTTCCACTCTGGGCCGGTCCAGGTGACCCATCATTGATGATATGAAGAATCTACTTTGACCATCTTTTAGAACACATCCATATATGAATAACCACAAAAGTTTCAGATCAAAAGGATGTGTGGTTTGATCGTACCGGTTGAAGAAAGATGGACCATCCAAAAAGATCCAATTGCGCAGAGTTTATAAAAGCCCGAAGTGTTCTAATTTTCGGAGCATATTCTGGGATTGTTTTGGACAATCTAATCCATCTATCATGTATAGGATGAAGTTTTCTACCAATGTTCAAAATTTGGGATCAATCCGACATCTGTACACTCCGGAGCGTTGAAAGCAAGATGATTGGTTCTGAAGGTACCCAAAGTGCGCGATTTTGAGAGGGGGTCGGTGATGTGATTGGTGGGCCCATTCAGAGAATAATATTGAAAATCTAAATCATCTATTTGGAAGATCACATTACAAGGAAGCTACAAACCAAATTTGAAGGCAATCCGACCATTGGTTAAGCCGTACCAGGCGAAACAAATTCTGCTATGTTGCTGTACTATTGCTGCACTATAAAAGGAGGTGCTCTCTTCTATTTCAAATCAACCAAGGACGTGGGAAGCAAGGAGTTCAAGTCCCAGGAGGCTACCTAGCCTCCTCCAGCTAGTTTTTCTTCCTTTTCTTAGTTCTAGTTCTAGTTTTAATATGTTTTTCCTTAGCTAACCTCTTAGCTAGAGCTAGAGGTGAAATTTGTAGTTGGTTCCAATGCTTTAATTCTTTTATTTCAAGTACCCTTTTCTTAATTTTGGATTTTGAAGTTCTAGTTTGAATAAAATTTGGTTTTTTAGAAGTTTTGTGAGAGTTTGTGTGCTCCGGACATGAGTTCCTTGCAATTCTCTGAGATTACCATGATTGGGTTGTTTGAATTAGAATTGTAGTAACCCTTGAGCATGCCATAGTCCATAGGCATGGCTGTTACTCCGAAGGCGACAAGTTCAAGTTCTATGTGCTTCATTAGAACTAGAAATCTAATTTCCAGATTTAAGTGGGATTGTTTGTGCTTGAATGTTATATCTTCCAATTAGATGAGAGATAGGACTTTGATTCTAATTGTGTTATACTTGGATGAATGGATTGGCATTAGACCACTACAAGTGGATCCTTGATGCTCTAGTTCTTCTTATTTTCATATTTTCCTATTTCATGTGAAAAACTACTCTCTTAAACTTCTTAGATTCTAGTTATTAGAGTACTTGGAATTGTTTACTTCTTTCCCTGTGGATCGACCTCGGTCTTACCGAGATTTATTACTACATCGCAGCCTTACACTTGAGGCGAGCGAACAATGCACCAACAACGAAGCTGAGTACCAGGCTCTTATTATTGGGTTACAGTTGGCCCTGGAAATGCAAATCAAGGAAATACGTATCTACGGTAACTCTAGGCTTGTCATCGGACAATTGACGACAGAGTACGAAGTCCGCAAACCCGAATTATCACCCTATTGCCACCAAGCGCAGTCCATGTTTGAGCAGTTTCGGAACAGCAGTATCTCACATATACCGAGGCAGGAGAATGTACGAGCTGATGCACTCGCCAGTTTAGCCGCTGCTTTAGCTAACCCTGGAGGCAGCCCACTTCAGGTTACGATTGAAGAAAGAAGATTCCTGCCAACGACTGCGCTGCGCAACGGAGAATTGAGTACCAATCCCGTTTGATGTTTTGAGGTCACAGCGGAAGATGATTGGAGAAAATCATTCATTGACTATCTGAAGTACGGATTTCTACCAGAAGAGCCCAAGATGCGCACACAAATAAGAAGACGCGCCAACTCATTCATACTCCAAAATGACGTACTTTATAAACGATCGTACGAGGGAATGCTGCTACGGTGTCTAAACCAAGATGAGGCACGTAACACCTTGAAAGAAGCTCACGGAGGAGAATGCGGTGCTCACCAGGGAGGGAAGAACTTACACCACCGTGTACGACACATGGGTTACTACTGGCCGACAATGACGAAGGACGCGATAGAATACGTAAAGAGGTGTCACCAGTGCCAGATCCATGCCGATATCATACATTCACCACCGGAAGAGTTGCATCAGTCAGTGATGTCCTGGCCTTTTGCAGCCTGGGGCATGGACGTGATCGGACCGATTAGTCCGCCATCCTCCCAGGGACATCAGTACATCCTCGCGGCGACCGACTATTTCTCCAAATGGGCTGAAGTAGTCGCCCTGAGAAATGTGAAAGCCAAGCATGTCGAAGGTTTCATCCGTCACACCATATTATACCGACATGGTATCCCCGAGAGAATCATCACGGACAACGGGACATCCTTCAAGAACGCTGCTATCGATAAACTGTGCGCAAAATTCAAGACCAAGCATTGCTACTCATCACCCTATTATCCTCCTGCGAATGGACTGGCCGAAGCATTCAACAAGACTATTGTGAAGATTCTGAAAAAGACAGTGGCAGGAAAATAAGAAGGACTGGGACAGACGGTTGCCCGAAGCACTGTGGGCTTATCGAACTACGCACCGCACGGCCACCCGGGCTACGCCCTACTCACTGGTATACGGTACAGAAGCCGTGATCCCAATGGAAATACAAGTTGAGTCACTACGGGTCGCTCTCCGACACTCCCTGACAACCGAGCATAATGCCAAGAGCCGGATGGTCGAACTTGATAATCTAGATGAAAAAAGGCTCGCCGCCCAACAAAGACTCGAAATGTATCAGAAACAGATTTCAGCCGCGTACGATAAGCGCGTCAGGGGCAGGTCGTTCAAGAAGGGCGATCTCGTACTAATGATGAAGCGTCCGGCACCGCTTCAAGGATCGAAGAGCAAGTTCGACCCGAAGTGGGATCCCGTCTGCATCATCGACGAAGTGTATTCCAACGGAGCCTATCGGGTAATAGATTGCAAAGGACAGGGTGTCAGTTCGCTAGTGAATGGCCGATTCCTGAAAAGATATTACACCTGACATAAACTTATCGTCACAAGTTGTAAATACCCCAGTGGAGGGAATGTAATAGAGTAGATGCCAAAAGAAAGGGTGTTGCGCAATGACTAAACTAAAATGCTAATCATCCGCTTTATGTTTACACAGGTATTGAAAGGGTCACCAAGGCTCAGGGACACGTCAAGCAGGACACCAGGCCTTTTCGAGATTATTCAAATCAAGATCAGCCCTAAGCCGAGACCCGGCTACATCCTCGTGCACATGCGTAGGTTTAAGTCCTGACAGGGGGGCGTTCCTTTCTAAATGACACAATCTATTTTGCATTCAAACTCGAGAGGAACGACAAGCAGGCTAAGAAGCACAATATGAACTCAGCATCACAATAGCATACATAATGATACAACACTCATTACAACGTGTTTTAAAACTACAAAAGAATCATTATTATTACAGCCTAACCATCTAAAGTTCTCAAACACTGCTCCAATAGGTTAACTGCGGACCCCGCGATTGCCTTCTGTCTTGCCTCAGCCTCGGCCAAGAGTAGGACAGGGTCAGGAGTATCTTGGAGAGACCGCTGCAGCTCCGTAATTCGTGCCCTCACAGCGTTACACTCCACCTTGCGTTGATCAATAGAAGACTGCAGGCTTGCTTTCTGACCACCGAGTTTCGAAAGTTTGAAATGGACGACAGAATGTTTAGCACGTAATCGGGCCATCTCATCCTCAATTTCTGCGAGACGCCTGGTGACCTCTTGGTGCTCAGTATCTACAGCCCGCCAATCCTTCTGTACCGTGGCCACACCCGCCTCGTGCAACTCTAGCTCCGGAAGAAGGGACCGCAACTGACTGCGTTTTTCTTCAACAGAGGGGTCAGTCTTAAAGTGCCTTGCATCGTTCACTTGAGCCACACCATCTTTGAATTGTGACACATGGCTGACTATCGAAGAAATATCGACTCCAAGCCACGTAGCAGTGAGTTCCAACGCCTGCAATGCCTCATCCAAGATAGACCCTTCGTCTCCTTTCCTAAGCGAATCGACGATGTCGGACAGTAAGCTCTTCAGAAGGTTCGCCTTGGTCCTTGATAAGCCTCGGAGAGACGAGAGGAATGCCTCGGGCAAGGCTACAGGAGCCGGGACGCTGGCAGGGGCAGTGGCTGGTAAAAGGAACGGTAAACATTAGCACACTGGAGAGAGAAGAGAAGCGAGCAAACGATAAAGGAAAGTAGTATACCAGTAGGGATTTCATCACCCGGTGCACTAGTTGAGGCAGCAGGTCTCGACGAGCTAGGAGCACATCCAATCGCGACTTCCGCTGCCGACTCAGGCATTTCAGGGGAAGAAAGAATGACGACCTCAGAGGCAGAGATAGCCCGGGCTGGTTCAGCGGCCAGGGGCACTTCGGCAATAAGCTCTGGAACGCTAGTGACCTCTGCAAGCATGATTCCTCGGGGTAGGAGTGAGGCCTCTTCTATAGAAACAACAGGTCTCGCCTCAGGAGCGGGGCCAGGGTTTGCTGCAGCCTCGATATTGACAGGATCAGCAAGAGGGGGATCTTCAGCTTGCATCTCACCATCGATGTCCATAGGGACGGGTTCTATGTCTACATCGGGAACATATCACTCATATACTGGCTCGCTACCGTCACCTCCCTCCACAGGACGATCTCCGCTGAGGTCCGCCTGCGAGCTCATCTCCCCCTCTTCCCTTGGTCCGCTCACATCATCAGAAGGGACACTGCTTGCAGCCCGGGGGAGTTGGCTCCGCGCCTTCTCAGCCCTGTACAACTTCAGCAGGTCCTTTATCTTCTTTCCTCCGTCGGCGACAGAGACGCTAGGAGCAGTCTTTATGCGAGGCCCAGAACGTTTAGGAGACGGTTCGGAATCACTATCCCCAGGAACAGAACGTCTGGACAGGCTCGTCCGACCTGCTGGGCTTTGGCCGCGACCCCCCTGACCACCGGACGGAGGAGTACCGGCAGTCGCAACAATATCTCCCTCGTCGCCACCCTCTCCACCCTCTCTGGTGACCTCCTCACCAATATCACCCCCTCCATCATTGCCATCGCCAGAGTCATCATCGTTTTCGTCTCCTCCGCCGTCATCAGCAGCATCTTCCTCGTCACCGTCCTCATCACCAACGGCTTCGCCATCATCGTCATCGCCAATGTCATAACGCTTCCTCTGTCCCTCTGCCATGGGACCGACGAGTGGGGAATCCGGGTTACCTTGTAGCGTGATCCTCTGGCCATAAGCAACCCACCCTTCGAGCGTGTGCCCGGGTTTCTCATGATCTATTATAACGTTCAAGGAGGTCATGAACTTCTGTACGCCCGGAGTAGCCAATTGGCGGAGTGGCTCTGCCACATAACCTAAGCCGTCGGCAGGAGTAGGATTGACAATCGGAGGGGAGACGAAGACAGGATCGGTTACGTGTCGGTTGTTGCGGATCAAGGAATATTAGTGAGCCCACCACCGCATCCATCCATATGTGGCACCGGGGACATACTCTGTGCCCGGGACAATGAAAGAACAACCCGACCTGGTAAGCAGAAGCTGTCGCCATATCCACTTCCAATGGATCGGCCCTGTGCCGTATGCCCGCTGCTCTCTTGTCACCGGTTCGAGCGACTCCGGTACCCCTTGATCATAACCGAACTGCCTGGCAAATCGGTTCGGGTAGTATGGCTCTCTCCAAAACTCAGCGCCCTCTCTTAAAGGCAGCGAGCTCGGGCGAATGGACACCAAGAACGAGCGGTGATAAGAACTGAGGCTCTCGTCATCATCGAGCAGGTCTGGATCCTCGCTGTTGGTCCCCGAGAAGAGGAAGAAGTCGACGTCATCATTGCGAGCTATCTTTGCCTTGATAGTCTCTAAATTTCCGGTTATCATCTTCCGTTTCTGAAAAGCATGTAGCGGAACAGATCCCCTCTGGATGAAGTCCTTGAGCTCCATGCCATAGACCCATGGGAAATAGACCCCAAGCCATCCCGAGAAGAAGTGCCACCCACAATAAGAAGAATTTAATCCAAAGGAAGCCGAACCTTTATTGCTGATGACGCCGCCAAAGGCCCGATATATGGAGCACAATACCACCGGGGCCAATGCGTAGCGATGGCCGTTAGCCAGACTCCCTGCAACAGCAAAGCAGGAGACCCTCACACTATCCGCCTGCTTGGAGCTTGGGAGGGCCACACAGCACAGCCAGTAGGCTAAAAACCCAGCGAGTTCGCAGGTGGGAGAGAGCTTGTTTGGCTGTGGGAACTTCTTTTTCATTTTGGCCTCCAGGATCAACTTGTCCTTGCGACCTTCATCATACGGTCCGTAATTTAAGCTGAGACAGGAAGAAGACCATCAGTGGAAGAAAGGAATGAAATAGGACACGAACAGTGCAAGACGAGAGAAGAAACTCACTTCAGACCGTGACTAAAGTAAACCAGCCAGTCCTCAAAGGGCACCTTATCCTTGGAACCCAAAAATTGTGGAAGCTCCGCGAATAGTTCGTAGCAGGCCTCTGAATAAAAGCCTTCATCAGCACCCTTCTTCTTCTTGGATAGCTCCTCATCACTAGGAGTCCATTCATCGTAGATTCTGCCACGGATAGGGAGACCTGCTATCCGATACAGATCCCAGAGGGAGATACTCATTTCCCCGCAAGGTAGGTGGAAGGAGTTGGTGATGGAACTCCAATGGTTCAGGAACCCCTTATAGATGCAAGGTTCTCGATGGAAGTAGCTCGACGTCGCTTGGATGGCCCGGAGGAGACCTACTTGCTTCAAGGTCTCTTCGTGCAGCTCGACTATCCGATTGGCCCAAGCTTCATAACCGGGATGAGGGCTTAAATGTCCTCGGGTCCTGAAACCCCCGGTCGGCCAGATTTCTGCATCAGACAGAGGACGAAACCTTTGGCGCAGGGTCTCGTAGTAGTGTGTTAGGAATGGCAGATAGGGTCGTGGTTTGGCTCCAAAAATATCATGTCCTTCTCCCCGAGGACAGACTGTAACGTGTCGTTCTTAGATATAGCACAGTTAACGAATGTCTCCGGAATGGACGTCCAGGAGTCGACGCTGTAGAAAGAATTCGCGCGACTTATATCAGAGGGCTCAATGCTTGGCAGAGAACGATATCTCTAGAAGCTTTTAGGAAAGCGGATGAATTGCTTCGTGTAAGGGTTGCGAATCACGAGAGACGATACGGGCAGCTTCACAGAAGACCAGACAACCCTCATCCTATCGGACTTCGACCTAGTCTGGTTCTCTATATAGATCTGCTTGGCGCTCTTCCCAGTCGTCTTTGGACGACCTCGCTTAGCAGATTGAATGGGCGCAATCAGGCTCGCTTCGCCCTCTTCAGACCCGACAGCCTCATCAGTCCGGAAACCTTGTAAGGGAGCGTACTGTTGAGCTCTTAATTGTGCATATTTTAACCCCAATTCATCACTCATTATGCATGGTTTTCATAATTTAAAGACTAATCAAATACATGTTTTGTGGTTGTAGGAATGAGAGTTACTTTGCCCAATTGATGACCAAAAGAGCTGATTTAGAACCTTGGATGAAGACACAAGGAGGGCTGAAGGAAGAAGGAAGCAAAGAAAGAAGCAAAGAAAGAAGAAAATAGAAGAAAGAAAGGAAGAAAACAAGAAGAAAAAGAGACCGACCGGTCTTGACCGGTCGGCCAAGGAAGCCCGACCGGTCTTGACCGGTCGGCCATGCTTGCTGGAGTAATGCCAAAGAGGGCCTGACCGGTCGTGACCGGTCGGCCATACAAGTTTCAGATTCCAGATTCTAAAACAGCAATGTATTCCCGCACCTAGTTTTTCAGACCAGTTTTATGGGCCGATCTTGATGATATTTGGAAATCCAACACATCCATGTCGAAGAGGAACTCGACGCCGAACTAACCCAAGTGGTTTCGTGTCGATCGGAGTTACGGATTGATCGTGGTGACCAAAACAATACAAACTGTCCAGAAAGTTCCAGATTTCGCTGTTCCACTCTGGGCCGGTCCAGGTGGCCCATCATTGAGGATATGAAAAATCTACTTTGACCATATTTTAGACCACATCCATATATGAATAACCACAAAAGTTTCAGATCAAAAGGGTGTGTGGTTTGATCGTACCGGTTGAGGAAAGATGGACCATCCAGAAAGCTCTAACTGCACAGAGTTTATAAAAGCCCTAATTGTTCTAATTTTCGGACCACATTCTGAGATTTTTTTGGACAATCTAATCCATCTATCATTTAGAGGAGGAAGTTTTCTACTCATGTTCAAAATTTGAGATCAATCCGACCTCTGTACACTCCGGAGCGTTGAAAGCAAGATGACTGGTTCTGAAGGTACCCGAAGTGCGCGATTTTGAGAGGCGGTCGGTGATGTGATTGGTGGGCCCATTCAGAGGACACTCCTGGAAATCTAAATCATTTATGAGGAAGATCACATTACAAGGAAGCTAAAAATCAAATTTGAAGGCAATCCGACCATTGGTTAAGCCGTACCAAGCGAAACAAATTCTGCTATGTTGCTGTACTATTGCTGCACTATAAAAGGAGGTGCTCTCTTCTATTCCAGGGCAACCAAGGACGTGGGGAGCAAGGAGTTCAAGTCATAGGAGGCTTCCTAGCCTCCTCCAGCTAGTTTTTCTTCTTTTTCTTAGTTCTAGTTCTAGTTTTTAATATGCTTTTTATTAGCTAATCTCTTAGCTAGAGCTAAGAGGTGAACCTTATAGTTTTCTTAGATTGTTTAATTCGTTTTATTGGTTTTTAGTTTGGAATTCATGATTATGAACTAAGGTTTGAAGTTTATACAAGTTTTTAAGTAATTTTTCTTAGTCTTGTGATGACTCATGGATGTTTGGATGAATTACTTATCTTCTTAATTCGTTTGCAACAGTCTAGACCTGTATGATCCGAGGAATCGGAGTGCACTCTAGTACTAAGCTCTTCATGAAGGGACTTCCTACTAAAGTTCTATTTTTCTATTTTTCTGAATATGTATGGATTGTGCATGTGATTTGAATCTAGTTCAAATCATGATCTAGCCATGTCTTGTGAGAGGACTTGAGGATGGTTATGATTGTGAACTGGACCTTTTGGAAAGGGGAATGACCTATGCAATTGAGCATGCTCAGCTCAGCCTTCATTGAGTGAATCCTATGCATAGAACTTACATATGACAGACTGTTTGGTTTAACAGCTCTATCATCCGACTAGATAGACAGGAATGTCGATTCTAGTTGAGAAAGTAAGAAACCATAGCGAATTATGCATCTAAGAAGAGCTATAAGTGGATCCTTGATGCTCTAGTTATCTTTTCATTATTAGATTTTCTATTTTATGTTAAAAATCAATTTCACAAACCTCTTTGATTCTAGTTATTAGGATAATTGGAATTGTTTACTTCCTTCCCTGTGGATCGACCTCGGTCTTACCGAGTTTATTACTACATCGCAGCCTTGCACTTGAGGCGAGCGAACAAGTTTTTGGCGCCGTTGCCGGGGAAGAGGTTAAACGGTTCTAATTGTTCTAGTAACTATAGAGTAGTCTTAGTTAGGTAGGATTTTCAGTTTTTATAGAAGAAGATTTTCTGAATTTTTTTCTAGATTGCTAACAATTTTTTTTGTTGGATTTTGTAGGACATTGTTACTGACATATATCTCGCTCTATTGGGTAACATCTCTCCATCTCCCTTCTTTTTGTTCTTTTTTCTAGATTAGGGTAGTTCCAACTCTTTAAAATCTCATTATGGTTGATTGGAAGTGTGGTGCTTATGCATACCCTTTGGAAGATGAGATGACAGACCATGGAATCAAAACTCTTTATGATTGGAACCAATTTAAGCATAAGTATTATTCCGAGAGTAAATCAACCTCCACTACCCCCCAACGTAAGACGCTACGTGATTACTGGGTTGAGAATAACATGAGTATCCCACCAAGTTTAACAGGAGGTAGGAATAAGAAAAAGGACCGGGGGAGTAATGACCAACCGGTAAAGACATTGCGTGATCACTTGTATGGTTATGCTTATCAACCATCTTATCAGTCTTCGTCATATAACACGTATGGTCTTCATCGAGAGAGTCCTCACACCTCTAGTCCAATGGAAGATGAGCCAACCATGGATGCCAACAATTATCCTCAAGAGTTTCTTTCTCATGATCCTCAACCGACACGAACTCTTGAGGATACACTGCGAGAGTTTATGGAAATAACTGAGCAATGCATACAAAATCTCTCGCCATCTCAAAATATTGAACTCAACATTGGGAACACCGAATCAATCCCCAACAATGAGGAGGATGAGGCTATCCAAACCCAACCTTCTCTAGATTTAATGACTAAACTTCTAGAGGGTATTGATCTCAGTGATCCCACCATTACCATCGATTATGGTAAATCAACTATCTCTTTTAGCTATTCCGATTTGAATGATGAAGAGATTTCAAGGACGGTTGACAAACCCGAGGAATCTACAAAATCTGAAAGTGATAGTTTGATTGCCTACAATGAGGGTTTAAAGGATGATTGTGAGTCCATGATTTGTTCTTCCAAAGGGCCGAATGTTTTTGAATCACCGAAAGATATTCTTGCTAGAGAGATGGCCGAAGTCGATATTTTTAAGTCCTTCCACCAACAACACATGTCGGATTCTATTGTGGAAGAACTCCCTTGGGTTGAAAATTTTGCTTCTTTGGATGATGGGGTGGCACAATCTGAAATTTCAAAAGATCAACCAATGCTAGATGATGTGCTTACCACTAAATCTGAAATTTTTTCTTTGGAAGACCTCCCCTCTATAGAGGAGGAATTCCTTACCCTTGAAATAGAATTTCCTCAATCACTTAGGGAGAACGAGGACCCTTCATTCGACTCTCTCGATTTCCTAAAGGAATGCATGACCCACCCCTATGATCTGGATGATGAGATGATTAAGGAGTTGGATAGTTTGTTAGACATGGTGTCGGTGCCTGAAGAACACCATTCCACTGATTTACACTCTTTACCATGGTTTGTGGAAGCACCATACAAATCTGAATTTGTGGAGGAGACAATCCAAACTGAAAAATACTTAATGAATGTCTCTCCACCATCATGGGTTCTTCAACCCATTGAAAATTCTGATTGGGAGGACCCGTTTTTAATCAATTACAACCCAATTCAGAACTTGAGGAGATATCTTTTTGCTGCTCTTATCTCCTCCTTACATGCGTGTGGTGCATACTATGATTGGACTTTCATGAAGAAACGCACACATGTATACATTCGAGTAGGACTTTGGATGGTCCTCATGAGAAACCTATTGAAATTCATGAAGATCCTGCTCAAATTTGATCATGTAGTCGATCAGACTAATCAAAGGTAGGTAGGTAGGTTAGGATTTCTTTCTGCATTTAGGATTGAATAAGTCTCATTGAGACAATGGAAGATGATAGAATTGATCAACTTGCTACCTCAGGTACTCTCGTTCTCACTCTCCTTTGTTTTGTGTCATTACTCTCATGTTATGCATATTGCATATCTTATTACATTGAGGACAATGTAAGATTTTGGTTGGGGGGTGAGATTCCTTAGATGAATCTACTAGCTTTTGTGACATTTCGAGCAATTATGTAGAAATTTTTTGATTTTTCTAAAATTCAAAACTCTTTTGGAAAACGTTGTTTCTATGCATTCAAGATGACACGAGTATAAGGAGAGGAGATACAAAGTGAGTGATGTTTCAAGCTTTGAACTTCTTTTAATATAATGGTTTTATATGTGAATTCCCCTATTTATGTGAGTGATAGAAAATTTGAACACTTTTACACCTAGTTCACATTACACGATTTTTATGGGTTGAAAGGATTATGTGATTTGTGGATTGGCTAGACTTAGATTTAAGGTGTTGAGGAACCAAGCCGGGGTACTTTGTCCATCCTTGTCCATGGGAAAATAACGAAAGATATGGATTTCTAAAAATCCTATCTAATTTAAAAAGAAAAAGGAAAAGGAAGGATGAAATTGGGAATGATGGAAAAATGGTGGAAAATTCCGATTAGGGCTACCTACTACCAACCGGGGGATGGTCTACCCGTAACCAAAGCCGGAAATGGGACGTAGTGTGAAAGTCGTCGGAAGGACGGTAAGACAAATTCCTGTCATAGGCTTGTTGTTGCTCTGTGCACCTTGAAATCCATAGTTTATTGATCTATGATGAAGATGAGCCCAGAAAATCATGAGATGAACTTTCACTATGCACACTAGGGTGAATTTGTTCAAGTTCTTCTATTTATCAATCAATCAGTGGGAATTTCATATAAATACTTATTATGTTCTAAGAGTTTAAGGTTTCAACTTCTATCACCTAATTTCTCTGATTTTTATGCTTGTGTGTCTTGGAATGTATAGAAGAATAGTTTCTAGACGAGAGTTGGATTTGGAGAATGAAACTTGTTTCACGCATGTTTTGCTCGGGACTAGCAAAATGCTGGTTGGGGGGTGTGTTGAGCTCTTAATTGTGCATATTTTAACCCCAATTCATCACTCATTATGCATGGTTTTCATAATTTAAAGACTAATCAAATACATGTTTTGTGGTTGTAGGAATGAGAGTTACTTTGCCCAATTGATGACCAAAAGAGCTGATTTAGAACCTTGGATGAAGACCCAAGGAGGGCTGAAGGAAGAAGGAAGCAAAGAAAGAAGCAAAGAAAGAAGAAAATAGAAGAAAGAAAGGAAGAAAACAAGAAGAAAAAGAGACCGACCGGTCTTGACCGGTCGGCCATGCTTGCTGGAGTAATGCCAAAGAGGGCTTGACCGGTCGTGACCGGTCGGCCAGCCCTGTTCGACCGGTCGTGACCGGTCGGCCATACAAGTTTCAGATTCCAGATTCTAAAACAGCAATGTATTCCCGCACTTAGTTTTTCAGACCACTTTTTTGGGCCAATCTTGATGATATTTGGAAATCCAACACATCCATGTCGAAGAAGAACTCGACGCCGAACTAACCCAAGTGGTTTCGTGTCGATCGGAGTTACGGATTGATCGTGGTGACCAAAACAATACGAACTGTCCAGAAAGTTCCAAATTTCGCTGTTCCACTCTGGGCCGGTCCAGGTGGCCCATCATTGAGGATATGAAAAATCTACTTTGACCATCTTTTAGACCACATCCATATATGAATAACCACAAAAGTTTCAGATCAAAAGGGTGTGTGGTTTGATCGTACCGGTTGAAGAAAGATGGACCATCCAGAAAGCTCCAACTGCGCAGAGTTTATAAAAGCCCTAATTGTTCTAATTTTCGGACCATATTCTGAGATTGTTTTGGACAATCTAATCCATCTATCATTTAGAGGAGGAAGTTTTCTACTCATGTGCAAAATTTGAGATCAATCCGACCTCTGTACACTCCGGAACGTTGAAAGCAAGATGACTGGTTCTGAAGGTACCCGAAGTGCGCGATTTTGAGAGGCGGTCGGTGATGTGATTGGTGGGCCCATTCAGAGGACAATCTTGGAAATCTAAATCATCTATGAGGAAGATCACATTACAAGGAAGTTACAAATCAAATTTGAAGGCAATCCGACCATTGGTTAAGCCGTACCAAGCGAAACAAATTCTGCTATGTTGCTGTACTATTGCTGCACTATAAAAGGAGGTGCTCTCTTCTATTCCAGGGCAACCAAGGACGTGGGGAGCAAGGAGTTCAAGTCATAGGAGGCTTCCTAGCCTCCTCCAGCTAGTTTTTCTTCTTTTTCTTAGTTCTAGTTCTAGTTTTTAATATGCTTTTTATTAGCTAATCTCTTAGCTAGAGCTAAGAGGTGAACCTTATAGTTTTCTTAGATTGTTTAATTCGTTTTATTGGTTTTTAGTTTGGAATTCATGATTATGAACTAAGGTTTGAAGTTTATACAAGTTTTTAAGTAATTTTTCTTAGTCTTGTGATGACTCATGGATGTTTGGATGAATTACTTATCTTCTTAATTCGTTTGCAACAGTCTAGACCTGTATGATCCGAGGAATCGGAGTGCACTCTAGTACTAAGCTCTTCATGAAGGGACTTCCTACTAAAGTTCTATTTTTCTATTTTTCTGAATATGTATGGATTGTGCATGTGATTTGAATCTAGTTCAAATCATGATCTAGCCTTGTCTTGTGAGAGGACTTGAGGATGGTTATGATTGTGAACTGGACCTTTTGGAAAGGGGAATGACCTATGCAATTGAGCATGCTCAGCTCAGCCTTCATTGAGTGAATCCTATGCATAGAACTTACATATGACAGACTGTTTGGTTTAACAGCTCTATCATCCGACTAGATAGACAGGAATGTCGATTCTAGTTGAGAAAGTAAGAAACCATAGCGAATTATGCATCTAAGAAGAGCTATAAGTGGATCCTTGATGCTCTAGTTATCTTTTCATTATTAGATTTTCTATTTTATGGTAAAAATCAATTTCACAAACCTCTTTGATTCTAGTTATTAGGATAATTGGAATTGTTTACTTCTTTCCCTGTGGATCGACCTCGGTCTTACCGAGTTTATTACTACATCGCAGCCTTGCACTTGAGGCGAGCGAACACGTACCACGCGTCCCATTCCTCCTGGGTACCCTCATCAGGAGGGGGCGGTAAGGCCTTATCGCAGAGTATCTTCCGCTGGACATTCTTCGGAAGGGTCAGAATACGTTCGTAAAAGTTAAATGTCTCGGGCGGGAGAAACCACTGCGGATTCTCAGCTGATGGTCTGGAAGCCTGCTTGAGGGCAGCACGTTTACGCTTGGATGGAGTTTGAGACGGACCCGAAGGACCGGCTTGCGAAGGATCGCTGGCCATTATAATCTGCAACGGCATGAAAAGGTTTAAATACAGAGCAAATGAAAATATCCTCATAAAGCCCAGTCAAACATTCACAAAATCCAAAGACATACGAAGCAACAAGTAGACAAAGAACAGGCACCGATCCAGGCCACTACGCGACATCATCAACCAATAAAAAGAAATGAAATGACAGCATCCGCAACAACATCATCGCAAACACACAAACTTTCGAGAGGCAGAAGTAAAGCAGAAAAAAGGTATAATTAGCATTCATTAAACTACGAGGGCTATGCCAAAGCCCAAACCGTTAAATGTCAATTGTTTAAAAAATGATAAAAATCGACAGTCAATATGAAATGACCCAAAATTGTGGGGACTCCTCCCCGAAGCCAGAAAATGAAGATTTCAGTCCTGTACCAGAGGAAGAACTCGAGCCCTCAGCTCATCGACCTTCTCCTGAATCCGGGCCTCCTTGAAGACCAAGTCCACCAGGATAGAGATGCATTATTGTACAAGATCAAAGTTCAAGTGCTCAGCATCGGCGTAGTTCCTTATCACAGACAAGTCAATCGCCAGGTCATCGTGCTCCCGGATGGCCGCTCTGACCATTCTCCAAATACCGGCACGACGATCCGGGTACTCGGCCTCCGCCAAGGGGATAAGCCAAGCCAGGAACCTCCTGCTCTCCCTCTTCTCATCCTTTAGGAAGTGGAGACGCTTCGAGAGGGAAAGGAAGGAAGCAGCCAGAGAAGGCTCCGCCGCCTCCAGGACCGCCAATTCCTCCAGGAGGGAAGAATCGCCGATAAAACCAGAGATAGCCTCCTTGCGTTCGTCGGAGGTAGAAGCCATCGCCGAGATATTCTGAAGAGCTCGGAGAGTGGGGTGGGATTTGACACCAAGATGAGTTAGGGCTTTGGCCACCTCATCGCATTGACTAGCAAGAGATGACCAAGCCTCGGGGTGGTCTAGATCGTTCAGGAGCCGCCCCATGCAGTCCCGGGCCTCGCGAAGGGAAGCACGGGTTATGACCATTGTCTGCTAAAAAAGACGGATGAACCAGATAAGGTAGTCCGACAAAAGAAAAGCGCGCAAAGCCACTCACGTAAAGTCAGAGAAGCCGATGAATGACATGCAAAGGTATGCTCGAAACATCATTTTAAATCACCTCTCGAATTGCCCATTAAATTAAAGCAGCCAGGAAGTCTCCCAAGTGCGTGAGACCCTACGCCTCCCTAAGACAATTGGCACGCATACGCGAATACGAAACAGAGGCATAGAGGTTCACACCCTTTGGGGACACGGCGGACCGCCGGCGCGGAATTCGCAAAAACCACAGACTCCACCGAGGCCCACGGGCTAGGTGCGCGAGGTTTCACATACCCTGGTGATGCTCAAAGCAAATCTAGTTTAATAAAGAGGGTGCGTGAGACCCCGCGTACCCGGAACAAGTCCCAAATATCGTGAGCAATGGTCAAATGAACCCGCAGATGAGTGTGTTAAGCCACGATAAGCACACTAAAATAGGACACTAGAATCGGACAACTTCTCAAAACTCAGAAATCAGTGCTTGTCGGTTTTAATACGCTCAACAATCGGGTCGATTAACCAAATCTGGAAATATGTACGGGAGCCGGTTTGCGTAACAATCCAATAAATTTCACTAAGTCCCAAAATCACAATGCGCAGAGCCCAGCGCGTCGCAAAAATCATGCAAATTCACAAGTCCAAAAAACATGATGCGCCGGGCCCAGCGCGTCCAAGAAATGGTAAATTCACTAAAGTCATGAATTTTAACGAGCACCACACCTTAGTGCGTCAATTAAATAAGGTTTCCCAGGCACGCGGGTACGCGCTGGGGCTAGCGCATCGAAAAAATGCAAGTGCAACCGCGCTGGGCTCAGCGCGTCATGAAATAAGTCCCTACAAACGCATTTAGGACGCACTGACCCTAGCGCGTCGATAAAATGGAAGATTTCAAGTTAAAACAACGCGCGGGGCCTAGCGCATCCAGTTATTGTATGCGCTGCCCTATGGCGCGTTCAGAAAATCAGAAAAGTCCAATTAGAGGCCGCGCTACGCGTAGCGCATCGACAAAATGCCCGAAGTTCGAATAACTCGACGCGCTACCTAATTTTTCGATGCGCTGGAGATAATAATTCGATGCGCTGGCGAAAAAATCGATGCGCTGGCCGAGAGCTCTGGTCGTCGAAAATGAACAGTGAAATGACGAAATGACATGGATTCCTCTATTTATAGTGGGACCCGAAAAATCCGATGCGTCGCCATGGATCGCCGTTCGTCCATCCCAACGCATCGAGGGGCATCTGTTGGGGTCCCAAAAGTGAGGGTCCCCGAAACGATGATTCCAAATGCCCAAACCATCACTCGGTCAAATTTAGGGCCAGTGCATCGAAATCGCGGCACGAATCGCGACACGCATCAGACTTGACCAAGAGCAGGGAATTGAGCCAGTGGTGGACCCCACCGGTCATCATGATCAAAACTGTCAAAATGTAGGGGGATTACCTCAATCATAAAAAGATAGGAGCAGTGCATCAACATTCATCGCGAGGCGGACCCCACAGATCCCCCAATTTACAAAACCCAAGTTTGGGAGACACGTATACCTCCAGCGCATCCAGAAATTAATTTAAGGGCGCACTGCCCCCAGCGCATCACAAAAATCCCCCAGCGCATCACAAAAATCCCCCAGCGCATCACAAAAATCCTCCAGCGCATCAGGAAATTCGGACGGATTGAATTTCAGGGCGCACTACCCCCAGCGCATCACAAAAATCCTCCAGCGCATCACAAAAATCCTCCAGCGCATCAGGAAATTTGGACGGATTGAATTTCAGGACGCACTACCTCCAACGCATCCACAAATTCACCCAGCGCATCGTGTAATTCAGTCATTTTGAATTACAGGACGCACTACCTCCAGCGCATCCCAAAATTCGTCCAGCGCATCCAAAAAATCAGCCAATTTCAGGACGCACTGACGGCTAGCGCGCCCTGAAAATCAGCTTCCGAACTCAGCCATTTTGAGACACGCCGAGTGACTTTAATCGACGCGCTGACCCAATTTCTCGACACGCTACACGTGTCGACCGCCTATTGGGCGACTTTGCCTATAAATACCCCCCCCCCCCCCACCGCCTCATTTGCACGAGTCAGCGAGAGAGAGAGAGAACCTCGTCGCCGGAAAACCTTTTTCCGATCACCGGAATCCTTCTCCGACCACGGGAACCCCTCGCCGGAAATCACACCTCCGATCATACCAGGTCCGGAGGAATAACTTAAGTCACCATTTTCGACTCGCTGATCTCAGCGCATCGTAAAAGTGATCCGGCGCATCAGAAAAATCCTCGGCGGATTAAATAAATCATAAACAATGCCATTTTTTGTACGCACTGGGCCCAGCGCATCGCTAAAATAGGCCAGCGGATCAGAAAAATACATCATTCATAAACAATGCCATTTTTTGAACGCACTGGCCCCAGCGCGTCGTAAAATAGGCCAGCGGATTGGATAAATACACGAACAGTTATTTTTAGGACGCACTGGCCCCAGCGCGTCGTAAAATAGGCCAGCGGATTGGATAAATACACTAACAGTTATTTTTAGGACGCACTGGCCCCAGCGCTTCGTAAAATAGGCCAGCGGATTGGATAAATACACGAACAGTTATTTTTTGAACGCACTGGCCCCAGCGCGTCGTAAAATAGGCCAGCGGATTGGATAAATACACGAACAGTTATTTTTAGGACGCACTGGGCCCAGTGCATCGCAAAATAGGCCAGCGGATCAGAAAAATACATTTTTGGACGCGCTGGCCCTAGCGCATCAGTAAAATCAGGCCAGCGGATCGCAAAAATCAGCACCATGAGCATTCATTCCAGCACCCTTAAATCTTCATTTTACAACGTTTTCAAGCCCCGTTTGAGCCTATTTTGGGTATTTCGAGTATTCCGGACGCGATGGAGCAGTCAAATGACTCATCCGGGCTGCCCAGGGAGCGGAATACAAGCCTTCAGAGTCTAATCCGATCCAACGAGCTGAACGGAGCAATTCTCCTGAAAAGAGGCCGCCAGTGCCTAGAATCATACTGATGCATCATCATTACATGTACTATCACAACATGACCCGGATTCAGGCCCGGACTAAGCAAAGGGGCTATGGTTACCACGATAAACCATACCAGGAGAGTTCTAAACTATCACACACAATTTGTTAGAGATTGACACTTCAAGAACAGTCGGTGCCCTGCCCATCCAAAACGGCATCCGCTGGTTGAGCTGCTCAGGTCCACACGACTGTGAATGGACTTCCCAAGGTCACCTGTCTATACATTGACAGGCGCGGGCCCAGAGTCGTCCTTCCCGGCCATAAACCCTGACAGTCTCAGCCCGGATCTCCGGTCAGAACATGGGACATAGACATCCAACTCGTACAAAGAAGGGTTAGTCCTTAACAAAACACAACAAATACAGGTCTCCGCGACCATACAAATACAGGTCTCTGCGACCATGAACTCTGAAACCATAGTCCCCGCTGACTAGTCTCTTGCCTTTTAATCAAGGGTCATCGATCATTCGATGTAATTAAGGGCTCGTGCCAGATCACGGCCTGGAATGTACAAGATCTCAGAATCTCTGGAATAAAGTTCGCCTTGCGAAATCTCTTCTCTTGTGTATTTTTGTGAATGTTTGTGATTGTCTACGAATGTTTCTATTATTCAGAACCCCAGAGCAACAAAACACAACATTCCAGAGAATGTTCATTCTCTAGTTCTAACATTTAGTTTGATTAGCCTAAGGGTAACTAATTTCCTCAACACCCTTATAAAATGTAGCATGAGGTGAGGGGTTGGGAACTCCTTCTTCTCCTAGAAGGGATAGCAGTTGGGATCCCCTCTTAGATAAGCTGGAAGAGGGGTTGTGGTAGAGGCCGAGAGAGCAAGATCTTTATGTTGGCTCTCATCACAAGCGGAGTCATTAGATTCGGACTCCTCCGTATCATCCCAAGTGGCAGCCATTGCCTTTTTACCTTTCGGTTTAGACCCTTCCAGACATTCCGGGGCAATATGGCCACGACGACCGCAACTGTAACAACGGACAGATGAAGGTATGGATGATTTTTCTTTATGTTTATCACCCTTCTTGTCCTTCTTGTCACGGCTATTCCCTCTATCAAATTTGAGGAATCTCTTGAATTTTTTATTCAATTTCTCTTCCTCATCATCCTCATCATCACTATCTTCCTCCAACTCACTCTTAATTTTCTTATGTTTGTGAGAGGACTTAAGAGCGATGCTTTTCTTCCTAAAGGGGGCCTTAAAGTGTAGTTCATGAGTTTGTAGAGAACCTATGAGTTCTTCTACTTTCATGTTATCTATGTCTCTACACTCCTCTAAGGCAACTACCTTGGAGTCAAATCTATCCGGGAGGGACCTAAGTATTTTTCTATAAATCCTATCATCCGGAACTCGATCACCCAAGACAAACATGGAGTTGCAAATATCTGACAATTTAATATAAAAATTCATGAAATTTTCAGACTCTTCCATCTTAATGTTTTCAAATTTGGTGGTTAAGAGCTGAAGCTTCGAGCATCTTACTGTGCTAGTTCCCTCGTGGGTAACCTCAAGTATATCCCACGCTTCTTTTGCAGTTGCGCATGTGAGAATGCGCTGAAATTCGTCCGGGGAAATCGCACAGCAAATCGCATTGAGAGCTTTAGCATTCGCCATGTATTGTGCTCTCTCTGTGTCATCCCATTTGGAATCATCTTTGGGAATGATAATTCATTTCCCATCAACCTCCACTTGCACGGTGGGCAAAGGTGTATCCATTTTGTGTGCTTAGCCACACCGGACGGTCCATGGATTGGAGAAAAGTTTCTCATTCTAGCCTTCCAATAGGCATAGGTGGACCCTTCAAAGAATGGTGGACGGTTGGTGGTACTCCCATCTCGGTTAGACATCATGCTAGTGCTCCGGTACCGGATCTTACTCTAGACGGTTACGTCCTTGAAGAGCAACCCGCTTTGATACCAATTGAAAGTACGTCAGGTAGTCTAACACGACACCCACGTATGTGCGGAAGCTTAAAGAGTAACTAGAATTATGGCTAAACCTATAGGAGGGGGTGATTAGGACCTTTTTTAAAATTCTTTTCACCTACTTATATAATTCAACAAATCAAACTAAGTACGCAAGAACACATCGGCTTCCAAGCCTAAGTGAGTCCAATCACAAGACTAGCATATGATTAAGCAATAAACAACCTAGTCTAAAGCATGCATAGGTAATCAAAAGATTTAACTAATCAAGCTCCTATCCTATGGAACCTATGTAGATTTATGAGAATGGATCAATGAGCTCAAGTCTACACAACTAGTGAAAGTACATCTTGTGTGTGGATGTGCCTATTTAGTGCCTAACATACATTCCTATCAAGCATTCATAATTAAACAATTAAACTAACAATGCTAAGATATTAATGTGCTCAATTCAATCACAAACACAAGCATGTATAGTGGTTCGACTTTGGGTCTACTCTACTCCCGGTTCAAGTACTCAACTCCTTTAAGCACACCGGCATTCACTATCAGAGGTTTTAAATGAGGTTCACCTCTCAAACTTACACGGAGGTTTTACCAATTCACCTCTCAACCATAACCGGAGTTTTGGACAAAGGGATAACTCTCAACCCAAATGGAGTTTTGGACATAGGCTAACTCTCAACCCGACGCACGTTCTCTCCCATGTCGGAGGCTCCCCCTTGGAGACTTAGTTTAGGCCCGACAAACGGGCCAAGGAACGGCTAATGTCCCTAGATCGAGTTTGACAAAAAAACTCTAAATGGACTCTAAAAAAAGACAACGTTACTTGTCGGATGAGCCCCTTGTTTAGCGCCGGTTTGGGTTGCTTGATCTCCTGCTCTCCCGTGCTTCAATCAGCTTCCCTTGCTCCCATGATCGTGTTGTCGTTGCGTCGCCAATGCCTCAGCCACACTTGATCAAACACCTTGCATGTGATGCCTTTGAGATGCCCAAGGTGATAGGAGGGTAGGTTAGAGAACTCTACAAGTAATGGGAATGGGTTGCCTAGAGGTTCTCTCCTACAACGATCTCATCTTGGAGTTTTGAACAAGGATTTGCCTATCAAGAAGGTTCTAAACTCTAGAGATCAAGAGGGGATGAAGGTCATCTTCTTCATGAGCTTGGAATGCTCCAATCTTGTGTTAAAGTACAAGGAAGATGCCTTGCATAGGTTGGAAATGAGCCTCAAATGGTCTCCAACAATGGTGGCTTCACTCCTCTCGAAATCCCTCTTGCTACCCCTCAAAACAAGCCAAGCCCTTATATAGAACAATGTGCAACGGATACAAAACGGGCAGAAAATGGCTAGTGCCGACCAGTCGCACGACCGGTCTGCCAGGGGCCCACGACCGGTTGTCTAGGGTCCACGACTGGTCGGTCACAGGCCAACTGAAGACAGGAGCTTGCTGTCTTAAGGTGGGAGGTCTGTCCGACCGGTATTAACCGGTCGGACCAACCTAGCCGACCGGTCACGACCGGTCGGCCCTATGGCCTGATCATACCAGAGGCTGCTGTCACGCTGGAGTGCCTGTCCGACCGGTCTTGACCGGTCAGCCAGGGGTCCACGACCAGTCGTGACAGGTCGGACAGGCCTGGGTTCAGCCTGTATGTCTGCTGACCCTGCTATTCTTCAACCCTCTTACTAAGGCCAGGATTTAGTTGATGTTTTGGGACACCTAGGGCCAATCTATGATGACTAAAGGTTCCCTAATATGATCAAGGTCATCAAAGAGGTTATGGGTTGGGTTTTGGTCGAGGTTAAGGCACCAAGGCATCACTTTTACCTGATTCTTCTTCCTTGATGCAGTGAGGCCATCTGAGTCTTCGGTCTTCGTCTTCATTGAGCTCAACCGACATTAGACTCACTGACGTAAGTGATTGACAAACAAGGTGCACTAGTATGCCACAGAACAAGTGCACTAACAAGACCTGGATCAGACAGAAGAAAGAAGAGTTCAGAATGCATATCAGAAGGCCACCGGGCACCCGACCAAAACATGGCCGGGCGCCCAAAATTGGGAAGATTTGTGAAGAAAATGCTAGACAGTTCTGGACCTGACCGGGCGCCTGACGACCATCTGGCTGGGCGCCTAATATTCAAAGAAGATTTCATCAAAAAGCACTGATCGAATTCAAGCACAGTCGGGCGCCCGACCACTACCTGACCGGGCGCCCAACTAGCGTCTGATTCTGACATATGTGCGTAAGTTTTTACACAACCTGAGGCGGTTCGTAGTTTTTCCTATAAAATGACACCTTAGCATCCTTGCTAAGGTATCCTAGAAGAGTTCTAAGTTCATGGGGAGCAAGGGAGATCATCGTGGAGCGATCACAACTCCTCCAATTAGGGTTCTTTTTCTAGTTTTTCATGTTTTTGTGTAGTTTTTCTTTGAATTCTAGTTGAAGCATAATAATGCTCGGCTAGAACCTCTTAGCTAAGGCTAAGAGGTGAAGCTTGTGAGTAGTTATCATGTTGGATAAATTCTATTTCAAGTACTTTGCTTAAAGTTTTGATTTTTAAGTTCTAGTTTGAATAAAAGTGATTTTTTTTGGATGTTTTATGAGAGTTCATGTGCTTCGGACATTAGTTCCTTGCAATTCTCTGAGATTATCATGTTTGGATTGATTATATTTGAATTGTAGTAACCCTAGAGCGTACCATAGTCAATTGGCATGGTCGTTACTTCGAAGGCTACATATTCGACTTCTATAGGCTTCATTAGAACTAGAACCTTGTTCTTCAACTTAAGTAGGGATTGTTTGTGTTTGAATGCCATATCTTCCAACTAGAAGAGAGACAGAACTTCAATTCTAGTTGTGTTATGCTTGGATGAATGAATTCACATGAGGGCTATCACAAGTGGATCCCCAAAAGCCTTAGTTCCCTTTAATTACAGATTTTTACAATTACTGTTTTAAGTTAGTTTATAAACCTGAAATCCTTAATTCATTGAATTTGAAGTTTCTAGAACAACCTGAATTGGTTTACCATATTCCCTGTGGATCGACCTCGGTCTTACCGAGATTTATTACTACATCGCAGCCTTGCACTTGAGGCAAGCGAACAAGTTTTTGGCCCTGCTGCCAGGTATGCTAGGTTAAACAGTTCTAAATTGTTTTGGTGGCTATAGAGTAGAAGTAGTTAGGTTTTATTGTTTTCTTAGGATTAGTTTTTCTAAATTATAGAACTAACAAAGTTTGTTTTGTTTTGTAGGAAGTTCTTCTAGTTCAAGCAAATCGGGTACTATCCTTCCAACTTGAACTCTTTTAGTTTTCAGTTTTTATTTTCAGATTTTAGGATTTAGATTTAGTTTAGATATTGGATTGTGTGGTTTATGTCCCGTTGGGAACGTGACCACAACAATCGTCTCCAATCTGAAGGTGGTTTAGTTGGACCACTCTCCATTCATAGACGAGTCCGAAAATCTGCAGAACATCTTGAAAATTTGGGAAGTATGGATCAAATTTCATTAGGGAATTCCCCCCCCCCACCCCCCCCCCCCCCCCCCCCCCCAAACAACAAACGCAAACTAAGAGGGAGTAGGAGAGAATGAGGTGCACAATGCTCCTCCAATGAGATCTTTATGGGACTACCTAACACCGGCCCGTGCAACTACACCCTCGTGCGCGGTCTTACCACCAATCGGGGGAAACATCGATATAAAGCCGGGTGTAATTCAACTCATACCAAGGTTCCATGGGCTCGACTCTAAGAGCCCATACTTACACTTAAAGGAATTCGAAGAAGTGGTGGCTACTTTAGAATATGTAAATGTCTTAGAAGATGCCATCAAACTTAAACTCTTTCCCTTTACATTGAAAGAAAGTGTAAAGACTTGGCTTCACTCTCTTAGATCACACTCGATAGGGTCATTAAATGAGATGACCTAGGAATTCTTGAAAAAGTTCTTTCTGGCTCATAAAACGAACACCATTCGAAGAGCCATAATAAATTTTTCGGCTAAAGAGAGTGAATCATTCTTCCAATGTTGAGAAAGGTTTAAGGACTTCCTACTTTCTTGCCCACATCATGGTTACGAAAGTTGGCAAATCATAAACTTCTTCAATGATAGATTAAGTTCCAATAAGTGCCAATTCATAAAGATGATGTGCAATGGTGAGTTTATGAGCAAAAATTCAGATGAAGCTTGGAGTTATTTGGATATGTTGGTGTTCGCTTCCCCAAGTGCAGGGTTGCAATGTAGTAATAATTCAGTAGAGACCGAGATCGTTCTCAGGGACTTGTTAGGAATTCACAAAATTACTTCTAATATTCTCTACTTGGGAGCTAACTAAACAGATTTCTAGAATTGAATGTAAATATGACTCTTAAACTAAAAGTGAATGTAATCAATATAAGAAAGCACTAGGGGTCCAAGAATCCACTTGTAGCAATCCTTAATGCAGAATTCATTGTGGTTTCCCAATTACACAACTAGAATCAAAATCAAATCTCATCTAGTCGGATGATAGAGCGGTTATATTACACAATCTGTCATATGTGTGATTATAAACATGATTCCCTCAATTTAAGTTAGGACTTGAGCACACTTAAATGCATAGGTCAATCCTAGTTCCAATAGATTAAGATCACAATCATAATCATCATTATACTCTATCATAAAGCACAATTAGATCATGATTTGAATTTCATTCAAATCACATGTACAATCAACACATAATTTAAAAATAGAACGAAAAGGTAGAAGTTTTGGTTAAAGTTCCCACATGGAAATCCAAGTCTAGAGCGTATTGAATCCGATTCCTTGGAGCGTACAGGTCTAGAACGATGCAAAACAGTTAAGCACTAAAGCAATTCTTCCAAACATCCATTAGCCATCATAAGATTAAGAAAAACTACTTCGAACTTTATTCAAACTTCTATAAACCATTGTTCTTCAATAAATCCAACTTGAAACCAACATAAAACGAATTAAAGCATCTTAGATTCATTACAAGCCTCACCTCTTAGCCCTAGCTGAGAGGTTTAGCCGTTCATGATCCAAGGAAGCATGAAAACAACTAAAAACATAAAACTGGAAAATACAAATTAGGAGGAGTTGCGGAACTCCAAATCCGACTTCCGTCGCCTCCCACCTCTTGACCGGTCATGGCCCTCTTGGCCGACCGGTCGAGACCGGTCAAACCTATTTTTCTGCATTTTCCTTCTTTCTTTCCTTCTCTCTTCTCTCTCCTTGCTCTCTTCTTTCTTTGGCCCACCTTAGGTTTTCATCTAAGGCTCCTAAATAGAGCTTTTTAGTCATCAATTGGGCGGAGTCCCTCTCATTCCTACAATCATGAAACCATGAATTAGAATAGTCTTTAAGCTTGCACACCATGCATAGTTAGTTATGAAATGGGGTTAAAATATACACATTTAAGCACTCAACACCCCCCCCCCCCCCCCCCAACCAGCATTTTGCTAGTCCCGAGCAAAACATGCATGAAACAATTCATTTCTCCAAAACCCAACTCTCCTTTAGAAACTATGCTTCTATATACTCTAAGACATGCAAGTACAAAAATCGGAAAGACTAAGTGATAGAGGTTGAAACCTTAAACTTTCAAGAACATAACAAGTACTCATATGGGCTTCCCACTGATTGATTGATAAATAGAAGTATTTGAACAATTTACCCTAGTGTGCTCAGTGAATGCTCATCTCATTGAAATTCGGGATTATCTTTTTCATAAATCAGCTAAGGTATGGAATTCAAGGTGTACGGATCAACCCAAACCTATGACAGGAATTTGCCTTACCGTCCTTCCGACGGCTTTCACACTACTTTCCATTTCCCGCTTTGGTTATGGGTAGACCATCCCTCCGTTGGTAATAGGTAGCCCCTTTGGAATTTTCCACCATATTCTCCATCATTCCTACATTTTCATCCTTCCTTTCCGTTTTCTTTTTCATTGGATATGATTTTTAGAAATCCATATCTTTCGTTATTTTCCCATGGACAAGGATGGACAAAATACCCCGGCTTGGTTTCGCAACACCTCGAATCCAAACTTAGCTAATCCATAAATCTAATAATCCTATCAAAACATGAGAATCGTGTGAAGTGAACTAGGTGTAAAAGTGTTCAAAAGTTCTATCATTCATAAAAATAGGGGAATTCACATACAAGACTAGTGCCTTAAAGAATGTTCAAAGTATTCAAGATCACTCACTTCGCCTCTCCTTTTCTTATACTTACACCATTCCGAATGCATAGAAACAAAGTTGTCCAATGGAGTTTTGAATTTTTAGAGAAAATCTGAAAAATCTTCTCATATTGCTCGAGATGTTACAAAACATTATATTCATCCTAGGGATCCCACATCCCCAACCAAATCTTGCATTGTCCTCAATGTAAAAGATATGCAATAGGCAAAACATGAGAGCAATTATAAAACAAAGGGAGTGAGGAATGAGAGTACCTGAGAGAGCAAGGATTGGAATTCTACCTCTTTCTAACAACCCTATGGAAAAACCAAACCAAAAGCAACAAAATCCTAATCCTAACTACTCTATACCTCCATCAGACTAGGAGATCAAATGTCCTGATACACAGGATCAGTTAGAGGTATGGACATACCTTCTGAAGAAAAATTCTCAAAGAACGGTTTTAGGCATTGACCATTTGCTTTAAAGATATTACCGTTCCTTGGATTCAACAACTCGACAATCCCATATGGATAAACATTTTTCACAACAAAAGGACCTATCCATCAAGACTTCAATTTCCCCGAAAATAAATGTAACCGAGAATTATACATAAGGACCTTTTGATTGATCGTGAAGGTCTTATGAAGGATGTTCTTATCATCCTTGTCTGATCGCAAGGATAAGGACCTTCGTCTTGTCCTTGTAAATTCTTGCATTTTCATAAGCCTCGTTCCGGAGTTCTGTAAGTTCATTCAATTGAAGTTTGCGCAACGAGCTTGCCTTATCAGAATCAAAATTCATCTTTTTTAGCACCCAATATGCCTTATGTTTCAACTCCACAGGCAAGTGACAAGCTTTCCCATAGACAAGTCTATACGGAGACATTCCAATGGGGGTCTTGAAAGTGGTACGGTAACCTAGAGTGCATCGGTAAGTCGAAGCGACCAATCTTTGCGATCGGGGTTCATTGTTTTTTTAAAAATATGTTTAATTTCCCTGTTGGATATCTCAGCTTGTCCACATGTTTATGGGTGATAGGGAGTGCTCACCTTGTGATTGAAGCCATATTTTTTCATTAAAGCTTCAAATGGGCGGTTATAAAAATGGGATCCACTATCACTTATAATGACTCGAGGTGTTCCAAACCGGGAAAGGATATTTTCTTTTAAGAAATGAATGACTGTTTTATGGTCATTGTTCTGGCATGGAATCGCCTTGACCCATTTTGAAACATAGTCGACGTCAGGCAAGATATATAGATTTCCAAAAGAATATGGGAATGGACCCATGAAATCGATGCCCCAACAATTAAAAATTTCGATTGGCAAGATGGGATTGAGTGGCATCATATTTCTACGGGATATTCCTCCCGATTTCTGACAAGGCTCACACGTTTTACAAAACTTATAAGTATCTTTGAACATGGTGGGCCAATAAAACCCACATTGCAGAATTTTGGCTGTGGTTTTCTTAGCCGAAAAGTGGCCACCACAAGCTTGCGAATGACAAAAGGAGATGATACTTTGTTGTTCATCATCCGGCACACATCTCCTTATAATTTGATCAGGACAATACTTGAATAAGTACGGGTCGTCCCATAGGAATTTTCTCACCTTGTTGAAGAACTTGTCCTTAGCTTGCTTTTTCCAATGTGTCGAAATTGTACCTATAGCAAGATAGTTAGTAATGTCCGCATACCATGGCAATTGGGAGACTTTAAAAAGTTGTTCATCAGGGAACATGTCATTGATCGCAATCGTCTCAGGGGAATCGGTGAGGACAAGTCTAGAAAGATGGTCAACAACTACATTTTCTACTCCTTTCTTGTCTCGTATTTCTATGTCAAATTCTTAGAGTAGGAGGATCCATCTTAACAAGCGTGGCTTAGCATCCTTCTTAGAGAGAAGGTACTTAAGCGCAGCATGGTCGGTGAATATGATGATCTTGGATCCGATCAAGTAAGACCAAAACTTGTCCAACAAACTATCCAACTCCTTAATCATCTCATCATCCAGATCATAGGGGTGGGTCATGCATTCTTCTAGGAAATCGAGAGAGTCAGATGAAGGGTCCTCGTTCTCCCTAAGTGATTGAGGAAATTTTGTTCAAGGGTAAGGCATTCCTCCTCTATAGAGGGGAGGTCTTCCAAAGAAATTTTTTTAGATTCAGTGGTAAGCATATCATCTAGCATTGGTTGATCTTCTGAAATTTCAGATTGTGCCACCCCGTCATCCAAAGAAATAGAATTTTCAACCCAAGGGAGTTCTTCCACAATAGAATCTGGCATGTGGTGTAGGTGGAAGGACTAAAAAATATCGACTTCGGCCATCTCTCTAGCAAGAATATCTTCCGGTGACTAAAAAACATTCAGCCCTTTGGAAGAAGAAATCATACACTCACAATCATCCTTCAAACCCTCATTGTAGGCAATCAAACTATCACTTTCAGATTTTATAGATTCCTCGGGTTCGTCAACCGTCCTTGAAATCTCTTCATCATTCAAATCGGAATAGCTAAAAGAGATAATTGATTCACCATAATCGATGGTAATGGTGGGATCACTGAGATCTACATCCCCTAAAAGTTTAGTCATCAAATCGGAAGAGGGTTGGGCTTGGATAGCCACATCCTCCTCTATGTTGGGGATTGATTCGGTGTTCCCAATGTCGGGTTCAGGATTTCGAGATGGCAAGAGGTTTTGTATGCATTGCTCAGTTATTTCCATAAACTCTCGCAATGTATCTTCAAGAGTTCCTGTCGGTTGTGGATCATGAGAAAGAAACTCTTGAGGATAATTGTTGGCATCCATGGTTGGCTCATCTTCCATTAGACTAGAGGTGTGAGGACTCTCTCGATGAAGACCATACGTGTTATATGACGAAGACTGATAAGATGGTTGATAGGCATAACCATACAAGTGATCACGCAATGTCTTTACTGGTTAGTCATTACTCCCCTGGTCCTTTTTCTTATTCCTACCTCCTGTTAAACTTGATGGAACACTCTTGTTATGTTCAATCCAGTAATCACGTAATGTTTTCCTCGGATTATCATTATTCAATTTTGCTTCGTTCCGGTATTCCCCCATCGTCTTACGTCGTGTCTCAACATGTGTAATGCTTTCATTAATGTAATCACGCATCGTCTTACGTGGGAGGGTAGTGGAGGTTCTTTGAATCTCAGAAAAATACTCATGCTTAGAGGGATCCCGATCACAATGAGTTTGGGTCCCCCAATCCGACGTTTCATCCTCCAAAAGCTACTTATACGCACCATTCGTCCAATCATACATGCTAAAATTTTAAGGAATTGAAAATTACCCTAATTTAAAAAAAAAAAAGAAGGGAGATGGGGAGATGTTACCCAATAGAGTGAGATCTATGTCAGCAAGAATGTCCTACAAAATAAAAATAAAAAAATTGTTTGTAATCTAAAAAGAATCAGAAAATCTACTTCTATAAAAACTGAAAATCCTACCTAACTAAGACTACTCTATAGCTACTAGAATAATTTGAACCGTTTAACCTCTTCCCCGGCAACGACGCCAAGAACTTGTTCGCTTCCCCAAGTGCGGGGTTGCGATGTAGTAATAATCTCGGTAAGACCGAGGTCGATCCACAGGGAAGGAGATAAACAATTCTAACTATCCTAATAACTAGAATCTAAAAGGGTTTGTGAAATTGATTTTGAACATGAAATAGAAAATCTGATAATGAAAAGATAACTAGAGCATCAAGGATCTACTTATAGCTCTCCTTAGATGCATAATTCGCTATGGTTTCTCACTTTCTCAACTATAAACGAAATTAAGATCTATCTAGCCGGATGATAGAACAGTTAAACCAACAATTCACTATATGTAAGATCCCTGTATATGATTCACTCAATGCAAGCCAGGACGAGCATACTCAATTGCATAGGTCAGTCCCAATTCCAATAGGCTAAGATCACAATCATAAACATCATTAAATCCTATCACAAGATGAAACTAGATTATGATTTGAACTTATTCAAATCACATACACAGTCCTATATACTACAGAATTTCCATTAAAGTAGACTTTTGGTAAGAAGTTCCCACATGAAGATTATAAATCTAGAGCGTATTCCAATTCCTCAGATCAAACAGGTCTAGACTAGTTCACAACAATTAAGAACTCAAGCAATTCTTTCAAACATCCATGAGTCATCATAAGACTAAGAAAAACCACTTAGTACTTGAATTAAACTTCAAACCATTGATCTTAAACATGAAATCCAACTTGAAACCAATAAAATGAATTAAACAATCTAAGAAAACTATAAGGTTCACCTCTTAGCTCTAGCTAAGAGATTAGCTAATGAAAAGCATATTAGAAATTACAACTTAAACTAAGAAAGGAAGAAAAACTAGCTGGAGGAGGCTAGGAAGCCTCCTATGACTTGAACTCCTTGCTCCCCACGTCCTTGCTTGATTTGGAATAGAAGAGAGCACCTCCTTTTATAGTGCAGCAAGAGCACTACAACGTAACAGATTTTGTTTCGCTTCGTATGGCTTAACCAATGGTCGGATTGCCTTCAAATTTGATTTGTAGCTTCCTTGTAATGTGATATTCCTCTTAGATGATTTAGATTTCCAAGATTATCTTCTGCATGGGCCCACCAATCAGATCAGTGACCGCCTCTCAAAATCGCGCAATTCGGGTACCTTCAGAACCGGTCATCTTGCTTTCAACGCTCCGGAGTGTACAGATATCGGATTGATCCCAAATTTTGAAAATTGGTAGAAAGATTCCTACTCTACATGATAGATGGATTAGATTGTCCAAAACAATTTCAGAATGTAGTCCGAAAATTAGAACACTTAGGGCTTTTATAAACTCTGCGCAGTTGAATCTTTCTGGATGGTCTATCTTTCTTCAACCGGTATGATCAAACCACACATCCTTTTGATCTGAAAATTTGTGGTTATTCATATATGGATGTGTTCTAGAAGATGGTCAAAGTAGATTCTTCATATCATCAATGATGGGCCACCTGGACCGGCCCAGAGTGGAGTAGGCGGAATCTGGAACTTTCTGGACAGTTCGTATTGTTTTGGCCACCACGGTCAATCTGTAGCTCCGATCAACACGAAACCACTTGGGTTATTTCGGCGTCGAGCTCCTCTTCGACATAGATATGATGGATTGCTAAATATCATCAACATGGGCCTAGAAAATGGGTCTGAAAAACTAGAAATGGGAATAGCCTGCTGTCTGAAATCTAGAAGTCTGAATTTACATGGCCGACCGGTCTTGACCGGTCGGCCAGCCCTGGCTGACCGGTCAAGACCGGTCGGACAAGACTGGCCTTGCTCCAGCAGCTTTAAGAGAGGTGAAATCAATTGGCCGACCGGTCAAGACCGGTCGGGGCCTGTTTGGCCGACCGGTCTTGACCGGTCGGACCACCTTATGGTGCTCCTTTTCGTACTTTCCTTCTTTCTTTTCTTTCCTTCTTTCTTCATGATTCTTTGGCCCACCTTAGGTCTTCATCCAAGGTTCCTAAATGTGCTTCTTTTAGCTATTGATCGAGTGAACTCTCTCTCATTCCTGCAATCACAAAGCCATACATTAGAATAGTCTTTAAACATAAAATCCATGCATACTGAGTGATGAATTGGGGTTAGAATATGCACAATTAAGAGCTCAACAAAAACCTCTAAATTTTTCAGGTTTTTGTCTAAAGGTTTGGGTGAAATCAACCTTTGGAGAAACGGGGCAACCAACTTATATTGCCTTTCCGGTTCTTTCTCTTGTGGAGAGTTGTTTGAGCTATCATCCTCTTTGGAATTTTTCGGAGCCTTAGTTTTGGGGCCTTCACCGGATTAGATTTATCAACTATTTTCCCACTTCTCAAAGTGGTGATAGCTTGAACATGCTCCATATGTTGGGAGGATGAGCTTGCGTCTTGTATCTCAAATTGGTTTCTTGGGTTAGGAAGAGGTTGGGCAGGAAGTGTGCCTTTCTCCCTAACACTGAGGTGAGATTCAACTCTAGCCATTGAAGTTTTCAAGTCATTGATGGCTTGAGTTGAACTTTGGTTAAATTTCAATTGCTCTTGTATGAACCCATCTATTTTCAGAGAATTAGTCTTGTTATATTCAGCTTGAACCGATACGAATGCACCCAACATCTCCTCTAGCGTAGCTTTTAGTGTAATGACTAGGGATGGACCTAGTAAAGGTTGAGCTTAAGGGATATTGTTTGCATCCACAGTGGGTCCATTCCTCCAACTGAATTTGGGATGGTTCTTCCAACTAGAATTAAACATGTTTGAGTTTGGAGCACCAAATTGCCGTTGATAACTGTTTATGGCATTTGATTGTTCTTGTAAGATGTCTTGAACCGCTGAAATTGTGGGACAATCTTGTGTTGTATGTTGATTTCCGGCACAAATTCCACAAATAGTTTCAACGTCCTTAGAGTTGATCGTCTCTCCTTTCCTTAATTCCATGTCCTCGACTTTTCTTGTGAGGCTAGCCACACGTGCACTTATGCTATCCTCTTCTGATAGGACATAAATTCCTCCTTTTTCCTTTTGTTGGCTAGTCTTAGAATTTGTTAGTTTAGATGTATCCCAAGACTATGCATTCTCAGCCAATTCTTCCAAATAGTCCTATGCTACCTCGGCTTCCTTATTCATGAACTCCCCATTACACATCATCTCTACGAATTGGCGCATGGGTGAAGTCAGTCCTTCATAGAAAAAGGTTATAACCCGCTAAACTTCATAGCCATGATGTGGGCCTGCATTTAACAAGTCCTTAAACCTCTCCCAACATTGGAAGAAGGTCTCATCCTCCTTTTGAGCAAAATTCATGATAAGGCGCCTCAACATGTTCGTTTTGTGGGTAGGGAAGAATTTTTTAATGAACTCCCTATGCATATCAGTCCATGCACCAATTGATCTTGGCCTTAATGGATGAAGCCAACCTTTAGCTTTATCTTTAAGAGTAAAAGGAAATAATTTAAGCCTCACCACATCATCAGTTACGTTTGTAAAGTGCATGGTGGTTATTACCTCATCAAATTCCTTAAGGTGTTGATAGGCACTTTCACTGTCTAAGCCATGGAATCTTGGGAGGAGTTGGATTACTCCCGGTTTTAAATCTACATTCCCTGCATTTTATGGAAAAACTATGCATGAGGAAGTGCTCGCTCTTGCTGGTTGCAAGTAATCACGTAATGTTCTTGGTTGGGGAACATTCTCAACCACATTCTCTCCCGTTTCGGTTTGGTTTTGGCCCAGATTTTGATTGGCCATCGGATTGGGTTGATTTACAGCCATATTTTTAGACAAAATTGGAGAATTTAGATGTCTCCTAGCACGTGGTTCTCTGTCAATTCCTTCAACTATTCCCCCTTCACTAATGAGTCAGTTATTGGAATCCCGAGTCCAATGTGGCATGCAAATCCTAAAAGAATGAAACAAAAGGGAATTCTTCCTTCCTTCCTTTACTCCTCTCTAAGATCGAAGCACAAGGTATCTTGCAATGGCTGAGCCAGAAGCAAGGATAGAGACTGATTTCTCCTCGTCAATAGGGGTTCAGAGAACTCCCCACCCACTCTTTGAATCTTTTGAGAAAAGTGCAGAAAAAGAAGAAAGAGGAGTAGAGGTGAGAAGAGAAATCTCTGAGCACAAGGTGATCCAAGACGGCAGAGCCGACCAATAGGAATCAAGGCAGCACAAGGCCAACCTATCAAAGATCCAAAAGGAGTCTCCACCCACTTTACAAGAGATGAATATGATAGGAATGAATAGGAGAAGAAGAAGAGTAAGGTTACAAAGATAGAACTTGATTTGAGACTTTATGATTCCTTTCTTCTTCAATTTCCTAGAAATCCCTGCAAAAGAAAAATCAAAATAAAACAAACTAAGTTAGTACTAGAATCCTAAAAATCCTAAATAGATACTACTTTCAGAAATTTTGTGAATAACCGTCAAAGTCCTCGGCAACGGCGCCAAAAACTTGTTCGCTTCCCCAAGTGTAGGGTTGCGATGTAGTAATAATCTCAGAAAGACCGAGGTCGATCCACAGGGAAGGAAGTAAACGATTCAAATTATCCTAATAACTAGAATCTAAAGAGGTTTGTGAAATTAGTTTTGAACATAAAATAGAAAATCTGATAATGAAAAGATAACTAGAGCATCAAGGATCCACTTATAGCTCTCCTTAGATGCATAATTCGCTATGGTTTCTCACTTTCTCAACTAGAATCGAAATTAAGTTCTATCTAGTCGGATAATAGAGCAGTTAAAACAATAAATCTGTCACATGTATGATTCATGTACATGATTCTCTCAATGCAAGCTTGGACTTGAGCACACTCAATTGCATAGGTCAGTCCCAATTCCAATAGGTTAAGATCACAACCATAATCATCATTAAATCCTGTCACAAGATAAAACTAGATCATGATTTGAACTCAATCCAAATCACATACACAGTCTCACATACTTCAAAATTTCCAGAAAAGTAGACTTTTGGTATGAAGTTCCCACATGAGGATCATATGTCTAGAGCGTATTCCAATTCCTCTGATCATACAGGTCTAGACTAACTCAAAACAATTAAGAACTCAAGCAATTCTTCTAAACATCCATGAGCCATCATAAGATTAAGAAAAACTACTTAGAACTTTATTTAAACTTCAAACCATTGTTCTTCAATAGAAATCCAACTTGAAACCAATAAAACGAATTAAACAATCTAAGAAAACTATAAGGTTCACCTCTTAGCTCTAGCTAAGAGATTAGCTAATGAAAAGCATATTAAAACCAAAACTAGAACTAGAACTAAAAGAAGAAGAAAACTAGTTGTAGGAGGCTAGGAAGCCTCCTAGGTCTTGAATCCTTTGCTCCCCACATTGCTAGATGCCCTAGGAAGATAGTGGAGGTAGCCTTTTATAAGTTGGAGCGGAAGATTCCAGATTGCGCAAGAAATCACGCAATTGCGCAGAGAAAATCGGAGCTTCACAGACAAGCTCTGTTACACTGACGACCGGTCGCACGACCGGTCTGAGTCCATGGACGACCGATCGCACGACCGGTCTCAAAACCTCAAAAACAGTCCAGTGAGTTTTGTGTTTCTGGACTCATCTTGACCTATCTGGCGATCGGTCGGGCGACCGGTCTAGCTGTGTAAACCTGTCTGGTGACCGGTCTTGGGACAGGTCTTGAGACAGGTCTTGGGACAGGGCTTGGGACATGTCTTCCATATTTTCTTCTCTTTCTTTCTTCTTCTTTCCTCTACCTTTTGTCACTTGTTATATTGATCTTCAATGCATATAAAGTGATTCTTTTAAGCATGAATTGGTGAAGTCTCCTTCTCATTCCTACAATCACAAATCCATGCATTAGATTAGTCTTTAAATCATGAAAAGCATGCATAATGAGTGATGAATTGGGGTTAGAATATGCACAATTAAGAGCTCAACACCGGGCGCCCGATATTCAAAGAAGATTTCATCAAAAAGCACTGACCGAATTCAAACACAGTGTTGAACCTCCAATTTATACATTGCATTGCCCACTACATGACATGGTATATATGATTTTCATGATTAAAAGGCCCATCTAATGCATGTTTTGTGATTGTAGGGATGAGAGCGGACTTAACCCAATTGGAGACCAAAAGACCATGTTTAGGAGCCTTTGATGAAGGCCCAAGGTGGACCAAAGAAAGAAGAAAGCAAAGAGAGAGGAAGGAGAGAAGAAAAGAAAGAAGAAAAAAGGCAAAACTGGGTCCGACTGGTCAAGACCGGTCAGCCAAGAAGGCCCGACCTGTCAAGACCGGTCGGATGCACTCTGTGGACCCTCGCTGTTTTCCGCGCTCCCACACGACATTCTCGTCCCTTCCCCTTTCGGGAAAAAGAAGGAGAGGAGGATGCGCGAGTGCGAAATCACCGTTTGTGCCACTGGCTTGCCTCGTTCTCGAGGGCTTTGTTTGGTTGTCGTGTTAAGCTGGATGTGTTAAGTGAGTTTATATAAGACCAGAGTCGCCACTGGCCAGTTACTTCGAATCTACAGTAGGCTAGACCCCGTAGAAACGTTAGAGAAGGGGATCTGAAGATTCCTTCCTCTAAGATGACTCCTTTTGATCTGTGGTCAGAGATTCGAGGTAAGGGATCACGGTTACAGGGTGGGAAGAGGTTAAGCACCCCACACACTGCCCGTACCGAAGTACGGTCTCTACTTCACAGAATCGAACTAATACTTGAAAGTCTATTTTAATCCTCGTACATTCTCATAGATGATATGATGCATGAATGCGGGTCTGAACAGTAAGAGTTTCTGATGGGCAGGTTCCAACAATGGGCAAGCCCAGAGCGTACGCTCGAACTGACAGGTGCTTAATGTAAGACGTATGCAGTGTGCTTGAATAATCAAGGTGCTTTATGGTGAAGCATGAATGCAGGTCTGAACAGTAAGAGTTTCTGATGGGCAGGTTCCAACAACGGGCAAGCCCAGAGCATACGCTCGAACTAACAGGTGCTTAATTTAAGACATATGCAGTGTGCTTGAATAATCAAGGTGCTTTATGGTGAAGCATGAATGCAGGTCTGAACAGTAAGAGTTTCTGATGGGCAGGTTCCAACAACGGGCAAGCCTAGAGCATATGCTCGAACTGACAGGTGCTTAATTTAAGACATATGCAGTGTGCTTGAATAATCAAGGTGCTTACAGTGAAGCAGGGGGGTTGGAAGAAAAGTAAATGTTGCACTTATGCTAGATGCAAATGAGATGATGCTGAAAAAAAGAGTAGCTGGATGGACGGAGGTGTCGCAAGGGTTGGCTTCGAGTGGCTGGATCAAGACTTATATGGCTTGGGAGACTTGGGCCAGTGGTCAGGCTGGGCTGGACCAGGGCTAGGCTCTCCTCACTCGGGCTCTCCTTGGTGGGAAAATGGGCTAAGGGGTGGAGAAGGAAACTCGAATGGACGGACTCTCTCAGGCCGGTTGCTCTGTTGAAATGAGAAGGGGAGGGGGGTATTTATAGAAGCGAGCAGTGGCAGAGCTCGTAAATATTTTTGGGCGGCCTGCTATGGGCCGCCCGTACGGCCATTCCTCGATTTCTAGCGAGGTACGGTCGCACCCTCGGGGCTGCTGTTTGACTCGCTGGGTCGACTCAGTGAGTTGACTCAGCGGGTCGACTCGGTGATTTGACTCAGCGGGTTGACTCGACGGGTTGACTCGGTGTTTTGACTCGACGAGTTGACTCAGTGGGTTGACTCAGCGGGTTGACTCAGCAGGTTGACTCAGTGAGTTTGACTTTTTTAGGATTTTTTTGACTGGCTTTTCTTATGGGGGGTTTTTCAGGGTGATGTTTAGGACTGGGTTGACTGGGTTCAGGCTTGAACTGGGCTATGGAATGGGGCTTACAAGGGTGAGTTTGGCTGAGTTTGGACTTGAGATTTGGGGGTATGGTCCTCCATTCATCCAGCTATCTCTACCAACAGTGTAGCCGAAGGTGGGGTGTCTACAGATGCCCCTCTTTGGCAGAGGTTGCGTGCAACCGAATGCCAAAGCGAGTGGACACCCCACTTCTGACCCGGTCATTCAAAGATCATGGTCTGAAATCTTTACTTGCTTTTGCATCTGTGCCAGTTGATCGTCTGGAACTCGATCACTCGCACATACCGTGGGAGTTTGGAGAAAACGTTGCGATTGTCCCTGCAGTTTGCTGCAACCTGGGTACCCAATCGCAACCCTTCCATTCCCGATCGGTACTAACATCGGAAAGGTACAGCAGAGCCTCTGCGTCGCTAGTCTTACGAGGATACTGACCCTGAGACTGATTGTGTGATGTTTGATGTTTTCCCAGATCACTCCAGGAGTACTTGTTTCGCTTGACTGTCAAAGTGGTTAGACGCCCTGCGTCAGATAGTCTTACGGGATTCTACTACGCCGACTTGGACTCAGTCAAGGTACTTCAGGCATCCACGCCTAGGTATGTGCGGGTGGGCTCTTTCCACCCGACCTGCTGGTTTCGATGCTTGGTTTGCAATTCATTCTTTCCTCGATTGTGGTCTGGAATCCTTGTTGTCCTTTGTATCTGAGTCAGTTGATTGTCTGGAAATTGATAACTCGCACATACCGCGGGAGTTTGGAGAAAACGTTGCGATTGTCCCTGCAGTTTGCTGCAACCTGGGTACCCAATCGCAACCCTTTCATTCTCGACCGGTACTAACATCGGAAAGGTACAGCAGAGCCTCTGCGTCGCCAGTCTTACGAGGTTACTGACCCTGAAATTGATTGCGATGTTTGATGTTTTTCCGGATCACTCCAGGAGTACTTGTTTCGCTTGACTGTCAAAGTGGTTAGACGCCTTGCGTCCGATAGTCTTACGAGATTCTACTACGCCGACTTGGACTCAGTCAAGGTACTTCAGGCATCCACGCCTAGGTATGTATGGGTGAGCTCTTTCCACCCAATCTGCTGATTTTGATACTTGGGTTACAATTCATCGTTTCCACCTGTTCAAATGGTTTCTTTGACCGAGCCTTTTGGTTTTCATCTTTTCGTATCTTGGCATTTGGTACGACCGCACTGACACTGGAGTTCAGTTTGTCCGTACTTTGAGTGCATTGGATCCGATGATCTCTGGGAAAACCGCGAGACATCGGATCTTATTTGATTTTTGCGTCGGCTCCTACCCAGAGATATGGAAGATCTCCTAGCGTGTTGGAGGCAGAACGCTCTACTGAGAAAATATTTTTGGGTTTTTGAAAAGATACCCACTCTGGGGAGTGATACTCCGTGGGGTTTTTATTTGCAAATAGAAATATTTTTTCCCTTTTTGAAATGGAAATCTGGTTTGCATGCGCCTCCACTAGGGATGCCTGTGGGGTCTTTAGCTAACCGACTTTATTTTGAAAGCAGGTAAACATGATGATGGATGCAATGGATGCTGATGGATGGAGATGCATGATGAATGCATGGCTTGGCTCATTCTCTTTCAGTTTGATGATTTTGCTTTTGCTGGTGATGCAGAGAATTTTAGGCTTATTGCTTCCAGGGTTGTGCTCCCCTGGGGTTTTTTCTTTTTTATGCGGATGTTTGGTCAGCGGGTTGGTCAAGATCCCGACCCGTGGTCGATCAGGTCCATCGTCCCAAGATGTTGTTTCTTTACGAATAAGAATGTACGAGGATGCTATCCGACTTCAAGATGTTCTTCTGGGCATACGTGTGATTGAGATGGTGTTTGGTTGCCCGTTTTGGTCAAGATCCCAATTTGCAGGCGATCGGATCCGTCATCCCATACTGTGAAGTGAGCGGAGTTCAAGACTCCTGAAGTGTATTGCTGGGGATACTGACAATTTTTGTGATTTTTACAGATATGTGGTCCGAATCTTTTCCTAAGTGGTCAGGATAGAGATCGGTTATTGAAAGCGAGGAAATATTTTTGTGTTTTTGAAAATTTTTGGCTTGCAAGCAAGGGAAACATTTTTTTGTGATTTTTGACAATATTTTGTTGAAAGCAAGGGAAATATTTTTGTGATTTTTGACAATATTTTACAATGTTTTGGTATTTTGTGATTTTTCTGAAATGCAGGGAAAAGTGTGGAATTTTCATCCACTTCCAGCTTCTACTGCTGGTAAGGCACCCGATCCATTTTACGTCAGCGAGCAAGACGAGTCTCACACAGTTAAGTGCCGTAGTTTTACATCTTCGGATGAGGAGATTTTGAGGGTTTTCAGTCAACACACCCACAAAGTTGCCTGTTCCTCATGTGCAATGCACATAGACCACGTATCGTCCGACGGACTCCTTCGGCCACAAAATGAGCCACATCCTCACATTTCCCTTAGTCAATCCAGTTTGGGGCCTTACGTTGCTCACAATTCCATGAGGGTGCGCTCCACCTCCCAACAGCCTTAATCCCCTTCATGAGTTTTAGGAACAGGGAACATCCGTCAGATTCAACAGCGACTTCCAAATCAAGGTTGTCTATCACGGTGCGTTCAACACGAACAGGATTGCAGGAGTTCTGCCCGCCTCAGCCCTTACCTGTTTAAAAGATTCCAGACACCCGTATGATCAAGTGTCAGCCATGCCTGGAACAAGTTAGGAAAGAAAGCCCCTGAGAAGTTAATCCCAGTGTAGTTTTAGGTCTTCGGACCACTGGAGATGAATTTGTGCAGTTGAAATTTTTGGTGAATCATTTTTTTTTGTGTTTTTTGGAAAAAGTTTCAGATTTCAGCTCGAATGATCGAGATTGATGCTGGTTTTGTGGAAAGCTTTAAAATATTTTTGGTATTTTTGAAATGATCCGGGTTATCGAACCTTGATCAAGGCTGATGCCGGTTTTTGGTTGAAAGCAAGAAAGGTCCCCCGAAAAATTAATCCCAGTGTAGTTTAAGGTCTTCGGACCATAAAAAAACTTTATGTACATGCTGAAAGTCATTCTTTTTTGTGATTTTTCAAAAACTGTTCCAGGTCATAAAATCTCAATTTTGAACGGTCAAGATTGACACTGGTTTTTATTGAAAATCTCTCGGAATTTTGTTCCCGACGTAGTTTAAGGTCTTCGGACCAGAAACTGTACAAAAGGGGGCAAACACATTTTTTTTTTCATTTTCGAAATGATCCAGATCATCAGATCTTGGCCTGAACGGCTGGGATCGATGCTGGTTTTTATTAAAAATCTCTCGGGACGTTGATCCCGACGTAGTTTAAGGTCTTCAGACCAAAATATGTACAAAAGAGTGCTGGAAATGCATACATATATTTTTTGTGATTTTTGAAAGTATCCGGTGTCGTCGGATCTTGTTTCGAGCGATCAAGACCGATGCCGGTTTTTATTGAAAATCTCTCGGAATATTGATCCCGACGTAGTTTAAGGTCTTCGGACCAAAAACATGTACAAGAGAGCAGCAATCCAGGTTGAAGACTACGGGAATTCTTCTTGGAATGGTTCGGATCATCAGGTCATACCCTTGGATGGTTGAGATCACTGTTTGACCAAGTCAATCTTTTTCTTTCTTTTCCTTGAAAATTCCATGAAACTTTTCCACATCATCAAGCCACTTTCTCACCAATTTCTCTCATGGTGAGATTTTGGTGAGATCTCTTCCTTTTTCTCACCATTCTCTTCCATCACTTCATTCTTACATGGAGGTACAAGATTCACTTGCAACTACCCTTCCCAAGGAGGAGTTCTTCCCAAGGAGAGGGGAGGAGAAGTCGTTTCACATAGGTAGGGGGTAGGACGGCCTCCTATGGGCGGCCCAGACGGTCTCTGACTCCCGGTTTTTTTTGGTGGGCTGGGTAAAAGGGTGCACCCCCTTTTTCTATATAACATGGGGCACCCTTGCCCCCCTCAACGTGCAATCTCTCTCTTCTCTCTCTCATACTCTCTCTTTCTCAAAATTTTCTCTCTCCTCTTGGTGGTTCTTTACCCTTTTCAAGTAGTGGGCCTTAGAGAAGTTTTGGGACAGCAAGGTGGTCCCTCTTTAGTGAGTGGTAAAGGTATGGACCACTTCCTTTCCCTTTATTGTCCTTTTCCTTCTTCATTTTTTCTCATGGTTCCTTTCTTTTCTTCATGTAGCTATTTCAAAAGAAGTGAATGTGGGCCCAAGTATTTTTGGGCTATTTTCTAGATCTCAAGTCTCTTTCAAAGGTGGTGCATGGAGAAAGACATTACAAGCTTCTCATTTTTTCCTTTTCCTCTTTTCACACTCCCTTCATGTGTATGTAAAGGGTGATTTTGCCATGTCCATCAAGTGTGCATGGCAAAATACACTATCTTTTTCATGGGAGTTGGGCCTCTCTTCATATGTATCAAATGGGCTCAAAGTGAAGCCATGGCCCTTGGTGTATTTGATGGGCCCAATGCTTCATTTTGGGCTCCCTCATGCTTTCTTGTCCTTATCATTTTTCCTTGAGGCTCTTCCTTTCTTTTCCATCTTCTTTTCAAGGTTTGGGCCCATGGGCATGGTAGGGCCCATCTCAAGTTTTGGGTTCAAGGGGCTCACTTTAGGTGACCCCATCTTTCTTCACATATGTATGGACCAAGATGACTAGCCCATTCTTCATTTTGGATCTCAAGTGGGCTAGATTTCCTAGTTGGGCCTTTATGGACAAATGGACCCAAGCCTTCCACCATCTCTTGATTATGTTGTACATCTTTGTACAAAGTGTAGTGGGACCCTTGGAGTTTTTCCATGTGGATGGGCTTTTAGGCCTTCATTGAAACTTGTGCACTTCTTTGAACCATGTGTGCCCCACTACACTTTGTTCATGTAGGATTTTTTTCTTTTCATGCTTTTTCTTTTGATGGATGGAGGACTTGAGTTACTTGATCATCTACAAGTCCCATGAGTGAGTTGTTCCAACAATCTCACTAAGTTCAAATGGTTTTTCCTTGAGGTAGGAATGTGGTTCTCAAGAGTTTCCCTTTAATGCTATCAACCTCAAATGGATGATCCTCAAGTGAGCTATCCATACAACCATAGCTCCTTGATCTTTTCTTTGGGGGCTTGGTGGGTCATCCACCATCATTCTCAAATATGAGCAATTTTCTTTCAATTTGTGAGAAAGAATGATACCCATAAGTTGCCCATTTTTTGCCCCATGCTTTGGGACATTTTGGATTTTGATCTTTAAGTGGGCTATGTGTACCATTCTTATCCATTGTCATGATGGTTGGGTGACTCATCAAGCCATGCCCTTTTGTGCTCAAATGGTCCCCTTGTTTTGTAAAGAAATTGGTGCACATAAGTTGCCCAAACTTGCCCTTACATGGGCATTTCCAACTTTGACTCCTCATGTGGGCTATGTGCATCAAAATTTTTACCACTGGCCTCTTTGATCCATATGTTTGTGGGTAGACCGTCATGTTGTACTCTCATGGTCAACACTTTCATCAAGATGGTGCACATAGGGTTGCCCATGGTTAACCCATGAATGGGTCCTCATGCCTTTAAGTGGGCTATGTGCTCCTTTCAATCCATTGAGGTGAGGCATTTGGGTTGCTCTTGGGGGCCCACCTCCTTTCTATTCCCCACTTGTCCATGTACATATGTAAAAAGATGGAAGTATCTTAAGTGAGAATCATGGCCTTGGCATAAGAAGTGGACCAATCCTTGACCACATGTGGACTTTGAAGAGAGATGTCTCATGTGAAGTAGGATTCTTATCCTTTGTTGATCTCATGGCACATGAGTGCATTTGTTGTCCAAAGTATGTCTTTGGATGATGGACTTTTCTTGCCTAAGGCATGCCATGCAACCTTCTTTAAGGTGGGCCTTACTATTTCCAATGGGCCTAACACATATCCTAGGTAACGCATGGAGTTGGACTTTAGATCTTGCCTTTGAATGTGAGTCCAATCCCATGGGTTTCCTGGATGATAATTTGGATTTTAACGGGTAAGGGATAGGGACTTACCTTGCCAAGCTTGTAGGATTCAATGGCGGACGGTACCAGAGGTCGTCGAGTGATTGATGAGGATGATCCTGCCTTCATCATCCGCCGAGGGGACCACATGTGTTCCTTAGCTATGGAGCATCAACCTCTTCCTGCTATCAAGGGTCGAGGTACCAGGGATCACTAGGACAACTGGGTGAAGGATCCACAGCCCTTACTTGAACGAGTACTGGCTGGTACTCCTTTTGCTGGCCTCCTCACCTTACGTTTTCATAACAACGATGCTAACCGCATGATGCTCGCGGCCCTTTGTGAGAGGTGGCGGGACGAGACCCACACCTTCCAACTCCCTTGTGGTGAATGGGGAATAACTCCCCTGGATATTTATATGCAAGTAGGCTTTCCGTTTCATGGAACAGTTGTTCCTCAAGTCAGCTCTCTGGCTCCCCTCACTTCCACTGACTGGCTATGGCTCGTCGGTGATGTCCCACTCGAGGGTGAATTCCAAGGCCATCAAGTACAGATGCGATGGTTCTACAACACTTTTGCCTCCGTCATCCCCACCACCGAGCGAGAGGCCCTCCACAAAGCACGGGCCATGATCACTTATGCCTTTGGGTCCTTCCTTTTTTGCCATGCGAATGAGAGGGTTGATCCTAAGTTTCTTCATTTAGTCGAGGATCTTCATCATCCCTATAACTGGAACGGGGCTATCTTGACCAGTATCTTCCAAGGTCTGGACAAGACCTGTCGGCATAGCCGGTCCTTCACAGGTTTTTGGCCTGTCGTTGAGGTATCTCTTCTTTCACCTTTCCTGTAGGCTTTCGCCTTCTTTCTCTCTCTGATCATTAGGTGTGCTTTTTGCCCAGACCTGCTTTTATGACCATTTTCCCCATCTCGCGCCGAGGATGCGAGACAATGTTGAACCCTCTTTGTATCGCCACATGTACTGGCACCAGTAAAACCGTCAGCGGAACTCCCAAGTTTCTGGGGACAATTGGCGCGCTGACATAGACGGGCTGACCATTGATGACGTAAGTATCTTACTTTCCTTACCCCCTGTGCTATACTGTGACTGATCGTGGTGACCTCATTTGCTGCAGCTCGCTCGGATGCCATATGCCAGCTTTCCTCTCTATTACACCCCCCAGCGTGTGGAGGCATATGATGCTTCATGTCTCCATATCATGCTTTCCGACGCTGAATCTTTTCAGTGGTATCTGGGTGAGAGGTTACTTCGGCAGGTCACCGGGGTGGCACGGGTCCCTTGTTCTACACCTCCTCCAGCTGCTCGGATCCCGGTTGATGAGAGAGCTGAGGCTCTCGTGGGCCAGCCCGGATTTCGCTTCACGATCTCAGATCGTGGCTATGATGAGTGGTATTTGCTGTACGGCCAGGGGCCTCTGCTTCCTTCGCTCTATATTCTAGGGGGTCGTCGCAGGTATGCTGGAGGCTCGGTGACTGCTCCTTTGATGGATCTTTATCGTCGGGAGCGGGACGAGAGGAGGGATGATGATGACTATGTTGGTGACCTGTAGCTTGCTTTTGTATCCCGCTTTGTATGGCCTTGTTCTTTTTGCTTTTATCTCCTTTTGTATCAAGCTCTTTTGAATGAATATACAATCTTTGACTTGTCTCAAATTCCTTGATGATGTCTGGATGCTTTGACCTTTGACTTGTTCCTTAATGATTTGCGAAAGATGAGACTTCTTAACTACATGGACGATGACTTGAACAGTTCAGATTGCTTGATTAGGCCTTGTGGGCCCACTTGATGATTAGATCTTGGATTCTGGCCCTTCTTTTGATGATCGAATCTTTGATCTTGCTGCTCCATGACTTGTGTAAGCTTTCCAATGGTTTGGATCCCGATGACTTAGCCCTTGAATGGTTCAGATTGATAGATTCGGCCTTGTGGGCCCACTTGAGACCTTGGCTTTACTTTGAGGCACCTCTTTTGATGATTTGTGAGGCTAAGAAGGCTTCTCATGGTGTGGATGATGACTTGAATGTCTCAGATTTCTTGACTTGGCTTTGTGGGCCCACTTGATGATTAGATCTTGGATTCTGTCCCTTCTTTTGATGATCAGACCTTTGATCTTGTTGTTTGATGGCTCATGTAGGTTATTCAATGGTTTAGATCATGATGATCTAGTCTTTGAATGACTTGGATTGCTTGTGGCCCCCACTTGATTGCTTTTCCTTCTCTTTGACTTGATCAACCATGTTCGGGTTGCATTGCTTCATGATTGGACCAGGTGGGGCACCTTTTATATGATCTTGATCAGCCTCAATCGAAATCTGGAGTAGACTGGAGCCTTGGGCGGCCCACGGAGTGCCATCTGCTGACGTGGACTGTCAGCCTCACCTACCAAGAACCCTGGAGCCAATCCTGCAGAGAGAGAAGGAGCGCGTCCGTACGGGCGGCCCAGAGTAGGCCGCCCAAGGCTCGTCTCTTGAGCGGCCTGGGCTGGCTCTGGTTCGGACAGTGAGCATATTCCTTTGGCTGTTGTCTCCCTCATCACCTGCATCCGATTCTTCGGTTCAGCCATGAATCTCTTCCTTGTCTCTTCTTTCATTCTCCTTTTGTCTTTTTCTTGGTTTGTCCTTTCTTGGGCAATGGATGGTGGAGATTTAGGGGCTGTGGGGGCTGTCCAAGGTGGGTCCCACACTTCAGATTTTCAACTGAGCTTTGATAATGGGGAGATGCCTTTAATGGATGGGGTAGATGGGGCATTAAGAGAGGGCATTGATGAAGACTTAAGCTTGGTGGTTGGTGGAGCTTTGAATGGCCCCATTAATGGTGGGATGGCTGGAATTTCTGATTTGAATGGGGCCTTCATTATGGGAGGAATGGATGGTATAGATAGGATGATAGGATGGGACATAGGTGAGGCTATGCTTCCCTTGAATGTGGGCCACATGGATGATGTGATGGATGGTGGTGATGGGGTATGATGGACATAGGTGGACTGATCTCATGCTTGGATGGGATGGATGGTTCAGATGATACCTTTGACGGTTTGGATGCTCTTGATGAGGGCCGAGATGTGTGGCATACTTGTTTGGGTGGACTTGATGTGATCATTGACGATGTCCCCCTGATGATGGACGATGTGGATGCCTCGATGATCCCTTTGATTGGCCCGGATGATGATTGGATTCATGATTTCCTGTTGGAGAGGGCCGCAGGTCCAGATCTGACCGTTGATTCTTCGATCGGGGTTGCCGGGACCCTTTTTGATGGTTCAGATGCATTCTTTGACGGTCAGATTAGCCAGGATGCCACGATGTGTGGTGTGATCTTCGCTAGCAGCCCTTTTGATGGAGAGCATCGCCCTTCTTTTGATCGTCAGTCTTTTGCGCACTCTGTTCATGAGGTGGGCGAGTCTTCCCATGCGGCTGAGGTTATGACAGTTTCGGACAGTGACGCAACTATATCAGACATAGTCATTACTGAGGGTAGGTCAGGGGCTGTCGAGTCTGCAGAGGTTCCAGCTTTTCCTTCTCCTTCGCCGTCGACCTTCCGATCCTCGATGAGTCATCATTGATTTCTGGGCCTTTTGTTCTGGAGGGGGTGCCAGTGAGGACTTGTCAGCTGCTTCCTCGTCCTTCTTGCTCGCCATGGCTGCTTGCTTGGCTTGATAGCTTGTCAGCTTATGAGATTCGGGATTTGGAGTCCTATGGCTTTGGCAGTTTGATTCATATGGCTAGAGTTGATATTGATTGGAGGATGCTTGGAGATGCCTTGATTGACTGGGTCCCTTTGTTGAACTTGTTCGCGTTCAACGATATGGAGATGTGACCCTCTTTGGAGGAGCTTGCCCGCTTGACAGGCCTACCTTGGGATTATACTCAGTATTTCTCGCCGAAGACTGCTACACCGCAGAACTGGTTCGGGATCCCCTATCTTGTTCGGCCTACAGCCGCCGGCCAGAATGCTGTAGTGTTCTCCTTGGATTTACTGTATGATCTTTTTTCGGGTCTTCGGAGTGTGGCCGATTCTACCTTTGCTCGGAACGCACTGATGTTCTGCTTGATAGCTGAGGTGCTGTTCTCGAGATGGCGCAGGTCCCAGACTCCTTTGCTCTTTGAGGTGATGAGCTGAGCTATCCGACGGTAGGGGATCATTTCTCTCATCTTGGCCGAGCTGTTTAATGGGCTGACTGACTGCACCCTGGGCCGCACTCGTGTCCTTCGCGGCTGCTGTGCCTTTCTGCAGGTATCTTTTCCACACCTTTTTTCCTTCTTGCTTTATTGGGAATTGTTTGGCTCTAGCTGAACTTTTTTTTCTTTTTGTGATCAGGTCTGGCTATGGGAGCGTCTTTCTTTGACCGTTCCTATACCCCTTCCTAGCATTCCTAGCTCTAACATCATGCGTTATATCATGGAGTTCCTTTCGCATACAGCTAGGATGAGCGAGCCCTTGTATAGCAGGATGTTTGCTGAACTTCGTGACTGGAACGTTCGTTGGGAGTCATCTTGGCTTTCACTTCCTCCAGTGCTTTGCGATGCACACCGCCTTCCTCTGATGTTGGTAGGCTTTCGATCCTACTTTTCTTACCATCCCATTCGGTTCCTGCGGCAGTTTGGATATGAGCAGGATGTTCCTCTTTTCGCTTTCACTGGTATCGGGCGTCGAGCACTTCCCTCTAGGTCCTCTGACTTCAGGACCCAGATTGATTGTTCTTGGGCAAGTTACTTGACTGCTAATTTGCTGGGTTTTGAGCTGCGGACTTTTCCGATGGCGACTGCCCCATATCAGTACTAGGTTGCTGAGCAGTCTTTGTATCGACGTATCCCTTGCTGGCACCAGAATGCTGATGAGGATGAGCAGGATATCCTTGGAGATGCTGGCTCTTTATCTGGTTCATATGAACCTTTTGAGGAGCGCCCTTTCATTGATCCTTGCTTCCTTTTGGCCGCTCATGGCCATCTGCTGTCTGAGATCTCTGCACTTCGGTATCATTGTGAGATGATGTCGAGGAGATTGGCTGCCGATCAGAGATTGTCTGATGAGGAGACAGCGATCCGTACCCTTGAGCACGATGAGGCGCATTACCTGCGTATGGAGGTGAGCAGGTTGAGAGAGAGGCTATCTTTTTATGAGTTAGAGGACTTACCTGATGTGGCCGAGGAGGAGGGTAGAGATTGATTGTGTTGGCCACCTGCACATTCCTTTTTTGCATATATGATTGATGATGATGCATTTTTGTATTTTTTGAAAAAGATGATATGATATGTGTAAAAGAAATATGATGCTTTTAATGAAAAAAAGAAAACTTTTTGAAGATCTACTGTGCCATGAGTTGTCTTGTGAGTGTGTCAGGACTTTGTGTCGGGATATAGGAATCAGAACTGGGACTCGGTCAATGATTTGACCGATGTCTCGAGATTTGACTTGCTTGATCCTTTGGTTCCCTAGAGGTGTAGGCAATGGAAACTGTTGCTTCTTGAGATTGTCAGAATTTACAGAGTTCTTCGCTCCTGACTGCACTTCTTCTTGTTCTTGAACTGTAACTGCTTGAACCGATCTGGACCGTCTGATTTCTTGGTACCTGCACTTTTATTTTTTTAATTTTTTTCTTTTTCCATTTGAGCCATTTTTGCCTGCAGTGCTCTTTCGAGTTTTCACCACAGCCGGCCTTTTCCCGTCATTTTTGCCCGTGGCGCCCTTTCGGGTTTTCACCACGTCCCGGGTGTTTGATCTTACCTGCCCCTTGGTAGCTATGCTGTTTTTACCCTCGGTGCCCTTTCGGGTTTTCACCAAGTCCACTGTATGCCCACTGTTTTTACTCGGAGCGCCCTTTCGGGTTTTCACTCCGCCCTCTTTGTTTAGGCACACATTTTCTTTTTCTTTTTTTTTTATTTTTTTTTCTTTCTGGATCTCTGGATAACTGCGGCGGCTAGAGGTCGGGAATCCGTCATTGCCGGCCGATGGCAGTCTTTCAGCCCTTATCCTAAGTTACGATGATAGAGCTATCGGTCTTTGCTAAAGACCCCTCTGAGATGAATGGATGGATGACTGTGTTTCTTCTTGGACTGATTTTTTTTCTTGGGTGCTTTGCTTTGGCTTCCCTTTTTCTTTCTCTTTTCTTATTTTTTTTTCTTTTGTATTCTTTTTCTCTCTTTTTTTTTGTCTTTTCCTTTTGAATCCCCCCCTTTTTTGTATTTTCCTCTTTTTGAATCCCCTTATTTGAAACACTTGTTGGTGGACGGAAATGATCTTTCAGAGGTCTTAGCTTCGACCTCTTGACTTCAACTCTATTAAAGTAACTCTTGATAAGGTCAGAATGACTTACCCGTAAAAGATCTTCACGTTGTTGGCGTTGGTTGGCTTAGGAAGATCCACCCCTCTCATGCTGGTGAGTCCGAGGGCGCCTCCGGGAAGTACTTCTCTGATGATCAGTGGCCCGTCCCACGAGGGTTTGAACTTTCCTCTGGGATCCGGAAGGTGCGACGGTAGAATCTTCTTCATGACCATGTCGCCTACCTTGAAACTTCTTTTTCGGACTCTCTTGTTGTAAGCCCGAGCGATCCTTTTCTGATAACACTGAGAATGACTTAGCGCACGCATGCGCTTTTCATCTGCTAGCTGCAACTGCTCGAATCTGGCCCGTTGCCATTCTCCTTCTTCAACTCCGCTTTCTAATAACACCCGTAGCGATGGTATTTCCACCTCGACTGGTAGGACTGCTTCCATTCCGTAGGTAAGCTCGAAAGGAGTAACGCCCGTAGCAGACCGTACAGACGTTCGATAGGCCCATAGTGCATATGGGAGCATATCTGACCAATCTCGATAGGTCACGACCATCTTCTCGAGTATCCTGACGATTGTCTTGTTTGCGGCTTCTACCCCACCATTCATCTGGGGACGGTAGGGGCTTGATCGATGACGTTGGATCTTGAACTTGCTGAGGAAGTCATCCACCTTCTTGTTGACAAACGGGGTCCCATTATCTGTGATGATAGCATTAGGGATTCCATATCGGCATATGATGTTGTTCTTCATGAATTTGATCACCTGAGATGCTGCAATCGTGGTGTAGGAGGCTGCCTCTACCCACTTGGTGAAGTAGTCGACTGCCACAAGTATGTACTCATGACCATTTGATGCTTTGGGACTGATCTTGCCGATGATGTCGAGTCCCCACATGGAGAAGGGCCAGGGGGTGGTCAGGTTGTATAACTCTGATGATGGGGCATGGATTTGATTCGCATGCTCCTGACACTTGAAGCGTTTTCTGACGTGCTGGCAATAGTCTGTCTCCATGGTGAGCCAATAATAGTCGAGTCGTAGAATCTTCTTTGCCATCATGTGCCCGTTCATGTGTGGGCCACAGATTCCTTCGTGTATTTCTCCCATGATCTTTGCAGCTTCTGTTTCATCGACGCATCGAAGGAGGATGTGATTATAAGATCGCTTGTAAAGAACTTCGCCACTGATGGTGAATTGGCCGGCCAAACGCTGGATGGTTCGGCGATCTGTCGCTGTTGCTGACTCCGGATACTCCTGGGTTTCGAGATATTGCTTGATGTCGGCATACCGTTCGCTTCCCCAAGTGTAGGGTTGCGAAGTAGTAATAAACTCGGTAAGACCGAGGTCGATCCACAGGGACTATGTAGGATCTCACAAATTCATCCACAAGTGTCTATTGAAGTCTACTAATCAGATTGTTCTATGAAGTTGATGTGAGTAACAAAAGCTGAATTAAATTGAAAATAATTAATTATAAGAGGGCACTAGGGTTTCAAGGATCCACTTGTAGCAATCCTTGATGTTCAATCCGCTGTGGTTTCTTATTCTCTCAACTAGAATCGACATTCCTGTCCGTCCAGTCGGATGATAGAACTGTTAAACCAAACAGTCTGTAATATGTAAGTTCTATGCATAAGATTCACTCAATCTAGGCTGAGCTGAGCATGCTCAATTGCATAGGTCATTCCCCTTTCCTATAGGTCCAGTTCTCAATCATAACCATCTCCAAGTCCTCTCACAAGACAAGGTTAGATTAGGATTTGAACTAGATTCAAATCACCAGCACAGTCCTTACATATTCCAGAAAATCAACTAAAATAGAACTTTGGCCTGAAGTCCCTTTATGAAGAGCTTAGTACTAGAGCGCACTCCGATTCCTCGGATCATACAGGTCTATACCGTTGCAAACAAATTAAGAAGATAAGTAATTCATCCAAACATCCATGAGTCATCATAAGACTAAGAAAAATTACTTAAAAACTTGTATAAACTTCAAACCTTAGTTCATAATCATGAATTCCAAACTAAAACTACTTAACTACGAATTAAAACATCTTGGATTCACTACAAGCTTCACCTCTTAGCCCTAGCTAAGAGGTTTAGCTGCTCATGATCCAAGGAAACATGAAACAACTACAAAAAGCATGAAAACAACAAAGCAAACCAAAAGGAGTTGTGAAACTCCAATCTTCACTTCCACAGTCTCCAACCTCGCTTGAACCCCTCTAGGATACCTTAGGAACGATCCCTAGGTGTCCTCTTATAGTCTGGAGGCTCCACAACGTCGGAATAATTGGGAATTTGTGAAACTCTTACGCAGCGCAGAGAAAATCGGGAAGAAATTAGAAGCTTCTAAGTCAGTACGCATGGCCGACCGGTCAAGACCGGTCCGCCTCAAGTGAAAACACTCCAGCAAGCATCTCCGACCGGTCATGACCGGTCGGGCCTATTCATCCTTGGTCCAGCAAGCATGTCCGACCGGTCATGACCGGTCGGATGCCTTCAGTAACTCTCCAGCAACCGGTCCTCTTCAGTAGTGCCCAAACATGCATGGCTGACCGGTCACTTACCGGTCTGGCTTCCTTGGCCGACCGGTCACGACCGGTCAGCTTCATTTCTTCTTATTTTCTTCCTTTCTTTCATCTGCTTTCTTCTCTTCTTTAGTTCTTTCTCTCTTTTCTTCTTTGGTCCTCAAACATTCTTCATCAGAATGATCCCAAGTGAGCTCTTTATGTCTTCAATTGAGTAGAGTCTACCCTCAATCCTGTAGTTACAAAACATGCATTGAATTAGCTTACAAACCATAGAAACCTTGCACAATGAGTGATGAATTGGGGTTAGAATATACACAATTAAGAGCTCAACACACCCCCCAACCAGCATTTTGCTAGTCCCGAGCAAAACATGCGTGAAGCTAATCTCATTCTTCAGACTCAACTCTCTTTCAGAAACCATCCTTCTATACATTCCAAGGTTCATAAGTGTAAGATTCAGAAAGATTAGGCGTCAAAGGTTGGAACCATAAATCCTCAAGACATAATAGGCATTCATATGAGATTCCCACTGATTGGTTGATAAATAGAGGGAATTGAACAAATTCATCCTAGTGTGGGTAGTGAAAATTCATTCCACAAGTTTCTAGGATTATCTTCTTCATAGATCAACTAGACTATAGAACTCAAGGTACATAGAGCCACATCAAGCCAATGACAGGAATTTGCCTTACCGTCCTTCCGACGACTTTCACACTACGTCCCATTTCCGGCTTTGGTTACGGGTAGACCATCCCCCGGTTGGTAGTAGGTAGCCCTAATCGGAATTTTCCACCATTTTTCCACATTCCCAATTTCATCCTTCCTTTTCCTTTTTCTTTTTAAATTAGATAGGATTTTTAGAAATCCATATCTTTCATTATTTTCCCATGGACAAGGATGGACAAAGTACCCCGGCCTGATTTCTCAATACCTTAATTCAAAGTCTAACTAATCCCTAAATCACATAATCCCTTCAACTCATGAAAATCGTGTAATGTGAACTAGGTGTAAAAGTGTTCAGATTTTCTATCAATCACAAAAATAGGGGAGTTCACATATAAAACCATTATGCAATGAGAGATTCCAGACATCCAGCCTTATACACTTCATATCTCCTCCTCTTATGCTCATATCAACTCGAATGCATAGAATCAATGTTTTCCAAAAGAGTTTCGAATTTTTGAAAAAATCGAAAAATTTCCACATAATTGCTTGAGATGTTGCAAAATGCTGGATTCATCCAAGCGGTCACCCCCCAACCAAATCTTGCATTGTCCTCAATGTAAAAGATGCGCAACGAGCAAAACATGAGAGCAATTTGAAAATAAAAGGGAGTGAGGAATGATATTACCTGAGAGAGTGAACATTGGAAATCTTCCTCCTTCTAACAAACCTATGAAAACGAAAACAAAAGCAGCAAAATCCTAATCCTAACTACTCTATACCTCCATCAGACTAGGAGATCAATCATCCTGATACACAGGATCATTCAGAGGTATGGACATACCTTCTGAAGGGAATTTCTCAAAGAACGGCTTTAATCGCTGTCCATTTGCTTTGAAAATGTTGCCGTTCCTCGGATTCAACAGCTCGACAGTCCCATACGGATAAACAGTTTGCACAATGTAGGGACCGGTCCATCGAGATTTCAGTTTTCCCGGAAATAGATGTAAGCGAGAATTATACATGAGGACTTTTTGGTTGATCGTGAATGTCTTGCGAAGAATATTCTTATCATGGAATATCTTCGTCTTGTCCTTGGAAATTCTCGCATTCTCATAAGTGTCATTCCGGATTTCTGCAAGTTCATTCAATTGTAGTTTGCGTAACGAGCTTGCCTTGTCAGAATTGAAATTCATCTTCTTAATAGCCCAATATGCCTTATGTTCCAACTCCACAGGTAAGTGACAAGCCTTCCCATAGACAAGTCTATAGGGAGACATTCCAATAGGGGTTTTAAAGGCAGTACGGTAAGCCTAAAGCGCATCGGTAAGTCGAAGTGACCAATCCTTGCGATCGGGATTCACCGTTTTCTCCAAAATGTGTTTAATCTCCCTATTGGATATCTCATCTTGTCCACTAGTTTGTGGGTGATAAGGAGTGCTCACTTTGTGTGTAACGCCATATTTCTTCATTAAGGCTGCAAAAGGGCGATTGCAAAAGTGAGACCCTCCATCACTTATGATGACTCGAGGCGTTCCAAACCGGGAAAGAATATTTTCTTTTAAAAATCGAATGACCGTTTTATGGTCATTATTCCAGCAAAGAATGGCCTCGACCCATTTGGAGACATAATCAACGGCAAGCAAGATGTATAAATTTCCAAAAGAAGATGGGAATGGGCCCATGAAATTGATGCCCCAACAATCAAAAATTTTGATAATCAAGATGGGATTGAGTGGCATCATATTTCTACGGGAGATTCCTCCTAGTTTCTGACAAGGTGCACATGCTTTGCAAAACTCATGTGTGTCTTTGAACATGGTGGGCCAATAAAACCCACATTGCAGAATTTTCGCTGTGGTCTTTTTGGCCGAAAAGTGACCACCACATGCTTGAGAATGACAGAAGGAGATGATACTTTGTTGCTCATCATCTGGGACACATCTCCTTATGATTTGATCGGGACAGTACTTGAATAAGTATGGGTCGTCCCATAGAAATTTTCGCACCTCCGTGAAGAATCTATCCTTATCTTGTTTTTTTCCAATATGTAGGAATTGCACCTGTAGCAAGATAGTTAGCAATGTCTGCATACCATGGCAATTGGGAAACAGCAAAAAGTTGTTCATCAGGGAACATGTCATTGATTGCAGTCGTTTCAGGGGAATTAGTGAGGACAAGTCGAGAGAGATGGTCGGCTACTACATTTTCTACTCCTTTCTTATCACGTATTTCTATGTCGAATTCTTGGAGTAGGAGGATCCTTCTTAATAACCGTGGTTTAGCATCCTTCTTAGAAAGCAGATACTTAAGCGCGGCATGGTCAGTGAATATAATGATCTTGGATCCAATCAAGTAGGATCTAAACTTCTCCAAAGCAAAAACTACGGCTAAAAGTTCCTTTTCAGTGGTAGTGTAGTTTGCCTGGGCTGAGTTTAGGGTTCTACTTGCATAGTAGATGACACATGGCTTTTTATCTTTTCTTTGGCCTAACACGGCCCCAATAGCATAGTTGCTAGCATCGCACATAATCTCAAAAGGAAGGCTCCAATCAGGTGGTTGCATTATTGGGGCACATGTCAACATACCTTTAAGGGTGTTAAAGGCTTTTTGACATTCTTCATTCCACTCGAATGAATTTTCCTTTTGACGTAGGTTACATAAAGGGCGAGAGAGTGAACTGAAGTCCTTTATGAACCTTCTGTAGAATCCTGCGTGTCCTAAAAAGGACGCATATCTCGTATGCTTTTGGGTGGTGGAAGGGTAGAGATAAGATCAATTTTCGCTTTGTCCACCTCAATTCCATTTTGTGAAACGATGTGACCAAGTACAATTCCCTTTTGAACCATGAAGTGACACTTTTCCCAATTGAGCACTAGGTTCTTCTCTTCACATCTTTTTAGCACAGATTTCAAGTGCTCAAGGCACTCATCAAAGCTACAACCGAATACGAAAAAATCATCCATGAAGACTTCGAGAATGGTCCCCACCATGTCAGAAAAGATGCTCATCATACAACGCTGAAAGGTGGCAGGGGCATTACATAGTCCAAACGGCATCCGTCGATAGGCGAAAGTGCCGAATGGACATGTAAATGTAGTCTTTTCTTGGTCTTCACGGGCAATTTCTATTTGGTTGTACCCTGAATAGCCATCAAGGAAGCAAAAGTGGGAATGACCTGCCAACCGTTCTAAAATCTGATCAACAAATGGTAGGGGGAAGTGGTCTTTCCTCGTGACAGTGTTTAGCTTCCTGTAGTCAATGCACATTCTCCAACCAGTAGTGACTCTAGTTGGCACGAGTTCGTTATTGGCATTGGCTACGATGGTTATTCCGGATTTCTTAGGCACCACTTGAGTTGGGCTCACCCATTGGCTATCAGATATTGGGTAAATGATACCTACATCCAATAGTTTCACCACTTCGGCCTTAACCACATCCTTCATGTTTGGATTTAGTCGTCTTTGTGGTTGCCGGGATGATTTTGCATTTTCCTCAAGGTGTATGCGGTGAGTACAAATCAGTGGGTCTATGCCTTTGAGATCCGCAATTGACCATCCAATGGCACTCTTGTGCTCTAATAGAGTGGCTATTAGCCTACTCTCTTATTCCTCATCCAAGTGGGAAGAAATCACCACTGGATATGTCTCATCTCGACCTAAATAAACATACTTTAGCTCACTTGGCAATGGTTTTAGGTCGAGTTTTGGTGCCTTGATGTTGGATGGGAGGGCCTTGTTCTCATTTACAGGCAAAGGTTCAATTGGGGCCCTCCATCTTTTATTCTCAAGCACCTAGCATCACATCTAGAATGGCATCCATCTCTTGTATTGTGTAATCATTTGTCTCATGAGAGTGGGCCATACATGCCTCCAAAGGGTTGGAAAATAGTGATAAGGGGACTGTATCCTCCACGAATGATTCGATCATGTTTAATTCGTGGACATCATCATCAACTTCCCGTGGTTGTTTGCATAGCTCAAATATGTTAAGCTCAAGGGTCATATTTCCAAAGGACATTTGTACAAGTCCATTTCTACAATTGATAATGGCATTTGAGGTAGCTAGAAATGGTCGTCCAAGTATGACGGGAATTTGAGTACCGGTGCCTATCACGGGATGTGTGTCCAAGACAATAAAATCTACTGGGTAATAGAATTTATCAACTTGGACTAGGACATCCTCTACCATTCCTCTCGGTATCCGGATGGATCTATCAGCAAGTTGGAGTGTGGTTTTGGTGGGTTTCAATTCACCTAACCCGAGTTGTTCGTAGACCGACTATGGAACGAGATTCACACTTGCCCCCAAGTCGAGTAGGGCTTGTTTAATCTGGTAGTCTCCTATGATGCATGAGATGGTTGGACTACCTGGATCCTTGTATTTTTGGGGCACCTCTTGTTTGATGATGGCGCTCAAATTCTCAGCCAAAAGCACTTTGTTGTGAACGTTATGTTTCCTTTTGATTGTACATAATTCCTTTAAAAATTTGGCATAAGATGGTATTTGTTTTATTGCATCCAACAGCGGGATGTTGATCTTCACCTGCTTAAAAACTTCCAGAATCTCTAGATTTTTATCTAAAGGTTTTGGTGAAATCAACCTTTGTGGAAATGGGGCAACCGGCTTGTATTGCTTTTCCAGTTCTTTCTCTTGTGGAATATTGTCTGGGCTATCATCCTCTTTGGGAATTTCCGGATCCTTAGGCTTTGGGGCCTTCACCGGATTAGATTTGTCAATTTCTTTCCCACTTCTCAAAGTGGTGATAGCCTGGACATGTTCCGTATGGTGGGAGGATGAGCTTGCATCTTGTATCTCATACTGGGTCCTTGGATTAGGAAGAGGTTGAGCAGGAAGTGTGCCCTTCTCTCTACCACTAAGGTGAGCTTCAACTCTAACCAGAGATGTTTTCAATTCATTAATGGCTTGATTTGAATTTTGATTGAATTTCAATTGCTCTTGCATGAACCCATCTATTTTTAGAGAATTTGTCTTGTTATACTCATTCTGGACCGATACGAGTGCACCCAACATCTCTTCTAGTGATACTTTTGGAGTGTTGTTTGCATTTGCAGTGGGTCCATTCCTCCAACTGAAGTTGGGATGGTTCTTCCAATTAGGATTATACGTGTTTGAGTTTGGAGCACCATATTGCTGTTGATAACTGTTTATGGCATTTGTTTGTTCTTGTAAGATGCCTTGGACTGCTGAAATTGTGGGACAATCTGGTGTAGCATGTTGATTTCCAGCACAAATTCCACAAACAGTTTCAACCTCAGTGGAGTTGATTGTTTCTCCTTTCCTTAATTCCATGGCTTCGACCTTTCTTGTAAGGCTAGCCAACCGTGCACTTATGCTATCTTCTTCTGATAAGACATACATTCCTCCCTTTTCTTTTTGTTGGTCAGTCTTGGAATTTGTTGGTTTAGATGTGTCCCAAGATTGTGCACTTTCAGCCAATTCTTCCAGATAATCCCATGCTTCATCAGCTTCCTTATTCATGAACTCCCCATTACACATCATCTCTATAAATTGGTGCATGGATGGAATCAGTCCTTCATAGAAAAAGCTTATAATCCGCCAAATTTCATAGCCATGATGTGGGCATGCGTTTAATAGGTCCTTGAACCTCTCCCAACATTGGGAAAAGGTTTCATCTTCCTTTTGGGCAAAGTTCATAATAAGGCGCTTAAGCATGTTTGTTTTGTGAGTAGGGAAGAATTTTTTTTATAAATTCTCTGTGCATATCATTCCATGACCCAATTGATCTTGGCCTCAATGCATAAAGCCAACCCTTGGCTTTTGTTATAGGCAAAATGATGGAGATAAGATTTCACGCGGAAATGCCCAAAACGTCCATTCGACTCTCGAGATTATCTGATCGAGAGTCGAATGTTTGATAGGTACGAGACGTCCATTCGACTCTCGAGATTAGCTGATCGAGAGTCGAATGTTTGATAGGTGCGGGACGTCCATTCGACTCTCGAGATCACCTGATCAAGAGTCATAGATTGAAAAATACGGAGCAGCTATTCGCAAGTCCCGAGTCTTCATAATCGATAGTCAAATACGGCAAAACTCGATCCGCGAGCAGACCTTCTCACAAGTCGTTGAAAGACATTACACCCAAAATATGTACTTGGACTCGCGACCACATTTTAACCTGCGAGCAGCTTTACTACGGGCGTCTCCTTCCTTTTCGGAGGCTATGACTCCAACTATGGCTTCCGGCCGGATCCAGTCGGATTTCAAGGGATTACCATCTAGGGGCGTGATTGTTGGAATAAATCATTGGGTTGGATCTGACTAAAAAGATAGGATCTTATCCCATGAAATCAGCGGATTCTCAGTATCGTATGCGATATCAACGGGATTTCGACATCTCACGTAACAGATTGGATTGTTTCAGATCTATATAAGGGGATGGCTCCCTTGAATAGGAGGTACGTACACACATCATTCAATCTTGGTCCCGTTTTGCTTGGCTTCTCTTCTGTGGCCTAACTTGAGCGTCGGAGGGCTAACGGCTGGTCCCCAGCCACCCTTATTCGTTGTCTTGCTTCAGGTCTGGTGGTGGAAATCCCTGCTGGAGCGAAGGAGAAAAGCCGGAGGATCTCGTTACAGAATCTGACATCAACAGTTTCTCGTTACAGAATCTGACATCAACAGTTTGGCGCCGTCTGTGGGAACGACTTGATCATCAAAATCAATCGTGTTAACCACCGATCAAAATCCTTCGGTGATGCCTCCTAAAAAGACTGTTCATCCTTCAACTTCGAGGCAGGCACCACCTCTGCCCGGTGAGACGGAATCCGCACCTGCCCTCCCACCTGTTCCGGCGGATATCCCTCAAGGAGCCCCAAATATGCCATCAGCAAATCCATTATTGGAGGCCTCTGGAAATCAGGATGATGTCCTACGATTCCTCGAGAACACTCTCCTAACTTTAAACGCCGGAGTTCAGGCACTGTCAAATCGGCTTGATCAGCACTTCCCTGAACCGCAAAGACAACCCTCCGAAGGGTTACCACCGCCACCCATACCAGTTGCTTCCAGACATTCTATGGATGAACCACAGGTCCCACCACTTGGCGGCCATCCCCCTGTGCCGTCTCCACATTCTATACATTCCAGTTCGTCTCGACAACCTCCACCGCAAGGCTCCACCGCCGAAACGTCTAGCTATACCTTGCCATGGGAAGGAGATCTCAAAAGAATCTAAGACCGTTTTGATGTCATGGAGCAGAGATACCAGGCAAATCGGCCATCTGCTGTCATGGCGGCAATACATCAATCTGAATCTCCCTTCACAAGCGAGGTCATGGAAGCTCCATTGCCCAGAAAGTATCGAACGCCTGTTATCGCTCCGTATACAGGCATTGGCGATCCTCTGGAACATCTGGAAACATATAGGTCCCTCATGGAGTTGGAGGGACATGGTTCAGAAATCATGTGTAGGGCTTTTCCCCTTACATTAAAGGAAGCGGCTCGTACGTGGTTTCGGGGGTTAAAGCCACTTTCCATCAGTTCTTTTTCCCAATTATCGGAGATATTTCTTTCTCAATTCATGGGAAGTATTCGCATTAAAAAGCCAGCCTCCCATCTGATGAATCTGAAACAGCAACATGGAGAGACGATAAAAGAGTTCACAGTACGGTTCACTGCCGAAGCCGTTCAAACTGAGGGTTACACTGAAGAAAAGGGTCTCACAGCCCTCATTGCTGGAATAACGAGCGAGAAATTTAGGTTTGCCTTAGATAAGAGCCCGCCGAAAACTATGGCGGAATTCCAAGCCAAAGCTCAGAAATATATCAATGCAGAAGAAGTCGCATTGACACGCCATGGAGTACAAAGTAAGAAACGCAAGCCAGAAGGAACTTCTACAGATAAAAAATACCATCGCGATCAGCGCGATCGTTCTCCCAGGAAGCCTTACTCTGGTAAATATCATAATTACACTCCTCTTAATCGGTCTCCTGAAAAGGTTCTAATGGAGATAAAACACAAGCCATATGTGAAGTGGCCTGCAAAGATTAAATCCGATCCCGAGAAGAGAGATAAGAGTAAGTTCTGTTACTTCCACAAAGATCACGGGCATAGGACCCAGGACTGTATCTCTCTACGAGACCATATCGAAGCCCTCATTCGAAAAGGCCATCTCCAGGATTATGTTGCTCCTAAAAATAGGTCACCAGAAAGGGCGAAAACCTCGTCTCGCCAAAAGGAACCGTCTCATCATCAAACCGACCAAGAGGATGCTGAGCCTACAGGAGAAATTCGCACTATCGTCGGGGGTCCAGCTTGCGGGGGTGACTCTCAAGCTTCAAGAAAGGCATACGCCCGAAAGGCGTCCAAAGAACCCCAGCAGATCTATTGGCTGGAACAAACGTCCAATTCTTCAAAAGCTAGCCATCCCCCAATTTCTTTCACCCTCGAAGATGCAGCGGGAATTCATTTCCCTCATGAAGATTCCATCGTAGTCACACTGAAGGTATCAAATTATCTGACTCATCGAATTATGGTGGATACAGGTAGCTCGGCCGATATTCTGTATTTGGAGGCTTTCGACAAGATGGCACTTGCCAGAAACCTCCTCAAGCCAGTATCGACCCCTCTTGTTGGCTTTGGAGGAGAGGTGGTGACACCTGAAGGAAGTATCGATCTCCCAGTCACCTTTGGGGAGAGTCCCGCGAAGACCACCGTCTTCGTAAACTTCCTCGTCGTGGATCGAAAATCAGCATATAACGCCATCTTGGGGAGACCGTCACTAACTAAGGTTGGAGCGGCCTTGCACCCTTCATATTTATGCATTAAATTTCCGACCCCAAATGGCATAGGGGTCGTGCGAGGAAGTCAGCAGGAGGCACGGTCCTGCTACCAGATAGCCCTCCAAGATCGAAAGAAGGCTCAGGCGACGCCCGTCATGGAAATAGTTCAAGGTTCATCCGACGTTCTCGCCACCGCGTTGGATCCAAGGGAAAGCGCTCTGAAATCAGGAACTCCAGGGGAGGAAACAGTGGCGATCCGCTTGACCGAAGACGACCAGTCTAAGATCGTGTACATCGGTTCCTCCTTAAACAGTATCCACCGAGAAGATTTGATCCGTTTCCTCACTGAATACCAGGACGTGTTTGCTTGGTCTCATAAAGATATGCCGGGCATCGATCCTAATGTCATCGTACATCGTCTCAACATTGACCCGAAGTATAAACCCGTACATCAGCGTCGACGTGCCTTCACTGCAGAAAGACAAATGGCGATCAAAACTGAAGTTGAGAAGCTGCTCGCGGCAAATTTCATAAAAGAAGTTGACTACCCACAGTGGGTCGCCAACATAGTTCTCGTCCGGAAAGCTAATGGCAAATGGAGGATGTGCGTCGATTATTCAGACTTAAACAAAGCATGTCCCAAAGATAGCTTCCCGACACCACGAATCGACCAGTTGGTCGACTCGACAGCTGGACATGCCCTCCTCAGTTTTATGGATGCTTATTCTGGTTACAACCAGATTATGATGCATCCACCTGATGGCCAACATACTGCCTTCATCACAGATCGTGGACTATATTGCTACCAGGTAATGCCGTTTGGTCTCAAAAATGCAGGGGCCACTTATCAGCGTCTTGTCAACAAAATATTCGCTGCTCAAATCGGTAGGAATATGGAAGTATATGTTGACGATATGCTCGTGAAAAGCATCGGTGAAGATGACCACATTCCAGATCTTCGAGAAACCTTTGATCTGATGAGGAAGTATCAGATGAAATTAAATCCAGAAAAATGTGCGTTTGGAGTATCTGCAGGGAAATTTCTTGGGTTCATGGTTGGCCAACGTGGAATTGAGGCGAATCCCGAAAAGATTAAAGCATTGCTAGAGATGAAATCCCCAGTGACTCTGAAGGACGTTCAGCGTCTAGCTGGTCGCATCGCATCATTGAACAGGTTCATCTCGCGAGCATCCGACAAGTGCCTGCCCTTCTTCAAACTCCTTCGTGCAACGGCCAAGTCTGATTGGAAGTGGACACCTCAATGTGAAGAAGCTTTTCAACAACTAAAGGAATACATGAGCGCTCCCCCCATTTTATCTAAACCTGTGGCACATGAGCAACTCATTCTTTATTTATCTGTGTCTTCCACGGCCGTTAGTGCCGCTTTAATAAGAGAAGATTCCGGGGTGCAAAGGCCCGTTTATTATATCAGTCGAGCTATGGTTGATGCAGAAACTAGGTATTCTGATTTGGAGAAACTGGCCCTAGCCTTAATCACGGCAGCTCGAAAACTGCGAGCATACTTTCAAGCCCATGCTATTTTAGTACCAACAAATCATCCGCTACGTCAAGTCCTCCAAAAGCCTGAGGCTTCCGGGCGCTTAACTAAATGGGCGGTCGAGATCAGCGAGCATGATATTTCATTCTATCCTAGGACCGCAGTCAAGGGCCAGGCCGTGGCTGACTTCATCGCCGAATTTACATATTCTTCTGAAGATAGTGTCATGACCAGCGACCAGCCTCCTTGGTCGCTCTTCGTGGACGGGTCGTCACGGGCCAGTGGCAGTGGAGCGGGCCTGATTTTAGTGGCTCCAGACGGGTCGCATTTTCAATACGCTCTGCGTTTCGAATCACGCATCTCCAATAATGAAGCAGAATATGAGGCCCTTATTGTTGGAATCGAGCTAGCCGTTGTCCTCGCAGTCCAGAATTTGATAATTCATAGCGACTCCCAGCTCATTGTCAACCAAGTTCTTGGCGAATTCGAAACCAAAGAAGAAAGAATGGCCTTATACAAGTCTCGTGTCCTCATCCTGCTCGCCAAACTGAAGACTTACAAAATATTCCATATCCCTCGCGAGCAGAACCAATTGGCCGATTCCTTGGCAAAACTCGCTTCTGCACCAGAATCAGAACTATCGCATTCGATCCCCATCGAGCACCGTCAACATTTGAGTATCGATCAAGTGACTCCCGAGCAAGTTATATCGGTACAATCGTCTCCATGCTGGATGGATCCTATCATCCTTTATCTCAGAGATGGATACCTACCAGAAAATAAGAAAGCTGCAAGACAAATTCAGCTTCGAGCTGCCAGGTACACCTTACAAGATGGAATCTTGTTGCGAAAAAGCTTCTCCTTGCCTTATTTGAGGTGTCTTCACCCAGAAGAAGCACATCGTGTTCTAGATGAAGTACACCAGGGGGCATGTGGTAATCATCCCAGGGGGCGATCTCTAGCATATAAAGCGATGAGGCAAGGATATTATTGGCCTACTATGAAAGCAGATGCCATAGAATTTTCTAAAAAATGCGACAAGTGTCAACGATATCAACCTATACCTCGCGTACCGTCTGAGCGGATGACCCCAGTCGACAGCCCTTGGCCTTTTGCTCAGTGGGGGATCGATATCATCGGTCCCTTACCTATGGGAAAGGGACAGAATAGGTTTGCGATCGTGGCGGTTGATTATTTCACCTAAATGGGCCGAGGCAGAACCATTAGCCAAAATTACTGAAAAACAAACTACTAAGTTTATGTGGAAGAATATTATATGTCGCTTCGGACTTCCTCATACCATAATTACCGATAACGGAACGCAGTTCGACAACGCAGCCTTTGATGAATTTTGCGACAAATGGAAGATACGTAATCTCCGCACTTCTCCATATCATCCACAGGCGAATGGGCAGGTCGAGGCAGTGAATAAAATTATAAAGCATCATTTAAAGACCAAGCTAAGTGAATGTAAAGGGGTGTGGCCAGAACTTCTGCCAGAAGTGTTATGGGCCTATAGAACCACGGCTTGTACATCGACAGGTGAAACTCCTTTCTCCTTAGCATTTGGTGTTGACGCAGTGGTACCAGTGGAAATTCAAGTGCCCTCATATCGGATCGAACAGTATGATCCCGCGAGCAATCAGGAAAATATCCGACTTCATCTCGATCTCTTGGAAGAGCGAAGAAATGCTTCCCAAGTACGAGTGGCGGCATATCAACAACGTATTGCTCGTTATCGGAATGCAAAGGTTCGACCTAGATCTTTCCAGTTCGGAGATTTGGTTCTAAGGCGAAATCTTGGAATTCCTGTTCGTTCATTGGATCCGAATTGGGAAGGCCCGTATCGGGTTATTAGGGTTGTGCGACCCGGTACTTATTATCTTGAAGACATGCAAGGGAAGCCTGTACGTCGCCCTTGGCACGTGGAGCATTTGCTAAGATACTACCCCTAGATTCGATGTAGTTTATCATAACATCTTATGAATAAAGTGAAAGATATCTTTTGGCCGCTACTCCATTTTTATGGACCGGAATAGCCCTGAAGAGTGCTTACACGTCCTCTTGGCCAATTGCCTACCTTTGGTAGGATTGAAATCATTACTAGTTGGTCGCTTCTCCATTCTCATGGACCTGAACAGCCCCGAAGAGAATGAATACCATCTCTTGACCAACCTTCTGCCCTTGGTAGAATCAAAATCTCAATCGATAGATCAGTCTATCTCAACGCGGACATGGTCTCACGACCCCCGGATTGAGTCTAATTCATTTTTTCATGAGTTAGTTACTCGCGATTGGTGAGAGGAGGAATCGCACTCCAAAATGCGAGCACCACAGCTCGTGCCCAAATTAGGGCAGCAAACGGGGTCACATCCTGATCGCGAGCAGCTTAGCTCATGCTCGAATTAAAGGGTCACATCTCTGACGAATCCATTCAAGATTAACAAGCAAAAAATAAAAGATGAAGGGAGAACAGCAACGAAACAGCGACACTTCCAAAAACATCTTTTCATTAATAATCAGATGATTACATATACATTTGTATAAAAGAAAATAAAAGGAAATCAATCGCTAAGAGGAGCCACGCTCTCGACTTCAGGGCCCATTTCAGGAGCCCCTCCAGCCTGCGTGGCTTCGGTCACCTCGTTCTCGGCAGCAGCTTGCTCTTCTGCAGCTATGATGGTCGCGACTCGACCGAATTCCCCCATATCGAAGGATGGGATCATTCGTTGCACTACTCTCAGTGCAAAGTCTCGACCAGCATCGTATGACTCATATCGTTCATCGTCATACAGCTGCGAAGTCCGGAACTCGGAAACTGCCCGAGTACCTTCCTCCGAGAGCATTTTTACAAGGGCGACTCTCTCCTCGTCCCAGTGGATCGAGTCGTCCTTAAGCTGCGCAAGAGCGGTGCGCTCCCTAGTCAGGTTGTCGTAGGCCTCCTTGAGCTGCGACCTGGCTCCCGCGAATTGCTCCTCTAATGAGATCTTGTCCTGTCGGAAGATCTCCCTCTCTCTCTCTGCCTTCTCCTTCAGACCCGTGAGCTTCACGTAGTCTGAGTCCAAGGCCTGATACCTGTCGGTCAGGACTTGGATCTTCTCAATGAGGATCTTTTTCTCCTCATCTCTCTTCGAGATCACTGCCTCACGAGCCTTGAGCAGTTGATCTCTTCCTTGAACTGCCTTTTCCAAGGCAGTCCTCTTTCCCTCAGCCTCCTCTATCGTGCGACGGGCGGCAACGATATCACGCCTCGTTCGCAGAATCAGATCTAAACCCTGTAAAGAGATGAAAAATATAAGATTTCTGGAACGTATCAACAGGTCGAAACAGATCTTGACAAAGTCTTACCTGAACCATCCTCATCCCCGCTTCAAGGATAAGGTTCTCAGGGCTTGGCTCGGGGAGAGAGCCGAAGGCGTGAGGCGGGACGTTCTCGAACAAGAACTTACACACAGGGTGGAGGTGGCGTGGAATCGAGTACGTCCCGCTCCCAGACAGTTGGGCAACGACCAAACCGGTCTGCTCGCGAGGTGGAGGCATGGACTCGTGAGCAGGTCCCTGCTCGGCAGCTGGGACCAGTTCCCGAGCAGGGGTTGGCTCTTGAGGCTCTACCTGCTCTCGAGCCTCTTCAGCTGGGGGGCAGCTGGACCCCACCCCATCTGGGGAATTGTCTGCAATGTTGATCACTGGTGGCCCAGGTGCGACCACCAATGAAGGGATAGTAGGCCCAGCTGGGGCCCCCGCCATGCTCGCGGGAAGGGCAGGCTGATCGCTGCCCGCGCGAATGGAAGATTGAGACGGTTCGGCAGGGGTTCTCTTCTGCCTTTTGGAACCTGTGCCCTTCAGACGGGGCAGTAGGCCTCTCTTCTCTCCAGCCTTCGTCATTTCGACTTCTCTCCTGGATATGAGGCCTGCTGCTGCAAGTCGCGAAGGAGATAAGCAAGCCTCGATATGCCTATCTCCGACAGGCACCTTATACACTCTGACGATCTTCTCGCTGATCCCACCCTTCAAATTCGGTTTCCGCAATGCCGGGATACCTGCGAGCACAAATAATGGTCAAACGAAGCAAAACCCTAAAAATTATTCTAAGGGAACTGCACAATACAGGATTGTGTCTACCTTCACAGAAAAACCGGGTCACTCCTGGACCCCTGGAGGAGGCAGACTCCCAGCTCCCGGAAGCATAGAACCACCGCTTCCTCCAGCCGGGATAGTTCGAGGAGGGCTTACCCAACACGAAGTTATCCCGGTGCCAGTAACATAAATAATACCAGCCTTCGCTGGATGGAGCTTTCTTCAGGCGGAACATACGGAGGAACTCCTCCGCCGTGAGTTCCCCGTTGCCAGCCTGAGCCCAAAGGGCAAAGGAGCCCAAAACCACCCTCCACCCGTTCACAATGAGTTGCCCAGGGGCAATCTTGTAACACCGTAATACATCGCGAACAAAGGGATGGAGGGGAAGGCGTACCCCCAAGATGAGCTGGTACTCGTAAAATGCTACGCATCCTGGGGGGGGGGGGAGTCGGGTGTTTCTCCACCTCCGGGCAAGCGGAGAGTTACAGAGTCAGGGATTTGGTATCTCTCCCGTAGCTCAGCCAGCCGGTCCTCCGATAAAACGGAAGGATATCCGGCTGCTGTGTATCTCCTCGCCGAAACCCTTGCACTGCTGGAGGCAGAGGACTCCGGAGTGGCATCACCAAGGGGGACAGTAGTCTCGTCAGAGTTCCCAGCCATGGGGAGATGAAAATAAAAGAAGAAGAAAAAGGAAGTATACCGAGAAAAAGAAAGATTGAGCACCGGAAGAGGAAGAAGAATGGAAAGAAAGGGTTGCAGGATTCTTTCGAAAAAAACTTCTGTAGAAAATCAAAGAAATGGCGGACTCCGTATATTTATAGGCAATCATTCCGCCGTATCTGATGGCACGTGGCAGTCCCTCGTTGGACACAGCGCTCGAGCAGGCACGCCCATTAACTCCTCAAACACGTGGCGAGCGCCCCTTCATTTCCCATCAGCGAAAAGGCTGCGGAAAGCTGGCGCTCATTAATTTCAGCCCATCATGAGGGGTGTCGTTCTCGATGAAGGTAGCGAGCGGTTTCGTGTGATAGTGAGCTAAGTCCTTTCCTTAAGAAATTCTTGGCGGCAAGGACTTGGGGGGCATCTGTTATAGGCAAAATGATGGAGATAAGATTTCACGCGGAAATGCCCAAAACGTCCATTCGACTCTCGAGATTATCTGATCGAGAGTCGAATGTTTGATAGGTACGAGACGTCCATTCGACTCTCGAGATTAGCTGATCGAGAGTCGAATGTTTGATAGGTGCGGGACGTCCATTCGACTCTCGAGATCACCTGATCAAGAGTCATAGATTGAAAAATACGGAGCAGCTATTCGCAAGTCCCGAGTCTTCATAACCGATAGTCAAATACGGCAAAACTCGATCCGCGAGCAGACCTTCTCACAAGTCGTTGAAAGACATTACACCCAAAATATGTACTTGGACTCGCGACCACATTTTAACCTGCGAGCAGCTTTACTACGGGCGTCTCCTTCCTTTTCGGAGGCCATGACTCCCAGCTACGGGCGTCTCCTTCCTTTTCGGAGGCCATGACTCCCAGCTACGGGCGTCTCCTTCCTTTTCGGAGGCTATGACTCCAACTATGGCTTCCGGCCGGATCCAGTCGGATTTCAAGGGATTACCATCTAGGGGCGTGATTGTTGGAATAAATCATTGGGTTGGATCTGACTAAAAAGATAGGATCTTATCCCATGAAATCAGCGGATTCTCAGTATCGTATGCGATATCAACGGGATTTCGACATCTCACGTAACAGATTGGATTGTTTCAGATCTATATAAGGGGATGGCTCCCTTGAATAGGAGGTACGTACACACATCATTCAATCTTGGTCCCGTTTTGCTTGGCTTCTCTTCTGTGGCCTAACTTGAGCGTCGGAGGGCTAACGGCTGGTCCCCAGCCACCCTTATTCGTTGTCTTGCTTCAGGTCTGGTGGTGGAAATCCCTGCTGGAGCGAAGGAGAAAAGCCGGAGGATCTCGTTACAGAATCTGACATCAACAGTTTCTCGTTACAGAATCTGACATCAACAGCTTTATCCTTAAGAGTGAAAGGGAAGAATTTAAGTCTTACTACATCTTCAGTCACATTTGCAAAGTGCATGGTGGTGATTACTTCATCAAACTCCCTAAGGTGTTGATAGGCACTTTCACTGTCTAGACCATGGAATTTAGGGAGAAGATTGATCACTCCCAGTTTCAAATCCACGTTCCCTGCATTTAGTGGAAATACTATGCATGAGGGAGTGCTCGTTCTTGCAGGTTGCAAGAAATCACGTAAAATCCTTGGTCGGGGAACATCATCAACCACATTCTCCCCAGTTTCAGTTTGATTTTGGTTCGGGTTAGGTTGATTTGCAGCCATATTTCCAGATAAAATTGGAGAATCTAGCTGTCTCCTAGCACGTGGCTCTCTATCAATTCCTTCTACTATCCCCCTTTCACTTATGAGTCGGTTATTGGAATCCCGAGCCCAATGTGGCATGCAAAACCAAAAATAAGAAACAAAAAGAAAGGAGAATTCTTCCTCCCTTTTCTTTACTCTTCTCTAAGACCGAAGCACAAGGTGTCTTGCAATGGCTAGGCCAGAAGCAAGGATAGAGACCGATTTCTCCTGGTCAATAGGGGTTCAGAGAACTCCCCACCCACTCTTTGAATCTTTTGAGGAAAAGTGCAGAAAAAGGAAAAAGAGGAGTAGAGATGAGAAAAGAAATCTCTGAGCACAAGGTGATCCAAGGCGGCTGAGCCGACCAAAAGGAATCCAGGTGGCAAAAAGGCCGACCTTTTAGAGATCCAAAAGGAATCTCCACCCACTCTACAAGAGATGAATAGGAATGAATAGGAGAAGGAGAAGAGTAAGGTTTAGAAAGTGTTCGCTCGCCTCAAGTGTAAGGCTGCGATGTAGTAATAAAAACTCGGTAAGACCGAGGTCGATCCACAGGGAAATAGTAACAGCTACCAAATCGCTCCAGCAACTCGGCTTTTTAAAGGAAATCAGATTTAAAAGAGTGCTTACTTAAAACAGGAATTTAATGAAAAATCAGAGATACTAAGTACTAAGGCTTTCAAGGATCCACTTGTAGCAATCCTATGTTAATTCAGTCAATCCAAATAGAGAACACAACTAGATTCGAAGTCCTATCTCTCATCTAGTTGGAAAGTAAAGCATTCACACACATTCCATCACATTCAAGTTGAACTTCCAAGTTCTAGTTCCATTCAAACAATACAAAATTCAAACTATAGCCTGCGGAGTAATAGCCATGCCTCTTGACTATGGCTTGCTCAAGGATTACTATAATCCGAATTTAGATAAACAAACATGATAATCTCAGAGAATTAAAAGGAATTCATGTCCGGAGCACATAAACTCAGATAAAACATCTCAAACTACCATTATTTGGAACTAAACCATGCAACAATCCAAACTTGAATGTAAATTACTTGAATTAAACTGAAATCAACATAGTATTAGCTACAAGCTTCACCTCTCAGCCTTAGCTGAGAGGTTTTAGCCGAGCATAGTCATGCTACAACTAAAAACTCTGAAATAAAGCATAAAAATAGAAAAATCCGAATAGGAGAGTTGCAGACGCTCCACAATCGCCTTCACCCTCCAAACTCACGTTCCCTAGCTTCTCTGATACCTTAGGGAGAGCCCCTAGGTGGCCTTTTATAGCAAGCAACCTCCCTTGCGTCGGATTCTGCAAAAGACTACGCATTGCGCAGCGTTTTTCGGAATCCCACTTTAGAAAGGAATCATGTTACGCAAAGCCGACCGGTCGTGACCGGTCGGACTAGCTTCTAAAACAGTCCAGGGAGTGCTGCCGACCGGTCATGACCGGTCGGACAGACCTGTCCACAGTCCAGCGTGTATACCCGACTGGTCATGACCGGTCGGGCTGATCCTTTAGCCTTCCAGAGTGTGTGGCTGACCGGTCGTGACCGGTCGGCCTGTCTTCTTTTGTGTTCAGCTTTCATGACCGGTCGGCCTCTCTTCTAGTTGGTCCTTTGATGTGGCTGACCGGTCGGACGACCGGTCTGCCTTGTGTTTCTTCCACTTTTTCTTCTTTTCTTCATCCTCTTTTCTCCCTCTTTCTTCTTCTTCCTTTGGTCCATCTTAGGACTTCACGCAATAGCTCCAAATACATCCTTTTGGCTCGTAATTGAATGAAGTCCGCTCTCATCCCTATAATCACAAAACATATGTTAGGTGGGCCTTTAAACCATTAAAAGCATGCAAACCTTGTCCTGTAATGGGCAATGCAATGTATAAATTAGAGGTTCAACACACCCCCCAACCAGCTTTTTGCTAGTCCCGAGCAAAACATGCGTGAAACAATTTCAAACCTCCAAATTCAACTCTCTTCCAGAATCCATGTTTCTATCCATTCCAAGATGCAGAAATATAAAATTTGGAGAAATTTAGGTGATAGAAGCTGAACCTTGGATTCTCAAAACATAAGAAGTGTTTACATGAGGTTCCCGCTGACTGATTGATAAATAGAAGAGCTCGAACAAATTCAACCTAGTGTGCATAGTGAAAGTTCATCTCATGAGTTCCTGGAATCATCTTCTTCATAGATTAAGTAAACCAAAGATTTTAAGGTGCATAGAGCAACAGCAAGCCTATGACAGGAATTTGCCTTACCGTCCTTCCGACGGCTTTCACACTACGTTCCATTTCCGGCTTTGGTTACGGTTCGACCATCCCCCGGTTGGTAATAGGTAGCCCTTTTCAGAATTTTCCACCATTTTTCTTTCCTTCCCGATTTCATCCTTTCTTTCCTTTTTCTTTTAAATTAGATAGGATTTTTAGAAATTCATATCTTCTGTTATTTTCCCATGGACAAGGATGGACAAAATACCCCGGCTTAGCTGCTCAACACCTCTAAACCAAAGTCTAGCTAATCCACAAATCACATAAACCTGTCACTCATGAAAATCGTGTAATGTGAACTTGGTGTAAAGGTGTTCAAATTTTTCTATCAATCACAACAATAGGGGAACTATCATATAACACCATTGTGGTGGGAGAAATTCAAGACTACAACATCACACACTTCGTTTCTCCTCCTCTTCTACTCATAGCCTCTCGAATGTATAGAAACAGGATTTTCTAAAAGATTTTTGAGATATTAGAAAATTCAAAAAAATTTGCCACATGTGAAGCTCGAAGTGTTGCAATATGCTAGATGAGGGATCTCATCTCACCCCCCAACCAAATCTTGCATTGTCCTCAATGTAAAAAGATAATCAAGTAGCATGAACATGAGAGCAATGGCAAATAATGAGAGAGTGAGAACAATAGTACCTGATAGAGCGATCATGGAATTTTGCAACTACAACAACTAAAACCTATTAAAACAGAAGAACAAAACTAAACCTACCTATGCTATACCTCCATCAGACTAGGAGATCAATCATCCCGATAGACAGGATCATTTAGGGAGATGGACATGTCCTCTGAATCAAATTTCTCAACAAATGGTTTAAGGCGTTGTCCATTAACTTTGAAACAGTCACCATTCGCTGCATTCTCAATCTCAACAGCCCCATGAGGAAAAACTTCTTTGACAATATATGGGCCGGTCCATCGAGATCGTAATTTTCCCGGAAAAAGATGAAGTCGGGCATTATACAAGAGCACTTTCTGTCCTTCATGGAAAGATTTCCTTAAGATGTGCTTGTCATGAAAGGCCTTCATCTTGCTCTTGTAAATTCTCGAATTCTCATATGCATCGTTCCGGATCTCATCAAGCTCATTTAATTGAAGTTTGCAAAGCGAGCTAGCCTTGTCAATGTCAAAATTTAAAGCCCGAATTGCCCAATAGGCTTTGTGTTCTATCTCCACAGGCAAGTGGCAAGCTTTCCCATAGACAAGTCTATAAGGGGACATTCCAATGGGTGTCTTGTAGGCAGTACGGTGAGCCCAAAGCGCATCATCCAATCTTAGGGACCAATCCTTGCGATCCGGTCTCACCGTCTTTTCCAAAATCTGTTTGATTTCCCTATTGGAGATTTCAGCTTGCCCACTTGTTTGTGGGTGGTATGGGGTACTCACTTTGTACCTAATACCATATTTCTTCATCAAAGTTTCAAAAGGTCTATTGCAAAAGTGAGAACCACCATCACTAATAATGGCTCGAGGCGTCCCAAATCCAGAAAGTATATTTTCTTTGAGAAACTTGAGAACCGTACGATGATCGTTGGTTCTACATGGGATAGCCTCTATCCATTTAGACACATAGTCTACGGCCAACAGAATATGGACATGTCCAAAAGATGAGGGGAATGGTCCCATGAAATCGATGCCCCAACAGTCAAAGACTTCAAGATGTTGAATTGGGGTGAGAGGCATCATATTTCGACGGGATAATCCTCCTAACTTCTGGCAGCGCTCGCACGCTTTGCAAAACTCGTGGGTATCTTTAAATAATGTGGGCCAATAAAAACCACACTGCAGAATTTTTGCAGTTGTTTTCTTGGCTGAAAAATGACCCCCACATGCTTGATCATGACAAAAGGAGATGACTGAATTGTGTTCATCATCGGGGACGCATCTCCTTATAATTTGGTCTAGGCAATATTTAAATAATAGAGGTTCATCCCAGAAAAATCTGCGCACTTCCCTTAGAAATTTACGTTTGTCTTGCGCAGTCCAATGAGTCGGCATTGCACCTGTGGAAAGATAATTGGCTATATCAGCGTACCATGGTGGATGCATAGCAACAAAGAGTTGCTCATCAGGGAATGAGTCCTCAATAGGTGACTCGTCAATGGATTAGGTAGGACTAGGCGGGATAGATGATCCGCCATCACATTTTCTACCCCCTTCTTATCTTTGATCTCCAAATTGAATTCTTGAAGGAGTAGGATCCATCTTAGCAAACGAGGCTTAGCATCCTTCTTGGAAAGAAGGTATTTCAGCGCCGCATGATCTGTATAAACGATAACTTTGGATTCTATTAAGTATGGTCTGAATTTGTCCAAGGCAAAAATGACAGCTAGGAGCTCTTTCTCCGTAGTCGAATAGTTAACTTGGGTAGGATTCAAGGTCCTACTTGCGTAGTAGATGACATGGGGCTTTTTATCCTTCTTTTGGCCTAACACCGCCCCAATAGCAAAATCGCTTGCATCGCACATCAACTCAAAAGGAGTGGACCAATCTGGTGGTTGCATGATAGGAGCGGTTGTTAACATGTCTTTTAGCTTTGAAAAAGCTAATTGACATTCGGCACTCCACTCGAATTGGTTCTCCTTTTGTAGAAGGTTGCATAAAGGCCTTGAGATGTGACTAAAGTCCTTTATAAACCTTCGATAAAAACCAGCGTGTCCAAGGAAGGACCGCACATCGCGTATGCTTTTGGGTGGTGGTAGATTGGAAATTATGTCAATTTTCGCCCGGTCTACTTCTATTCCATTGGACGAGATGATATGTCCAAGGACTATTCCTCTTTGTACCATGAAATGGCACTTTTCCCAGTTTAATACAAGTTGCTTTTCCTCACACCTCATCAAGACCAACTTCAAGTGCTTGAGACACTCCTCAAATGTACAACCAAAAACAGAAAAATCATCCATGAATACCTCAAGAAACTCTCCCACCATATCCGAGAAAATACTCAACATGCATCGTTGAAATGTGGCGGGTGCATTACATAACCCGAATGGCATTCTTCGGTAAGCGAAGGTGCCAAACGGGCATGTAAAAGTGGTTTTCTCTTGATCTTCCGGAGCTATCTCAATTTGGTTGTATCCAGAATAGCCATCTAGGAAGCAGTAATAGGAATGGCCTGCCAACCTCTCCAATATTTGATCCATAAATGGGAGAGGGAAGTGGTCTTTCCTAGTAACTGTATTGAGCTTCCTATAATCAATGCACATACGCCAACCGGTTGTCACCCTTGTCGGTATAAGTTCGTTGTTGGTGTTCTCAATGATGGTAATACCGGATTTCTCGGGGACAACTTGGGTAGGACTCACCCATTGGCTATCTGAGATGGGGTAGATAATGCCCACATCCAATAGCTTCAACACCTCGGCTTTGACAACCTCCATCATGTTTGGATTTAGCCTTCTTTGAGGTTGTCTAGACATTTTTGCATTTTCTTCAAGGTGTATACGGTGAGTGCAAACCGAAGGATCTATCCCTTTGAGATCCGCTATTGTCCAACCTATGGCTTCCCGATGTTCTTCGAGTAGCTCAATCAGCTTGAGCTCTTGGTCTTTCTCTAAGTGGGAGGCAATGACAACTGGGAACGTTTCCTCTTGACCCAAATATACGTATTTAAGCTCTGGTGGCAGCGGTTTGAGGTCAAGCTTTGGTGGTTTGATGTTGGACGGTAGAGGCCTTGATGTGGTTGGTGGCAATTTTTCAAAGTGGGGCCTCCACCGGCTAGTATCAACTACCGGTCTTTCTATATTTAATGCCTGCATAATCTCACTACTGATGGGATCTTCAGAATCCATGAAATGTGCTAAGCATGTCTCCAAGCTTTCTAGTGGTTCAAGTTGGAGGAGTTCTTCTTCTTCAAAAGTTTCGAGCATGTTCACATCGAAGAACTCATCATCATCGACATCCCTATGTCTTTTGCCCAGATGAAACACATTTACCTCTAGTGTCATGTTTCCAAAAGATAGTTGCATCACCCCATTCCGGCAATTGATGATTGCGTTTGATGTGGCAAGGAATGGGCGGCCTAATATCACCGGTATTTGGGTGCTAGCATCCAAAACCGGTTGTGTGTCCAAGACTATAAAATCTACCGGGTAGTAGAATTTGTCAACTTGGACTAGAACATCCTCAACTATCCCCCTCGGTACACGGATAGATCTATCAGCGAGTTGCAATGTGGTTTTGGTGGGTTTTAATTCACCAAGGCCCAATTGCTCATATACCGAGTATGGGATCAAGTTCACACTTGCCCCCAAGTCTAACAAGGCACGTTCAATCCGGTAGTCTCCAATGATACATGAGACGGTGGGACTACCGGGATCTTTGAATTTTGGGGGAGTCTTTTGAGTGAGGATGGCACTAACTTGCTCAGTTAAGAAGGCCTTTTGCTGCACATTATATTTGCGTTTTGTTGTGCATAGGTCTTTTAGAAACTTGGCATAAGAGGGAATTTGTTTGATGGCATCAAGCAAAGGGATATTGATTTTGACTTGTCTGAAAATCTCTAGAATATCTTGAGAATTTGGGAGAGATTTTGGGGCAACCAATCTCGATGGGAATGGTGCTATGGGCTTGTAAATGCGTTCCGGTTGTTGTGGGGCTAAGTTAGATCCATTTTCATCCTCAGAATTTACCGGATCATTAGGCTCATCGGCCTTCACCGGAATAGTTTTGTCAATTTGTTAACCACTTCTAAGGGTGGTAATGGATTTAGCTTGCTCCATGTTTTGGTTGGAAGGATTAGGGATGCTTACTTCATGTACTTGCTTTGGATTGGGCTGAGGTTGAGCCGGAAAGGTCCCTTCCCTAGCATTCAAGCGTCCCTTAATCTCATCAACCGAGACTTTCAGCTCTTGGAACAATTGCTGATTCGATTCATTTATTTGTGCTTGCCCTTGCATAAATGCTCTCAAGGTATCCTCCAATGAAAATTGAGGTGGGGCCATATTTTGCATGGGTGGCCCTCTTTGGGAGTTGGTAGGATTGCCCGTAGGAGCATTCTTCCAACTGAAATTCGGGTGGTTCTTTTAACTCTCATTGTATGTATTACCTACCGGTCCATTGAAGGGCCGTTGATAACCATATGTGGCATTGGTTGTCTCTTGCAGCACTTCCTTAAATGCAGGAATTGTGGGACAATCTTGCGTAGCGTGTAAGTCGGTGAGACAAATCCCACATGTGGTTTCAACAGCTTCCTTGGACTTGGAAACTCCATTTTTGCTAAGTTCCATGGCCTCAACTTTCCTTGTGAGGTTGGCTATCCTTGCATTCACGTCGTCTTCCTCTTTAAGGACATATATCCCTCCTTTCTCTTGAGTAGGCTTGGGGTTCTTGGGTTTATCCGAGGTATCCCAAGATTGGGCGTTTTCAGCCAACATGTCCAAGTAACTCCAAGCATCATCTGGATTTTTACTCATAAACTCGCCATTGCACATCATTTCCACAAATTGGCGCATATTAGAACTTAATCCATCATTGAAAAAATTTATAATTCGCCAACTCTCATAGCCATGATATGGGCAAGCAAGCAGGAGTTCCTTAAATCTTTCCCAACATTGAAAGAATGATTCACCCTCTTTAGCTGAGAAATTCATTATGGCCCTTCGAAGAGTGTTTGTTTTATGAGCCGGGAAGAACTTTTTCAGAAATTCCCGGTTCATCTCAACCCATGACCCAATCGAATATGGTCTAAGAGAGTGAAGCCAATCTTTGGCTCTTTCTTTCAAAGTGAAGGGAAAAAGTTTAAGTCTGATTGTATCCCCAGAAACATTGGGATAATGCAAGGTGGCCAACACTTCTTCGAATTCTTGCAAGTGTAAGTATGGGCGGTCAGAGTCTAGCCCATGGAATTTAGGTAAAAGTTGGATTACTCCCGGTTTTATGTCAAGGGTCCCACCGTTAGCTGGTAGAACTATGCAAGAAGGTGTAATTGTACGAGCAGGTTGTAGGTAATCCCGTAGTGATCTCATTGGAGGAACATTATGTACCTCATTCTCTCCTACTCCTTCCTGATTTGCGTTTGTGGTTGGAGTAGGGGGGGAGGATTCCTTAAGGGTGTTTGATCCATACTCCCCAAACTTTCACAATGCTCTTGATAATTCCGGACTCGTCTATGGACTGACAATGGTCCAACTAAACCACCTTCAGATTGGAGACGATTTGAATGGTTACGTTCCCAACGGGACATAAACCACTCAACCAGAAACTTAATCCTATTCTAGGAAACTAAAATCTGAAACTGAAAGAAAATTCTGCAGAAGCTAAGTTAGAAGGGTATCACCTGATGCGCTTGAACTAAAGAAAAAACTCCTACAAAACAGAAAAACTTGTTAGTTCTAAGAAAATCAAAACGCCTAACTATTTCTACTTCTACAGCCACTGAAATTATTTGAAAACCGTTATCTAATTTCCCCGGCAACGGCGCCAAAAACTTGTTCGCTCGCCTCAAGTGTAAGGCTGCGATGTAGTAATAAAAACTCGGTAAGACCAAGGTTGATCCACAGGGAAATAGTAACAGCTACCAAATCGCTCCAACAACTCGGCTTTTTAAAGGAAATCAGATTTAAAAGAGTGCTTACTTAAAACAGGAATTTAATGAAAATCAGAGATACTAAGTACTAAGGCTTTCAAGGATCCACTTGTAGCAATCCTATGTTAATTCAGTCAATCCAAATAGTGAACACAACTAGGTTCGAAGTCCTATCTCTCATCTAGTTGGAAAGTAAAGCATTCACACACAGTCCATCACATTCAAGTTGAACTTCCAAGTTCTAGTTCCATTCAAACAATACAAAATTCAAACTATAGCCTGCGGAGTAACAGCCATGCCTCTGGACTATGGCCTGCTCAAGGATTACTATAATCCAAATTTAGATAAACAAACATGATAATCTCAGAGAATTAAAAGGAATTCATGTCCGGAGCACATAAACTCAGATAAAACATCTCAAACTACCATTATTTGGAACTAAACCATGCAACAATCCAAACTTGAATGTAAATTACTTGAATTAAACTGAAATCAACATAGTATTAGCTACAAGCTTCACCTCTCAGCCTTAGCTGAGAGGTTTTAGCCGAGCATAGTCATGCTACAACTAAAAACTCTGAAATAAAGCATAAAAATAGAAAAACCCGAATAGGAGAGTTGCAGACGCTCCACAATCACCTTCACCCTCCAAACTCACGTTCCCTAGCTTCTCTGGTACCTTAGGGAGAGCCCCTAGGTGGCCTTTTATAGCAAGCAACCTCCCTTGCGTCGGATTCTGTGAAAGACTACGCATTGCGCAGCGTTTTTCGGAATCCCACTTTAGAAAGGAATCATGTTACGCAAAGTCGATCGGTCATGACTAGTCGGACTAGCTTCTAAAATAGTCCAGGGAGTGCTGCCGACCGGTCATGACCGGTCGGACAGACCTGTCCACAGTCCAGCGTGTATACCCGACCGGTCATGACCGGTCGGGCTGATCCTTTAGCCTTCCAGAGTGCGTGGCCGACCGGTCGTGACCGGTCGGCCTGTCTTCTTTTGTGTTCAGCTTTCATGGTCGACCGGTCATGACCGGTCGGCCTCTCTTCTACTTGGTCCTTTGATGTGGCTGACCGGTCGGACGACCGGTCTGCCTTGTGTTTCTTCCACTTTTTCTTCTATTCTTCATCCTCTTTTCTCCCTCTTTCTTCTTCTTCCTTTGGTCCATCTTAGGACTTCACGTAATAGCTCCAAATACATCCTTTTGGCTCGTAATTGAATGAAGTCCGCTCTCATCCCTATAATCACAAAACATATGTTAGGTGGGCCTTTAAACCATTAAAAGCATGCAAACCTTGTCCTGTAATGGGCAATGCAATGTATAAATTGGAGGTTCAACAGAAAGATAGAACCTGATTCGCATTTGAAACTCTTGTATCTTCTTCAGCTTCCTAGAAATCCCTGAAAAGAAAAAAATCAAATAAATAAACTAAGTTAGTTCTAAAAATCTAAAAAAAATCCTAAATAGATACTAATTTCAGAAATTTGTGAAAACCGTCAAGGTCCCCGGCAGCGGCGCCAAAAACTTGTTCGCTTCCCCAAGTGTAGGGTTGCGAAGTAGTAATAAACTTGGTAAGACCGAGGTCGATCCACAGGGACTATGTAGGATCTCACAAATTCATCCACAAGTGTCTATTGAAGTCTACTAATCAGATTGTTGTATGAAGTTGATGTGAGTAACAAAAGCTGAATTAAATTGAAAATAATTAATTATAAGAGGGCACTAGGGTTTCAAGGATCCACTTGTAGCAATCCTTGATGTTCAATCCGCTGTGGTTTCTTATTCTCTCAACTAGAATCGACATTCCTGTCCGTCCAGTCGGATGATAGAACTGTTAAACCAAACAGTCTGTAATATGTAAGTTCTATGCATAAGATTCACTCAATCTAGGCTGAGCTGAGCATGCTCAATTGCATAGGTCATTCCCCTTTATAGGTCCAGTTCTCAATCATAACCATCCCCAAGTCCTCTCACAAGACAAGGTTAGATTAGGATTTGAACTAGATTCAAATCACCAGCACAGTCCTTACATATTCCAGAAAATCAACTAAAATAGAACTTTGGCCTGAAGTCCCTTTATGAAGAGCTTAGTACTAGAGCGCACTCCGATTCCTCGGATCATACAGGTCTATACCATTGTAAACAAATTAAGAAGATAAGTAATTCATCCAAACATCCATGAGTCATCATAAGACTAAGAAAAATTACTTAAAAACTTGTATAAACTTCAAACCTTAGTTCATAATCATGAATTCCAAACTAAAACTACTTAACTACGAATTAAAACATCTTGGATTCACTACAAGCTTCACCTCTTAGCCCTATCTAAGAGGTTTAGCTGCTCATGATCCAAGGAAACATGAAACAACTACAAAAAGCATGAAAACAGCAAAGCAAACCAAAAGGAGTTGTGAAACTCCAATCTTCACTTCCACAGTCTCCAACCTCGCTTGAACCCCTCTAGGATACCCTAGGAACGATCCCTAGGTGTCCTCTTATAGTCTGGAGGCTCCACAACGTCGGAATAATCGGGAATTTACGAAGCTCTTACGTAGCGCAGAGAAAATCGGGAAGAAATTAGAAGCTTCTAAGTCAGACCGGTCGGCCTCAAGTGAAAACACTCCAGCAAGCATCTCCGACCGGTCATGACCGGTCGGGCCTATTCATCCTTGGTCCAGCAAGCATGTCCGACCGGTCATGACCGGTCGGATGCCTTCAGTAACTCTCCATGACCGGTCGGTCCTCTTCAGTAGTGCCCAAACATGCATGGCTGACCGGTCACTTACTGGTCTGGCTTCCTTGGCCAACCGGTCACGACCGGTCAGCTTCATTTCTTCTTATTTTCTTCCTTTCTTTCATCTGCTTTCTTCTCTTCTTTAGTTCTTTCTTTCTTTTCTTCTTTGGTCCTCAAACATTCTTCATCAGAATGATCCCAAGTGAGCTCTTTATGTCTTCAATTGAGTAGAGTCTACCCTCAATCCTGTAGTCACAAAACATGCATTGAATTAGCTTACAAACCATAGAAACCTTGCACAATGAGTGATGAATTGGGGTTAGAATATACACAATTAAGAGCTCAACACATACCAGGTTTTGTCAGGGACAGCTTCGGCTTCTTTTATTTGCAGGCAAAAAGAAGGTTCATCTTGAATTTTAACCGTGAGCTCCCATTCTGAAGCTCCTTTTGGTATCTCAAGCATTGATGCAAGTGTGGCGAGAGCATCTGCAAACTAGTTCTTGGCTCTGGGCATGTATGAGAAGGTGACTTCTTTGAACTCCTCGATCAAATTTTCAAGATACACATGATATGGTATCAACTTCTCGTCCTTGGTTTTCCATTCGCCCTTGGTCTGGTTGATGATAAGCTGTGAGTCTCCAAATACTCGCAGCTTCTTGACGCCCAAGATTATGGTTTCCCTTAAGCCAGCGATGCATGCTTCGTACTCTGCCATGTTGTTGGTGCACTCGAATGCTATGCGCCTTGAGATTGGAATAGGGACATCATCTGGAGAGTAGAGGATCGCTCCAATACCACTCCCTTTAGAATTTGCTGCGCCGTCGAAGAATAACATCCACGCACCTTTCTTCCTCTTTTCTTCACTTTCGACAAGCAAGAGATCTTCATCAGGAAAGAACGTCTTGAGCGGCTGATAGTCCAGGAGAGAGTGAGTCGCAAGATGATCGGCGAGGGCTTGTCCCTTGATTGCCTTCTGAGTGACATAGGTGATGTCAAATTCAGACAGGAGTAGCTGCCATTTAGCTATCCTTCCAGTGAGTGCCGGTTTCTCGAACAGGTACTTGAGCGGATCCATGCGAGCGAGGAGGAGAATAGGGAATGCAATCATGTATTGACGGAGTCGCTGAGTTACCCAGACTAGGGTGAGGCAAGTCTTCTCGATCGGGGAATACCTGGTCTCGTAGTCGGTGAACTTTCGGCTCAAATAGTATATTGCTTGTTCCTTCTTCCCGGTCTCATCGTGTTGGCCGAGGACACAGCCAATGGCTTCTGCTGCTACCGAGATGTATAACAATAGTGGTCGTCCGGGAGCGGGCGGCACTAGGACTGGAGGATTCATGAGATATTTCTTGATGCGATCGAAGGCGACTTGGCAATCATCATTCCATTCTTTTGGAACGTTTTTCCGAAAGAGCTTGAAAATGGGCTCACAAATAGGTGTGAGCTGTGCGATGAAGCGACTGATGTATTGAATTCTGCCGAGGAAGCCACGAATTTCTTTTTCTGTTTTAGGAGGGGGCATCTCGATGATTGCTCTGGTTTTGGTCTCGTCGACCCTGATGCCATCCTCGCTCACCATAAAGCCGAGGAGCTTGCCTCCCATCGCACCGAAGACGCATTTCTGAGGGTTGAGACGAAGCTTGTACTTTTCTAATCTGTTGAATAACTTCTTCAGATCTTCAAAGTGTCCTTCAATTGTGCGAGATTTGACGATCATGTCGTCCACATATACTTCAAGCTCTTTGTTCATCATGTCATGGAATAATGCTGTCATTGCTCGCTGATATGTTGCTCCTGCGTTCTTCAGACCGAACGGCATTACCCTGTAACTGAAGGTTCCCCAGGGAGTGATAAACGATGTCTTCTCACGATCTTCGATTGCCATCTTGATCTGATTGTAACCTGAAAACCCGTCCATAAATGAGAAGATCTTGTATCCAGCAGTGTTGTCGACCAGAGTGTCGATATGTGGCAAAGGGAAGTCATCTTTTGGACTGGCTTTGTTGAGGTCTCGGAAGTCGATGCACATTCGAACCTTGCCGTCTTTCTTTGGTACTGGTACGATGTTGGCGAGCCATTCAGGGTAGTTGGAGACTACCAAGAATCCCGCATTGTATTGTTTGATGACTTCATCTCGGACTTTCAGGGCCCATTCTGGCTTCATTCTTCGAAGTTTCTGCTTCACTGGCTTCATATCTGCCTTGGTTGGCAGATGATGTACAACGAGCTCTTCATCGAGCCCCGGCATGTCTTCATATGAGAACGCGAAGTTGGACAATCTTGGAGCTAGGAGCTCTATCATTTTCTGTTTCATCTTAGGTGGCAATGATTTTTCGATGCGTACTTCCCTAGGGATCTCAGGAGTCCCCAAGTTTACTGTCTCGAAATCATCTGCTACAACATTGGCTTTAGATTCAAACTTTTTGAGGAGATCCTCAAGTTCGAGAGCCGGCTCATCATCTTCCTCATCCCGAGCTTCGTCCAGACCCATGAGCTCGAAGTCTAATTCGATGTCAAAATCATATGATTCGACTTCAAACTCATGTGACTCTTTAGACGAACTTGGCACACTATTGAATGCAGGAAAAGAAATGTTTTGGGGTTTTTGAGATTTTTCTGAAATGGAAATGCTAGATGTTTTTGGCTTTTGAAAGTTTTTGATTTTTTTGGATTTTCAAAATTCATGGGACTTTGAACAAGTAGGCATTGCAGACCATGATTGAGCCCAACTTGTTCCAAAGTTCCGGTCGCTGCTTAAATAGGCATTTTTTTTGAAAGCCAGAGCCCTCAGATGGCTCTTTGGCTGATTCGAAAGTTAGGGGAACGGATGACCATTCAGGACCCCACACTTCCTCCCCTGAAGAGGTGGGGGTTGATGATTTGGGTGAAGAATCATGGTCTGTCCCAATGACCATGATTTCTTGCTGGTCGGGTTCGAGATCTGAGTCGTACTCAGTCCCTCCCGGATCACTTACTTCGCATTGCAGTTCGTCTGGTTCCACGGCTAGACATAAGTTTGGAATCTGGACATCAGACCAATCTAGGGCTGGCCACTTCCCTTTCTTGGTCCAATGGATGGGCTGCTTCTGCCCCTGGCTGGTGATTGTTGATGTTGATTCTGCAGAGATGGGCGAGTCGTGCCCCTTGCTGATTGATGTTGAGATGGGCAAGTTGTGCCCCTGACTGGCTGGAATTGAAGTGGGCAGGTTGTGCCCCTGGTTGATTGATGCTGAAGTGGGCAGGTTGTGCCCCTGGTTGGGAGCAGGTATCAGAGTAACCTGGTCCTGAAGCTGCTGTATTTGACTTCCTTCTTCGTCTTCATCTTTTTCTTCTTCTTCTGGAGGTTTAGATGGTTCGAGAATCTGATCCCATCGAATGGGGGGCCATGTGGCCCAAGTTAGGCTCATCGGGAGGCCTTTGTGTAGTGCAGTCGGTTGATTCCCTCCTGGATCTTTGCAAGGTTCTCCTGGCTTGACGAATTGAATGGGCGAGCACCGAAATTTCTTCCTTCCTTTGTCCATGAGATTGACCTGTATCCGAGTCCCCATTTGCATTGGTTATATATCAGCGGTACCTTTCTGGACTTGAAGTGATTCTTCATTCGGTATTTGAGGCTCAGACGCTCTGCCGGTGAAAAGACACGGTCCACCCTTATCGGTTCTGGATTGGCGATAGAGTTCACAGTCTCGAATTCGAAACTGTGAAACGGGATGTCTTCTTCAGAGTGCTGGATATTGATGACCGGGATGTCTGGTTCAGTGGCAGCAGCATTGGAAGGAATGATGAACTCCTTCTCTGCATGGATAGAGATCACTTGATTTCCACAGATGTATTTCACTCGTTGATGCAGGGTTGACGGCACAGCTCCAACCTTGTGCAGCCAAGGTCGTCAGAGCAACATGTTGAAAGAGGCTGATATATCCAGGATTTGGAATGTGATGGTAGAGATTTTCGGACCTATTTGTACCTCTATGTCGACCTCCCCTTCCACTGATCGGTGGGTGTTGTCGAATGCTCTGACGCATATGGTGCTGGGTCGAAATGAAGAAGGGCTGATTCCCAGACGTTCCGCGGTCTTGAGTGGGCAGACATTTAAGCTTGAGCCATTATCGATAAGGACCAGTGGGACGCAGAGGTCTTTATATCGTAAGGCTATGTTGAGGGATCGCCCATGATCTCGTCCTTCTGGTGGCAACTCATTATCGGTGAAGGTGATGGCGCTTGGAGCCAGGAGTTGTCCAATCATCAATGCTATCATCTCTGGTGCCATATCAGAGGAGACATGAGCATCGTTCAAGGTCTTGGCAAACATTTCTAGGTGTATGCGAGATGTACAGAGTAACTTCCATACTGAGATTTGTGCAGGGATTAACTTGAGCTGAGTCGCCACATCGTATGCGGCTTCATTTTTGTTACCGAGGCCTGAAAGAGCGCCTTTGGGATCTCCTCTGTTCTGATTATCTCTTCGGATGCAACGCCCGTTGGGATTCATGTTCCCTACTTCCGCGCATTCTGGATAGTGCCATGGGACCTCTTTATAACTTTCCTCTCCTTTGCCTTCTAGAATCACCGGTTCTTGCGACGGTGCTGGTGTGGGTACTAGATCTTCCTCGTATGGAGCTTTTGCCTTGAGGACTACATTGTTGCCTGTGCTGAAGGGGTAATATCGAGGCTTGTCTTCATAGATCACGTAAGGTTGCGGTCCTGGCTTGACCGTTCCTGGAGCAGGAGGCTCCCATGGAATGAATACTGGTCCTCTTGATATGACAGGGGGTTTCTCTATTCGTCCCAGCTGCCGTAGTGTGATTGACACGCCTCTAGGATTTGCCCCTTGCAATATGACCGGCTCAACTGGAGGAGCTCCTTCCAAGACAATGGGCTCTTGCTGCTGATGTGTATAATCCTTCCCTCGTGGATTTGATTGCTCTTGAATTGGGGTTGCCCCTTGCAAGACGACAGGTTCGTATGTGGGCTCGATGTATGATTGTGCTCCTTCTAGGACGACTGGTTCCTAACATGAGGGGCCGTAAGATGCCCCTGGAACAACTGGCATGTCATATGGAAGTGCTCCTTCGAGTACTACTGGCTCGAGGACTGAAGGAAGAAAGGGACTTGCCCCTTGCAAGATTGGAGGAGGATTTGTCGGCGCGTAAGTGTAAGCATAAATGGACTGGATAGGGGAGAAGAAGCGATCGAGATGGTCCCCTTCTTCTATACTATTGACTGCAGGGCTACGAGACGAACTGGGGTCCGTTGGGTGCTGAGGCAGAGGATTCTGAAGGATGTTGGTGGAAGCTGCTGGAGAAGTTCCAGGGACCGAGATGACGATCTTGCGATCATCAATTAGGTCTTGTATGGCATTCTTCAAAGTATAGCATCGATCAGTGGTGTGGCCACGCCCTTGATGATAGGCACAATACTCATTTTCTCGGTAGTTCGGTGGTAGAGGATGAGGCGGAGGCCGACGTGCCATTAGAGTAAGTAACTGCTTCTGCACCAGAGTAGCCATGACTTGACTGAGTGGCTGAGAGAGGGGAGTAAATTTCCTGAACTCCTTGTAGTTTTGCCTATTTTGATATGAGTATTGACCGTTTCCTCTGAACTGCTGCAGTTGTCGAGGTGGTTGTGGCTGTGGTTGCAGATTTGGTCGTGGTTGATACCTCTGAGGTTGCAGATTTGGTCGTGGTTGATACCTCTGAGGTTGATGCTGAACTTGATTTTGCTGATACTGTTGACGTCCCTATGGGGGAGCATGTTGATTTCCTTGAGCAGTGGTGTTAATGTTGTTTACCTCTGTCGGCGGGGAGGAGAACCGCTTCGGTTTCCATTCCCATATCCGATGGGTCTTCCTTCCACTCTGTTCCTTTTGACTGGAGTGGCTTGATGAGGCCATGGGGAGATTGTCCCGACACGGATTCCTGCTTCAACTTGTTCTCTAGCGCGGATTAGCTGCGAGAAGTTCGCATATGGATGCGAGATGAGATATCCAGATATGCCCGGATATGTTGAATGAACAATCATGGAGATTTGTTCTTCGTCGTCGATAGGTGTCCGCATTCTGGCTGCCATAGCTCCCCAACGTCCCACATAAGCTGATAGTGTTTCATCACTCTTTTGCCTGAGAGCTGCGAGGTCGGCTCTTTTGGGTGCCATGTTGAGGTTGTATGCGAATCTGTCAACGAAAGCCTGGGAAAGCTGTTCCCACGTCCTGATGCGGTGGCAGTCCAATGAGGTGTACCAATCTAGGGCATCGCCCTTCAGGGATTTTTGGAACAAGCGAATGAGGGCCCCTTCATTTCCTGAGATTGCACTTAGCTCTCCACAGAAGGCCTTGAGATGTGCTGTGGGACACCCGCTGCCATCGTATCTTTTGAATTTTGGTACCTCAAAGTTTTGAGGTACTTGTGCGTCTAGGAAAGGACACAAGTCTCTGAACTTGGTCGAAGGTAAGTCGATTCCCTGCTGTCGCTGAAGCTGATTTTGCAAGATCTGGAACTGCTCCTGCAACTCGTCCAGTCCTGAGTGATCCGTTCGAGCGACTGGTGCTTCTTGGAGTAAGGCACGTTCTTCTTCGGCATAGTGGTCGATGTCTTCGACCCTATGTGCTTGCTGAAAAGTGACCGCGGGTTGCTGAAATTGATTTGATGATTGAACTGGATTCTGATGAACTTGTGCTTGAAATGACTGTAGCTGAACTGGAGACTGTACTGAAGGTTGAACTGGAACTTGCTGGAAATTAACTGGAGATTGCTGAATTCAAGATTGCTGGAAATTAACTAGATTTTGCTGAATTGAAGATTGTTGAAAATTAACTGGAATCCCATCGGCGGGGATGTGCTGGAATTGAAAAGTGCTCCTGTTTGCAGGAGGCTGAGATACTGGGAAGTGACCCCCTTGTTGGGTATTCGCCACTATCCGCTGATTGGTGTCGGCTTGACACTAACCCCCATTATGGGCATTCGCCAGTGCTGTCCCTGTTGCTGGAAATTGAATTGAAATCCCATCGGCGGGTATGTGCTGAATTGAAAAGGTGTCCTATCGGCGGGGACATGCTGAGATCTACTGAGACTGTTGTTTGCAAGATTGACTGGAAGCTGACTGGAAGTCCCTGCGACGGGGGCGCTCTGAGATGGCCCTGTCGTTGCAGGAAGGTACTGAGGAAGATGCCCCGTAACGAAGGGCTGAGACGGCTGTTGTTGGTAGTCTTGGGCAGACTCCGATGGTTGCGCTTGATTTGCACTGGAGGCCGGAAGGATCCGGCATGGCTGCTGAGATTGCTGAACTGAGCCAACCTGATTGTTGGCTGCTGCGGTGGCTTGTGCTTGCATGAATTGCAAGAGCATTTCTTGCATTACTCTCATTCCTTGTGCCAATTCTTGTATGATTGGCGTATTATCAATGGGCTGTTGCGCTGGAGGTTGCGCTTCGGTCATCTCAAGAGCAGGGAAGAGATGAGTTTCTTCTTCATGGTCGGACATGGCTTGCTGTGCCCGAGTACGGATTATGCTGCGGAAGGGAAGTTGTCTCCGAATACGTTGAGCCCGAGGAGGTGCAATGGTGAGGACTATACTCTTTTTGGGTTTTGAGATTTTCTATATTTTTTTGGTTTTGGGATTTGCTGTTTTTTTTTTTTTTGGGTAGAATGCTATGCAGATGAAATTGTATGAGGATTAGTGACTTTCAAGTACGGGAAGGATTCTGTTTTTCAAGTCGGATCACGACTAGTGGGACTAGCAAATCCCCAGCAGAGTCGCCATTCTGTGGACCCTCACCGTTTTCCGCGCTCCCACACGACGTTCTCGTCCCATCCCCTTTCGGGAAAAAGAAGGAGAGGAGGATGCGCGAGTGCGAAATCGCCGTTTGTGCCACTGGCTTGCCTCGTTCTTGAGGGCTTTGTTTGGTTGTCGTGTTAAGCTGGATGTGTTAAGTGAGTTTATATAAGACCAGAGTCGCCACTAGCCAGTTACTTCGAATCTACAGTCGGCTAGACCCCGTAGAAACGTTAGAGAAGGGGATCCGAAGATTCCTTCCTCTAAGATGACTCCTTTCGATCTATGGTCAGAGATTCGAGGTAAGGGATCACGGTTACAGGGTGGGAAGAGGTTAAGCACCCCACACACTGCCCGTACCGAAGTACGGTCTCTACTTCACAGAATCGAACTAATACTTGAAAGTCTATTTTAATCCTCGTACATTCTCATAGATGATATGATGCATGAATGCGGGTCTGAACAGTAAGAGTTTCTGATGGGCAGGTTCCAACAACGGGCAAGCCCAGAGCGTACGCTCGAACTGACAGGTGCTTAATGTAAGACGTATGCAGTGTGCTTGAATAATCAAGGTGCTTTATGGTGAAGCATGAATGCAGGTCTGAACAGTAAGAGTTTCTGATGGGCAGGTTCCAACAACGGGCAAGCCCAGAGCATACGCTCGAACTGACAGGTGCTTAATTTAAGACATATGCAGTGTGCTTGAATAATCAAGGTGCTTTATGGTGAAGCATGAATGCAGGTCTGAACAGTAAGAGTTTCTGATGGGCAGGTTCCAACAACGGGCAAGCCCAGAGCATACGCTCGAACTGACAGGTGCTTAATTTAAGACATATGCAGTGTGCTTGAATAATCAAGGTGCTTGCAGTGAAGCAGGGGGGTTGGAAGAAAAGTAAATGTTGCACTTATGCTAGATGCAAATGAGATGATGCTGAAAAAAGAGTAGCTGGATGGACGGAGGTGTCGCAAGGGATGGCTTCGAGTGGCTGGATCAAGACTTGTATGGCTTGGGAGACTTGGGCCAGTGGTCAGGCTGGGCTGGACCAGGGCTAGGTTCTCCTCACTCGGGCTCTCCTTGGTGGGAAAATGGGCTAAGGGGTGGAGAAGGAAACTCGAATGGACGGACTCTCTCAAGCCGGTTGCTCTATTGAAATGAGAAGGGGAGGGGGGTATTTATAGCAGCGAGCAGTGGCAGAGCTCGTAAATATTTTTGGGCGGCCTGCTATGGGCCGCCCGTACGGCCGTTCCTCGATTTCCAGCGAGGTACGGTCGCACCCTCGGGGCTGCTGTTTGACTCGCTGGGTCGACTCGGTGATTTGACTCAGCGGGTTGACTCGACGGGTTGACTCGGTGTTCTGACTCGACGAGTTGACTCAGCGGGTTGACTTAGCGGGTTGACTCAGTGAGTTTGACTTTTTTAGGATTTTTTTGACTGGCTTTTCTTATGGGGGGTTTTTCAGGGTGATGTTTAGGACTGGGTTGACTGGGTTCAGGCTTGAACTGGGCTATGGAATGGGGCTTACAAGGGTGAGTTTGGCTGAGTTTGGACTTGAGATTTGGGGGTATGGACCTCCATTCATCCAGCTATCTCTACCAACAATGTAGCCGAAGGTGGGGTGTCTACACACTCCCTGGACATCTGTAAGGCAGGTCTAGACCGGTCATGACCGGTCGGCCATGAAATTTTACACTTCCAGATTTCAGGCAGCAAGCTATTCCCGTTTTTGGATTTTTGGAATAGTTTTCTGGTTCATCTTGATGATATTTGGAAATCCAATAATCCATGTCGAAGAGGAGCTCAACGCCGAACTAACCCAAGTGGTTTTGTGTCGATCGGAGCTACGGATTGATCGTGGTGGCCAAAACAATACGAATTGTCCAGAAAGTTCCAGATTTCGCTGTTCCACTCTGGGCCGGTCCAGGTGACCCATCATTGATGATATGAAGAATCTACTTTGACCATGTTTTAAACCACATCCATATATGAATAACCACAAAAGTTTCAGATCAAAAGGATGTGTGGTTTGATCGTACCGGTTGAAGAAAGATTGACCATTCAGAAAGATCCAACTGCGCAGAGTTTATAAAAGCCCTAAGTGTTCTAATTTTCGGACCATATTCTGGAATTTTTTTGGACAATCTAATCCATCCATCATGTAGAGGAAGAATTTTTCTCCCAATGTTCAAAATTTGAGATCAATCCGACCTCTGTACACTCCGAGGCATTGAAAGCAAGATGACTAGTTCTGAAGGTACCCAAAGTGCGCGATTTTGAGAGGCGGTCGGTGATGTGATTGGTGGGCCCATTCAGAGGATAATCTTTGAAATCTAAATCATCTATTTGGAAGATAACATTACAAGGAAGCTACACACCAAATTTGAAGGCAATCCGACCATTGGTTAAGCCGTACCAAGCGAAACAAATTCTGCTATGTTGCTGTACTATTGCTGCACTATAAAAGCAGGTGCTCTCTTCTATTCCAAATCAACCAAGGACGTAGGAAGCAAGGAGTTCAAGTTATAGGAGGCTTCCTAGCCTCCTCCAGCTAGTTTTTCTTCCTTTTCTTAGTTCTAGTTCTAGTTTTAATATGCTTTTCCTTAGCTAACCTCTTAGCTAGAGCTAGAGGTGAAATTTGTAGTTGGTTCCAATGCTTTAATTCTTTTATTTCAAGTACCCTTTTCTTAATTTTGAATTTTGAAGTTCTAGTTTGAATAAAGTTTGGATTTTTAGATGAATTATGAGAGTTTGTGTGCTCCGGACATGAGTTCCTTGCAATTCTCTGAAATTACCATGATTGGGTTGTTTGAATTTGAATTGTAGTAACCCTTGAGCATGCCATAGTCTCTTAACATGGCTGTTACTCCGAAGGCTACAAGTTCAAGTTCTATGTGCTCCATTAGAACTAGAAATCTGATTTCCAGATTTAAGTGGGACTGTTTGTGCTTGAATGTTATATCTTCCAATTAGATGAGAGATAGGACTTTGATTCTATTTGTGTTGTACTTGGATGAATGGATTGGCATTAGACTACTACAAGTGGATCCTTGATGCTCTAGTTCTTCTTATTTTCAGATTTTCCTATTTCATGTGAAAAACTACTTTCTTAAACTTCTTAGATTCTAGTTATTAGAGTACTTGGAATTGTTTACCTCTTTCCCTGTGGATCGACCTCGGTCATACCGAGATTTATTACTACATCACAGCCTTACACTTGAGGCAAGCGAACAAGTTTTTGGCGCCGCTGCCGGGGAAAAAGGTTAAACGGTTCTAATTCTTCTAGTAGCTATAGAGTAGTTTTAGTTAGGATTTTCAGTTTTTATAGAAGTAGATTTTCTGATTTTTTTTTTAGATTACTAACAATTTTTGTTTGATTTTGTAGGACATTGTTGCTGACATAGATCTCACTCTATTAGGTAACATCTCCCCATCTTTCTTCTTTTTGTTCTTTTTTCTAGATTAGGGTAGTTTCCAATTCCTTAAAATTTCATCATGTATGATTGGACGAATGGTGCGTACAAGTACCTTTTGGAGGATGAGACGTCGGATTGGGAGACCCAAAATCATTATGATTGGAACCATTACAAGCATGAATATTTTTCTAAGACTCAATCTTCTTCTAATACTCCCCCACGTAAGACAATGGGAGAGTATCGGAAAGAGATGAATAATATTCCACCGATTAGGACAATGTATGATCACTTGTATGGCTACACATATCAACAACCATCTAAAAGTCCAACATATGACATGCATAATTCAAATTGGTGGGAGCATCAAAATTTCAACTTGGAAGATGAGCCAACCATGGATGCCAACAATTATCCTCAAGAGTTTCCTTCTTATGAGCCGCAACCGACACGAACTCTTGAGGATATACTGCGAGAGTTTATGGAAACAACTGAGCAATACATACAAAACCTCTCGCCGTCTCAAAATATTAAACCCAACATTGGGAACACCGAATCAATCCCCAACAATGAGGAGGATGAGGCTATCCAAGCCCAACCCTCTTCCGATTTAATGACTAAACTTTTAGAGGAGATTGATTTCGATGATCACAATGTCATCATCAATTATGGTGAGTCCACTATCTCTTTTGGATGCTTTGAACTTAATGATGAAGAGATTTCAATGACGGTTGACGAACCCGAGGAATCCATAAAATTTGAAAGTGGTAGTGGGGTTGCCTACAATGAGGGTTTGGTGAATGGTTATGAATCTATGGTTTCTTTTTCCAATGGGCATAATGATTATGAGTCTCTAGAGGATATGCATGCTAGAGAGATGGCCGAAGTCGATCTTTTTGAGTTCTTCCACCAACAACACATGCCAAATTCTAGTGTGGTAGACCTCCCTTTGATTGAAAATTCTATTCCTTTGGATGATGAGGTGGCACAATCTGAAATTTTCAAAGATCTACTAATGTTAAATGATGTGCTTACCACTGAATCTAAAGAATTCTCTTTGGAAGACCTCCTCTCTATAGAGGAGGAATTCCTTACCATTGAAACAGAATTTCTTCAATCATTAAGGGAGGATGAGGACCCTTCATCCGACTATCTCGATTTCCTAGAGGAATGCTTGGCCCACTCTTATGATCTTGATGATAAGATGATTAAGGAGTTGGATATTTTGTTAGACACGGTGTCAGTGCTTGAAGAACACCTTTCCACTGATTTACACTCTTTACCATTGTTTGTGGAAGCACCGTACAATTCTGAAATTGTGGAAGAGACAACTTTAACTAATGAAAACTCGATGAATGTCTCTCCACCGTCATGGGTCCTTCAGCCCATTGAAAATTCTGATTGGGATGACCCATTTTTAATCAATCATAACCCAAATCAGATTTTGAGGAGATATCTTTTTGCTGCTCTTATCTCCTCCTTTTATGCATGTGGTGCACAATACGATTGGACTTCAATGATAAGAAGCACACATGTTTACTGTCGAGCAGGACTTTGGATGGTCCTCATGAGAAATTTATTGAAATTCATGAAAATCCTGCTCAACTTTGATCATGTAGTTGATCAGACTAATCAAAGGTAGGTAGGTAGGTTAGGATTTATTTTTCTGCAATTAGGATTAAATAAGTCTCATCGAGACAATGGAAGATGCTAGAATTGATCAACTTGCTATCTCAGGTACTATTGTTCTCACTCTCTCATATTTTACCATTGCTCTCATGTTCATGCTAATTGCATATCTTTTTACATTGAGGACAATGCAAGATTTGGTTGGGGGGTGAGATGAGATTCCTCATCTAGCATGTTGCAACATTTCGAGCCTCACATGCGCAAATTTTTTCGAATTTTCTAAAATTTCAAAATTCTTTTAGAAAACCTTATTTCCATGCATTTGAGATGATATGAGTATAAGAAGAGGAGATACAAAGTGTGTGATGTTGTAAGTCTTGAATTTCTCCCAACATAATGGTTTTATATGTTAGTTCCCCTATTATTGTGATTGATAGAAAATTTGAACACCTTCACACCAAGTTCACATTACACGATTTTCATGAGTTGAAAGGTTTATGTGATTTGTGGATTAGCTAGACTTTGATATAAAGGTGTTGAGAAACCAAGCCGGGGTATTTTGTCCATCCTTGTCCATAGGAAAATAATGAAAGATATGGATTTTTAAAAATCCTATCTAATTTTAAAAGAAAAAGGAAAGAAAGGATGAAATCGGGAATGAAGGAAAAATGGTGGAAAATTCCGAAAAGGGCTACCTATTACCAACCGGGGGATGGTCGAACCGTAACCAAAGCCGGAAATGGGACGTAGTGTGAAAGCCGTCGGAAGGACGGTAAGGCAAATTCCTGTCATAGGCTTGTTGTTGCTCTGTGCACCTTAAAATCCATGGTTTACTTAATCTATGAAGAAGATAATCCCAGAAACTCATGAGATGAACTTTCACTATGCACACTAGGTTGAATTTGTTCGAGTTCTTCTATTTATCAATCAATCAGCGGGAATTTCATGTAGACACTTATTATGTTTTGAGAGTCCAAGATTTCAGCTTCTATCACCTAATTTTTCCAAATTTTATACGTGTACATCTTGGAATGGATAGAATCATGGTTTCTGAAGGAGAGTTGGGTTTGGAGGTTTGAAATTGTTTCACGCATGTTTTGCTCGGGACTAGCAAAAAGCTGGTTGGGGGGTGTGTTGAACCTCCAATTTATACATTGCATTGCCCACTACATGACATGGTATGCATGATTTTCATGATTAAAAGGCCCATCTAATGCATGTTTTGTGATTGTAGGGATGAGAGCGGACTTAACCCAATTGGAGACCAAAAGACCATGTTTAGGAGCCTTTGATGAAGGCCCAAGGTAGACCAAAGAAAGAAGAAAGCAAAGAGAGAGGAAGGAGAGAAGAAAAGAAAGAAGAAAAAAGGCAAAACTGGGTCCGACAGGTCAAGACCGGTCGGCCAAGAAGGCCCGACCGGTCAAGACCGGTCGGATGCACTCCCTGGACATCTGCAAGGCAGGTCTAGACCGGTCATGACTGGTCGGCCAGCCCTGTTCGACCGGTCAAGACCGGTCGGCCATGAAATTTTACACTTCCAGATTTCAGGCAGCAAGCTATTCCCATTTTTGGATTTTCAGAACAGTTTTTTGGGCTCATCTTGATGATATTTGGAAATCCAACACATCCATGTCGAAGAGGAGCTCGACGCCGAACTAACCCTAGTGGTTTTGTGTCGATCGGAGCTACAGATTGATCGTGGTGGCCAAAACAATACGAATTGTCCAGAAAGTTCCAGATTTCGCTGTTCCACTCTGGGCCGGTCCAGGTAACCCATCATTGATGATATGAAGAATCTACTTTGACCATCTTTTAAACCACATCCATATATGAATAACCACAAAATTTTCAGATCAAAAGGATGTGTGGTTTGATTGTACCAGTTGAAGAAAGATGGACCATCCAGAAAGATCCAACTGCGCAGAGTTTATAAAAGCCCTAAGTGTTCTAATTTTCGGACCATATTCTGGAATTGTTTTGGACAATATAATCCATCCATCATGTAGAGGAGGAAGTTTTCTACCAATGTTCAAAATTTGAGATCAATCCGACCTCTGTACACTCCGGGGCGTTAAAAGCAAGATGACTAGTTCTAAAGGTACCCAAAGTGCGCGATTTTGAGAGGCGGTCGGTGATGTGATTGGTGAGCCCATTCAGAGGATAATCTTTGAAATCTAAATCATCTATTTGGAATATCACATTACAAGGAAGCTACAAACCAAATTTAAAGGCAATCCGACCATTGGTTAAGCCGTACCAAGCGAAACAAATTCTGCTATGTTGCTGTATTATTGCTGCACTATAAAAGGAGGTGCTCTCTTCTATTCCAAATCAACCAAGGACGTGGGAAGCAAGGAGTTCAAGTCATAGGAGGCTTCCTAGCCTCCTCCAGCTAGTTTTTCTTCCTTTTCTTAGTTCTAGTTCTAGTTTTAATATGCTTTTCCTTAGCTAACCTCTTAGCTAGAGCTAGAGGTGAAATTTGTAGTTGGTTCCAATGCTTTAATTCTTTTATTTCAAGTACCCTTTTCTTAATTTTGGATTTTGAAGTTCTAGTTTGAATAAAGTTTGAATTTTTAGATGAATTATGAGAGTTTGTGTGCTCCGGACATGAGTTCCTTGCAATTCTCTGAAATTACCATGATTGGGTTGTTTGAATTTGAATTGTAGTAACCCTTGAGCATGCCATAGTCTCTTAACATGGCTGTTACTCCGAAGGCTACAAGTTCAAGTTCTATGTGCTCCATTAGAACTAGAAATCTGATTTCCAGATTTAAGTGGGACTGTTTGTGCTTGAATGTTATATCTTCCAATTAGATGAGAGATAGGACTTTGATTCTATTTGTGTTGTACTTGGATGAATGGATTGGCATTAGACTACTACAAGTGGATCCTTGATGCTCTAGTTCTTCTTATTTTCAGATTTTCCTATTTCATGTGAAAAACTACTTTCTTAAACTTCTTAGATTCTAGTTATTAGAGTACTTGGAATTGTTTACCTCTTTCCCTGTGGATCGACCTCGGTCATACCGAGATTTATTACTACATCACAGCCTTACACGTGAGGCGAGCGAACAAGTTTTTGGCGCCGCTGCCGGGGAAAAAGGTTAAACGGTTCTAATTCTTCTAATAGCTATAGAGTAGTTTTAGTTAGGATTTTCAGTTTTTATAGAAGTAGATTTTCTGATTTTTTTTTTTAGATTACTAACAATTTTTGTTTGATTTTGTAGGACATTGTTGCTGACATAGATCTCACTCTATTGGGTAACATCTCCCCATCTTTCTTCTTTTTGTTCCTTTTTCTAGATTAGGGTAGTTTCCAATTCCTTAAAATTTCATCATGTATGATTGGACGAATGGTGCGTACAAGTACCTTTTGGAGGATGAGACGTCGGATTGGGAGACCCAAAATCATTATGATTGGAACCATTACAAGCATGAATATTTTTACGTAATCCGACGGTCGGGCACCCGACCACTACCTGATCGGGCGCCCGACCAGCGTCCGATACCGACATATGTGCGTAAGTTTTTACGTAATCCGAGGCGGTTCGTGGTTTTTCCTATAAAAGGACACATTGACATCCTTGCTAAGGTATCCTAAAAGAGTTCTAAGTTCGTGGGGAGCAAGGGAGATCATCGTGGAGCGACCGCAACTCCTCCAATTAAGGTTTTTTCTAGTTTTTCATGTTTTGTGTAGTTTTTCTTTGAATTCTAGTTGAAGCATGATAATGCTCGGCTAAGGCTAAGAGGTGAAGCTTGTGAGTAGTTATCATGTTGGATTCGTTCTATTTCAAGTACTTTGCTTAAAGTTTTGATTTTTAAGTTCTAGTTTGAATAAAAGTGATATTTTTTGATGTTTTACGAGAGTTCATGTCCTTCGGACATGAGTTCCTTGCAATTCTCTAAGATTATCATGTTTGGATTGATTAGATTCGATTTGTAGTAACCCTAGAGCATACCATAGTCCATTGGCATGGTCATTACTTCGAAGGCTACATATTCAACTTCTATAAGCTTCATTAGAACTAGAACCTTGTTCTTCAACTTGAGTAGGGATTGTTTGTGTTTGAATGACATATCTTCCAACTAGAAGAGAGATAGAACTTCAATTCTAGTTGTGTTATGCTTAGATGAATGAATTCATATGAGGGTTATCACAAGTGGATCCTCAAAATCCTTAGTTCCCTTTAATTACAGATTTTTACAATTACTGTTTTAAGTTAGTTTATAAACCTGAAATCCTTAACTCATTGAATTCGAAGTTACTAGAACAACTTGAATTGGTTTACCTTATTCCCTATGGATCGACTTTGGTCTTACCGAGATTTATTACTACATCGCAGCCTTGCACTTGAGGCGAGCGTACACATATCACGTAGATGTGTCCGTATGCATTTCTGAATATGCGAACAGGATTGGTCACTAGTCGCCAGGTGGAGACACCTCCGTTACCCGACCAACTCTGCTCCCTGGTCATCAAACGAGGATATTCCCAAATTCGAGCAGCCCTGGTCTCGGGTCGTTCGCTGAGGATGTCCTTCGTCTCATAGTACCAACAGCCCGTATAGGCCGGCTTTGACTTATCTCTATTTGTAAGTTTCGGACCACGGGAGGCTTCCATCAAGGAATGTGATTAGCTAGACATCTAGAGTGATTATATCATCTTCTTATCTAAGGATTAACAGGATAAGCTTCTTATCCCCCTAAATCAATAGTGATCTTAACAGCTTGCTGTTCGCTCGCCTCAAGTGTAAGGCTGCGATGTAGTAATAAATCTCGGTAAGACCGAGGTCGATCCACAGGGAAAGAGTAACAGCTTCCTAATTACTCCAGCAACTCAGTTTAATAGAACAAATTCAATTTCAATGGGATGTTTAATTAAAACAGTAACTTAATGAAAAATCAGAGATATAATGTACTAAGGCTTTCAAGGATCCACTTGTAGCAATCCTATGTTAATTCAGTCAATCCAAGTAGAGAACACAACTAGATTTGAAGTCCTATCTCTCATCTAGTTGGAAAATAAAGCATTCACACACATTCATCCAATTCAAGTTGAACTTCCAAGTTCAAGTCCATTCAATCAATGTAGAATTCAAATTCATAGCCTGCGGAGTAACAGCCATGCCTATGGACTATGGCCTGCTCAAGGATTACTATAATTCGAATCTAAACAAGCAACCTGTGATAATCTCAGAGAATTAAAAGGAATTCATGTCCGGAGCACATGAACTCAGATATGACATCTCAAACTACCATCTTTTGGACTGAACATAAGAAAATTCTAACCTTGAATTAAAAATACTTGAATCAAACTGAAATTAACATAGAACTGGCTACAAGCTTCACCTCTCAGCCTTAGCTGAGAGGTTTTAGCCGAGCATAGTCATGCTACAACTAAAAACTCAAAAATAAAGCATAAAACTAGAAAAACCCGAAAATAGATGTTGCAGACGCTCCACAGTCGCCTTCAGCCTCCAAACTCACGTTCCTTCTCTTCTCTGATACCTTAGGGAGAGCCCCTAGGTGGCCTTTTATAGCAACAAGCCCCCTTTGTGTCGGATTCTGCGAAAGCCTTCGCATTGCGTAGCAATTTTCGGAGTCCCAATTTAGAAAGGAGACTTCTTACGCAGGGCCGACCGGTCGTGACCGGTCGGACTAACTTTTTAAACCATCCAGCGAGTGCATCCGACCGGTCATGACCGGTCGGACAAATCTATCCGCGTCCAGCGTGCATGCCCGACCGGTCATGACCGGTCGGGCTTTGTTTCCTCTTCGTCCAGAGCCTATAGCCGACCGGTCATGACCGGTCAGCCCTTCCTCAATGTCTTCTGCCTTCATGGCCGACCGGTCTTGACCGGTCGGCCTTCTTCTACTGCTCCTTTCTGATGTGTCTGACCGGTCGGACGACCGGTCAGCCTTGTTATTCTTCAGCTTTTTCTTCTTTTCTTCATCCTCTTTTCTCTCTCTTTCTTCTTCTTTCTTTGGTCCATCCTAAGACTTCATGCAATAGCTTCAAATACATTCTTTTGGCTCCAATTTGATGAAATCCACTCTCATCCCTATAATCACAAAAACATATGTTAGGTGGGCCTTTAAACCATGAAAATCATGCAAACTATGTAGTGTAATGGGCAATGCAATGTATAAATTGGAGGTTCAACACACCCCCCAACCAGCTTTTTGCTAGTCCCGAGCAAAACATGCGTGAAACAGTTTCAAACCTCCAAATCCAACCCTCTTCCAGAAACCATGTTTCTATCCATTCCAAGATGTATAAGTGTAAAATTTGGAAAAATTAGGTGTTAGAAGCTGAACCTTGGACTCTCAAAACATAAGAAGTGTTTACATGAAATCCCCGCTGACTGATTGATAAATAGAAGAATTCGAACAAATTCAACCTAGTGTGCATAGTGAAAGTTCATCTCATGAGTTCCTGGAACCATCTTCTTTATAGATTAAGTAGACCAGGGATTTCAAGGTGCACAGAGCAACAGCAAGCCTATGACAGGAATTTGCCTTACCGTCCTTCCGACGGCTTTCACACTACGTCCCATTTCCGGCTTTGGTTACGGTTCGACCATCCCCCGGTTGGTAATAGGTAGCCCTTTTCGGAATTTTCCACCATTTTTCTTTCCTTCCCGATTTCATCCTTTCTTTCCTTTTTCTTTTAACTTAGATAGGATTTTTAGAAATCCATATCTTTCATTATTTTCCCATGGACAAGGATGGACAAAATACCCCGGCTTGGCTGCTCAACACCTCTAAACCAAAGTCTATCTAATCCACAAATCACATAAACCTGTTACTCATGAAAATCGTGTAATGTGAACTTGGTGTAAAGGTGTTCAAATTTTCTATCAATCACAACAATAGGGGAATTAACATATAAAGCCATTATGTTGGAAGAAATTCCAAACTACAACATCACACACTTCGTTTCTCCTCCTCTTCTACTCATAGCCTCTCAAATGTATAGAAACAAAATTTTCTAAAAGAGTTTTGAGATGTTAGAAAATTCGAAAAAAAATTTGTGCATATGAAGCTCGAAATGTTGCAATATGCTAGATGAGGAAGCTCATCTCACCCCCCAACCAAATCTTGCATTGTCCTCAATGTAAAAAGATAGTTAGTTAGCATGAACATGAGAACTATGGTAAAATATGAGAGAGTGAGAACAATAGTACCTGAGAGAGTGATCATGGAGGTCTGCAATTCCAACAACTAAATCCTACTAAAACAGTAAAACAAAACTAAACCTACCTATGCTATACCTCCATCAGACTAGGAGATCAATAATCCTGATAGACAGGATCATTCAGGGAGATGGACATGTCCTCTGAATCAAATTTCTCAACAAATGGTTTAAGGCGTTGTCCATTAACTTTGAAACAGTCACCATTTGCTGCATTCTCAATCTCAACAGCCCCATGAGGAAAAACTTCTTTAACAATATATGGGCCGGTCCATCGAGATCGTAATTTTCCCGGAAAAAGATGAAGTCGGGCATTATACAAGAGCACTTTCTGTCCTTCATGGAAGGATTTCCTTAAGATGTGCTTGTCATGAAAGGCCTTCATCTTGCTCTTGTAAATCCTCGAATTCTCATATGCATCATTCCGGATCTCTTCAAGCTCATTTAATTGAAGTTTGCGAAGCGAGCTAGCCTTGTCTATGTCAAAATTTAGGGCCCGAATTGCCCAATAGGCTTTGTGTTCTATCTCCACAGGCAAGTGGCAAGCTTTCCCATAGACAAGTCTATAAGGGGACATTCCAATGGGTGTCTTGTAGGCAGTACGGTGAGCCCAAAGTGCATCATCTAATCGTAGGGACCAATCCTTGCGATCCGGTCTCACCGTCTTTTCTAAAATCTGTTTGATTTCCCTATTGGAGATTTCAGCTTGCCCACTTGTTTGTGGGTGGTATGGGGTACTCACTTTGTGCCTAATACCATATTTCTTCATCAAAGTTTCAAAAGGTCTATTGCAAAAGTGAGAACCACCATCACTAATAATGGCTCGAGGTGTCCCAAATCTAGAAAGTATATTTTCTTTGAGAAACTTGAGAACCGTACGATGATCATTGGTTCTACATGGGATAGCCTCTATCCATTTAGACACATAGTCTACGGCCAATAGAATATAGACATGTCCAAAAGATGAAGGGAATGGTCCCATGAAATCGATGCCCCAACAATCAAAGACTTCAAGATGTTGAATTGGGGTGAGGGGCATCATATTTCGACGGGATAATCCCCCTAACTTCTGGCAGCGCTCGCAAGCTTTGCAAAACTCGTGGGTATCTTTAAATAATGTGGGCCAATAAAAACCACACTGCAGAATTTTTGCAGTTGTTTTCTTGGCTGAAAAATGACCCCCACATGCTTGATCATGACAAAAGGAGATGACTGAATTGTGTTCATCATCGGGGACGCATCTCCTTATAATTTGGTCTGGGCAATATTTAAACAATAAAGGTTCATCCCAGAAAAATCTGCGCACTTCCCTTAGAAATTTACGTTTGTCTTGCGCAGTCCAATGAGTCGGCATCGCACCTGTGGAAAGATAGTTGGCTATATCAGCGTACCATGGTGGATGCATAGCAACAAAGAGTTGCTCATCAGGGAATGAGTCCTCAATAGGTGACTCATCAATGGAATTTGGTAGGACTAGGCGAGATAGATGATCTGCCACCACATTTTCTACCCCCTTCTTATCTTTGATCTCCAGGTCGAATTCTTGAAGGAGTAGGATCCATCTTAGCAAACGGGGCTTAGTATCCTTCTTAGAAAGAAGGTATTTCAGCGCCGCATGATCCGTATAAACAATAACTTTGGATCCTATTAAGTATGGCCTGAATTTGTCCAAGGCAAAGATGACGGCTAGGAGCTCTTTCTTCGTAGTCGAATAATTAACTTGGGCAGGATTCAAGGTCCTACTTGCATAGTACAGCAATTTTCGGAGTCCCAATTTAGAAAGGAGACTTCTTACGCAGGGCCGACCGGTCGTGACCGGTCGGACTAACTTTTTAAACCATCCAGCGAGTGCATCCGACCGGTCATGACCGGTCGGACAAATCTATCCGCGTCCAGCGTGCATGCCCGACCGGTCATGACCGGTCGGGCTTTGTTTCCTCTTCGTCCAGAGCCTATAGCCGACCGGTCATGACCGGTCGGCCCTTCCTCAATGTCTTCTGCCTTCTTGACCGGTCGGCCTTCTTCTACTGCTCCTTTCTGATGTGTCTGACCGGTCGGACGACCGGTCAGCCTTGTTATTCTTCAGCTTTTTCTTCTTTTCTTCATCCTCTTTTCTCTCTCTTTCTTCTTCTTTCTTTGGTCCATCCTAAGACTTCATGCAATAGCTTCAAATACATTCTTTTGGCTCCAATTTGATGAAATCCACTCTCATCCCTATAATCACAAAAACATATGTTAGGTGGGCCTTTAAACCATGAAAATCATGCAAACTATGTAGTGTAATGGGCAATGCAATGTATAAATTGGAGGTTCAACACTTGCGTAACAGACTGGATCATCCGGAACTGTATAAATAGATGGTCCCACAGATGATAAAGGTACACAATCTGTAAACCTACGTTTCACAGTTCATCTTACTATCAAATCACCTCTGACTTAAGCTTCAGAGGGCCAACGGCCAAGCGCCGGCCACCCTTAATTTTTCTTCTTTGGCTTTCAGGTCTAGAGGAGAGCTCGCCTGAAGGAGGGTGAACGTTTGGGAGGAGCCTGTTACCAAAATCAAACGTTAACAGATTCGCTCCGTCTGTGGGAACTTCTCGAAATGCAATCCGCTCTCATCATTGATTGTCACCTCCCACTATGCCTCCTAAGAAGACGGCTCATCCTTTTACTTCAAGGCAGATGTTACCTCCGCCTGACATCCCTGAACCAACGCCCAATCTCCCTCAGACTGCTTCGACGGGGATTCCCCCGGAAGAGCCCAACCTACCGTCACAAAATCCATTTCATGATATATTTGGTGGCTACGATGGCGTTATGCGTTTTGTCAAAGACACACTCCTTACCCTCAAAGCTGGACTTCAAACCTTATCTAATCGGTTCGATCAACATTTTCCCGAATCGCAACAACCTCCAGAAGGACCGCCACTACGATCTGCACTAGTAGCTTCCAGACATTCCACGGATAAACCACGAGCTCAGCGAAATCCTCCCTCGAATCAAATGCCACTTGGCAATCAGATTCCAGCTCCTCGTCCATAATCTATCCACTCTAGTACCTCTCGGCAACAACAATCTCAAGGATCTGTTGTCGAAATGTCGAGTTATACTTTACCTTGGAAAGGAGATCTCAGGAGAATCGAAGATCGTTTCGCTAATATGGAACAACGATATCAATCCAACCTCCCACCTGCTACCTTTACATCAATCCATCGATCTGAACCCCCCTTCACTCGCGAGGTAATGGATGCCCCTTTGCCTAGAAAGTACCAAACGCCTAGCATCGTCCCATATACTGGTATCGGTGATCCTCTTAAATATTTGGAGACATATAGGTCTCTCATGGAGTTAGAGGGATATAGTTCGAAAATTATGTGCAGAGCTTTTTCCTTAACTCTAAAGGATGCAGCGCGTACGTGGTTTCGAGGCCTAAAACCTCGGTCTATAAAATCTTTCGCTCAATTATTGGATCTTTTCCTTTCTCAGTTCATGAGAAGTATCCGTACCAAAAAGCCTGCATCTCATCTATCGAATCTAAAGCAGCAACACTGAGAAACAATTAAAGAGTTCACAGTTCAGTTTACAGCAGAAGCCGTCCAAAGTGAAGGTTATACTAAAGAGTTCACAGTTCAGTTTACAGCAGAAGCCGTCCAAAGTGAAGGTTATACTAAAGACAAAGGCCTCACTGCCCTTATAGCAGGAATCACAAGCGAGAAATTCTGATTCGCCCTGGATAAAAATCCTCTTAAAACTATAACTGAATTCCAAGCCAAGGTTAAAAAATACATTAATGCAGAAGAAGTTGCTTTGGCTTGTCATGGTATACAAGTGTTCGCTCGCCTCAAGTGTAAGGCTACGATGTAGTAATAAAACTCGGTAAGACCGAGGTCGATCCACAGGGAATTGGATAACAAATTCCAAGCTATTCCAGCAACTCAGTTTGCAATAGATAAGAAATTCAATTGGACTAATTATGTTAAAATAGTAACTTAATGAAAACAGTAATTTAAAGGCACTAAGGCATTCAAGGATCCACTTGTAGCAATCCCATGTCAATCCAATCAATCCAAGCAAGATACACAACTAGATTTGAAGTCCTATCTCTCGTCTAGTTGGAAAATAAAGCATTAAACACATTCAATCCCATTCAAGTTGAACTTCTAAGTTCTAGTCCCATTCAACAATATAGAATTCAAAATCATAGCCTTCGGAGTAACAGCCATGCCTATGGACTATGGCCTGCTCAAGGACTACTATAATTCGAATCTAAACAAGCACCATATGATAATCTCAGAGAATTGCAAGGAATCCATGTCCGGAGCACATGAACTCTCATAAAACATCTCAAACTATCAACTTGAAGAACTAGAATAAATAAAAATCCAAACTTGAATTGAAATTACTTGAATTAACTGAATCAAACATGAAATTGGCTACAAGCTTCACCTCTCAGCCTTAGCTGAGAGATTCTAGCCGAGCATTGTCATACTACAACTAGAATTCATAAAAAAAAACTAGAAAACATAGAAAAACCGGAGATTGGAGGGTTGCAGACGCTCCACGACGGCTTCCTTCCTCTCCCATGATGTCCCTTAACTTCTATGATGCCCTAGGAAGAGCCCCTAGGTGTCCTTCTATAGTATAGTGCGGAAGGTTCCAGATTATGCAAGAAATCCCGGACTGCGCAGAGAAAATCGGAGCTTCACGGACAAGCTCTGTTATGCGGACGACCGGTCGCACGACCGGTCTGAGCTCTTGGACAACCGGTCGCACGACCGGTCTCAAAACCGCAAAAACAGTCCAGCGAGTTTTGCTGAAATCTGATATTTAAATTTTAATTCAAGGACCGGTCGGACGACCGGTCTGAGCGGTGGGCGACCGGTCGCACGACCGGTTGTGGATGGTCCAGCAGGCCTTGCAAGGAGATCTTCTTCTGTTGAGTAGTTGGACCGGTCGGACGACCGGTCCTGGCTATGGAAGACCGGTCGTGCGACCGGTCTTAGCTGCTTTTTCCTGCTTTCTCCTTAAGCTTCTTTCTTCCTTTCTTCTCCTCTCTTTCTACTTTCTTTGGTCCTTCTTCAACCTTCATCCAATGGCTTCAAATGGCTCTTTTTAGTCTCAAATTGGGTGAATTCCACTCTCATTCCTAAAATCACAAAACATGCATTAGATGGGTCTTTTAAGCATGCAAACCATGCATATAATGCGATGTAATGAGCAATGCAATGTATAAATTAGAGGTTCAACAACAAGGAAGGAAACGTAAGTTCGAGGAGATCTCTTCCTTTGAGAGGAAATATCGTTCCCCTAAGAAGCCTTACTCCGGTAAATATCACAACTATACGCCTCTCAATCAATCTCCTGAGAAAGTATTAATGGAGATAAAGCATAAATCTTATATAAGATGGCCTCCAAGGATCAAATCAGATCCTGAAAAAAGAGACAAGAGAAAGTTCTGCTATTTTCATAAAGACCATGGGCATAATACCCAAGATTGTATATCTCTAAAAGATCAAATTGAAGCTCTCATTCGAAAGGGACACCTCTGTGATTATGTTGCGCCACAGGATCGGTCGCCTAAAAGAACTGATACTTCATCACGAAGAAAAAAGTCGCCTCAACATCATCCTCCACGGGAAGATGCAGAACCCACTGGTGAAATTCGGACCATTGTTGGAGGTCCAGCTTGCGGGGGAGATTCTCAAGCTTCAAGGAAAGCATATGCTCGGAAGGCGTCTCAAAAGCCTCAACATAATTATTGGCTAGAAAAATCATCCGATACGTCAAATCCCAGCCATCATCCAGTCTCTTTTTCTCTTGAAGATGCTGAAGGAATTCATTTCTCTCACGAGGACTTCATCGTGGTCGCATTAAAGGTATCAAACTATTTAACTCATCGTGTTATAGGCAAAATAATGGAGATCAACTCAGCTATTAAGATTGTACACGGACGCCCATTCGACTCTCGAGATCATCTGATCGAGAGTCGCAGATCGGGTAAATACGGAAGTATCCATTGGACTCTCGAAGTCATCTGAGCGAGAGTCGTAGACTGAGTAAGTGCGGGACACCCACTCGACTCTCGAGATCATATGCTCGAGAGTCGCAGAATGAGTAAGTGCAGGACACCCACTCGACTCTCGAGATCATATGCTCGAGAGTCGCAGAATGAATAAGTGCGGGATGCCCATTCGACTCTCGAGATAAGCTGATCGAGAGTCGCAGATGGACAAATACGGAGCATCTATTCGCAAGGCATCGAGCTCCCATAGCCGATAGTCAGATAAAGCAAAGCATAGATTCTCTTCTCGATCTGCGAGCAGACCTTCTCACGAGTCAGTGAAAAGGATTACATCCGAATGAGCGAGCACTAGGACTCGCGACCATATTCCAACATACGAACAGCTTTTTCTGTGGCGACACCCCTTAAGCCTTCAGTACCAGCATCTGATTCCCGTCAAGCAGCTTGTCCAATCCCTCTTCGACACCAAGCAGGGCTACACCTAGTTCGGTGGTTTTCGCCCCGTCGGCGTTTCCTTCCTTTTCGCTGGCTATGACTCCAACTACGGTCTCCAGCTCTACATGAGCAATCAGCGTTACTACTACGCCTACCAGCAGCCCGGATAGGTCGATTTTGGGATCTTCTTTGGTGGTTCCGAATCTCAAGGGATTGCCATCAAGAAACGTGATTGCCAAAATAAGTCATTGGGTTAGATCTCGCCTTTAAGGATAAGGATCTTAACCTAGGAAATCAGCGGGATCTCAGTATCGTACACAAAATCGGCGGGATTTCGATATCTTACGTAACAGATTGGATCGCTTCAGATCTATATAAAGGGATGACTCCATTAAAGAGAAAGGTACACACAATATTTAACCTCTGGCCTGTTTTTTGCCTGGTTATTCTTCTTCTTGCTTCGGCCTGACTTAAGCATCGGAGGGCTAACGGCTGGACACCAGCCACCCTTAGTTACTTTCTGTCTTCTTTCAGGTCCGGCGGAGGAAGGTATCTGTTGGAGAGAAGGTGAACGTCCGGAGGATCCAGTTACAAAATCTGACGTTAATAGTTTGGCGCCGTCTGTGGGAACGACTTGATCGTCAAAATCAACCGTTCTAACCACCGATAAAAAATCCTTCGGCGATGCCTCCTAAAAAGGTTGTTCATCCTTCGACTTCAAGGCAGGCACCACCTCCGCCCGATGAGACGAAATCCGTACCTACCCTTCCACCTGCCTCAACGAACATCCCTCAAGGAGCCCCAAATATGCCATCAGCAAACCCATTATTGGAAGCTTCCGAAAATCAAAACGATGTCCTGCGTTTCCTCGGAAACACTCTCCTAACTCTAAATGCCGGAGTTCAGGCCCTGTCGAATCGGCTTGATCAGCATTTCCCCGAACCGCAGAGACAAGCCTCCGAAGGGTTACCACCGCAGCCCATACCAGTGGCATCCAGACATTCTATGGACGAACCACAGGTCCCACCACTTGGCAGCCATCTCCCTGTACCGTCTCCACATTCTATACATTCTAGTTTGTCTCGACAACCTCAACCTCAGGGCTCCACTGCCGAAACGTCAAGCTATACCCTACCATGGGAAGGAGATCTCAAAAGAATCCATGATCGTTTTGATGTCACGGAACAGCGATACCAGGCAAATCGGCCATCTACCATCATGGCGGCGATACATCAATCCGAGTCTCCCTTTACTAGCGAGGTTATGGAGGCACCGTTACCTAAAAAGTATCGAACGCCCGTTATCACTCCGTATACAGGTATTGGTGATCCTCTTGAACACCTAGAAACATACAAGTCTCTCATGGAGTTGGAGGGACATGGCTCAGAAATCATATGTAGGGCTTTTTCCTTAACATTGAAGGAAGCAGCTCGTACGTGGTTCCGGGGATTAAAGCCCCGTTCCATCAGCTCCTTTTCCCAGTTATCGGAGATATTCCTTTCTCAATTCATGGGAAGCATTCGCATTAAGAAGCCAGCCTCCCATCTAATGAATTTAAAACAGCAGCATGGGGAGACAATAAAGGAGTTCACAGTACGGTTCACCGCTGAAGCCGTTCAAACTGAAGGTTATACTAAAGAAAAAGGGCTCGCAGCCCTCATATCAGGAATAACGAGCGAGAAATTCAGGTTTGCCTTAGATAAAAGCCCGCCGAAAACTATGGCAGAATTCCAAGCCAAAGCCCAGAAATATATCAATGCAGAAGAAGTCGCATTGACGCGTCATGGAATACAAGGTAAGAAATGCAAGCCAGAGGGAACCTCTACTGTAGATAAAAAGAATCGTCGTGATCAGCACGACCGTTCTCCCAAGAAGCCTTATTCTGGTAAATATCATAACTACACTCCTCTCAATCGATCTCATGAAAAGGTTTTAATGGAGATTAAACACAAGCCATATGTGAAGTGGCCTTCAAAGATCAAATCCGATCCCGAGAAGAGAGACAAGAGCAAATTCTGCTACTTCCACAAAGATCACGGGCATAGAACCCAAGACTGCATCTCTCTACGAGATCATATTGAAGCCCTTATTCGAAAAGGCCATCTCCAAGATTATGTTGCTCGTAAAAATCGATCACCAGAAAGGGCGAACACCTCGTCTCACCAAAAGGAACAACCTCATCATCAAACTGACCAAGAGGACACTGAGCCTACGGGAGAAATCCGCACCATCATCGGAGGACCAGCTTGCGGGGGCGATTCTCAAGCTTCAAGAAAAGCATACGCTCGAAAGGCGTCCAAAGAACCCCAGCAAATCTACTGGCTGGAACAGACGTCTATCTCGTCAAAAACCAGCCATCCTCCAATTTCCTTCACTCTCGAAGATGCAAAGGGAATTCACTTTCCTCACGAAGACTCCATCGTAGTCACATTGAAGGTATCAAATTATCTGACACATCGAATTATGGTGGATACAGGTAGCTCAGCCGATATTCTATACTTGGAGGCTTTCAACAAAATGGCACTTGCCAGAAGCCTTCTCAAGCCAGTATCGACCCCCCTCGTCGGCTTCGGAGGTGAGGTAGTAACGCCTGAAGGAAGCATCGATCTCCCAGTTACTTTTGGAGAAAGTCCAGCGAAGACCACCGTCTTCATAAACTTCCTCGTGGTGGACCGAAAATCAGCGTATAACGCCATTTTAGGGCGGCCGTCTCTTACTAAGGTCGGGGCAGCCTTGCACCCTTCATATCTGTGTGTCAAATTTCCTACCCCAAATGGTATCGGGGTCGTGTGAGGAAGTCAACAGGAGGCACGGTCTTGCTATCAGATAGCCCTACAGGATCGGAAGAAGGCTCAAGCAACACCCGTTATGGAGATAGCACAAGGTTCACCCAACTTTCCCACCAACACCTCGTTGGATCCGAGAGAGAATGCTCTTAAATCAGGAACTCTTGGGGAAGAAACAGTGGCGATTCACTTAACCAAAGGTGACCCATCCAGGGTCGTAAACATTGGATCCTCTTTAACCAGTGTCCATCATGAAGATCTGGTCCGTTTCCTCACCGAATACCAGGACGTGTTCGCTTGGTCTCATAAAGATATGCCAGGCATCGACCCCAATGTCATTGTACATCGCCTCAATATCGACCCGAAACATAAGCCCGTACACCAACGTCGACTGAGCCTTCACTGCAGAAAGACAAATGGCGATCAAAGCTGAAGTCGAGAAGCTACTCACGGTCAATTTCATAAAAGAAGTAGACTACCCAGAGTGGGTCGCAAACGTGGTCCTCGTCTGAAAAGCTAATGGCAAATGGAGAATGTGCGTCGACTATTCAGATTTAAATAAAGCATGCCCCAAAGATAGCTTCCCGACCCCGCGGATTGACCAGTTGGTCGATTCAACAGCTGGACACGCTCTGCTCAGTTTTATGGATGCTTATTCTAGTTACAACCAGATCATGATGCATCCACCTGATAGCCAGCATACCGCTTTCATCACAGATCGGGGATTATATTGCTACCAGGTAATGCCGTTCGGCCTTAAAAATGCAGGGGCCACTTATCAACGTCTCGTCAACAAAATATTCGCTGCTCAAATCGGTAGGAATATGGAAGTTTATGTTGATGACATGCTCGTGAAAAGCACCGAAGAAGATGATCATATTTCTGATCTTCGAGAAGCCTTCGACCTAATGAGGAAGTATCAAATGAAATTGAACCCAGAAAAATGTGCGTTTGGAGTGTCTGCAGGAAAGTTTCTCGGGTTCATGGTCGGCCAGCGCGGAATTGAGGCAAATCCTGAAAAGATAAAAGCATTGATAGAGATGAAATCCCCCACCACTCTGAAGGACGTCCAGCGTCTGGCTGGTTGCATCGCATCATTGAATAGGTTCATCTCGCGAGCATCTGACAAGTGCTTACCATTCTTCAAACTCCTTCGTGCAACTGCCAAGTCTGATTGGAAATGGACACCACAGTGTGAGGAGGCTTTTCAACAATTGAAGCTATACATGAGCACACCCCCCATTTTGTCTAAGCCTGCAGCACATGAGCAACTCATTCTTTATCTCTCTGTGTCCACCACGGCCGTTAGCGCCGCTTTAATAAGAGAAGATTCCGGGGTACAAAGGCCCGTTTATTATATCAGTCGAGCAATGGTTGATGCAGAAACTAGGTATTCTGATATGGAGAAGCTGGCCCTAGCTTTAGTTACGGCAGCTTGAAAACTGCGACCATACTTTCAAGCCCACACCATTTTAGTACCAACGAATCATCCACTGTGGCAAGTCCTTCAAAAGCCTGAGGCTTCCGGACGCCTAACTAAATGGGCAGTCGAGATCAGTGAGCACGATATCTCATTCTGCCCTAGGACCGCGGTAAAGGGCCGGGCCGTGGCTGACTTCATCGCTGAATTCACATACTCTCCTGATGATAATACCATGACCAGCGACCAGCCTCCTTGGTCCCTCTTCGTAGACGGGTCGTCGCGGGCCAGTGGCAATGGAGCGGGCCTGATTTTAGTGGCTCCCGATGGGTTGCATTTCCAATATGCTCTGCGTTTCGATTCTCGTATCTCGAATAATGAAGCAGAATATGAAGCCCTGATCGTCGGTCTCGAATTGGCCATTGTCCTTGCAATTCAGAATCTGTCAATTCATAGCGACTCTCAGCTCATTGTCAACCAGGTCCTTGGCGAATTCGAGGCCAAAGAAGAAAGGATGGCCTTCTACAAGTCTCGTGTCCTCATCCTGCTCGCAAAACTAAAGACTTATGAAATAATTCATATTCCTCGCGAGAAGAACCAACTTGCCGATTCCCTGGCAAAGCTTGCCTCTGCACCAGAATCTGAGTTATCACATTCGGCCCCCATCGAGCATCGTCAGAACCTAAGTATCGACCACGCAACTCTCGAGCAAGTAATATCGGTACAATCATCCCCATGCTGGATGGATCCCATCATCCTGTATCTCAGAGACGGATACCTACCAGAGGACAAGAAAGCTACAAGACAAATTCGCCTTCGGGCTGCCAGGTATACCTTGCAAGACGGAATATTGTTGCGCAAGAGTTTTTCCTTGCCCTATTTAAGGTGTCTTCATCCAGAAGAAGCCCTTCGTGTTCTAGACGAAGTACACCAGGGGGCATGTGGTAATCACCCCAGGGGGCGATCCTTAGCATATAAGGCGATGCGGCAAGGATATTATTGGCCCACTATGAAAGCAGATGCAATCGAACTTTCTAAAAAATGTGACAAGTGCCAACGTTATTCACCTATACCTCATGTACCATCCGAACGGATGACTCCAGTTGATAGCCCTTGGCCTTTCGCTCAGTGGGGGGTCGATATCATTGACCCTTGCCCATGGGAAAGGGACAAAATAAATTCGCAATTGTGGCGGTTGATTACTTCACCAAATGGGCCGAGGCAGAACCATTAGCCAAGATTACTGAGAAACAGACTACCAAGTTCATATGGAGAAATATCATATGCCGTTTCGAACTCCCTCACACCATAATTACCGACAACGGAACGCAGTTCGACAACGCGGCCTTTGATGAATTTTGTGACAAATGGAAGATACGTAATCTCCGCACTTCTCTATATCATCCTCAGGCGAATGGGCAGGTTGAGGCAGTGAATAAGATCATCAAGCACCATTTAAAAACCAAGCTAGTTGAATGTAAAGGTGTGTGGCCAGAACTTCTGCCAGAAGTATTATGGGCATATAGAACCACGGCTTGTACATCAACAGGTGAAACCCCTTTTTCCTTAGCATTTGGTGTCTACGCAGTGGTACCAGTGGAAATTCAAGTACCCTCATATCGGATCGAGCAGTATGACCCCGCGAGTAATCAGGAAAACCTCCGACTTCATCTCGATCTCTTGGAAGAACGAAGAAATGCCTCCCAAGTACGAGTGGCAGCATATCGACAACGTATTGCTCGTTATCAAAATGCTAAGATCCGACCTAGATCCTTCCAGCCTGGAGATTTGGTCCTGAGGCAGCGACTCGAAGTTCCCGCTCGTTCGCTGGATCCAAATTGGGAAGGCCCGTATCGGGTTATCAGGATTGTGCGACCCGGTACTTACTACCTTGAAGACATGCAGGGAAAGCCCGTACGTCGCCCTTGGCATGTGGAACACTTGCTACGATACTATCCCTAGATTCGATGTAGTTCATAACAACATTTTATGAATAAAGTGGAAGATATCTTTTGGTCGCTACTTCCATTTACTTGGACCTGAATAGCCCTGAAGAGGATGCATACAATCCCTTGGCCAATTGCCTACCTTTGGTAGGGTCGAATTCACCTAGGATGGTCGCATTTCCATTTTATGGATGACCATCCTTCTACCCCTGGTAGACTTACCCTCAATCGATAGATCAGTCTATCTCCACGAGGGAATGGTCATCACGACCCCCCGGATTGAGCACAATTCATTTCTCAATCGATAGATCAGTCTATCTCCACGAGGGAATGGTCACTACGACCCCCCGGGTTGAGCATAACTCATTGAAACAGGAAGGCATTCAGTGCACAAAGGAAAAGACAGTAAACAAGAACACTTCCAAAAATATATTTTCATTAATGTCAAATGATTACAAATATATATGCTCGCAAGTACAAGAGGAGAAAACAAAAAGGAAAGTCAATCCCTCGGAGGAGGAGCCGTGCTCTCGACTTCAGGGCCCATTTCTGGAACCCCTCCAGCTTGCGTGGCTTCGGTCGCCTCGTTCTCAGCAGCAGCTTGCTCTTCTGCAGCTATGATGGTCGCGACTCTACCAAATTCCCCCATATCGAAGGATGGGATCATTCGTTGCACTACTCGTAATGCAAAGTCACGACCAGCATCATATGACTCATATCTTTCATCGTCATATAGCTGCGAATTCCGAAACTCGGAAATTGCCCGAGGACCTTCTTCCGAGAGCATTTTTACAAGGGCGACTTTCTCCTCGTCCCAGTGGATCGAGTCGTCCTTGAGCTGTGCGAGAGCGGAGCGCTCTTTCTCCAGGTTCTCGTTGGCTTCTTTGAGCTGCGACCTGGCCTCCGCAAGCCGCTCCTCCAACGAGATCTTGTCTTGGCGGAAGATCTCCTTCTCTCTCTCTGCCTTCTCCTTCAAATCGGCGAGCTTCGCAAACTTCGAGTCCAAAGCTTGATACCTCTCGGTCAAAACTTGGACTTTCTCTATGAGGATCTTGATCTCCTCATCTCTCTTGGAGATCACTGCCTCACGGGACTTGAGGAGTTGATCCCTTCCTTGAACTGCCTTCTCCAAGGCAGTTCTCTTCCCCTCAGCTTCATCTATCACGCGACGGGCGGCAACGATATCACGCCTCGTTCGCAGGATAAGATCTAAGCCCTGTAAAAGTAACGGAGAATGTGAGAAAGTATTCTGGAACGTAACAACAGATAAAAGCAGGGCCTTGACAAGGTCTTACCTGAACCATCCTTACCCCCGCTTCGAGGAAAAGGTTCTCAAGGCTTGGCTCGGGAAGAGAGCCGAAGGCTTGGGGGGGGAACGTTCTCGAACAAGAACTTACATATTGGATGGAGGTGGCGGGGGATAGAATATGTCCCACTCCCGGACGGTTGGGCAACGACCAACCCAGCCGGCTCGCGAGGTGGGGGCATCGACTCGCGAGCAGGTCCCTACTCGGCAGCAGGGATCAGCTCGGGAGCAGGAGCCGGCTCTCGAGGCTCTATTTGCTCTCGAGCCTCATCAGCTGGGGGACAGCCGGACCCCGCCCCATCTAGGGAATTATCAGCAATGTTAATCACTAGCGGTCCAGGTGCGACCACCAATGAGGGAATATTGGGCCCAGCCGAAGCCCCCGCCGTGCTCGCGAGAGAGGCAGGTTGATCATTACCCTTACGGACGGGTGGCTGAGATGGTTCGACAGGTGTTCTCTTCTGCCTTTTGGAGTTCGTGCCCTTCAGTCGGGGCAGCAGACCCCTCTTCTCCCCTGCCTTCGTTATCTCGGCTTCTCCTCTGGATATTAGGCCCGCTGCTGCAAGTCGCGAGGGAGACAGGCAAGCCTCGATGTGCCTATCACCTACAAGCACCTTGTACACCTTGACTATCTTCTCGTTGATCCCTCCCTTCAAACTTGGTTTTCTCAAGGCCGGGATACCTGCGAGCACAAACAAGGGTCAAAGAATGAAGTAAAACCCTAAAAATTTAAACTGGAGAAAACTGCACAATGTGGGATTGTGCCTACCTTCACAGAAAAAGCGGTTTACTCCTGGGCCCCTGAAAGAAGCAGACTCCCAGTTCCTGGATGCATAAAACCAACGTTTTCTCCAGCCGGGATAGTTCGAGGAGGGTTTCCCCAACACGAAGTTATCCCGGTGCCAGTAGCACAGGTAATACCAGCCTTCGCTGGAAGGTGCTTTCTTCAGACGGAACATGCAGAGGAACTCCTTCGCCGTAAGCTCCCCATTGCCGGCCTGAGCCCAGAGGGCAAAGGAGCCTAGAACTACCCTCCATCCATTCACGATGAGTTGCCCGGGGGCAATCTTGTAACACCGGAGAACATCGCGTATGAAAGGATGGAGTGGGAGGCGTACCCCCAGGATGAGCTGGTACTCATAGAAAGCTACACATCCTGGGGGGGGGGGGGGGGGGGGGAGTCTGGTGTCTCTCCGTCTCCGGGCAATCGGAGAACGACTGAGTCGGGGATCAGGTATCTCTCCCGTAACTCAGCCAGCCGGTCCTCCGATAGAACAGAAGGATATCTGGCTGCTGTATATCTCCCTGCCGGAACCCTCGCACTGCTAGAAGCAGAGGATTCCGGGGTGGCATCGCCTAGAGGAACGGTGGTCTCGTCAGAGTTCCCAGCCATGAAGGGGTTTTTAAGAAGATTAAGAAAAAGAAAAGAACCAAGGCCTATACCCAGAAAACAAAGAAAGGAAGAGAAGGAGCGCCAGAGGAAGGAGACTGAGAAAAGACTGCAAAAAATTCCTTTCGAAGAGCTTCTGTAGAAAACCAGAGAAATGGCGGACTCCGTATATTTATAGGCAATCATTCCGCCGCATCTGATGGCACGTGGCAGTCCCTCCTTCGGTGCAGCACTCGAGCAGGCACGCCCATTAACTCCTCAAACACGTGGCGAGCGCCCCTTCATTTTCTGTCTGCGGAAAGGCTGCGGAAAGCTGGCGCTCATTAATTCCAGCCCATCATGTGAGGTTCTGTTTTCGATGAAGGCAGTGGGCGGTTACGTGTGGTAGTGAGCTAAGTCCTTCCCTTAAAAATATTCTTGGCGGCAAGGACTTGGGGGGCATCTGTTATAGGCAAAATAATGGAGATCAACTCAACTATTAAGATTGTACACGGACGCCCATTCGACTCTCGAGATCATCTGATCGAGAGTCGCAGATCGGGTAAATACGGAAGTATCCATTGGACTCTCGAAGTCATCTGAGCGAGAGTCGTAGACTGAGTAAGTGTGGGACACCCACTCGACTCTCGAGATCATATGCTCGAGAGTCGCAGAATGAGTAAGTGCGGGACACCCACTCGACTCTCGAGATCATATGCTCGAGAGTCGCAGAATGAGTAAGTGCGGGACACCCACTCGACTCTCGAGATCATATGCTCGAGAGTCGCAGAATGAATAAGTGCGGGACGCCCATTCGACTCTCGAGATAAGCTGATCGAGAGTCGCAGATGGACAAATACGGAGCATCTATTCGCAAGGCATCGAGCTCCCATAGCCGATAGTCAGATAAAGCAAAGCAGAGATTCTCTTCTCGATCTGCGAGCAGACCTTCTCACGAGTCAGTGAAAAGGATTACATCCGAATGAGCGAGCACTAGGACTCGCGACCATATTCCAACATACGAACAAGCTTTTTCTGTGGCGACACCCCTTAAGCCTTCAGTACCAGCATCCGATTCTCGTCAAGCAGCTTGTCCAATCCCTCTGCGACACCAAGCAGGGCTACACCTAGTTCGGTGGTTTCCGCCCCGTCGGCGTCTCCTTCCTTTTCGCTGGCTATGACTCCAACTACGGTCTCCAGCTCTACATGAGCAATCAGCATTACTACTACGCCTACCAGCAGCCCGGATAGGTCGATTTTGGGATCTTCTCTGGTGGTTCCGAATCTCAAGGGATTGCCATCAAGAAACGTGATTGCAAAAATAAGTCATTGGGTTAGATCTCGCCTTTAAGGATAAGGATCTTAACCTAGGAAATCAGCGGGATCTCAGTATCGTACACGAAATCAGCGGGATTTCGATATCTTACGTAACAGATTGGATCGCTTCAGATCTATATAAAGGGATGACTCCATTAAAGAGAAAGGTACACACAATATTCAACCTCTGGCCTGTTTTTTGCCTGGTTATTCTTCTTCTTGCTTCGGCCTGACTTAAGCATCGGAGGGCTAACGGCTGGACACCAGCCACCCTTAGTTACTTTCTGTCTTCTTTCAGGTCCGGCGGAGGAAGGTATCTGTTGGAGAGAAGGTGAACGTCCGGAGGATCCAGTTACAAAATTTGATGTTAACACATCGTATTATGTTGGATACAGGTAGCTCCACCGACGTTCTTTATTTAGAAGCTTTCAATAAAATGACACTTGCCAGAAATTTGCTCAAACCTATCTCCACTCCCCTCGTCGGCTTCAGGGGCGAAGTTGTAACACCAGAAGGAAGCATCGACCTTCCTGTGACCTTTGGAGAAAGTCCAGCCAAAATCAGTGTTCGTCAATTTCCTTGTGGTGGATCAAAAATCAGCGTAGAATGCTATTTTGGGTTGACCCTCGCTCACCAAAATATGAGCAGCTTTACACCCCCTGTATCTATGCATTAAATTCCCTACTCCAAGTGGAGTCGAGGTAGTACGAGGGAACCAAAAGGAAGCTCGAGCATGCTACGAAATCGCCGTACAAGATCGAAAAAATGCCCAAGCAGCTCCTATTATGACGATTATGTGAGATCAAGCGAATCCCCCGATAGTAACAGCATTGGACCCATGGGAGGATGCTCATCAATTAAAAACCCCAGGAGAGGAGACAGTCGAAATTCACCTATCTAAAGATAACCTCTCCAAAAAGGTTTACATTGGATCCTCTCTAAGCAGTGTTTTTCAAGCGAACTTGACTAATTTCCTAGTAGAATATTAAGATGTATTCACCTGGTCTCATGAAGACAGGCCGGGTATCAACCCCAACGTTGCAGTTCATCGTCTGAATGTGGATCTAGGGCATAAACCCATTCATCAACGTCGATGACCATTTACGACTAAAAGACAAATGGTGATCAAAGCTGAGGTCGAAAAATTATTGACCGTCAATTTCGTCGAAGAGGTTGACTACCCAGAATGAGTCTCGAACGTGGTTCTTGTCCACAAAGCCAATGGTAAATGGAGGATGTGTGTAGATTACTCCGATCTGAACAAGGGGTGCTCAAAGGACAATTTTCTGACTCCCCGCATCGACCAATTAGTTGATTCAACAGTAAGGCATGCCCTGCTCAGCTTTATGGACGCCTATTCTGGTTACAACCAAATCATGATGCATCCGCCCGATCGTCAAAATACTACCTTTATCACTGATCGAGGCTTATATTGCTATAAAGTAATGCCTTTCGGTCTCAAGAATGCAGGAGCCACCTATCAGCGCTTGGTTAACAAAATGTTCGCTACACAAATTGGTAAGAATATGGAAGTTTACGTTGACGACATGCTCGTGAAAAGCGTCGCGGCTAATGATCATCTCACGGATCTTCAGGAAGCCTTCGACCTGATGATGAAGTACCAGATGAAGTTAAATCTGGAGAAATGTGCCTTCGGTCGAAAAATTTCTTGGGTTCATGGTTGGTCAATGGGGGATTGAAGTAAATCCCAAGAAAATAAAAGCCTTGATCAAAATGAAGTCTCCCTCTACTCTCAAAGATGTCCAACGATTGGCTAGTCGCATTGCATCGTTGAATAGGTTTATTTCGCGCGCCTCTGATAAGTGCCTTCCCTTCTTTAAGCTTCTTCGCACTACCGCAAAAACCAACTGGGTATGGACCCAATAGTGTGAGGAGGCATTTCAATAACTGAAACAATATATGAGCGTGCCTCCTATCTTATCAAAACCTATTCCACACGAGCAGCTCCTTCTTTATTTATCTGTATCTTCCATGGCCGTTAGTGCCGCCTTAATAAGAGAAGATTCTGGGGTCCAGAGGCCCGTTTATTATATTAGTCGAGCAATGGTGGATGCCAAAACTCGATATTCTAATATGGAGAAGTTAGCTCTCGCCTTAGTGACTATAGCCCAAAAACTATGACCATATCTCCAAGCCCACTCTATATTGGTACCTACGAATCATCCATTAAGATAAATCCTTCAAAAGCCTGAGGTATCAGGGCGGTTGACTAAATGGGCAATTGAGCTCGGTGAACATGACATTACATTCTGTTCAAGAACCGCCACTAAGGCCCAAGCCGTAGCTAATTTTATCGCTGAATTTATGTATTCGACCCCGCTGACTCCACCTCCAACAATGACCCTGCGACCAGCGAGCAGGCACCCTGGTCACTTTTTGCGGATGGGTCTTCATTCGCCACCGGCAGCGGAGCCGGCTTGATCCTAATCGCTCCTGACAAATCACATTTCCAATATGCTTTACGCTTCGACACTCATGTCTCTAACAACGAAGCAGAATATGAGGCTTTGATCGTCGGCCTCGAACTAGCAAATGTGCTTGCAATACATAATTTACTTGTTCACAGTGACTCTCAACTCATAGTTAATCAAGTGCTCGATGAATTCGAGGCGAAAGAAGAACGAATGGCTTTGTACAAATCTCGAGTACTTATCCTACTCGCAAAGCTAAGCAAATATGAAATAATTCACATTCCTCACGAGAAGAATAAGCTCGCAGATTCTCTAGCAAAGTTGGCTTCCGCACCAAAGTCTGATTTAACACAATCTGTTTCTGTCGAGCATCTCCATACTCCGAATATTGATCAAGTCGTTCCAGAGCAAGTAGACACAGTACATTTATCTGCATGCTGGATGGATCCCATCGTCCTTTACCTCAAAAGTGGAAAACTCCCAGATGATAGAAAATATGTGCGACAAATTCGTTACCGTGCTGCCAGGTACACCTTACAAAATGGAATTTTATTACGCAAAAGCTTTACTTTATTGTACTTAAGGTGTCTCCATTCAGAAGAGGCATACCACGTTCTCAATGAAATACACCAGGGGGCATGCTGTAACCATCTCAAGGGACGATCTTTAGCATATAAAGCAATGAGGTAAGGGTACTGCTGGCCCACCATGAAGGCGGATGCAATTGAATTTTTCAAGAAATGCGACAAATGCCAGAGATATTCTCCAATCCCTCGCGTGCCATCCGAGCAAATGACACCAATGGATGACCCTTGGCCCTTCGCCCAATGGAGAGTCGATATAATTGGGCCATTACCCACCGGAAAAGGCTAGAATAGGTTCACAATTATAGTAGTCAATTACTTCACCAAATGGGTCAAGGTAGAACCTTTAACCACAATCACTGAAAAATAGACTACTAAATTCATATGGAGAAACATCATATGCTGTTAAGGGCTCCCCCATACTATAATCACTGACAATGGAAAAAAATTTGACAACGCTGCGTTCTCGGAGTTTTGTGAAAAATGAAAAATACGAATTATTTGAACTTCTCCATATCACCCTCACGCTAATGGACAAGTTGAAGCAGTCAATAAGATTATTAAACATCATCTGAAAACTAAACTTGATGAATGTAAAGGTATGTGGCCGGAGCTTCTACCTGAAGTCTTATAAGCCTACAGGACGACAACTCGCACGTCAACTGGAGAAACCCCTTTCTCTTTGGCATTCGGCACCGAAGCAGTTGTTCTAGTCGAATTTAAAGTACCCTCGTATCAAATCGAGCAATACGACCCAACGAGCAACCAAGAAGGTCTGAGGCTTCATCTCGACCTTTTGGAAGAAAGAAGGAACACATCCCGACTTCGAGCAGCAGCTCACCAACAGCGTATAACCCGCTACCGTAACGCAAAGGTCAAACCTAGAGTTTTTCAGCTCTGTGATTTGGTGCTTAGGCAAAACCTTGGAACACCTGCTCGTTCGTTAGATCCGAATTGGGAAAGCCCCTATCGGGTTATTAAAATTGTGCAACCAGGTACATATTATTTAGAAGACATGCGAAGAAGACCACTCCGTCGCTCTTGGCATGTGAAGCATCTACTCCAATATTATCCATAAAACATTCATGTATTAACTACGTGGATGCGTTTAAATAAAGATCATTTCTTCCATTATAGTTAATCAACTATAAATTTCATAATTTGGTCGCTGCTTCATTTTGGACCATAACAGCCCTGAAGAGAAGACAAACGTTCTCTTAACCAAATATTCTGCTTACTATAGAGTCAAAGCCTCAATCGATAGATCAGTCTATCTCTACATGGACGTGGTTGGTCACCAAGACCCCCGAATTGAGCCTAACTCATTTTTCATGAGTTAAGCATTTATGCATTCAACATATGAATCATATATCACTAGAAGAAGCCAAAATATCAAAAAAAAAAATATTCATTCTATTAAGGAAGATATACAGATTGTTTTACAATAAAGGAGTAACCAAAATCAACATGAGAAAGAAAAGAGAAAAGAGAAGAGGCGATCATTCTCACGCGTCACTTGGAGGAGGAGCGCTACTCTCGACCTCAGGGCCCGCTTCCGAGACCCCTGCAGCTTGGGTAGTCTCCGTAACTTCATTCTCAGTGGCTGCCCTCTCTTCAGCAGCAACGATGGCTAAGACCCTCTCGAATTCCTCCATATAGAAAGATGGAGATATCCGTTGCACTACTCTCAAGGCAAAGTTATGACCAGCATCGTATGACTCATACCACTCGTCGTCATACAATTGCGAAGTATGAAACTCCATGACAGCTCGAGGTCCCTCTTCAGATAGCATCTTGACATAGGCCACTCTCTCCTCCTCCCAATGGATGGAATCATCTCTGAGCTGCGTGAGGGTGGACTATTCTTTCTCCAAGCTGTCGCTGACTTCTTTTAGCCGCGACCTGCTCTTAGCGAGCTGTTCCTCTAGAGAGATTTTATCTTGGCAAAAAATCTCTCTTTCCCTATCTTCTCCTTCATCTCCACGAGCCTTGCGAAGTTCGTATCCAAGGTCTGATACCTATCGGTCAAGACCTAGATCTTCTCGATGAGGATTTTTCTATCCTCATTCATCTTCGCGATCAGGGTCTCGCGAGATTTGATGACTTGGTCTCTTCCTTAGATCGCCTTCTCCAGTGCGAGCCTCTTCTCCTCAGCCTCATCAATGATACGGTGAGCAGCGATGATGTCACGTCTCATCCGTATAATGAGCTCTAGTCCCTGTTCGAGGAGTAAAAGGGTTATCAGATGATCACAAAGAAAAAACAAAGGGAGGAAGCAAGAAACAAGTCGAATTCGAAGTACTTTTACCTGGATCATCCTCACCCCCGCATCTAGGGAAAGATCCTCGAGACTAGTGTCAAGAAGAGTACCGAAGGTCTGTGGGGTGATGTTTCGAATATAAACTTGCAAATCGGATGCAAGTGACTCGGGACATTGAATGTCCCAACTCCAGAAGGCTGAGCCACGACCAGCCCAGCAGTGCTCGCATCTTGAGCAACGGATGGCTCGTGAGCAGGGATCAACTCACGAGCAACTTCAGGCTCGCGATGCTCTTCATTCGGGGGGGTGACCTGGCCCCACCCCGTCGCTTCTTGGGGAATTATCAACAATGTCAAAAATCGACGGCTCTGGAGGAACCACCGGAACATCTGTCGCAGACTTAGGAAGAGGCTCGCATGGTTGCTAGCTTCGGGCAGGCTCACCCAATCGACCAGACGGGTGAGATGGACCGACCGTTGTCTTCTTCTGTCTCTTCGAGCTGGTACCCTCAGGCGGGGCAATAATCCTCTCTTCTCCCCAACATTTTCCATGGCAACTTTCACCTGAGATATTAGTCCAGAAGCGGCAAGTCGCAGGAGTGAGAGATATGACTCGATATTCCTGTCACTAACTGACAGCTTGTAGATTTTAACAATCTTCTCGTTGATCCCCTCTTTCAAGCTCGGCTTTCCTCCCAGCTGAAAAGCTGTGAAAAGTTGGCGCTCATAAATGAGGGCTCAATCATGTACGGCTTCTCCTCCAAAAAATGGATTAGGCGGTTACATGTACAGGCAAGCAAGTCCTTCGCTTGGACTCCTCAACGCCAAGGACTTGGGGAACATCTGTTATAGGATAAAGTTGGTCGTCGAAGAGGCTGAAGACTCAAGATCCGCGAGCGTCTTTTGATTACATCATTCGACCAACGAGCCCTCATGGTCAAATCTCGCATATCACATAGACTCATCCGTATGCATTTTTGAATATGCGAATAGGACTGGTCGCTGGTCGCCATGTGGGGACACCTCTGTTACCCGAGCAACTCTACTCCTGGTCATCAAACGAGGATATTCCAAAATCCGAGCAGCCCTGGTCTCGGGTCCTTCGCTGAGGACATCCTTCGTCTCATAATACCAGCAACCCGTATAGGCCAGCTTTGACTTGTCTCTATTCGTAAGTTCCAGACCACGGGAGGCTTCCATCAAGGAACGTGATTAGCTAGACATCTAGAGTGGCTATATCATCTTCTTATCTAATGATTAACAGGATAAGCTTCTTATCCCCCTAAATCAGCAGTGATCTTAACAGCTTGCGTAATAGACTGGATCACCCAGATCTGTATAAATAGATGGTCCCATAGATGATAAAGGTACACAATCTCTAAACCTACATTTCACACTTCATCTTACTATCAAATCACCTCTGACTTAAGCTTCAGAGGGCCAACGGCCAAGCGCCGACCACCCTTAATTTTTCTTCTTTGGCTTTCAGGTCTAGAGGAGAGCTTGCCTGAAGGAGGGCGAACGTTTGGGAGGAGCCTGTTACCAAAATAAGACGTTAATAGATCATATAGAAAAACATGATAAGTTAGGCTAATTAAAGAGGTGCAAGTTGCTATAAATAAAATAGCCCAGACAATTGTTAAAACTAGAAAAATCGTGCTCCTCAGCAGTCTTTTTCCTTTGTTTCATTATTCTGGTGTTTTCAGTATAGAGACGTTCATAGACGATCACATGCAATCACAAAGTATATACGATAAAGCACCACTAGGTGAATTTTATTCCAGAGATTCCAAGATCTTTTACATTCCAGGCCGTGAACTGGTCACGAACCCTTAATTACATCAATGGATGATCACCCTTGATTAAAAGGCAAAAATAAATGCATGTATGTATCATAAATGAATTAAAGAAAGCGTTAAAAGAGCATAAACATAAATAAAGCACAGCATAGACAACACAGAGATTTTTACGTGAAAACCCTTGCGGGAGAAAACCACGGCACAAAGCAACTGTTGAACCTCAAATTTATACATTGCATTGCCCATTACACTACATGGTTTGAATGATTTCCATGGTTTAAAGGCCTACCTAACACATGTTTTGTGATTACAAGGGATGAGAGCGGACTTCATTCAATTAGGATTAAAAGAAAAGCTTTTGGAGCTTTTTCATGAAGGACGAAAGAGAAGAGAAGAAAAGAAGGAACGAAGAACAATGTGAAGAGGGCTGACCGGTCTTGACCGGTCAGCCACAGTTGCTGATCAAAAGGAAGAACAGGCCGATCGGTCTTGACCGGTCGGCCATACTCGCTGGATGATGGACAATCTGGTCCGACCGGTCATGACCGGTCGGCCACATTTGCTGGATGAATGGACAGCCAGTCCGACCGGTCATGAACGGTCGGCTGTACTCACTGGAACGCTTAGAAAATCAGTCAGACCGGTCACGACCGGTCGGCTCTGCGTACATGAGTCCTTTCTAAATTGGAACTCCGAAAAACGCTGCGCAATGCGTAGCCTTTCGCAGAATCCGACGCAAGGGAGGTTGTTTGCTATAAAAGGACACCTAGGGGCTCTTCCTAGGTTATCAGAGAGGCTAAGGAACGTGAGTTTGGAGAGTGAAGGCGATTGTGGAGCGGCTGCAACTCTCCTATTCAGGTTTTTCTGTTTTTATGCTTTATTTCAGAGTTTTTAGTTGTAGCATGACAATGCTCGGCTAGAACCTCTCAGCTAAGGCTGAGAGGTGAAGCTTGTAGCTAATTCTATGTTGGTTTCAGTTTAATTCAAGTAATTTACATTCAAGTTTAGATTTTTACATGATTTAGTTCCAAAAAGTGGTAGTTTGAGATGTCTTATCTGAGTTTATGTGCTCCGGACATGAATTCCTTTTAATTCTCTGATATTATCATGTTTGTTTATCTAAATTCGGATTATAGTAATCCTTGAGCAGGCCATAGTCCAGAGGCATGGCTGTTACTCCGCAGGCTATGGTTTTGAGTTTGGTATTAATTTTATTGGACTAGAACTTGGAAGTTCAACTTGAATGTGATGGAATGTGTGTGAATGCTTTATTCTCCAACTAGATGAGAGATAGGACTTCAAATCTAGTTGTGTTTTCTACTTGGATTGACTGAATTGACATAGGATTGCTACAAGTGGATCCTTGAAAGCCTTAGTACTTTATATCTCTGATTTGTCATTAAGTTCCTGTTTTAAGTAAACACTCAATTAAATATGATTTCTTTTAAACACTGAGTTGCTGGAGTGATTTGTGGAGCTGTTACTATTTCCCTGTGGATCGACCTCGGTCTTACCGAGTTTTATTACTACAACGCAGCCTTACACTTGAGGCGAGCGAACAAGTTTTTGGCGCCGTTGCCGGGGATCGAACCCGGGTCACCCGCGTGACAGGCGGGAATACTCACCACTATACTACAACGACAAACGCAAATAAGGAAGGAGTAGGAGAGAATGAGGTTCATAATGTTCCTCCAATGAGATCATTACGGGACTACTTACAACCTGCCCGTGTAATTACACCTTCTTGCATAGTTCTACTAGCAAACGGTGGAACCTTTGATATAAAACCGGGCGTAATTCAACTTCTACCTAAATTCCATGGGCCGGACTCAGACCGCCCATACTTACACTTGCAAGAATTTGAAGAAGTGTTGGCCACCTTGCATTACACCAATGTTTCCGATGATACTATCAGACTTAAACTCTTTCCCTTCACCTTGAAAGAAAGAGCCAAAGATTGGCTTCACTCTCTTAGACCACACTCGATTAGGACATGGGTTGAGATGAACCGGGAATTCTTGAAAAAGTTCTTCCCGGCTCATAAAACAAACACCCTTCGAAGAGCCATAATGAATTTTTCGGCTAAAGAGGGTGAGTCCTTTTTCCAATGTTGGGAACGATTTAAGGAACTCCTGCTTGCTTGCCCACATCATGGCTATGAGAGTTGGCGAGTTATAAATTTTTTCAATGATGGATTAAGTTCCAATATGTGCCAATTTGTGGAAATGATGTGCAATGGCGAGTTTATGAGTAAAAATCCAGATGAGGCTTGGAGTTACTTGGACATGTTGGCTGAAAACGCCCAATCTTGGGATACCTCGGATAAACCCAAGAACCCCAAGCCCACTCAAGAGAAAGGAGGGATATATGTCCTTAAAGAGGAAGATGATGTGAATGCAAGGATAGCCAACCTCACAAGGAAGGTTGAGGCCATGGAACTTAGCAAAAGTGGAGTTCCCAAGTCCAAGGAAGCTGTTGAAACCACATGTGGGATTTGCCTCACTGATTTACATGCTACGCAAGATTGTCCCACAATTCCTGCGTTTCAGGAAGTGCTACATGAAACAGCCAAGCCAATGCCACATATGGTTATCAACGGCCCTTCAATGGACCGGTAGGTAATACATACAATGAGAGTTGGAAGAACCACCCAAATTTCAGTTGGAAGAATGCTCATACGGGCAATCCTACCAACTCCCAAAGAGGGCCACCCATGCAAAGTATGGCCCCATCTCAATTCTCATTGGAGGATACCTTGAAAATGTTTATGCAAGGGCAAGCGCAAATAAATGAATCGAATCAGCAAATGTTCCAAGAGCTGAAAGTCTCGGTTGATGAGATTAAGGGACGCTTGAATGCTAGGGAAGGGACCTTTCCGGCCCAACCTCAGCCCAATCCGAAGCAAGTACATGAAGTAAGCATCCCTAATCCTTCCAACCAACACATGGAGCAAGCCAAATCCATCACCACTCTTAGAAGTGGTAAACAAATTGACAAATCCATTCTGGGGAAGGCCGATAAGCCTAATGATCTGGTAAATTCTGAGGATGAGGATGGATCTAACTTAGCCCCACAAGAACCGGAACGCATTTACAAGCCCGTAGCACCATTCCCTTCGAGATTGGTTGCTCCAAAATCTCTCCCAAATTCTCATGATATTCTAGAGATTTTCAGACAAGTCAAGATCAATATCCCTTTGCTTGATGCCATCAAACAAATCCCCTCTTATGCCAAGTTTCTAAAGGACCTATGCACAACGAAACGCAAATATAATGTGCAGCAAAAGGCCTTCTTAACTGAGCAAGTGAGTGCCATCCTCACTCAAAAGACCCCCCCAAAATTCAAAGATTCCGGTAGTCCCACCGTCTCATGTATCATTGGAGACTACTGAATTGAGCGTGCCTTGTTAGATTTGGGGGCGAGTGTGAACTTGATCCCATACTCGGTATATGAGCAATTGGGTCTTGGTGAATTGAAACCCACCAAAACCACATTGCAACTCGCTGATAGATCTATCCGTGTACCGAGGGGGATAGTTGAGGATGTTCTAGTCCAAGTTGATAAATTCTACTACCCGGTAGATTTTATCGTCTTGGACACACAACCGGTTTTGGATGCTAGCACCCAAATACCGGTAATATTAGGCCGCCCATTCCTTGCCACATCAAACGCAATCATCAATTGCAGGAATGGGGTAATGCAACTATCTTTTGGAAACATGACACTAGAGGTGAATGTGTTTCACTTGGGCAAGAGGCATAGGGATGATGATGATATCCACGAGGTTGATATGATTGATTCAATTGTGGAAGAGGAGTTCGCTTTAAGGCAGAATTTTGATCCTCTAGATGTTCTTAGCTTTGATCCCTTTGAGGATTGGGATGACAATGATAGCCCCCATGTGGTAAACATGATAGAATCCATGGATGATGGGGGGTTTTTCCAACATGATCTACCTGAAAGTTTGGGGACATGTTTGACACATTCTAAGGATGAATCTAAATTTCATTTTATTAAGACCTTGGAAGCGTCAATTTCTAAAAATTCATTCGACAAGTCACCAATTCCTGATTTACACAAATTTTTTGTGCAGGATTTAGAAGAATTGGTGCTTAACTTGCCTACAGAGAGGCTAAGTTCTGAAAGTGTAGAGGTTGAGGACCCACTCCAACCTACACAAAATTCTGAGAAGGAGGAAAACATAAAGGGTCCAAATCTGAAAATTTCCTCCGATGAAGTCTCTTACACTCTAGAGGAGTGTTTAGCGTATTTTGAAGATTGGGATGACCCCATGATTCAGGATATCGTGCATGCTTTGAAGGAGACCCCTCCGGTGCCAAAAAAGTTTTTTTCCACAAAGTGCCAAACTGAAAAATCAATTGTGGAAGCACCGGTGAAATCTGATTTTGTGGAGATCATATCGACTTGTGAAAGAGAAATACAAGTCTCCACATCTCTTTGGGTTGTTCAAACCGAAGAACACTTCTGGGATGACCCATACTTTAATAATTTTTTCCCAGATAAGAAGGAAAGGAGACCCACATCCCCTGATTTCCAACCAATGAAATTCTCCTTTCCTAGTACATGTGACAATTTTGTTGAAGAACCCGCTGAAATTTTTTAGCAGGATTTTCAATGGGCTAGACTGGTTGATGTCACTAATGTACTTTCCAAAGCAGGATGGTGGATAGTTCTACTGAAAACTTTGTTACACCACTTAATGATCCTGCTCAACTTTGTCCTTTTGGATGTTATAATGAAAATCGATCTCCTAGTCTGATGGGGACCCCTTTTTTTTTTTTTTTTTCAAGGGACGGGTTAGTTATCTTTATTGCTTTTCGGAGATTAGGTTTAGTTTTATTTAGTTTTACTGTCCTAGTAGGATTTAGTTGTTGTAGTTGCAGCCTTCCATGATCGCTCTCTCAGGTACTATTGTTCTCACTCTCTCATACTTTACCATTGCTCTCATGTTCATGCTCATTGCATATCTTTTACATTGAGGACAATGCAAGATTTGGTTGGGGGGTGAGATGAGATCCCTCATCTAGCATATTGCAACATTTCGAGCTCCATATGCACAAAATTTTTTCGAATTTTCTAACATTTCAAAACTCTTTTAGAAAATCTTGTTTCTATACATTCGAGAGGCTATGAGTAGAAGAGGAGGAGAAAGGAAGTGTGTGATGTCGTCATCTTGAATTTCTTCCAACATAAGATGAGATCCCTCATCTAGCATATTGCAACATTTCGAGCTCCATATGCACAAATTTTTTTCGAATTTTATAACATTTCAAAACTCTTTTAGAAAATCTTGTTTCTATACATTCAAGAGGCTATGAGTAGAAGAGGAGGAGAAACGAAGTGTGTGATGTCGTCATCTTGAATTTCTTCCAACATAATGGTTTTATATGTTAGTTCCCCTATTGTTGTGATTGATAGAAAATTTGAACATCTTTACACCAAGTTCACATTACACGATTTTCATGAGTTGACAGGTTTATGTGATTTGTGGATTAGCTAGACTTTGATTTAAAGGTGTTGAGCAGCCAAGCCGGGGTATTTTGTCCATCCTTGTCCATGGGAAAATAACGAAAGATATGGATTTCTAAAAATCCTATCTAATTTAAAAGAAAAAGGAAAGAAAGGATGAAATCGGGAAGGAAAGAAAAATGGTGAAAAATTTCGAAAAGGGCTACCTATTACCAACCGGGGGATGGTCGAACCGTAACCAAAGCCGGAAATGGGATGTAGTGTGAAAGTCGTCGGAAGGACGGTAAGGCAAATTCCTGTTATAGGCTTGTTGTTGCTCTGTGTCTTTTAAAAAACCTTGGTTTATTTAATCTATGAAGAAGATGACTCCAGGAACTCATGAGATGAACTTTCACTATGCACACTAGGGTGAATTTGTTCGAATTCTTCTATTGATCACTCAGTCAGCGGGAACTTCATGTAAACACTTCTTATGTTTTGAGAATCCAAGGTTCAGCTTCTATCACATAATTTCTCCAAATTTGATACTTGTACATCTTGGAGTGGGTAGAATCATGGTTTCTGGAAGAGAGTTGGATTTGGAGGTTTGAAATTGTTTCACGCATGTTTTGGTCGGGACTAGCAAAAAGCTGGTTGGGGGGTGTGTTGAACCTCAAATTTATACATTGCATTGCCCATTACACTACATGGTTTGCATGATTTCCATGGTTTAAAGGCCTACCTAACACATGTTTTGTGATTACAAGCGATGAGAGCGGACTTCATTCAATTAGGATTAAAAGAAAAGCTTTTGGAGCTTTTTCATGAAGGACGAAAGAGAAGAGAAGAAAAGAAGGAAAGAAGAACAATGTGAAGAGGGCTGACCGGTCTTGACCGGTCAGCCACAGTTGCTGATCAAAAGGAAGAACAGGCCGATCGGTCTTGACCGGTCGGCCATACTCGCTGGATGATGGACATTCTGGTCCGACCGGTCATGACCGGTCGGCCACATTTGCCGGATGAATGGACAGCCAGTCCGACCGGTCATGACCGGTCGGCTGTACTCACTGGAACGCTTAGAAAATCAGTCCGACCGGTCACGACCGGTCGGCTCTGCGTACATGAGTCCTTTCTAAATTGGAACTCCGAAAAACGCTGCGCAATGCGTAGCCTTTCGCAGAATCCGACGCAAGGGAGGTTGTTTGCTATAAAAGGACACCTAGGGGCTCTTCCTAGGTTATCAGAGAGGCTAAGGAACGTGAGTTTGGAGAGTGAAGGCGATTGTGGAGCGGCTGCAACTCTCCTATTCGGGTTTTTCTGTTTTTATGCTTTATTTCAGAGTTTTTAGTTGTAGCATGACAATGCTCGGCTAGAACCTCTCAGCTAAGGCTGAGAGGTGAAGCTTGTAGCTAATTCTATGTTGGTTTCAGTTTAATTCAAGTAATTTACATTCAAGTTTAGATTTTTACATGATTTAGTTCCAAAAAGTGGTAGTTTGAGATGTCTTATCTGAGTTTATGTGCTCCGGACATGAATTCCTTTTAATTCTCTGATATTATCATGTTTGTTTATCTAAATTCGAATTATAGTAATCCTTGAGCAGGCCATAGTCCAGAGGCATGGCTGTTACTCCGCAGGCTATGGTTTTGAGTTTGGTATTAATTTTATTGGACTAGAACTTGGAAGTTCAACTTGAATGTGATGGAATGTGTGTGAATGCTTTATTCTCCAACTAGATGAGAGATAGGACTTCAAATCTAGTTGTGTTTTCTACTTGGATTGACTGAATTGACATAGGATTGCTACAAGTGGATCCTTGAAAGCCTTAGTACTTTATATCTCTGATTTGTCATTAAGTTCCTGTTTTAAGTAAACACTCAATTAAATCTGATTTCTTTTAAACACTAAGTTGCTGGAGTGATTTGTGGAGCTGTTACTATTTCCCTGTGGATCGACCTCGATCTTACTGAGTTTTATTACTACATCGCAGCCTTACACTTGAGGCGAGCGAACAGCAACAAGATTCCACTATGAATTACAGTTATACAATAGATGGAATATTAAAGGGATGAAGCTTGGATAGATCGAGCAAGTGGTTTAAATTGTCAAGGATTATAGTCTCGAGTTCATGGTCGCCGAGACCAAGTCTAGGATTCCTCATGGACCAAGCCATTGTTAAGACCAGTTAAATGTTGGTCTCATACTCTTTCAGGCATTCCTAATTAAGTAGCAACCAGGATTTTAACAGGGTCGTGTATCTCAGTGTCATGACGCATCTCTGTAGACGAAATGACTTTCAGGAATACACTCCACAGTTTCCATTTGGTGCATCTAGTGCTAGTGACCGTCTCTGTTTGGACGGGTGACTTAGTGGAGGACACCCCATGGTTTCTTAGTGCATCCAGTGTCATGACGTGTCTCTGTGGACGAAATGACTTTCAGGAATACACTTCACAATTTTCATTTGGTGCATCCAGTGCCAGCGACCGTCTCCGTTTGGACGAGTGACTTAGTGGAGGACACCTCATGATTTCTTAGTGCATCCAGTATCATGACGCGTCTCTATGGACGAAATGACTTTCAGGAATACACTCCACAGTTTCCATTTGGTGCATCTAGTGCCAGTAACCATCTCCGTTTGGACGGGTGACTTAGTGGAGGACACCCCATGGTTTCTTAGTGCATCCCATCCCAGTGACCGTCTCCATTTAGATAGGTGACTTAGTGGAGGACACCCCATTACCTTAGCCACTCAACTGACGGATCCCGCTTTGAACTGGACGCACATCAACCGGTCATAACGATGAAGTACTTCAGACGTTTCAGAACTCTTTTATTACGATTTTCGATGATAACCATAATCTCCTTTGATTTAGTTTCGTATCTCGATCCTGGATGAAATAAATTCATGCAATGGATGAAAATGAGCACTGTACAAAGTAAATATGCTTTATGCATGCTCGAGAGAGGATCGAGTTTATACTAGATATTCAGTGTATCAGACAGATTATGCATTTGATTTGATTGATCTGCTCATATATATCTTTGTGTCATCAATATTTTTGCCTTCGCGTCTTTGAAATCGCAATTGATTTCATTTGGCATTAGTCGGTTATCGGGCCATCAGGGCAATTCCCAGTGTTGAAAATGACTAAGTAGTGGACCTGTTTGCTGTCCGATCGAAGCATTCGATAGATACCATCGATGATTGTCTTTGACTAGGGATGGATCATGTCTACGAAGGTTGCAACGCGATCGCATTTCGATCTGCTTAACACCGGTCGATTTTCGAGTCGGTAAAGCACTTTTCAATGCTGAAAATGACTAAGTAGTGGGCCTACTGACCGCTTAATTAGGGTTCTCAGAGATCCTAGGATCAGATAATCTCATTTTAATGCATGATTATGATATATCATGTTCTGGCGAAGAGAAGTCTCTCTCTCGGGATCGGTCAAATTTCGCCTGGTTCCCCTCTGTTCTGGCCATTTCTGGCTCTTCCGGAAGGATTTTCGAGATTTGCAATTTTGACTAAGTGTTGGCCTTTTTTTTATCAAACTGTCGATTTGGCCCACCTATCATTGACCGTTGGTAAATCCGGTCCGGGGGATGGATAGAGGACATTGATGTGTGTCCAAGAGGATCGGTTTGATCGGAAACCGATTTAGATCAAAGGCAGGCCACATCATGGGAGATCTCACACCCCAACTAGTGTCTGGGCGCACCTGTTATGGGATATGGGCGCATGTGGCTGAGATGAGCGCATGTGCCCTCTCCCTCAGGCGTATGTGATGAAAAGAAAAGGGAGGAGAGAGAGGATGTATGGGAGGTGAGCGCATGTGCCTCCCGGGCGCATGTGGCTTCTCCACTCTATAATATGGGCATGGGCGCATGTCACTATGCCACTTAGTGCATTTTTGCACATTCTCCTTCCAAAGAATGGGCGCATGCTATGCGACTTTGGAGAAATTCTGAATCTTCTCCTTCCGGTGGGAGAAATCCCTTTCCGGCGAAGGCATCTGGCGAAGGGACGGGCGCATGTCCCTTTCCGGTGAGGTTTTCGGTGAGGATTCTACCTTACTCTGATGATCTTTTCCAAAAATGAAGCCGTCCTTGTTCAGCAAGTGAGTGGGGTATTTATAGCATGTTAATCAGGTATCTAATCGGGTTCGCATGTGAGATGGAGCATGAGCGCATGTGGGGATAGGAGGGGGCATGCGCATGTTGTGTGGGGTGTGGGTGCATGTGCCCATGCGCCCCTGAGCGCATGTGCCCTCACTTAGCATCATTTTTATGATTTTTGTATTTTTATTTTATTTTTAAAATTTTAAAAATATAGAAAAGGGAGAGAGAGGGCTCTCATGTGCATGTGGTGAGAGGGCAAACGCATGTCTCTGAAAGTATGTCGGTAGTCTAACATGACACCTTCGCATGTGCGGAAGCTTAAAGAGCAACTAGAATTATTGCTAAACCTATAGGAGGGGGGATTAGGACCCTTTTTGAAATTCTTTTCGCCTACTTACACAATTCAACAAATTAAATTAAGTAAGCAAGAACACTTCGGCTTCTAAGCCTAAGTGGGTCCAATCACAAGACTAGCATATGGTTAAGTAATAAACAATCCTAGTCTAAGCATGCATAGTTAAATAAATGATTTAACTAATCAAGCTCCTAACCTATGCAACCTATGTAAACTTATGAGAATGGATCAATGAGCTCAACTTTACTCACCTAGTGAAAGTACATCTTATGTGTGGAGGTGCCAATCTAGTGCCTAGCATACATTCCTATCAAGCATTCATAATTAAACAATTAAACATCCAATGCTAAGATATCAATGTGCTCTATTCAATCACAAACACAAGCATGTATAGTGGTTCGACTTTGGGTCTACTCCACTCCCGGTTCAAGTACTCAACTCCTTTGAGCACACCGGCATTCACTATCGGAGGTTTTAATGAGGTTCATCTCGCAACGTTTACACAGAGGTTTTACCGGTTCACCTCTCAACCATAACTGGAGTTTTGGACAAAGGGCTAACTCTCAACCCGAACGGAGTTTATGGACATAGGCTAACTCTCAACCCGATGCACGTTCACTCCCGTGTCAGAGGCTCCCCCTTGGAGACTTAGTTTAGGCCGGGCTAACGGGCCAAGGAACGGCTAACGTCCTTAGATCGAGTTTGACAAACAAACCCTAAATGGACTCTCAATAAAGATAACCTTACTTGTCGGATGAGCCCCTTGTTCAGCGCCGGTTTGGGTTGCTTGATCTCCGCTCTCCCGTGCTTCAATCAGCTTCCCTTGCTCCCTCGATCGTGTTGCCGTTGCGTCACCAATGCCTCAGCTATACTTGATCAAACACCTTGCATGTGATGCCTTTGAGATGACCAAGGTGATAGAAGGATAGGTTTGAGAACTCTACAACTGATGGGAATGGGTTGCCTAGAGGTTCTCTCCTACAACGATCTCATCTTAGAGTTTTGGACAAGGATATGCCTATCAAGAAGGTTCCAAACTCTAGAGATCAAGAGGGGATGTAGGTCATCTTCTTCATGAGCTTGGAATGCTCCAATCTTGTGTTAAAGCACAAGGAAGATGCCTTGCATAGGTTGGGAATGAGCCACAAATGGTCTCCAACAATGGTGGCTTCACTCCTCTCGAAATCCCTCTCCTTACCCCTCAAAATGAGCCAAGCCCTTTTATAGAAAAATGTGCAACGGATCTTAAACGGGCATAAAACGGCTAGTGTCAACCGGTCGTGACTGGTCGGCCAGGGGTCCACGACCGGTCGTCCAGGGTCCACGACCGGTCGGCCATAGGCCAATCGAAGACAAAAACATTGTTGTCTTAGTGGGGGAGTCTGCCCGACCGGTCGTGACCGGTCGGCCCAATGGCCATCCACTCCAGAGGCTGCTGTCCAAACTAGACTGTCTATTCGACTGGTCTTGACCGGTAGGCCAGGGGTCCACGACCGGTCGTGACCGGTCGGACAGGCTTGGGTTCAGCCAGTCTGATTGTTGACCCATCCATTTCACAACCCTCAAGCATTGGCCAAGGTTTGGGTGCACTTTTGGGACACCTAGGGCCAATCTATGATGACTAAAGGTTTTCTAATCATGGTCAAGATCATCAAACAATCAAAGGGTTGGGTTTTGATCAAGGTTAAGGCACATCAAGGCATCACTTTTACCTGGTTCTTCCTCCTTGATGCAGCGGGGCCACTTGAGTCTTCGGTCTTCGTCTTCATTAAGCTCAACCGACACTAGACTCACTGACCTAAGTAATTGACAAACAAGGTGCACTAGTATGCCACAGAAGAGTGCACTAACAGTCTCCTCATGGCATTCGCATGTGGAGAGAGAGTGGCGTATGCACATTCCATCACTTAGAATATTTCATGTTTTAGGCTCTAACTGGCGACCTCCAGAGGGGGGCTACCTTTTTGGAGACCGAAGTCATTAATGCTAAGCTTCTTTTAGGCCATGATTGACCTCCTTCATGAACGGGGTAGGGTACCGATGGTCATCTGCTATGAATTTTGGTAGTTCTTTACCAATTTGGACCCTCCCGATCGGCTCTTTACATAGGAATATTGTTCCGGGAAGCGCGCACATGGAAATATGCATCGCAAGGACTTCAAACTTACTACTTAAGGTTTTTTGGGCATTTTGGATCATTTTTCTATAATACAGATGTCCAATTTCACTCCAAAATGGTATCTGTAGGCTTTCAGGCCCTTTCGGTCAGCTCTGGACAGGGCTAGAACACATTTTGGTGCACGCAGGTAAGGATATTCATTGCGCGACTTTGAAACTTGCAGGTTAAGGGTTTTAGGATGCTCCGGATCATTTGGCAGTGATCCGCATGTTCGATTCCGCTCCAAAATAACATTTATATGTTTTGGTCACGATCGCGTATGTTAAGGTTGCACTGGCATTTTTTGAGTATTTCAGATCTTGAAATTGGTATGAATCATCATAGATGGATTGCTGAATACTGTTTTATAATGGGTGCGAATTTGAGCACCAACAAGTGCCCCCCGGTGCGCTGCGATGGATGCTTACGTCAGGCTAATGTGGTGCACCGGTCCCCAGGCTCAAATATAAATATGGGACTCAATGAGTCATTTGGTCATTTCTGAATCAAGAAAAGTGAAAATTTAAGAGGTGAGAGAGCTTTTCATGAGGGAGTGGGCGCATGTTGCCTTCCCAAGGGCACATGTGACCCTCCAAGCGTATGGGATTTTACTCCCAAGCGCATGTAGTAGATACTTTAGGCGCATGTCCCTTGCTCCAAGCGCATGTGGGAGTATTTCAACCATCATACGCATGTGAGAGGCCACATGCACTTAGGGCATCTCCTTGGGATCATGTCGTTCCATTACTTAGCCAATTTTTTAAGATTTTGGCATTCCTTTTGCCCTTGGTGAAAAACTAGTGTGTCTGGCTTCATTCTCAACCGAATTCGATGTCGTTTGCGGCTATCTCGCTCAATGCTCGAATATGATTGGGATTTAGTGCTCGGGGCCCATAATATGCTGCTTATGTTGGTCTTTGATGGCTTGCAACTGCTCCTTTAAGCGACTCTATGATGTGCACTTTCGAGCGGATGCATATGCATAACTCGGGGTTAGTGCGAATTCGCATGCACTCCGAGTGTACATGCAGGGTTGTTATTGTATTTAATTGTGCTACGACATTCGTGTACTTATTTATCGGATGTGCGCTCGAATTTCACTGTTTCCATATTGCAGTGGGTCATGACTTTATGCATGTATTTACTGACGTGTTTTGTGTGTGAAATCCGTGATTGAATGACGCGATGCTTACCTTATTGTGCTGCCTGTTGCATGCGCTAGTCTTCTATTTGATGCACTTTTATTTACGTATTGCAGTGAATCATGGCGGCGGCAGCAGAATCTTCAGGTGAAGCTTCCGAGTCGCAAGTTTCCGGCTCTTCGTCTGTACAGCGCAGGAAGAAGAGGGTGACTAGAGATACTGCTAACCCGTCTTCGGTGGAGTGTCGCTCGCAATTCTTTGGGACGATCGAATCCGAAGTGAAGGATTTCTCCGGTCAAATTAAGCAACTCTCCCATGAAGTATTACTGCGTATCTACGTGGATAAAACTACATCTGAGGCTCTGACGCAAGGGACCGAAGAGGAATGGTCTGCCTGGTATTGTCAATTCACTAATGCTGCCAATGTCGTTGAGGCAGGTCCTTCTAGTGTGTGCGGCCAACATTCTGAGGATGATCAGGAAGGTCAGAAGAAGAAGAGATGAAATTGAGGTAAGAAGCCGACTGAGGAAGTTGAGCGGGCGGAGCAATCACCACAGCTCGTTGATCTGAAGAATGAGCGGATGAAGATCGGCTGGAATAGAAACAAGATCATTACGACGTGCGGTTTCTCCATCGTCAACCCTTATACCGACCGAGTCATCTTACATGAAAAATCTCTTACGAGGCACAAGCCCTTCCTGAGTATCGAACCATCCAACGTTCAAGGCCCTTTTCAGTTCTACGGAGTCGAGAGGTGAACATTTGCCCCCGAGCAGTTGTTAACTACCTTACTGGTCGACGATGGGAGAGAACAGCGGGTAGGTCTCCCAAGAGAAATGATTTTCCTTACGCCAACTTGTGATCCTCACGCTCCTTCTCCAGTCCATTATTTTGAGACAATGCAGCAAAGGTTTCGACACATGGAGAAGGTGAAGATGTCGGCAACGAAGAGCTTTCGTACGTGGGGTCATTTGAACGAACGAGTTGGTTATGAGTCTGGGCAAAAGAGATTTTAATCTGCCATGAGAGAGTTTTGAAACAAGTCGGCTTGCATCAGGCTATCGATGCGACCTTTAAGAATTTCTCCCAAGATCCAACAATTCTTCGAAGCTTCTTGAACTACTGGTCTTCCGTTACCAATTCATTCCACTTTCCATGTGGAGAGATGAGCATAACCTTATGGGAACTCCGGATGATGGCTGGGTTGTCCGTGATAGGAGAATATTACCAAGAATACGTCCCAACTGATGAAGAGTTGTCTTCGTCTCGGCTCAAAAGTCCTCGAGATGCTTATCATTCAAAGGCTTGTCTAGAGTTATTTGCTGAGTTGTCGCAGTTCAACAATATTACATAGATTTGCTATGACGATTGGTTGATCTACTTCAGCCAGAGGATGAAGTAATACTTCTTCCGATGCCTTCTTTTGTACTTCGTGCTCTGCATACTTTAATTTCTTTGTTTTTGACATGGGCATTTCTTTCTTCTTGTAGCATTGATTACGAAGAGTATGAGATCTTACCCGAAGACCAGGCTTTAATGAAGGAACGTTTCGAACAAAAGTTTCGCAATCCGAATGAGCTTACATCGTCTTGTGAACTGGCAGGCTTCTTAGTATACTGGCTGTCAGCAGTTATGCTGCCTAGTTCCAAGAGTGCTGATGGTGTTAGGGTTTCTTGCTTCGCCATGGCGAGAGCTCTTATAAATGGTAGTCAATTTTCTCTAGCACCATCGGTGCTATGCAGTTTATATAGGGCTTTTGGCAATATTGCAAGTAACAAAGACCAACTCTGGCGAGGGATGAACGCGGCTTATTGCCCATGGCATTTCTTCTGCAAATGGCTGGGCATATATTTCCCGTGGATATACGGAGTGGATCTCTTCCAGTGTCTCCATGCCGATCACGCACCTCTTTATCGCTACAGGAAACTTAACATGATAACGCAGTCGTCTGATTGGATAGCTTCAAAAATTGGCAGTTGGGCGGAGATTTATTTCTACCACTTTCTTGTAACTGATGCCGGAGAAGATCGAGAAGTTGTTGACAATGAACATTCTGTGGATACCATTAATAGAGAATTTTTTGTGTCTATTCCTACTGCCCCACTTTTGCTGCGCCAAGGAATAGAGTTCTAGCGAGAACCTTATTACCCTAGCCGGTTTGCCAGGCAATTCGGGTACGATTAGGGTATTCCGATAATGCTATCGGATGTAGCCAAAGTAGAGCGGGCATACAGCACGGGTCCTGCTCATTGGGACTGGATATGGCATCAACTTTTGATGACGCGAACGGGCGCGAGGTTCATGCTTCCCAGCCTCTATCGGAAGACTGGCAGTCCTTATAGTTGGCTGAGATGGTGGGTGCATCAGTATGCTCTGGTTCGGAACAACAGCTCTGTTGATGATCCACTCTATATTCCTCCTCCAAGGTTGACAGAGATCCTCGCTGATGGATTGGGTTATTATAGAGAGCAGGTTGAAGCATATTTATCGTCGAGCATTAGGCATAAGACTTCCCTGAGTGTGTCAATTGACCATCGTAAGGAGGATACTGCGTTGGATGGCTGGCATACTTTCGGAATACCTTTAGCGAAATGGTCTCAAGAAGTCGGGTTCACACGTCTTCTGGTGGTTGAAGGTGATAAGGATGTTGGTCGGTTAATTAGTGAAGATGACCCGCCGATTACTGGGCCGGCGAATGAAATATCAGACCATGCTGGCGTGAGAGAGCAGGGTGGGTCGATTGGAGTGGATAATCTGCAAGGGTCCATTATGCCAGGGAATGACATGACTGTATCTATGGCCCCTGGTGCTTCCAGTGTTGAGGGTATGGCGGAGTCACCGGTGGTAACTGAAATGATCGATACTGATAGCGATACTACTAAACTTCTGGATGTGACCTCGACGTTACTGACCGAGATCATTGAGCCATTCATGGATGTGACGATATATACTGCAAATTCCTCAGAACCTGTCGTCGACTCATCTACTAGTATGGTTCTTTCATAGCTCCTTGGTGTGTTCTTTTTTTATACTTGTCATTTCATTGCATACTTTCTTTGTTCCTTTTATCGCAGATATTGCCAGTTCTGATGTTGCTGCTCACGGAGTGTCTAACATTCCTTGTTTCGATCATTTAGACTGTTTCGGACAGAGCATACTGAGAGGTCTACTATCCAGTATTTCAAAGGCGTTGGCTGAGCCAAGCGAGTGGCATACACTAGGAGCTAGGGTGAAGGCATTGGAAGCTTGCGCAGGAGTAATCGGGCCTGATGTATCCAAAATAGTCTGTTGCATTTCTTCTTTCGAGGATTCTGTTGCGCAGGTTATTATGACTGAACAGATTGAACTTAACCCTGCGGCTGAAGAGAAATGGCGAGTGTTGTCTTCTTTGTAGCCTGTCGTAGAGCAGCGAGAACATTCGGTAGTTAATGCTAGAACAACCTTAGAAGATAGCGAGACTCAATGTCGCGGGTGTATTAATCATCTTGCTGATGTCAGATCTGAGATCGTGCGGCTGTAAGCGAAAGAAACGACCATAAATCTTGAGGTTGCCCACCTTGATCTTGTCGTTAATCAGAATCGTGCCGAGGTCGCACAACTCGAGAGTGAAGGAGAGGCAACGCGCAAGCAAATCGCAGACTTAGAAATCGAACTTCGTGATATTTCGGATCCTGCGCTGACGCTAACGAAGAAAAAGGCCACCATGGAGGTAACGTGGAAAGATGTGATGAAGTTCATAACAGGGTGCCTGGAGAAGCTGTAATTCTATTCTTTTGCTCTTTACGGTCATTGTCAGACAAAAGTAGTACGAGACAGTTGCCCTGAATACCTAACTGCTATTTATATCCGATGTAATCGACATCAGAACTTGTTAACTGTGTTATTCATGATCTTTTTCTAATGACAATTATTCTTTTTCTAAACCACTACTTAGTGTTATGTGTTTGAGACTAGTATGCATAAAATGGTGTATTATGTATGATTTTAATGTAAACTGAGTATATCAAGTCATAAAAATGGAAGAACCCATAGGAATAATACTTCTCTTTTTACTTAACCTGTGTACCCTTGGGTCATTGCTTTCGAGAGACGTTCGCGCTATAAATCCAAAACTTTCTTTTAGCTCCATGTTTTCAGGTTTATCTGTCATCCTTCCTGACCTGCCCCCAGTCATTTCTTTCTGCAAACTTGAAATTTTGATAATATATTAGGGCTTGCCCCCAGTGCTTCTTCTTCTTATAAACTTGAGTTTCTCATAATATATTGGGGCTTGCCCCCAGTGCTTCTGGCTTGTCACTTTGTAAGACCACTTCATTCTAATGAGACAGATCTTATGCTTTAGGAATCCGTACTGAATACTCGTCCGATCATAATCTTTAATTGCATATTCTTGTCGCCGAGTTCTTCATAAGAGAAAGTTGTTGATATTTTCAAGGTGAAGTGATGCATAATAGAATGCCCTGATCATCTTCATATAAGGTCGTATGTATATATATATATATATATATATATATATATATATATATATATATATATATATATATATATATATACAAGAGACTCCCAGCCTTGACTTATCTTCATATAGACCAGAAGAACCACACAATAGCGAGGAGGGGACTCATGATAGAACACAAAAGCTGAATATATAGCGATGTTCCAATTATCTTCATACAGAATTGCGTACGTGAGTATAAGAGATTGCTAATAATAGAATGTCCCGGTTGTTTTCATATAGAACCATATATGTATATATAAAAATCCATCAATTCTGAAGCATTTTTCTATTAAGTAGAGGGATACCAGAATACTGAGATAATAATAAGGAAGCCCATGATAAAAATATAATAACACGAGGATGTTGTGCTTCCCGTAGACTTCTTATGAGATATTTTCTTTTGGTTTGACCAGTCTGATGAGGATATAATAAGTCGGTTGATGATTCATGGAGTCGATTCTTTGATATTCTCTAACTATGGTACCTATCATTAAGAAGACCTCTACGAACATTTTATATTCATATGCGTAACAGTATGATGTGAGTGAACATGTGAGTGAATATGGAGTGCAGCATATAGATAAAATAGATGCATTAGTGAACATAAGTATATCCCTATCTACTTTATAGACCGTCAGAACTATTCGTAAGCGTTCACGATTATTAAAGTTTAGGAAATGGAGTTCTTTGAGCAAAGCTCTTCCTAAGTGATATCTATTGGAACTGCACTGGCCGGGTTCCATCAGACCTTTCCATCTTCAGACTGACGATGCCTTGATTTATCATCTTTTGTATATTTCCTTTCAGAACGAAGCATTGCTCGGTCTTATGGCCTACGCATCTATGATATTCACAGTAGTTGGGATCATCCACACGTCCTACTTCCGCTGATCGAACAGACTTTGGGAGTCGCAATGTTCCTTCTTCGATTAGCCGCTCCATAATCGGGATGAGGTCTTTAATGTCAAATGTATACAGTCCATTCTTTTCATCTCGCTCACTGATTGTCATGTGCTACGACTTTTGAGGTTCTTTGCCCTTGTTTCGTGTCTTCATTACACTGGTCTCTACCTCATGCCCTGGATTCGATCGCTTTCGGTTCCTAGGGTTCTTTCTTGCATCTACCCATGTCCTCTTTCTCATTTCATGTCTTGACTTTTCTGCTTGAGACTGTGTTTCCGAAACGGATTGCTCTATCATGCGAACCTCTGCAGCCAGGTTACGAAGGGTGAAAGGGATATTGCCTAGCAGTTCGTATAGGATCATGGAGTCTGAACCTTACATACGCGCATCTGTTTGTTCGGTGTGGCTTTGTTGTCTTACTTCAACAACATTACAGGCTGCCCCCGGTGCTTCTTCTTCCAACTGTCAGACAGGCGAAGCGGTACTAGGGGTCGCTTTCTGTGAGATCAAGATGGCTAAAGCCTCCTGAACTTCTCCCATCTACTTGGATAGCTCCCTATGGTCTTGAACCAATTTTCCGATTTGCTCTCAGATTGCCAACAATTCGACATCATGTCCTGTCGATTCTCTTTCTTTGACAACTTGTACCATTGTTGTTTGTACCGCTCTTTTGTCATGAACTGGTGGTATCGTAGGTGCTATTGTCACTACGACTAACGTAACCCGAATGGTTTCTTCTGTTATTAGCTTAATGGTACCCTGGTTGATCAATCTCTGTACTTTCCCTTTCAAGATAAGGCATTCTCTCGTCTCATGTCCCAGGATTTGATGATACTTACAATAATTGGGGGCATCCGTTTGCCCTACTTCCTCTGGTCGAATCGGTTCTAGTAATTGTAACACCCCTTCTTCAACTAGTCATTCCATTATCGGAACGAGGTCTTCCAAGTTAAACGAGTAACGTCCTTCTGTTCGCTTGCCTCAAGTGTAAGGCTGCGATATAGTAATAAAACTCGGTAAGACCGAGGTCAATCTACAGGGAATTGGAGAACAAGTTCCAAACTATTCCAGCAACTCAGTTTGCAATAAATAAGAGATTCAATTGGAATAATTATGCTAAAAAAGAATTTAATGAAAAATAGTAATTTAAAGGTACTAAGGCATTCAAGGATCCACTTGTAGTAACCCCATGTCAATCCAATCAATCCAAGCAAGATACACAACTAGATTTGAAGTCCTATCTCTCATCTAGTTGGAAAATAAAGCATTAAACACATTCAATCCCACTCAAGTTGAACTTCCAAGTTCTAGTCCCATTCAACAATGTAAAATTCGAAGTCATAGCCTTCGAAGTAACAGCCATGCCTACGGACTATGGCCTGCTCAAGGGTTACCATAATTCGAATCTAATCAAGCATAACATGATAATCTCAGAGAATTGCAAGGAATCCATGTCCGGAGCACATGAACTCTCATAAAACATCTAAAACTACCAACTTTAAGAACTACAACATTCAAAATCCAAACTTGAAATAGAATTACTTGAATTAAACTGAATCAAACATGAAATTGGCTACAAGCTTCACCTCTCAGCCTTAGCTGAGAGATTCTAGTCGAGCATTGTCATACTACAACTAGAACTCATAAAAGAAAACTAGAAAACATAGAAAAATCGGAGTTTGGAGGGTTGCAGACACTCCACGACGGCTTCCGGCCTCTCCCATGACGTCCCTTAGCTTCTATGATACCCTATGAAGAGCCCCTAGGTGTCCTTTTATAGTGGGGAAGCTCTGCTGCGTCGGAAACATCTCGAATTTGCGTAAGGATATGCGGTGCGGAGAGAAATTCGAAGTCCGAATTTGGAAAGGTCACTGTCTTACGCAGGGCCGACCGGTCGTGACCGGTTGGACTGGGCTGGCAGACCGGTCTTGACCGGTCGGACTGTATATGTTGCACGTCCAGAGAGTTCAAGGACTGGACTATCCTGATGGCCGACCAGTCTTGACCGGTTGGGCCTCTTTGGACTATAGTCCAGAGACTTCCAGCAGGGTGGCCGACCGATCTTGACCGGTCTGGCCTATTCTCTTTGCATTTTTCTTCCTTTCTTTCATCTCTTTTCTCCCTCCTTGCTTTCTTCTTTCTTTGGTCCTCCTTCATCCTTCATCAAAGGCTCCTAAATGTGCTCCTTTTGGTTTCCAATTGGACGAAGTCACTCTCATCCCTACAATCACAAAACATGCATTAAATGGGCCTTTTAAACATGAAAACCATGCATGTAATGTGATGTAACGGGCTATGCAATGTATAAATTGGAGGTTCAACACACCCCCCAACTAGCTTTTTGCTAGTCCCGAGCAAAACATGCGTGAATAAGTTCAAACCTCCAAAACCAACTCTCCTTCAGAACTATGTTTCTATCCATTCCAAGACATATAAGTATAAAATTTGGAGAAATTAAGTGATAGAAGTTGAAACCTTAAACTCTCAAAGCATAATATGTGTCCATATGAAATTCCCGCTGATTGATTGATAAATAGAAGAACTCGAACAAAATTCAACCTAGTGTGCATGGTGAAAGTTCATCTCATGAGTTTCTAGGATTATCTTCTTCATAGATCAACTGAACTATAGATCTCAAGGTGCATAGAGCAACAACAAGCCAATGACAGGAATTTGCCTTACCGTCCTTCCGACGGCTTTAACATTACGTCCCATTTTCGACTTTGGTTACAGGTAGACCATCCCCCGGTTGGTAATAGGTAGCCCTTTTCGAAATTTTCCACCATTTTCCCATCATTCCCAATTTCATCCTTCCTTTTCCTTTTTCTTTTAAATTAGATAGGATTTTTAGAAATCCATATCTTTCGTTATTTTCCCATGGACAAGGATGGACAAAGTACCCCGGCTTGGTTTCTCAACACCTCAAATCTAAGTCTAGCCAATCCGAAAATCACATAATCCTTTCAAACCGTGAAAATCGTGTAATGTGAACTAGGTGTAAAAGTGTTCAAAATTTCTATCAATCACATAAATAGGGGAATTCACATATAAAACCATTATATTGAGAGTAGTTCAAGACTTGCAACATCACTCACTTCGTATCTCCTTTTCTTATACTCGTATCATCCCAAATGCATAGAAATAAGGTTTTCTAAAGGAGTTTTGAATTTTTAGAAAATTCGAAAAAAAATTTGCACATATGATGTTCGAAATGTTGCAAACTACTAGATGAGGAATCTTATCTCACCCCCAACCAAATCTTGCGTTGTCCTCAATGTAAAAAGATGTGCAATGCAGCATGAACATGAGAGCAATGGTGAAATATAAGAGAGTGAGAACAATAATACCTGAGAGAGTCAATCATGGAAGTCTGTAACTCCAACAACTAACTCCTACTAAAACAATAAAACTAAAATAGAAAAAAAAATAACTAGGCCTACCTACACTATACCTCCGTCAGACTAGGAGATCAGTCATCCTGAAACACAGTATCATTCAGAGTGATGGACATGTCCTCTAAATTCAATTTCTCAACAAATGGTTTAAGGCGTTGTCCATTGTTGAACCTCCAATTTATACATTGCATTGCCCATTACATGACATGGTTTGCATGATTTTCATGATTTAAAGGCCCATCTAACACATGTTTTGTGATTATAGGGGATGAGAGCAGACTTCATTCAATTAGGGATTAAAAGAAAGCCTTTGGAGCCATTGGATGAAGGATGAAAGAGGACCAAAGAAAGAAGAAAGCAAGGAGAAGAGAAAGAAGGAAAAAAGAGGACAAAAGAAAGAAAGAAGAACAAGTTGAAGAGGGTCCGACCGGTCTTGACCGGTCGGCCAAAGGAGCCAGACCGGTCTTGACAGGTCGGCCACACATGCTGATCACAGAGAAAGCCAGACCGACCGGTCTTGACCGATCGGCCATGCACACTGAAGGCTAGAATGAAGTCCGACTGGTCTTGACCGGTCGGCTATGCACGCTGACTGTTCGTTTAAACAAGCCCGACCGGTCTTGACCGGTCGGCTGTACTCCCTGGACTGTTTAAAAGAGTAGGCCGACCGGTCTAGACCGGTCGGCTCTGCGTAAACAGAGTCCTTTCTAAATCGGGACTCCGAAAACTGCTGCGCATTGCGTAACCTTTTGCAGATTCTGGATGTTTCCAACGCAAGGGAGCTTTCTTACTATAAAAGGACACCTAGGGGCTCTTCCTAGGGCATCAGAGAAGCTAAGGGACGTGGTTCTAAGGAGAGGAAGCTGTCGTGGAGCGTCTGCAACTCTCCTATTTTCGGTTTTTCTAGTTTTATGCTTCTATTTAGAGTTTTTAGTTGTAGCATGAATATGCTCGGCTAGAACCTCTCAGCTAAGGCTAAGAGGTAAAGCTTGTAGCTAATTCTATGTTGGATTCAGTTTAATTCAAGTACTTCTTAATTCAAGTTTGGATTTTTCTCATGTTCTAGTTTCTTAAAGTGGTAGTTTGAGATGTTTTATGAGACTTCATGTGCTTCGGACATGAATTCCTTGCAATTCTCTGAGATTATCATATAATGCTTGTTTAGATTTGAATCATAGTAATCCTTGAGCAGGCCATAGTCCATAGGCATGGCTGTTACTCCGAAGGCTATGGTTTTGAATTCTATATTGATTGAATGGACTAGAACTTGGAAATTCAACTTGATTTGGATTGAATGTGTGTGAATGCTTTATTTTCCAACTAGATGAGAGATAGGACTTCAAATCTAGTTGTGTTCTCTACTTGGATTGATTGAATTGACATGGGATTGCTACAAGTGGATCCTTGAATGCCTTAGTACTTTAAATCACTGAATTTTCATTAAGTTACTGTTTTAGTTAATTACCCAATTAAACCTGATTTTCTTCCAAAAACTGAGTTGCTGGAGTAGTTTGGAAGTTGTTTCTAATTCCCTGTGGATCGACCTCGGTCTTACCGAGTTTTATTACTACATCGCAGCCTTACACTTGAGGCGAGCGAATAAGTTTTTGGAGCCGTTGCCGGGGAAATTAGATAACGGTTTTCAAATAATTTCAGTGGCTGTAGAAGTAGAAGTAGATAGTTTTTTTTTTCTGATTTTCTTAGAACTAACAATTTTTTCTGTTTTGTAGGAATTCTTCTCTAGTTCAAGCGCATCAGGTGATACCTTTCTAACTTAGCTTTTTGCAGAATCTTTTTCAGATTAATTTCAGATTTCAGTTTTTTAGGATTTAGGATTAGTTTTAGTTTTTGGTTGAGTGGTTTATGTCCCGTTGGGAACGTAACCATTCGAATCGTCTCCAATCTGAAGGTGGTTTAGTTGGACCATTGTCAGTCCATAGATGAGTCCGAAATTACCAAGAGTATTGTGAAAGTTTGGGGAGTATGGAACAAACACCTTTAAGGAATCCTCCCCCCTACTCCAACTACAAACGCAAATCAGGAAGGAGTAGGAGAGAATGAGGTACATAATGTTCCTCCAATGAGATCACTACGGGACTACCTACAACCTGCCCGAGCAATTACACCTTCTTGCGTGATTCTACCAGCAAACGGTGGAAACTTTGACATAAAACCGGGTGTAATTCAACTCTTACCAAAGTTCCATGGGCTAGACTCTGACCGCCCATACTTACACTTGAAAGAATTCGAAGAAGTGTTGGCCACCTTGCATTACACCAATGTTTCCGAGGATACTATCAGACTTAAACTTTTTTCTTTCACTTTGAAAGAAAGAGCCAAAGATTGGCTTCACTCTCTCAGACCACATTCGATTGGGTCATGGGTTGAGATGAACCGGGAATTCTTGAAAAAGTTCTTCCCGGCTCATAAAAAGAACACCCTTCGAAGGGCCATAATGAATTTCTCAGCTAAAGAAGTATTAGAACTTAGAAAAAAAGGGGGAAAGATCAGAACTACTCATCAGCAGTCCTTCTTTCTTTTTCTTTCATGTTTCTTTTATTCTGGGGGAATTCTGAGTATAAAGACATTCATAGACAATCATAAGCAATCACAAAGTGTACACAAGAGAGAGATATCGCAAGGCGAATTTTATTCCAGAGATTCTGAGATCTTTTACATTCCAGGCTGTGATACTGGTCACGAGCCTTTAATTACATCAACGGTTGATCACCCTTGATTGGAAGGCAAAAGACTAATCCGCCGGGGATTATGGTCATGAGTTCATGGTCGTTTAGACCTTTGTTTTCTTGTTATGGACTGAGCCACATTTGTTAGACATACCAGATGTCTATGTCCCATTTTCTTTCAGATTGTCCGAGTTGAGAGACTGTCAGGATTCGAGTGGTGCAACTCGGGGCCCGCGCCTGTTACTGTGAACAGGTGACCGCTGGAATACACGATCCTCGAATGTTGGTCGGCATGACCCAAGGCCCGTGCCCGTACTTTTATGACGGGTGACCTTAGGAAAGCACTCCGCAACGTTCCCGAACGAGGGTTTTAATCGAGTGGTGCAACTCTGGGCCCGCGCCTGTTACTGTGAACAGGTGACCGCTGGAATACACGAACCTCGAAATGTTGGTCGGCATAACCTAAAGCCCGCGCCCATATTTTTATGACGGGTGACCTTAGGAAAGCAATCCGCAACTACCTCATCAGCTCAACCGACGGACCCGTTGTCAATGGGTAGGGCATCGACAGTCTTTTTCATAGTGGCAGTCCATAGCAAGATGTTTCAAGCTTAGTTAGAACTCTTTGTTTGTGGTTTCTCATGGTAACCATAACCCCTTGGGTTTAGCCTCGGACCTTTATCCGGGATGAACAGAGCTTTGTACAGTAAAGTAAATGTATTTCTTCTGGAGTCGGGCAACTCGTCTTCGAGAACACTCTTTCTTCTGAGTATTTTCAGTGATCTATTTGGGATCAGATAGGCTTTATCGAGCCAAGATCTTTTGAGGATCTAAATTCAATGGGCTGGATCGGCTGTTTTCGATGCTTGTAAGTGGCTAAGTATAGGGTCCGATAGGTACCCACATATGCCAATTTCTTATGAATAATGGGGATCGGTGCCCCATGAATACTTGACCCGGCTGTAGGATAGCCTGAGTACTTCAGCTTTGCCTCGGCGTCTTCGAGATCGCGGTTGATTTCAACTGGCATTAGTCAATTTTCAAGCTAACTGGGCACTTCCTAGGGCTGAAAATGACTGAGTAGGGGACCTGTTCGCGGTCTGATTAGAGAGACCGGAGAGTATTATCGATAACCGTCTCTGAACAGGGGTGGATTACGTCCACGAAGATTGCGGTGCGATCGCATTTCGATTTGCTTAGCAAAAGTCAATTTTCGGGCCAACAGGGCACTTCCTAGGGCTGAAAATGACTAAATAATGGACCTGTCTGCGGTCTAATCAGGGAAATTGATGAATGTTATCGATGACCATCTTTGAACAGCGGCCGATTACGTCCACGAAGATCGTGGCGCGATCGCGTTCCGATTTGCTTAGCAGAAGTCGATTTCCGGGCCAACATGGCACTTCCTAGGGCTGAAAATGACTAAGTAGCGGGCCTGCCAACCTCTTGATTAGGGTACTCGAGGGTCCTGAGATTGGATAACCTCGTCGCGGTGCATGATTATGGTGTATCATGTCATGTAGAAGAAAAGTTTCCCTCTCGGGCTCGGTCCAATTCCGCCCGATTCTACTCGTTTTAGGCCGTTTTCGGCTCTTTCGGAGGGATTTTCGAGGCTGCTAAATTGGCTAAGTGTTGGTTATTTTGGACCAAAACACTGAATTGGGCCATTTATCATTGACCGTTGGAGAATCTGATCCGGTGGATGGATAGATCTCGTCGAGACGCATCTAGGAGAGGTGGTTTCATCAAAATCGGATTCTGGACGAAGGCGGGGCACACGATCGAAGGTCCACCCCTCCCATCAGCGTCCAGGCGCATGGGGGAGTGTGTATAGGCGCATGTGGTCATTTTTCAAGCGCATGTGGCCATTTTACAAGCGCATGTGGTGTTGCATCATCTGTCAAGCGCATGTGGTCATCATCCGAGCGCATGTGGTCATCATCCGGGCGCATGTGCTCATTTTGCACAAAAAACAAATGAAGTAGAGGTGTTCCGGGCGCATGTGGCAGTGCACATGTGCCTGGACCTAAGGAGTAAGCGCATGTCCCTCCCAGACTTAGAGAAAATTCTGGATTTTTCGGCCAGAAAAAGCTGGCGCATGTGGGGGAAAAAGCCGGCGCATGTGGGGGATATGCCGGCGCATGTGCCCAGCACTTAGAAAATTTCAGGATTTTCTTCCTGAACTTGGGATTCCGGTGAGGAAATCCCTTTCCGGCGAGGGAATCCACTCTGGCCAAGGCATCCGGCGAGGGGAGAGAAAGTAAGCGCATGTGGTGCTTACATCACTCTGAGGTCGGCGGGGGATGATCTCGTGCTGATGAATGAAATGACTTCACTATTTATAGGGGATAATTGGGTTCGGGTCCTGTCCGGCGGGTATTTCTCGGTGCATGTGGTAGAAAATAGAACCAAACGCATGTGGCAGAAAGCAGCCAAGCGCATGTGGTGGATCCGGGCGCATGTGCTTTACCGGCGCATTTCCCGGCGCTTTTTGGAAAAATGTTTAACTCACTAGAGTGTAAGCGCATGTGTTTGGAGGTCAGGCGCATGTGGTTGGAGGCCAGGCGCATGTGCTTTGCCGGCGCTTTCCCACTACTTAGCCAGATTTTCAGGATTCCAGCACTTAGAAAATTTCAGCATTTCAGCTCCAACGAGGGACTTCCAAAGGATAGCTACCTTTTCTAGACATGCACTCACTGTCACCAAGCCACTTCTAGGCTAGGATTGACCTCCTGAATGAACGGGGTGGGGTGTGAAAGTCCAGATGTTGCCAATTTTGGTACTTACTAATTTGGAGCCTCCGGGTCGGCTTGTCGTATAGGAACGTTGTTCCGGGGAGTGCGCGCATGGAAATATGCATCGTAATGACTTTAAACTTGCTATTTAAGGGTTTTGGGGCGCTCTGAATCATTTGGCGGTGAAGCGCATGTCCAGTTCCGCTTAGAAATGATAGTTGTAGGCTTACAGACCCCTTTTGTCAGTTCCGGGCAGGGACGAAACGCATTTCGAGGTGTGCGGGCAAAAATATGCATCGGATGACTTCGAAACTTACAAGTTAAGGGTTTTTGGACATTTCGGATCATTTGGCGGTGAATCGCATGTCCAGTTCCGCTCTGAAATGGTAGCTGTAGACTTACGGACCCTTTTTATCAGTTCCAAGCAGGGATGAAACGCATTTCGAGGTGCGCAGGTAACAATATGCACCGAATGACTTCAAAACTTACAGGTCAAGGGTTTTAGGATATTTTAGATCATTTGGCGGTGAAGCGCATGTCTAGTTCCGCTCCGAAATGGTAGCTGTAGGCTTACAGACCCCTTTTTGTCAGTTCCGGGCAGGGACGAAACGCATTTTGAGGTGCGCGGGCAAAAATATGCATCGGATGACTTCGAAACTTACAGGTTAAGGGTTTTAAGACATTTCGGATCATTTGGCAGTGAAGTGCATGTCCAGTTCCACTCCGAAATGCTGTTTATGGATTTTGGTCGTTACCAAGCGATCAGGGTTATGCTGGCATTTTTGGGGCTCTCCCGGCCTCGAAACTTATCCAAATCGTTGCCACTAGACCATGGGATGTCGTTTTATAATGGGTGTAAATTTGAGCCCCAACAAGTGCCCCCCCGGTGTGCTGCGCTGGATGCTTACGTCACGCCAGTGCAGTGCACCGGTTCCCTAGGCTCAAGTATAAATAGTTGACTCACTGAGTCATTCCACAATTTTCTCAAGTCAGAAAATCCAATTTTCCCAAGGTGAGAGAGCTCACCCTCAGGGTACAGGCGCATGTGGTCCCCTTGTGGGCGCATGTGGCCTGCTACCATTCACTTTTTGTGAAGAAATCCCCTTCAAGCGCATGTCACATGCCCATGACGAAGCGGGCGCATGTCCCAGGCGCATGTGATTCTGGGCATACGCCCAGGGCACTACCGGAAACTTGTGTCTTTTAAAAAAAAAATCAGAGGTGGGCGCATGTGTGGCTGCCACATGCGCCTGAAGCTTGAATTCTAAACTCGTTTCCTCCCTTTCTTCTGAGCCGGGCGCATGTCAGATTGAACATGCACCTGATGCCTTATGAGGTGAAATTGTATTTTCAAATTTTGTGAACCGGGAGCATGTGAGGGGCCACATGCGCCTGGGGCTCCACCTTGGGCGCATGTGAGCCCAACACTTAGCCAAAATTTTCATTTTTAGCCCCTGCTTTGCACTCGGTGAAGAAATGGCATTTTCGGCTCCATTTCTCAGTCAAATTCAGTGCTGTTTGAGGTTAGATCGCTTAAAATTCAAGCACGATTGGAGCTTAGTGCCTTGGGCCTACAGTTGGCTGCCTACTTGGCCTGTCATAGCTTGCAACTGTCTATTTTAGGCAGGTTCAGAGTATGTCTGCTAGAGTGAGCTTATAGTGTTTCGATTGCCTGTAAAGTTGTTGTGTGCGAATAGTTGCGTATGTATGATGCTGAAACTGTTTCCTGACTCTGTCCAGTACCTACTTATAAGCACCTAGACTTGTCAAGGCTACTTTTAAACTAAATGCATGAATGTATTGTGGGTTCAATCTATGATTTTGTGTGTGCATCGATCCTATGTATGCGTGCATGTATGATGGCAGTTGCTTTGTTATGAAATGCGTATGATGATTGATATGCTATGCTCTTGATTTTGTTGCTTTCATGCTCTTCATGTTGTGCTTGTGTTTGTGATATGATTTCGTTAGGCTATTTGCCCGTGTGTATCGAGTTGTTCTTTAATGTTGTTTTGTTTACGCGTTGCAGTGAATTGCAGTAGCGACAATGGGATCCTCTGGTGAAACCTCTGGGTCGCATGCTTCTGGTCCGACGCCGATGAAGCACGGTCGAAAAAGAATAGCTGAAGGTCCTTCTAACCCTCCTCCTCCAAGACGTAACTCTCGCTTCTTTCCTACAGTCGAACCCGAGATAAAAGATTTCACGGAGCGTTTTGGGCAGCTTCCTCATGAAGTGCTGGTGCGCATCTTCGTCAACAAGACAGCGCCTGAACCTCCAAAGCAGGGAACAGAACAAGAGTGGGTCTATTGGTATGCCTAGCTTGCTGGTGTGGCGAGTGCCATCGAGGCGGGTCCTCAAGATATATCTGTTCAAAATGTAGAAGAGAATCTGACGGGTCAGAAAGGTAAGAAGAAAGGAGGACGAGGAAAACAACCGATCAAGGCGCTCAGTCAAGCGGAGCGATTGACACAGCTCCTCGACTTGAAATATGAAAGGATGAAGATTGGATGGGAGAGCAACAAGATCACTGCTGAGCGTGGCATCTGCATCACGAACCCCTACAATGGCGAAGTCATCTTGCACCAGAAGTCTCTTATGAGGTAAACCTTTTCCGAGCATCGAGCCATCTGATGTTCGTAGACCTAGCCAGTTCTATGGAGTGGAGAGATGGTCTTCAGTTCCTGAGAGATTACTCACCGCCACCCTGGGAAGCAACGGGAAGCAACAAAAGGTTGGTGAGATTAAGGAAATGACTTTCCTCATGCCTACATGTGATCCGCATGCACCTTATCCGACTCATTTCTTTGAGACGGTGCGTCAAAGATTCCTTCCTATGAGCACGTCCGCAATGTGGGAGACTTCGAGCTTCCGCACCCGAGGGCATCTGAATCGTCGTGACAGTTACATCCCCTGGGCGAAGGAGATTCTGATTCGGCATGAGGCTGTGCTGAGGGAGGTCGGGCTCTACTATGCCATCGAGGCTATTGTCTCCCACTTGCGAGCTAGCAGGCTTCCTCGCTTACTGGTTGTCCGCAGTCGCGCTTCCCAGCTCGAAGAGTGTTGATGGCGTCAGGGTTTCTTGCTTCGTTATGGCAGGTGCCCTTGCCAGTGGTCAACGTCTTGCTATAGCGCCACCTGTACTCTGCAGCATATATAGAGCGTTCGGTTATGTTGCTAGTAATCCGGACAAACCTGCCGATGGAATGGACGCTGCCCATTGCCCGTGGCATTATTTCTGCGGCTGGTTAGGCGTTTATTTCCCGTGGGTATATGGCATGAAGCCTCACGCCTACTTCTTTCCGGACCGAGCGCCTCTTATCAGGTTCATGAAGGCCAAGATGGTGCTTAAGACGCCAGAATGGGTGTCTTCAAGGATCTACGGTGAGAATGAAGTTGACTTCTACCATTTTCCTGCTTCCATTACTGATGAAGATATTGAAGTCGTCGATGATGAGGATTCGGTTGACTCTTCTGACAGAGAATTCCTAATATCAATCCGGACCGCCTCTCTCCTGTTCCGCGAAGGCATGGAGTTCTGGCGCGAGCCTAACTACCCGAGCAGGTTCGCTAGACAGTTCGGCTACGATCAGGGTGTTCCATCGACTCTTCCGAGCGTGACGAGGATAGAACGAGCATATGGCACGGGTCCTATCCATTTGGAGTGGATGTGGGACCAACTTTTGCTGACGCGAACTGGCGCGAGGTTCGTGTTGCCTGGCGGTAGTCGACGTCCCGCGACTTCTTATGGTTGGATGAGATGGTGGGTGCATCAGTACGCGTGCATCCGGGATGCCAAACCTGTCGATTTCCCTCTCTATCTCTCTCCTCCAAGGTTGAATGACGTTCCTGAGGACGGTCTTGGTTATCTTTGTGAGCAGCGTGAGGCCGTCGGAGTTTCTGGTACCAGCCATCTGACTTCCTTGAACGTGCCGATCACTCGTAGGAAAGAAGATGGAGCGTTAGACGGATGGTATTGCTTCGGGGTCCCTATACAGAGACGTCAGCAAGGGGTCGGATCTTCGCGTCCTCCGGCAGAGACTGCTCCTCCGTCTGTCGAAGGGGATGAGCCTACGGAAGGCATGGCAGGAGTTAGACCTTCTGATGATTTCGTTGACGATCTTCCACCGAGCCGCGCGAGAGATCAGTTGAGAGTCAAGATAAGACTCACACCAAGAGTTCACCCGTCAGCACCTGAGAAAAACTTAAGAAAGGTAGAAATGTTACATATCAAGAAGTGGGGGAGTTTGGATCCATCGTTGCAGATCACTACTCCGAAGATAGTGGTAGGTGCGACTGTTGCCGATAGCCGCGAAGAAGGTGAGCTTCGGTCTAGTGCTACAGAGGAGATTGCAGACGAAGAAGATATAATTATCGATAATCGTGACAGAGGTGAGTCCGAGCCTACAGATGTTGAGGGGGACAATGCCGAAAATGGTTCTGAAGCCGGTGATGGTCAGGGAGCGGCGTGCCTCGATGGTTCGGGGTCACAGCTTGAAGATGAACCTGTAGATTATTCTGGTGACGACTGGGGAGTGGACCATGCCAACGATCACAGCAACGATGATTCCCTCGCGAATTATTATGATAACGATGCCGGAGTCGGGGGTGTAAGTGATCTCGACGATGTTGCCATGGCAGCGATCGAAGCACAACTCTACGACAACGTCAGGGTCCAACCTTCTTCCGAGCCTTTAGTCTTCGTTTCTCAGGCTGTTGCTGCACCGACTACGGGGTTGTCGACGGATGTTCCTCCTTGTTTGCCCGTTCGTGCTGGTAACGCCGGGGGATCCGTTCCTGGGCTTAAGATACGTGAGGGGAATGTCGATCCTTCTTCGGTCCTTCCATCAGGCTGTTCATTGCGAGTAGACTGTCCTGTTGAGTTGGAGGTCGTGGATACGTCACGCTCTGCTGCAGTCGAAGTCGGACCCGACGTTCCGCGAGCACAAGGTAAGAAATGCGATTGTGGTTTTGCTTTGTACTTTTCTTCTTTGATTCCTGCATAATCATACTAAACATATTTTGTCATTATTATCTTATTTCTACAGATCTTATTGGGTCAGTACCTGCCTCTGCCACTTCCGTCGCGTCGTCTCCGGTTGTGACTATTGAACTGCCGGGCGAAGCTTTGGAAACAGTTTTTTATTCCAGGATGTGCATTGCGGGACCTTCGGAGCCTGCTATTGATCTTCCTGCCATTCCTGGTACGACTCCTTCGCACTTTACATTAAATTATGACTTGTAGTTTCTGCTTCCATTTTTTTTGCTAACGCATCATTTGTTCGTCTTACATTCTTTCTCGCAGCTGTCGTCGATTCTGGCGTCGCCATTGCTCTGATGCCGGACATTCCTGCATTTGAACATTTAGATTGTTTTGGTCAGAGCGTGTTGAAGGGCCTGCTGTCTAGCCTTGCGAAGGCGTTGGCCGATCCACAAGAATGGCATATGCTAGGCGCTGGCATGAAAGCGCTGGAAGCTTGTGTCGGAGTAGTTGGGTCTAATGCGCTCGTGGTTGTCAATCACATCTCTGCGTTAGAAAGCTCCCTCACAAATGTAGCGGCCGCTGAGCGTGTCGAGCCCGATCCTTCTATCGAGGAGAAGCGTAGAATTGTAGAGTCTTTGGGACCTGCAGTGGAACGTCACGCGCATTCTACGACGAACGCACGAGAATCCCTACAAAATAATAAGATACAGTATGAAGGGTGCTTGGGCCGTATAGCTGAAATCGACGCTGAGATTGAGCGTCTGCAAGAGGAGAAGATCGACGTGAGCTTCGAAGCTGCCCGTCTCGAGCCAGTAGTTACTCAGGGTCAGATAACGGTCACGCGGCTCGAGAGTGAGGGCGAAGCAGCGCGCAAGCAGCTGGAGGATTTGACTGCTGAACTTCAACATGTTCCTGATCCTGCGGAGGTGTTATCTGCAGCAAAGTCAGCGATGGAAACTGCCAGGGTGGCCATGATCAGGTTGATATCGAGATGTTTGGAGAAGCTTTGATCTTTCGCTCCCGACGCTCTCCTTCTTGACTTCAAATGTATAGAAATGATTGTAGGATCTTACCTTTAGAAAATTTTGTAGTTGGTGTAAGAGATACTTACCTTTTGACCATTCATGTACACGACATCGGAAAAAGATGTCAATCAAACTTTTGTTAAATGAAATGACAATAGCAATTACTTTTCTATCGTGTTATGCTTGTGTGATGTGTGTTAGAATGGTTTATAATAATAACAATAATAATCTCAATTCTAATAAGTGATGAATGTAGAATGAAATGAAAAGAGTAATACTTCCCTTTGTCGTCGATTTCGGGAGTGTCCAGGGTTTCTGAACTCGGGATATGCTTGTGTCGTAGACGAATGGTCTTTCTTGGTTACTTCTCCATAGCAAGGGTAAGGAAGACCTGCAAGAATACGGAGTAACTGATTAGCTTCTGTAACTACAGGCTTATCTACTGTATTCTACTCCATTTCATTCTCCATTTCTATCCTTACTTATTACATTCCCTCTCTTGGGGAGTTTACATTTCTCCTATTTATGTAAAGGAAAGTAACAGGTGGACTGTTAGGGATAATATTTCTTCAGAAACCGGCCATTAATTGCAAAACCGGCTCCACCACCGTCAAAATTCACTAAACGGTAGGCCCCGTTGGAGTAAACTTCTTCTATGATGCATATCGGGTCCCACTTAGGGTCGAACTTGCTCTTTGTAGTGTGCGCGGCTGTCGGTCGCTTCATTACGAGTACCAAGTCACCCTTCTTGAAGGATCTACCTCTGACTCGCTTGTCATACGCTGTTGAGATATGCTTCTGGTACATCTCTAGCCGTTGTTGTGCCGCGAGCCTCTTCTCGTCCAAGGCATCGAGCTCGACCATCCTGAGCTCAGCATTACGTTCATCAGTCAGGGAGTTCCGAAGTGCTACTCGCAGGGACTCGACCTGAACTTCCATAGGGATGATGGCCTCCGTGCCGTATACTAGTGAATAGGGAGTAGCCTGCATTGCTGTGCGGTGCGTAGTACGATATGCCCAGAGCGCTTCGGGCAACCGTTTGTCCCAATCTTTCTTATTCTCTGCCACCGTTTTCTTCAGAATCTTCACGATGGTTTTGTTGAATGCCTCATCAAGCCCGTTTGCAGGAGGATAATAGGGTGTTGAGTAGCAATGCTTGATTTTGAACTTGACACACAGCTTGTCGATCAAGGCATTTCGGAAGGGCGTGCCATTATCCGTGACGATCCGATCGGGAATACCATGTCTATAGATGATGGCGTTCCGAATGAAACCCTCCACTTGTTTAGCTTTCACGTTCTTCAGGGCCACAGCCTCAGCCCACTTAGAGAAATAATCTGTTGCCGCCAGTATGTACTAGTGCCCTTGAGAGGAAGAGGGGTTAATGGGGCCTATTACATCCATTCCCCAGGCCGCAAAGGGCCAAGACATCACTGACTGATGCAGCTCTTCTGGAGGTATATGTATGATGTCAGCATGTATCTGACACTGATGGCATTTTCTGACGTAGTCCATCACATCTTTCACCATGGTGGGCCAATAATAGCCCATGTGCCGCACTCGATGATGTAGGTTCCGTCCGCCTTGATGGGCACCACATTCTCCTCCGTGCGCCTCTCTCAGCGTATCATGAACTTCTTCTCGGGCCAGGCATCTTGATAGCGTTCCATCACTGGAGCGTCGATACAGTACCTCTTCTAAGAGGACGAACGAGCTGGCACGCCTTCTGACTTGAGTGCGCATTTACGGATCCTCGGGTAAGAATCCATACCTCAAGTAATCAGAGAATGGCCCTCTCCAATCTTCCTCTTCTGTGATCTCAAAGTAATGTATGGGACTTGCACTCGTGACATTCTCAGCCGCTGTGAGGGATGGTAATATTCTCCTTTCTTCTATGGTGACTTGAAGTGGGCTGCCCCCTGGGTGCGCGAGAGCCGCGGCCAGGTTAGCCAATGCGTCTACTTGAGAATTTTCAGCTCTTGGGACGTGTGACACTGTACTATCCCGAAAATGATCGAATAGGGCTCGGGCCTGATGGCAAAGAGATGACAGCTCCGGCTTGCGGACTTCATATTCCGTCATAAGCTATCCCACAACTAACCGAGAATCACCGTATACCTGTAGTGATCGGATTCGCATGTCTCGTGCCAACTGTAACCCAATGATGAGGGCCTGATATTCTGCCTCGTTGTTGGTGCACGACGGCACTATTGTGAATGAGTAGGGCAACAAGTCGCCTCGAGGACTGATTAAGATCACACCGGCCCCTGATCCTGCAGCTCTGGAGGCTCCGTCGAAATACATCCGCCACTGCTTCGTGACCTTTACCATCATGGCCTGGTCGTCAGGCAGATCACATTCCATTTCCATGTTATCTGGTATCGGGTGAGCTGCTAGAAAATTAGCTATCGCCTGCCCTTTAACAGCTTGAGACGGCAGATACGTGATGTCGAACTCGGATAGCAGTAGGGCCCATTTGGCTAAACGCCCGGACAACACAGGTCGGTTCATCAGGAACTTGATAGGATCTGCTCTGGAGATCAATGTAATCTGGTATGACAGACAGTAATGCCTCAACTTCTTCACAGCGAATATCAAGGCCAGGCATATCTTCTCTATCGGTGAGTAATTAAACTCAGCGTCGACGAGCGTGCGGCTCAAATAATACAGAGCATTCTCTTTCCCTTCTTCATTCTTCTGGGCCAGCAGTGCCCCCAGTGAGTTCTCTCCCACTGCTACATACAGTATCAGAGGCTTTCCCTCGATTGGCGCTGCAAGAACTGGAGTTTTCCCGAGTAACTCTTTGAGGGAATCGAAGGCTTTTTGGCACGCTTCGTCCCACTCGAAGCGGACGTCTTTCTTGTTCAGCCAAGAGAAAGGCTGGCAGCAACCTGACAGGTTCAAGATGAACCGCCGCAAGTAAGCGACTATCCCTTGGAAGCTCTTCAGCTCTTTCAAATTCTTCGGAGGAGGCATTTCTCGGATCGCCTTGATCTTCGCGGGGTCAATCTCGATTCCCCGATGCCTGATCACAAAGCCAAGGAATTTTTCGGAGGACACCCCAAAGGTGCACTTCAACGGGTTCATACGGAGGCTCTTCTTCCTCAACCTCTGAAATACTAACTTCAAATGTTCGCGATGCTGTTGATGTCCGTCAGACCTCACTACCAGGTCATCGACATAGCATTCCACATGCTTGTGCATCATGTCTTGGAAGATTACCTGCATCGCTCTCTGATACATGGCGCCTGCATTTTTTAGCCCAAACGGCATCACCCGGTAACAGAATATCTTGAGAGATGTGCGGAAGGCAGTGGACTCTTCGTCTTCTGGAGCCATTCGGATCTGATTATACCCTGAGTAGCCGTCTATAAAGGACATCGTTGTATATGCTGACGTGCTATCGATCAGGAGCTCCGGGATGGGTAGAGGAAAGTCATCTTTGGGACAAGCCTCGTTCAAGTTGCGGAAATCAACGCACACCCGAATCTGGCCGCTCTTCTTCTTTACAGGTACTATATTCGAGATCCATTTGGGATATTGAACTTCCCTGATAAACCCGGCCTGGAGCAGCTTCTTCACCTCTTCCTCTATCTTCGGGACGATGTCGGGATGGAAGCGTCTCTGTGGCTGTTTGACCGACCTCTTCTCCTTCGCGATATTCAACCTATGCATTGCGATTGCCAGGTTCAGTCCTAGCATTTCAGAATAGGTCCATGCGAACACGTCTCTGTTCTCTTTCAGGAGTTGAATGTAGTTCTCCCTCTCTTCTTTGGGAATATTCTTACTGATATAAGTATTCCTCGGCTCTTCGGTGGTCCCCAGATTGACTTCTTGTAGCTCATCTATCGTGGGCTGACCTCCATCTTCGATCTGCTCTGGTGCGGCACTCAGCTGTATGACTTCATTCGGTCCAGCGGGCCTCACCTCTTCCATGGGACTAATTGTCACCATGTTAATATGCCTGATCTCACATCCTGCCCCCAGGGCTTCTTTTCCTCTGTATACCTTCGTCTTTACTTCGAAGGGTGCTAGCATGCCTTTCCGAGCTAGCGGTTCTGAACAGATGAACCCCATGTTCCTCATAATGTTTCTACTGGCCTTGCTATATCTTTCTTCTTCAATGGGCGGTGTCTCTACCGGTGTTCTCTTCGCGTTCTCTTCGATCTGCAATGGGTTGTGGAGTCCAGCTTGAAATCTTATCTCATGCCTGGCTCCCATTGTCGGCGGCACGCAGAACTGGGTCGGAGCTTTAGGGAAGGGACGAATCCTCTCAACCTTTGGCACCGGCATATTGAAGCTGGATTGCAACACACTCATCTATTGACTTGTCATCTGTTTCAACACTGACTGCCCTTCCTTCCGGAGGTGCTTCGGTATCAAATAAAACTTCTTCCTTTGCAATGGATGTCCTCTGTGAGCCCTTGTCGCTTCAGCGACCACTCGCGGAGCTTCGTTCGCTTGTCTTGGATTCTCGCCCTGGGGTTCTGCCCCCTGTGCCACCTTTGTCGGTTCGTTGGCTTTTCTGGCGGTCTCGGCCTCCTCGCTCTCCTGATAGTATTGTGCATCTGCTAGGAAAGATTCAGTGACGGAGTATGGCCTCGGGTCTGTCGCCACTCTAACTGGACGCCATCTCTATTGTACTTGAAGCATTGGTGGTATGTCGAGGGAATAATGCCGTATTGATGAAGCCATGGTTGTCCCAACAAGATATTGTATGTCGTCATCGCATCGATCACCTGACAGGTGACTTTAGTGCTCAATTCTTCTATTTCTAGCATGACAGTAATGGACCCTAGGACACGCTGACCGTCCTGATTGAACCCTTGGATAACCATGGCGCTTGGGCGAAGTGCTGTCTGTCTGAAACCCAACTGCTGCAATGTCTTCAGAGACATAATATTCACAGCGGATCCATCGTCCAGCATGCATCTTCGGACCTCTATGTCTCGGATGAGACCTGTCACCATCAACGGGCGGTTGTGGTCTGTCAAGCTGATCATGCTGTCTTCTTCAGAGAATGTGATCATGGACTATCGATCGATCTGCATGACCTGTTCTGCGGGTTGATCCCCAATCCCCGTTATCTTCATTCCTTCCATTTCTGACTCGATCTCTGCTATCATGACCTCACGGGCTTCTTGATTGAGCAATGCGTTGAGCAACATTTCCCGATACTTCTTCGAAAGGCACAGGGCATCGTAGATGCTGAGTCGGGCCGAAACCTTCTTCAGATGAGACACCACATCATACATTACCGGTGCCTTATCTCGAGCGTGATCTCGTTGGTCAGCTGCTGGCTCATTGACTGCTTCTGCCGGTTCTTTTTCTTGAGGTGTCTCTGATGGCTCACCTATGACCGCATTCGTCCTTCTAGGGTCTGGTCGCCTAGAAAATTCTCTCTGTACGACCTGCTTTCCTGACCGCAGAGCCACTACATTGACTTCTCCTTTCTCTAGGACTTGGTCCTTGTCACTGGCCCCTGTTTGAGCGACCACCGAGACCATGGCGCACTGAACGGGCTGTGCACGCGGCTGTTCTTGTCCAACATTTCTTCTTCTCACTCTGCTCTTCATCTTCCTCTCTTTCTCCAAGAGTCTTCTCTTGTTCTCTAGCCTCTTCTTGCTGCTCACAAGTGTCCATGGCTCTTCTAGTCCTGGGAATGGATTCGCCGTTGGAATTTGAACTGGCACAGGGAGGGCAGACACCACTGTCGCAGTGTTCCGGCTCGCCTCTTCCGCCTTCATATTAATGGTGCCATCGTTGATCATCCGTTGAATCTTGCCCTTTAGGACAAAGCAGTCTTCAGTCTTGTGGGTGGTCACACGATGATACCTGCAGTAGCTGGGATGATCGACCATCTTCGCTTCCTCCGGGCGCGTGCATTCCGGCAATCTTATTAACCTTTCTTCGACCAGCTGTTCCATGATCGGGACCAGATCTTCCATGTCGAAGGTATAAGGCCCGTTTGCTCGATTATGCTCTTCTATCGTGAGATGTCGCGGCCTCTGAAAACTCTTGCCTTTGTCTTGAGTCGTGGTTACTGGCCTGGCCTCAACTCTACGTTCGGCGTTTGGGCATTTCCTGTCATTTGAACCCTTTCCTTTGTCGACGTAGTTAGAGGTTATCATCCTTCCGGCTTCTCTCCTGGGCTTCTCTGCCTTGAACTGCGCTCTGGACGCAGCTCCTTCCACCAGGTGGGCTTTCTTAGCGAGGTCTCGAAACGTCGAGAAGTTGTGTCCAGATAAGCCAAATGAGATCATCGCATCCATGGCCTGCATGCATATCTTGACCTGCTCAGATTCGCTGGGCAGTTCCCGGCACTGTGCTGCTATAGTCCCCCACCTGTTGATGAACTTCTCGACCGACTCTCCCTGCCTTTGACGAACCAAGTCTAAATCTGTTAGTGAGACTTCTCTCTCGGTAGAGAAGAATTTGGAGATGAACAAGTCCTGCATCTGCTCCCAGGACTTGACTGACCCTGCGGGCAGTGACATGTACCACTGGAATGCCTTGCTCGTGAGCATTGAGCTAAACAATCTGAGACAGTACTAGGGAATTGTCGACAGGTTGCCCATCATTGTCATGAATTGAGCCATGTGTTCCTCTGGCGATCCTCTGCCATCGAATCTAGGGAAGTCTGGACGCTTGAAATTGTTGGGAAATGGGAGGTCGTGGACCTCGGGTAAGTACGGCACCCGGTATACATATTTCCCTCTCTTCTCCTTTTCTCTTTCCTGACGCATCAGGTCCGCAACTGTCTGGGACAGTTCTTCTCTCGTGGCTTGAGATGGCAGTGGCGTTACACGTCCGAACACAACGTTTCTCGGGCGAGCTTGTGGTTCGGCGGTAGCTGGTTCTCCTGCTGTCCCCCTGACATTCCTCCACAGACTGTCAAGTAGGTACGGCTGGGCTTCTGTTTGCCCCCTGGGCAACTAGAGCCAACATTGCTTCTTTCATCTCTCTCATCTCTCTGGCCGTGTCCTCTTGGACCTGGATAATCTCATCTATCTGTTCTTGGATTGGAGGCAGCTCTGGGTATCGTTCACTCGCCTCTCCTTCGGTGACCTGCACCATCATTACTTGCGCTCGCTGCGGCCTCATCTTGATCACGGCAGCTTCAGTAGGGATTGTCTACATCGTTGTCTTAGTTGACTGTCGAACAGCGGATCTGTTCGGTATCTTCGCTGGCGATGTTGTCTTCGGTATCGCTGGGAAGTCGATATCGGCGGAGGAGAACTCTGGTCTGGCTGACACGGTAGTTCTGTCGGAGTCGCGAGCGTCGCCCCTATAGACTGGCTTCCACTATCTCTTTGTTCTGCTCTACACCCTTGCTGTCCTCTCCGTCTCAGCTGGGATAACCTTCTTGTTCTAAGTCTTCTTGACGGTCTTGCGCTACTGCACAATCTGCCATCCGGCTTCAGAGGTTGCTGCTAGATGGGGGAAGTAAAATCCTCCGGCTGCTAAGAAGATCATCGTAGATGCCATTTATTTGGTTCTTTCTCTGTCTTTCTCTTTCTGTCTTTCTCTCTCTCTATCTCTCTCTCTCTCTGCACAGTCATACACTATTAGAATATTCCGCGTGCTTGGGAAAGAGAGAGGACGCGACCTTACCAATCGCGATACGGCTCGACAGTGGATAGACAGAAACATACAAGTACAAACTACGTGCATGCTATGCAAAGCTTCGAAATTCTTTTGCCTTAAAGATGAAGGGAAGAGCGTTCCCGTTGAGAGTCGCTAGTTTGACGCCCGTGAAGGCGCCGAACATTTCTCCTTGCAGTAACCTTTCCCATGTACACATTAGTGTCTGCAAATGATTTATCGCAGAATGTCTATTTACTCAGAAATAACTAGAGATTCTGGTATTGAATAATCCCCAACAGAGTCGCCAGTTTGTTAGAACTTAGAAAAAAAGGGGGAAAGATCAGAACTACTCGTCAGCAGTCCTTCTTTCTTTTTCTTTCGTGTTTCTCTTATTCTGGGGGAATTCTGAGTATAAAGACATTCATAGACAATCATAAGCAATCACAAAGTGTACACAAGAGAGAGATATCGCAAGGCGAATTTTATTCCAGAGATTCTGAGATCTTTTACATTCCAGGCTGTGATACTGGTCACGAGCCTTTAATTACATCAACGGTTGATCACCCTTGATTGGAAGGCAAAAGACTAATCCGCCGGGGATTATGGTCTTGAGTTCATGGTCGTTTAGACCTTTGTTTTCTTGTTATGGATTGAGCCACATTTGTTAGACATGCCAGATGTCTATGTCCCATTTTCTTTCGGATTGTCCGGGTTGAGAGACAGTCAGGATTCGAGTGGTGCAACTCGCGGCCCGCGCCTGTTACTGTGAACAGGTGACCACTGGAATACACGATCCTCGAATGTTGGTCGGCATGACCCAAGGCCCGCGCCCGTACTTTTATGACGGGTGACCTTAGGAAAGCACTCCGCAATGTTCCCGAATGAGGGTTTTAATCGAGTGGTGCAACTCTGGGCCCGCGCCTGTTACTGTGAACAGGTGACCGCTGGAATACACGAACCTCGAAATGTTGGTCGGCATAACCTAAAGCCCACGCCCATATTTTTATGACGGGTGACCTTAGGAAAGCAATCCGCAACTACCTCATCAGCTCAACCGACGGACCCGTTGTCGATGGGTAGGGCATCGACGGTCTTTTTCATAGTGGCAGTCCATAGCAAGATGTTTCAAGCTTAGTTAGAACTCTTTGTTTGTGGTTTCTCGTGGTAACCATAACCCCTTGGGTTTAGCCTCAAACCTTTATCCGGGATGAACAGAGCTTTGTACAGTAAAGTAAATGTATTTCTTCTCGAGTCGGGCCACTCGTCTTCGAGAACACTCTTTCTTCTGAGTATTTTCAGTGATCTATTTGGGATCAGATAGGCTTTATCGAGCCAAGATCTTTTGAGGATCCAAATTCAATGGGCTGGATCGGCTGTTTCCGATGCCTGTAAGTGGCGAAGTATAGGGTCCGATGGGTACCCACATATGCCAATTTCTTATGAATAATGGGGATCGGTGCCCCGTGAATGCTTGACCCGGCTGTAGGATAGCTTGAGTACTTCATCTTTGCCTCGGCGTCTTCTAGATCGCGGTTGATTTCAACTGGCATTAGTCAATTTTCAAGCCAACAGGGCACTTCCCAGGGCTGAAAATGACTGAGTAGGGGACCTGTTCGCGGTCTGATTAGAGAGACCAGAGAGTATTATCGATAACCATCTCTGAACAGGGGTGGATTACGTCCACGAAGATCGCGGTGCGATCGCATTTCGATTTGCTTAGCAAAAGTCAATTTATGGGCCAACAGGGCACTTCCCAGGGCTGAAAATGACTAAATAATGGACCTGTCTGCGGTCTAATCAGGGAAATCGATGAATGTTATCGATGACCGTCTTTGAATAGGGGCGGATTACGTCCACGAAGATCATGGCGCGATCGCGTTCCGATTTGCTTAGCAGAAGTCGATTTCCGGGCCAACAGGGCACTTCCCAGGGCTGAAAATGACTAAGTAGCGGGCCTGCCAACCTCTTGATTAGGGTACTCGAGGGTCCTGAGATCGGATAACCTCGTCGCGGTGCATGATTATGGTGTATCATGTCATGTAGAAGAAAAGTTTTCCTCTCGGGCTCGGTCCAATTCCGCCCGATTCTACTCGTTTTAGGCCGTTTTCGGCTCTTTCGGAGGGATTTTCGAGGCTGCCAAATTGGCTAAGTGTTGGTTATTTTGGACCAAAACACTGAATTGGGCCATTTATCATTGACCGTTGGAGAATCTGATCCGGTGGATGGATAGATCTCGTCGAGACGCATCCAGGAGAGGCGGTTTCATCAAAATCGGATTCCGGAAGCGTCCAGGCGCATGGGGGAGTGTGTATAGGCGCATGTGGTCAATTTTCAAGCGCATGTGGCCATTTTACAAGCGCATGTGGTGTTGCATCATCTGTCAAGCGCATGTGGTCATCATCCGGGCGCATGTGCTCATTTTGCACAAAAAACAGATAAAGTAGAGGTGTTCCGGGCGCATGTGGCAGTGCACATGCGCCTGGACCTAAGGAGTAAGCGCATGTCCCTCCCAGACTTAGAGAAAATTTGGGATTTTCCGGCCAAAAAAAGCCGGCGCATGTGGGGAAAAAGCCGGCGCATGTGGGGGATATGCCGGCGCATGTGCCCAGCACTTAGAAAATTTCAGGATTTTCTTCCTGAACTTGGGATTTCGGCGAGGAAATCCCTTTCCGGCGAGGGTTTCCGGCGAGGGAATCCACTCCGGCCAAGGCATCCAGCGAGGGGAGAGAAAGTAAGCGCATGTGGTGCTTACATCACTCTGAGGTCGGCGGGGGATGATCTCGTGCTGATGAATGAAATGGCTTCACTATTTATAGGGGATAATCGGGTTCGGGTCCGGTCCGGCGGGTATTTTCCGGCGCATGTGATAGAAAACAGAACCAAGCACATGTGGCAGAAAGCAGCCAAGCGCATGTGGTGGATCCGGGCGCATGTGCTTTACCGGCGCATTTCCCGACGCTTTTTGAAAAAATGTTTAACTCACTAAAGTGCAAGCGCATGTGTTTGGAGGCCAGGTGCATGTGGTTGGAGGCCAGGCGCATGTGCTTTGCCGGTGCTTTCCCACTACTTAGCCAGATTTTCAGGATTCCAGCACTTAGAAAATTTCAGCATTTCAGCTCCAACGAGGGACTTCCAAAGGACAGCTACCTTTTCTAGACATGCACTCACTGTCACCAAGCCACTTCTAGGCTAGGATTGACCTCCTGAATGAACGGGGTGGGGTGTGGAAGTCCAGATGTTGCCAATTTTGGTACTTCCTTCCTAATTTGGAGCCTCCGAGTCGGCTTGTCGTATAGGAACGTTGTTCCGGGGAGTGCGCGCATGGAAATATGCATCGTAATGACTTCAAACTTGCTATTTAAGTGTTTTGGGGCACTCTGGATCATTTGGCGGTGAAGCGCATGTCCAGTTCCGCTCCGAAATGGTAGCTGTAGGCTTACAGACCCCTTTTTGTCAGTTCCGGGCAGGGACGAAACGCATTTCGAGGTGTGCGGGCAAAAATATGCATCGGATGACTTCGAAACTTGCAGGTTAAGGGTTTTAGGACATTTCGGATCATTTGGCGGTGAAGCGCATGTCCAGTTCTTCTCTGAAATGGTAGCTGTAGACTTACGGACCCTTTTTATCAGTTCCAAGCAGGGACGAAACGCATTTCGAGGTGCGCAGGTAACAATATGCACCAAATGACTTCAAAACTTACAGGTTAAGGGTTTTAGGACATTTTGGATCATTTGGCAGTGAAGCGCATGTCCAGTTCCTCTCCGAAATGGTAGTTGTAGGCTTACTTTTTGTTAGTTTCGGGCAGGGACGAAATGCATTTCGAGGTGCGCGGGCAAAACTATGCATCGGATGACTTCGAAACTTGTAGGTTAAGGGTTTTAGGACATTTCAGATCATTTGGCAGTGAAGCGCATGTCCAGTTCCACTCCGAAATGCTGTTTATGGATTTTGGTCGCTACCAAGCGATCAGGGTTATGCTGGCGTTTTCGGGGCTCTCTCGGCCTCGAAACTTATCCAAATCGTTGCCACTAGACCATGGGATGTCATTTTATAATGGATGCAAATTTGAGCCCCAACAAGAAGGTGAATCTTTCTTTCAATGTTGGGAAAGATTTAAAGATCTCCTGCTTGCTTGCCCACATCATGGCTATGAGAGTTGGCGAATTATAAATTTTTTCAATGATGGATTAAGTTCCAAAATGCGCCAATTTGTGGAGATGATGTGCAATGGCGAGTTTATGAGTAAAAATCTAGATGAGGCTTGGAGTTACTTGGACATGTTGGCTGAAAATGCCCAATCTTGGGATAAACCTAATAACTCCAAACTCACTCAAGAGAAAGGAGGGATCTATGTCCTTAAGGAGGAAGACGATGTAAATACAAGGATAGCCAACCTTACAAGGAAGGTTAAGGCCATGGAACTTAGTAAAAATGGAGTTCCCAAGTCCAATAAAGCTGTTGAAACCATATGTGGGATTTGCCTCACCGATTTACACGCTACGCAAGATTGTCCCACAATTCCTGCATTTCAAGAGGTATTACATGAACACGCCAATGCCACATATGGTTATCAACGACCTTTCAATGGACTGGTAGGTAATACGTACAATGAGAGTTGGAAGAACCACCCAAATTTTAGTTGGAAGAATGCTCCTACGGGCAATCCTACCAACTTTCAAAGAGGGCCACCCATGCAAAATATGGCCCCACCTCAATTCTCAATGGAGGATACCTTGAAGGCGTTTATACAAGGGCAAACGCAAATCAATCAAACAAATCAACAATTGTTCCAAGAGCTTAAAGTCTCGGTTGATAAGATTAAGGGACGCTTGAATGCTAGGGAAGGGACCTTTCCGGTCCAACCTTAGCCCAATCTAAAGCGAGTACATGAAGTAAGCATCCCTAATCCTTCCAACCAAAACATGGAGCAAGCCAAATCCATCACCACCCTTAGAAGTGGAAAACAAATTGACAAAACTATTCCGGTGAAGGCCGATGAGCCTAATGATTCGGTAAATTCTGATGATGAAGATGGATCTAACTTAGCCCCACAACAACCGGAACGCATTTACAAGCTCGTAGCACCATTCCCTTCAAGGTTGGTTGCCCCAAAATCTCTCCCAAATTCTCATGATATTCTAGAGATTTTCAGACAAGTCAAGATTAATATCCCTTTGCTTGATGCCATCAAATAAATCCCCTCTTATGCCAAGTTTCTAAAAGACCTATGTACAACAAAACGCAAATATAATGTGCAGCAAAAGGCCTTCTTAATGAGCAAGTGAGTGCCATCCTCACTCAAAAGACCCCCCTAAAATTCAAAGATCCCGGTAGTCCCACCGTCTCATGTATCACTGGAGACTACCGGATTAAGCGTGCCTTGTTAGATTTGGGGGCGAGTGTGAACTTGATCCCATACTCGGTATATGAGCAATTGGGTCTTGGTGAATTAAAACCCACCAAAACCACGTTGAAACTCGCTGATAGATCTATCCGTGTACCGAGGGGGATAGTTGAGGATGTTCTAGTCCAAGTTGACAAATTCTACTACCCAGTAAATTTTATCGTCTTGGACACACAACTGGTTTTAGATGCTAGCACTCAAATACCGGTAATATTAGGCCGCCCATTCCTTGCCACATCAAACGCAATCATCAATTGTCAGAATGGGGTGATGCAACTATCTTTTGGAAACATGACACTAGAGGTGAATGTGTTTCACTTGGGCAAAAGACATAGGGATGTCGATGATGATGAGTTCTTCGAGGTAAACATGCTTGAAACTTTTGAAGAAGAAGAACTCCTCCAACTTGAACCACTAGAAAGCTTGGAGACATGCTTAGCACATTTCATGGATTCTGAAGACCCCATCATTAGTGAAATTGTGCAAGCATTAAATATAGAGAGACCGGTAGTTAGTACTAGCCGGTGGAGGCCCCATTTTGAAAAATTGCCACCAACCACATCAAGGCCTCTACCGTCTAACATCAAACCACCGAAGCTTGACCTTAAACCATTGTCGTCCGAGCTTAAATACGTATATTTGGGTCAAGAGGAAACATTCCCAGTTGTCATTGCCTCCCACCTAGAGAAAGACCAAGAGCTCAAGTTGAATGAGTTACTCAAAGAACATAGGGAAGCCATAGGTTGGACAATAGCGGATCTCAAAGGGATAGATCCTTCGGTTTGCACTCACCGAATACACCTTGAAGAAAATGCAAAAACGACTCGACAACCTCAAAGACGGTTAAATCCAAACATGATGGAGGTTGTCAAAGCCGAGGTATTAAAACTATTGGATGTGGGTATTATCTACCCCATCTCAGATAGCCAATGGGTGAGTCCTACCCAAGTTGTCCCCAAGAAATCCGGTATTACCATCATTGAAAACGCCAACAACAAGCTTATATCGACTAGGGTGACCACCGGTTGGAGTATGTGCATTGATTATAGGAAGCTCAACACGGTTACTAGGAAAGACCACTTCCCTCTCCCATTTATGGATCAAATTTTGGAGAGGTTGGCAGGCCATTCCTATTATTGCTTCCTAGATGGCTATTCCGGATACAACCAAATTGAGATATCCCCAGAGGACCAAGAGAAAACCACATTTACATGCCTGTTTGGCACCTTCGCCTACCGAAGGATACCATTCGGGTTATGTAATGCACCTGCCACATTCCAACGATGCATGTTGAGTATTTTCTCAGACATGGTGGGTGAGTTTCTTGAGGTGTTCATGGACGACTTTTCTATTTTTGGTTGTACGTTTGATGAGTGCCTCAAGCATTTAAAGTTGGCCTTGATGAGGTGTGAGGAGAAGAAACTTGTATTAAACTGTGAAAAGTGTCATTTCATGGTACAAAGAGGAATAGTCCTTGGACATATCATCTCGTCCAATGGAATAGAGGTAGACCGGGCAAAAATTGACATAATTTCCAATCTACCACCACCCAAAAGCATACGCGATGTGCGGTCCTTCCTTGGACATGCCGGTTTCTATAGAAGGTTTATAAAGGATTTTAGTCATATCTGAAGGCCTTTATGCAACCTTCTACAAAAGGAGAACCAATTTGAGTGGAGTGCTGAATGTCAATTAGCTTTTTCAAAGCTAAAAACATGTTGACAACCGCTCCTATCATGCAACCACCAGATTGGTCCATTCCTTTTGAGTTGATGTGCGATGCGAGCGATTTTGCTATTGGGGCGGTGTTAAGCCAAAAGAAGGATAAAAAGCCCCATGTTATCTACTACGCAAGTAGGACCTTGAATCCCGCCCAAGTTAATTATTCGACTACGGAGAAAGAGCTTCTAGCTGTCATTTTTGCCTTGGACAAATTCAGGCCATACTTAATAGGATCCAAAGTTATTGTTTATACGGATCATGTGGCGCTGAAACACCTTCTTTCTAAGAAGGATGCTAAGCCCCGTTTGCTTAGATGGATCCTACTCCTTCAAGAATTCGACTTGGAGATCAAAGACAAGAAGGGGGTAGAAAATGTGGTGGCGGATCATCTATCCCGTCTAATCCTACCAAATTCCATTGACGAGTCACCTATTGAGGACTCATTCCCTGATGAGAAACTCTTTGTTGCTATGCATCCACCATGGTACGCTGATATAGCCGATTATCTTTCCACAGGTGCGATGCCGATTCATTGGACTGCGCAGGACAAATGTAAATTTTTAAGGGAAGTGCGCAGATTTTTCTGGGATGAACCTCTATTGTTTAAATATTGCCCAGACCAAATTATAAGGAGATGCATCCCCGATGATGAACATAATTCAGTCATCTCCTTTTGTCATGATCAAGCATGTGGGGGTCATTTTTCAGCCAAGAAAACAACTACGAAAATTCTGCAGTGTGGTTTTTATTGGCCCACACTATTTAAGGACACCCACGAGTTTTGCAAAGCATGTGAGCGCTACCAGAAGTTAGGAGGATTATCCCGTTGAAATATGATGCCTCTCACCCCAATTCAACATCTTGAAGTCTTTGACTGTTGGGGCATCGATTTCATGGGACCATTCCCCTCATCTTTTGGACATGTCTATATTTTGCTTGCCGTAGACTATGTGTCTAAATGGATAGAGGCTATCCCATGTAGAACCAACGATCATCGTACGGTTCTCAAGTTCCTCAAAGAAAACATAATTTCTAGATTTGGGATGCCTCAGGCCATCATTAGTGATGGTGGTTCTCACTTTTGTAATAGACCTTTCGAAACCTTAATGAAGAAATATGGTATTAGCCACAAAGTGAGTACCCCATACCACCCACAAACAAGTGGGCAAGTTGAAATCTCCAATAAGGAAATCAAGCAAATTTTGGAAAAGATGGTGAGACCGAATTGTAAGGATTGGTCCCTAAGATTAGATGATGCACTTTGGGCTCATCGTACCGCCTACAAGACTCCCATTGGAATGTCCCCTTATAGACTTGTCTATGGGAAAGCATGCCACTTGCCTGTGGAGATAGAACATAAAGCCTATTGGGCAATTCGGGCTTTAAATTTTGACATGGACAAGGCTAGCTCGCTTCGCAAACTTCAATTAAATGAGCTTGATGAGATCCGGAATGATGCATATGAGAACTCAATAATTTACAAGAGTAAGATGAAGGCTTTCCATGACAAGCACATCTTCAAGAAATCTTTCCATGAAGGACAGAAAGTACTCTTGTATAATTCCCGACTTCACCTTTTTTCGGGAAAATTACAATCTTGATGGACCGGCCCATATATTATCAAAGAAATTTTTCCTCATGGGGATGTTGAGATTGAAAATACAGCAAATGGTAACTGTTTTAAAGTTAATGGACAACGCCTTAAACCATTTGTTGAGAAATGTGATTAAGAGGACATGTCCATCACTCTGAATGATCCTATATATCAGGATGATTGATCTCTTAGTCTGATGGAGGTATAACATAGGTAGTGTTGGGGCTCAAATTTGCACCCATTGTAAAACAACATCCCGTGGTCTATTGATAATGATTTGGATAAGTTTCGAGGCCAGGAGAGCCCCGAAAACGCCTGCACAACCCTGATCGCTTGGTAGCGATCAAAATTCATAAACAGCATTTCGGAGCGGAACTGGACATGCAATTCACCTCCAAATGATCTGAAATGTCCTAAAACCCTTAACCTACAAGTTTCAAAGTCATCCAGTGCATATTTTTACCTGCGCACCTCGAAATGTGTTTCGTCCCTGCCCGAAACTGACCAAAAGGGTCTGTAAGCCTACAGCTACCATTTCAGAGTTGAACTAGACATGCTCTTCACCGCCAAATGATCCGGAGCGCCCCAAAACCCTTAAATAGCAAGTTTGAAGTCATTACGATGCATATTTCCATGCGCGCGCTCCCCGGAACAACGTTCCTATACGACAAGCCGACCCGGAGGCTCCAAATTAGGAAGGAAGTACCAAAATTAGCAACATCTGGACTTCCACAGCCCACCCCGTTCATTCAGGAGGTCAATCCTAGCCTAAAAGTGGCTTGTCGACAGTGAGTGCATGTCTAGAAAAGGTAGCTGTCCTTTGGAGGTCCCTCGTCGGAGCTGAAATGCTGAAATTTTCTAAGTGCTGGAATCCTGAAAATCTGGCTAAGTAGTGGGAAAGCGCCGGCAAAACACATGCGCCTGGCCTCCAACCACATGCGCCTGACCTCCAACCACATGCGCATGCACTCTATCAGTGAAAGGAAGTGAATGAAACACTTTTTCGAAAAGCGCCGGGAAATGCGCCAGTAAAGGACATGAGCCTGGCCTCCAACCACATGCGCCTGGCCTCCAACCACATGCGCTTGACACTGTTTTCCACCACATGCGCCGGGAAATACCCGACGGGCGGACCTGAACCTGATTATCCCCTATAAATAGTGAAGTCACTTTACTCATCAGCACGAGATCATCCCCCGCCGACCTCAGAGTGATGTAAGCACCACATGCGCTTACTTTCTCTCCCCTCACCGGATGCCTTGGCCGGAGTGGATTCCCTCGCTGGAAACCCTCTCCGGAAAGGGATTTCCTCGCCGGAATCCCAAGTTCAGGAAGAAAATCCTGAAATTTTCTAAGTGCTGGGCACATGCGCCGGCATATCCCCCACATGCGCTGGCTTTTTCCCCCACATGCGCCGGATTTTCTGGCCAGAAAAATCTGAATTTTCTCTAAGTCCGGGAGAGAAAATGCGCCTACTCTTTGGTTCCAGGGGCATGTGCACTGCCACATGTGCCCGGAACACCTCTCCTTCATTTGTTTTTTGTGCAAAATGGGCACATGCGCCCGGATGATGACCACATGCACTCGGATGATGACCACATGCGCTTGACAGATGATGTAATGCCACATGCGCTTGTAAAATGGCCACATGCGCCTGTACACACTCCCCCATGCTCCTGGACGCTGATGGGAGGGGTGGACCTTCCGTCGCACTGCCCGCCTTCGTCCGAGATCGGATTTTGATGAAACCGCCTCTCCTGGATGCGTCTCGATGAGATCTATCCATCCACCGGATCAGGTTCTCCAACGGTCAATGATAAATGGCGCAAATCAGTGTTTTGGTCCAAAATAACCAACACTTGGCCAATTTTGTAGCTCCAGAAATCCTTCTGAAAGAGCCGAAAATGGCCGAAAACGAGAAGAATCGAGCGGAATTGGACCGAGCCCGAGAGGGAAGCCTTTCTTCTACATGACATGATACACCATAATCATACACCGCGATGAGGTTATCCGATCTCAGGACCCTCGAATACCCTAATCAAGTGGTCGGCAAGCCCGCTACTTAGTCATTTTCAGCCCTGGGAAATGCCCTGTTGGACCGAAAATCGACTTCTGCTAAACAAATCGGAACGCGATCGCACCGCGATCTTCGTGGACGTAATCCGCCCCTGTTCAAAGACGGTCATCGATAATATTCATCGATTTCCCTGATTAGACCGCAGACAAATCCATTATTTAGTCATTTTCAGCCCTGGGGAGTGCCCTGTTGGCCCGGAAATTGACTTAATCGAAATGCGATCGCACCGCGATCTTCGTGGACGTAATCCACCCCTGTTCAGAGACGGTTATCGATAATACTCTCCGGTCTCTCTAATCAGACCGCAAACAGGTCCACTACTCAGTCATTTTCAGCCCTGGGAAGTGCCCTGTTGGCTTGAAAATTGACTAATGCCAGTTGAAATCAACCGCGATCTCGAAGACGCCGAGGCAAAGCTGAAGTACTCAGGCTATCCTACAGCCGGGTCAAGCATTCACGGGGCACCGATCCCCATTATTCATAAGAAATTGGCATATGTGGGTACCCATCGGACCCTATACTTAGCACTTACAGGCATCGAAAATAGCCGATCTAGCCTATTGAATTTGGATCCTCAAAAGATCTTGGCCCGACAAAGCCTATTTGATCCCAAATAGATCATTGAAAATACTCAGAAGAAAGAGTGTTCTCGAAGACGAGTCGCCCGACTCCAGAAGAAATACATTTACTTTACTGTACAAAGCTCTATTCATCCTGGATAAAGGTCCGAGGCTAAACCTAAGGGGTTATGGTTACCACGAGAAACCACAAACAAAGAGTTCTAACTAAGCTTGAAACATCTTGCTATGGACTGCCACTATGAAATAGACAGTCGATGCCCTACCCATCAACAACGGGTCCGTTGGTTGAGCTGATGAGGTAGTTGCGGATTGCTTTCCTAAGGTCACCCGTCATAAAAATATGGGCGTGGGCTTTTGTTGAGCTCATAATTGTGCATATTCCAACCCCAATTCATCACTCATTGTGCATGATATACATGTTTAAAGGACCAACTTAATACATGATGTGTGATTGTAAGAATAAGATGGAGAGTTCACCATTTGAAGGCTAATTGTAGCTTCTTACAAGTATTGAAGACTATAGGATGAAGCAGGAAGAAGGATCAAGGAAAGACAAGCAAGGAGAGAAGAGAAAAGAAGAAAGAAAGAAAGAAATAGAGAGAAAAAGAGGCCAGACCGGTAGGCTGACCGGTCGGCCACCCCCTTTGATACACTCTATATGATGGATAGCTTGGTCCGACCGGTCATGACCGGTCGGCCATAGTCGCTGGAAGAAGAATATACAAGCCCGACTGGTCATGACCGGTCGGGCATAGTTGCTGGAACCATTAGGAACGCAGCCGACCGGTCATGACCGGTCGGCCATGGTTGCTGAGACCCTGCTGAAGACCTCCGACCGGTCATGACCGGTCGGACAACGTTGCTGGAAGAACTGTCTATTGAGGCCGACCGGTCCAGACCGGTCGGCCATGCGTAATTGCCACTTTCTATTCCTGGAACTCCGATTTCTTCTGTGCAATAGCGTAAGATTACGCAAATTCTGGAACGTTCCTGCATATTGGACTCCTCCAAGCTATAAAAGGGCTTCATCCCTTCATACCAAGGGGGGCTACGACGTGGAGATTGCTGAGGAGACGGATTCTACTTCAGATTTCCTGTTTTAGTTGGTTTTTCTATGTTTTTAGAGGCTTTTAGTTCAAGGATGTTAGAGATGAACTAAACCCTCTTAGCTCTAGCTAAGAGGGGAAGCTTTTGATTCGTTTTTGATGGATTAATGCAACCTAGGTTTCCTTTTATGTTTTAATTGAAGAATTTTAGTTCAATTTGAGTTTGATTCACGTACTATGTTTATTTCTACTTTGATCTCTTGATGACTCCGGGCTCATGTGATTTTTAGTGATCCTAGCATAGTATCTTAGCTTTTGAGCATTATTCATGCTTGTGTAATGCATTGATCTACCATCGACTCCGGGCATGGTAGACGCTTTGATTACCTTGTATGCAATGGCCTGATTTTCATATGGGAACTCATGTAACTGAAGTTCTTATATTTTGTGTATGATCTGGAATATGTGTTTCGTGATTGATTTTGATTTAAATAGAGTTCAAATCATGAGTTGTAATCAGGTCTAGTGACAGGACTTGGTGTAGGCTATGGTTATGAATCTCAAATAGATTGGAAAGAGGCTTGGCCTATACAATTGAGTGTGCCCAAGGCCTGAGCGTAGTTGTGGGAATCAAATCAGTTATTAAGTACTTGTTCCAGATAATTGTGATTGAACCGCTCTATATTCCAATCGGATAGAGAAGGAATTCGATTCCGATTGAGTTATGAGAAACCTAGTTGTGTTAATGCATTGAAACGTATCAAGAGTGGATCCTTGGCGCTCTAGTGACTTTTTAGATTGAATTTACCTTACCCATTCACTGTTTAAAACCAATTTCTTATTTTCCAGTTTTAGTTCTTAATAGGATCTTAATTATTAGTTGTTTTAGTTAAATTCTGAGGATACCCATTCATAAATCTCTGTGGGAACGATACTCGGTCTTACCGAGTTTATTACTACATCACAGCCCTACACTTGGGGAAGCGAACAGCTTTAGGTTATGCCGACCAACATTTCGAGGTTCGTGTATTCCAGCGGTCACCTGTTCACAGTAACAGGCGCGGGCCCAGAGTTGCACCACTCGATTAAAACCCTCGTTCGGGAACGTTGCGGAGTGCTTTGCTAAGGTCACCCGTCATAAAAGTACGGGCGCGAGCCTTGGGTCATGCCGACCAACATTCGAGGATCGTGTATTCTAGCGGTCACCTGTTCACAGTAACAGGCACGGGCCCCGAGTTGCACCACTCGAATCCTGACAGTCTCTCAACCCGGACAGTCCGAAAGAAAATGAGACATAGACATCCGGCGTGTCTAACAAATGTGGCTCAGTCCATAACAAGAAAACAAAGGTCTAAACGACCTTGAACTCAAGATCATAATCCCCAGCGGATTAGTCTTTTGCCTTCCAATCAAGGGTGATCAACCGTTGATGTAATTAAAGGCTCGTGACCAGTATCACAGCCTGAAATGTAAAAGATCTCAGAATCTCTGGAATAAAATTCACCTTGCGATATCTCTCTCTTGTGTACACTTTGTGATTGCTTATGATTGTCTATGAATGTCTCTATACTCAGAATTCCCCCAGAATAAAAGAAACACGAAAGAAAAAGAAAGAAGGACTGCTGACGAGTAGTTCTGATCTTTCCCCCCTTTTTTCTAAGTTCTAACAAACTGGCGACTCTGCTGGGGATTATTCAATACTAGGATCTCTGGTTATTTCTGAGTAAATGGACATTCTAAGATAAATCATTTGCAGACACTAATGTGTACATGGGAAAGGCTACCGCAAGGAGAAATGTTTGGCGCCTTCACGGGCGTCAAACTGGCGACTCTCAACGGGAACATTCTTCCCTTCATCTTTAAGGCAAAAGAATTCCGAAGCTTTGCATAGCATGCACGTAGTTTGTACTTGTATGTTTCTGTCTATCCACTGTTGAGCCGTATCGCGATTGGTAAGGTCGCGTCCTTTCTCTTTCCCAAGCGCGCGGAATATTCTAATGCGTGTATGACTGTGCAGAGAGAGAGTGATAGAGAGAGTGATAGAGAGAGAAAGACAGAAAGAGAATGACAGAGAAAGAACCAAACCAATGGCATTTACGATGATCTTCTTAGCAGCCGGAGGATTTTACTTCCCCCATCTGGCAGCAACCTCTGAAGCCGGATGGCAGATTGTGCAGAAGCGCAAGACCGTCAAGAAGACTGAGAACAAGAAGGTTATCCCAGCTGAGACGGAGAGGACAGCAAGGGTGCAGAGCAGAACAAAGAGACAGTGGAAGCCAGTCTATAGGGGCGATGCCCGCGATTCCGACAGAACTACCGTGTCAGCCAAGCCAGAGTTCTCCTTCGTCGATATTGACTTCCCAGCGATACCGAAGACAACATCGTCAGCGAAGATACCGAATAGATCCGCTGTTCGACAGTCGACTAAGATGACGATGAAGACAATCCCTACTGAAGCTGCCGTGATCAAGACGAGGCCGCAGCGAGCGCAAGTAATGATGGTGTAGGTCACCGAAGGAGAGGCAAGTGAGGGCTCCAGTTGCCTAGGGGGCAAACAGAAGCCCAGCTGAACCTACTCGACAGTCTGTGGAGGAATGCCAGGGGGCAGCAGGAGAACTAGCTACCGCCGAACCACAAGCTCGCCCGAGAAACGTTGTGTTCGGACGTGTACCACCGCTGGCGTCTCAAGCCACGAGAGAAGAACTGTCTCAGACAGTTGCGGACCTGATGCGTCAGGAAAGAGAAAAGGAGAAGAGAGGAAAATATGTATACCGGGTGCCGTACTTACCCGAGGTCCACGATCTCCCATTTCCCAACAATTTCAAGCGTCCAGACTTCCCTAGATTTGATGGCAGAGGATCGCCAGAGGAACACATGGCTCAATTCATGACAATGATGGGCAACCTGTCGACAATGCCCCAGTACTGTATCAGATTGTTCGGCTCGACGCTCACGAGCAAGGCATTCCAGTGGTACATGTCATTACCCGCAGGGTCAGTCAAGTCCTGGGAGCAGATGCAGGACCTGTTCATTTCCAAATTCTTCTCTACCGAGCGAGAAGTCTCACTGACAGATTTAGCCTTGGTTCGTCAAAGGCAGGGAGAGTCGGTCGAAAAGTTCATCGACAGGTGGGGGACTATAGCAGCACAATGCCGGGAATTGCCCAACGAATCTGAGCAGGTCAAGATGTGCATGCAGGCCATGGATGCGATGATCTCATTTGGCTTATCTGGACACAACTTCTCGACGTTTCGAGACCTCGCTACGAAAGCCCACCTGGTGGAAGGAGCCACATCCAGGGCGCAGTTCAAGGCAGAGAAGCCTAGGAGAGAAGCCGGAAGGATGATAACATCTAACTACGTCGACAAAGGAAAGGGTTCGAATGACAGGAAACGCCCAAACACCAAGCGTAGAGTTGAGGCCAGGCCAGTGACCACGATTCAAGACAAAGGCAAGAGTTTTCAGAGGCCGCGACATCTCACGATAGAAGAGCGTAATCTAGCAAACGGACCTTATACCTTCGACATGGAAGATCTGGTTCCGATCATGGAACAGCTGGTCGAAGAGAGGTTAATAAGACTACCAGAATGCACACGCCCGGAGGAAGCGAAGATGGTCGATCATCCCAACTACTGCAGGTATCATCGTGTGACCACCCACAAGACTGAAGACTGCTTTATCCTAAAAGGCAAGATTCAACGGATGATCAATGATGGCACCATCAATATGAAGGCGGAAGAGGCAAACCGGAACACTGCGACAATGGTGTCTGCCCTCCCTGTGCCAATTCAAATTCCAACGGCGAATCCATTCCCAGAATCAAAAGAGTCGTGGACACTTGTGAGCAGCAAGAAGAGGCTAGAGAACAAGAGAAGACTCTTGGAGAAAGAGAGGAAGATGAAGAACAAAATGAGAAGAAGAAATGTTGGACAAGAACAGCCGCGTGCACAGCCCGTTCAGTGCGCCATGTCTCAGTGGTCGCTCAACCAGGGGCCAGAGACAAGGACCAAGTCCTAGAGAAAGGAGAAGTCAATGTAGTGGTCTGCAGTCAGGAAAGCAGGTCGTACAGAGAGAATTTTCGAGGTGACCAGACCCTAGAAGGACGAATGCGGTCATAGGTGAGCTATCAGGGACACCTCGAGAAAAAGAACCGGCAGAAGCAGTCAATGAGCCAGCAGCTGACCAACGAGATCACGCTCGAGATAAGGCACCAGTGATGTATGATGTGGTGTCTCATCTGAAGAATGTTTCGGCCTGACTTAGCATCTACGATGCCCCGTGCCTTTCGAAGAAATATCGAGAAATGTTGCTCAACGCATTGCTCGATCAAGAAGCCCGCGAGGTCATGATAGCAGAGATCGAGTCAGAAATGGAAAGGATGAAGATAGCGGGAACTGGGGATCGACCCGCAGAACAGGTCATGCAGATCGATCGATCGTCCATGATCGCATTCTCTGAAGAAGACAGAACGATCAGCTTGACAGACCACAACCGCCCGTTGATGGTGACAGGTCTCATCCGAGACATAGAGGTCCGAAGATGCATGCTGGACGATGGATCTGCTGTGAATATTATGTCTCTGAAGACATTGCAGCAGTTGGGTTTCAGACAGACAGCACTTCGCCCAAGCGCCATGGTTATCCAGGGGTTCAATCAGGATGGTCAGCGTGTCCTAGGGTCCATTACTGTCATGCTGGAAATAGAAGAATTGAGCACCAAAGTCACTTGTCAGGTGATCGATGCGATGACGAAATACAATATCTTGTTGGGACGACCGTGGCTTCATCAATACGGCATTATTCCCTCGATATACCACCAATGCTTCAAGTACAATAGAGATGGCGTCCAGTTAGAGTGGCGACAGACCCGAGGCCATACTCCGTCACTGAATCTTTCCTAGCAGATGCACAATACTATCAGGAGAGCGAGGAGGCCGAGACCGCCAGAAAAGCCAACGAACCGACAAAGGTGGCACAGGGGGCAGAACCCCAGGGCGAGAATCTAAGACAAGCGGACGAAGCTCCGCGAGTGGTCGCTGAAGCGACAAGGGCTCATAGAGGAAATCCGTTGCAAAGGAAGAAGTTTTATTTGATACCGAAGCACCTCCGGAAGGAAGGGCAGTCGGTGTTGAAATAGATGACAAGCCAACAGATGAGCGTGTTGCAGTCCAGCTTCAATATGCCGGTGCCAAAGGTTGAGAGGATTCGTCCCTTCCCTAAAGCTCCGACCCAGTTCTGCGTGCCGCCGACAATGGGAGCCAGGCATGAGATAAGATTTCAGGCTGGACTCCACAACCCATTGCAGATCGAAGAGAACGCGAAGAGAACACCGGTAGAGACACCGCCCATTGAAGAAGAAAGATATAGCAAGGCCAGTAGAAACATTATGAGGAACATGGGGTTCATCTGTTCAGAACCGCCAGCTCGGAAAGGCATGCTAGCACCCTTCGAAGTAAAGACGAAGGTATACAGAGGAAAAGAAGCCCTGGGGGCAGGATGTGAGATCAGACATATTAACATGGTGACAATTAGTACCGTGGAAGAGGTGAGGCTCGCTGGACCGAATGAAGTCGTACAGCCGAGTGTCGCGCCAGAGCAGATCGAAGATGGGGGTCAGCCCACGATAGATGAGCTACAAGAAGTCAATCTGGGGACCACCGAAGAGCCGAGGAATACTTATATCAGCAAGAACATTCCAGAAGAAGAGAGGGAGAGCTACATTCAACTCCTGAAAGAGAACAGAGACGTGTTCGCATGGACCTATTCTGAAATGCTAGGACTGAACCCGGCAATCGCGATGCACAGGTTGAATATCGTGAAGGAGAAGAGGTCGGTCAAACAGCCACAGAGACGCTTCCATCCTGACATCGTCCTGAAGATAGAGGAAGAGGTGAAGAAGCTGCTTCAGGCCGGGTTTATCAGGGAAGTTCAGTATCCTAAATGGATCTCGAACATAGTACCTGTAAAGAAGAAGAGCGGCCAGATCTGGGTGTGCGTTGATTTCCGCAACTTGAACGAGGCTTGTCCCAAAGATGACTTTCCTCTACCCATCCCGGAGCTCCTGATCGATAGCACGTCAGCATATACAACAATGTCCTTTATGGACGGCTACTCAGGGTATAATCAGATCCGAATGGCTCCAGAAGATGAAGAGTCCACTGCCTTCCACACATCTCTCAGGATATTCTATTACCGGGTGATGCCGTTTGGGCTGAAAAATGCAGGCGCCACGTATCAGAGAGCGATGCAGGTAATCTTCCAAGACATGATGCACAAGCATGTGGAATGCTATGTCGATGACCTGGTAGTGAGGTCCGACGGACATCAACAGCATCACGAACATTTGAAGTTAGTATTTCAGAGGTTGAGGAAGAAGAGCCTCCGTATGAACCCTTTAAAGTGCGCCTTTGGGGTGTCCTCCGGAAAATTCCTTGGCTTTGTGATCAGGCATCGGGGAATCGAGATTGACCCCGCGAAGATCAAGGCGATCCGAGAAATGCCTCCTCCGAAGAATTTGAAAGAGCTGAAGAGCTTCCAAGGGAGAGTCGCTTACTTGCGGCGATTCATCTCGAACCTGTCAGGTTGCTGCCAGCCTTTCTCTCGACTGAACAAGAAAGACGTCCGCTTCGAGTGGGACGAAGCGTGCCAGAAAGCCTTCGATTCCCTAAAAGAGTTCCTAGGGAAAGCCCCAGTTCTCGCAGCGCCAATCGAGGGGAAGCCTCTGATACTGTATGTAGCAGTGGGAGAGAACTCACTGGGGGCACTGCTCGCCCAGAAGAATGAAGAAGGGAAAGAGAATGCTCTGTACTATTTGAGCCGCACGCTCGTCGGCGCTGAGTTTAATTACTCACCGATTGAGAAGATATGCCTGGCCTTGATATTCGCTGTGAAGAAGTTGAGGCATTATTATCTGTCATATCAGATTACATTGATCTCCAAAGCAGATCCTATCAAGTTCCTGATGAACCGACCTATGTTGTCCGGGTGTTTAGCCAAATGGGCCCTACTACTATCCGAGTTCGACATCACGTATCTGCAATCTCGAGCTGTTAAAGGGCAGGCGATTGCCGATTTTCTAGTAGCTCATCCGATACCGAAAAACATGGAAATGGAATGTGATCTGCCTGACGACCAGGCCATGATGGTAAGGGTCGCGAAGCAGTGGCGGATGTATTTCGACGGAGCCTCCGGAGCTGCAGGATCAGGGGCCGGTGTGATCTTCATCAGTCCTCAAGGCGACTTGATGCCCTACTCATTCACAATAGTGACGTCGTGCATAAACAACGAAGCAGAGTATCAGGCCCTCATCATTGGGTTACAGTTGGCAGGAGACATGCGAATCCGATCACTACAGGTATACGGTGATTCTCGGTTAGTTGTGGGACAGCTTATGACGGAATATGAAGTCCGCAAGCTGGAGCTGTCATCTCTTTGCCATCAGGCCCGAGCCCTATTCGATCATTTTCGGGACAGTACAATGTCACACATCCCAAGAGCTGAAAATTCTCAAGCAGACGCATTGGCTAACCTGGCCGCGGCTCTCGCGCACCCAGGGGGCAGCCCACTTCAAGTCACCATAGAAGAAAGGAAAATATTACCATCCCTCACAGCGGCCGAGAATGTCACGAGTGCAAGCCCTGTACATTGCTTTGAGATCACAGAAGAGGAAGATTGGAGAAGACCATTCTCTGATTACTTGAAGTATGGGTTCTTACCCGAGGATCCGCAGATGCGCACTCAAGTCAGAAGGCGTGCCAGCTCGTTCGTCCTCTTAGAAGAGGTACTGTATCGACGCTCCAGCGATGGAACGCTGTCAAGATGCCTGGCCCGAGAAGAAGTTCATGATACGCTGAGAGAGGCGCACGGAGGAGAATGTGGTGCCCATCAAGGCGGACGGAACCTACATCATCGAGTGCGGCACATGGGCTATTATTGGCCCACCATGGTGAAAGATGCGATGGACTACGTCAGAAAATGCCATCAATGTCAGATACATGCTGACATCATACATATACCTCCAGAAGAGCTGCATCAGTCAGTGATGTCTTGGCCCTTTGCGGCCTGGGGTATGGATGTGATAGGCCCCATTAGCCCCTCTTCCTCTCAAGGGCACCAGTACATACTGGCGGCAACAGATTATTTCTCTAAGTGGGTTGAGGCTGTGCCCCTGAAGAACGTGAAAGCTAAACAAGTGGAGGGTTTCATCCGGAACGCCATCATCTATAGACATGGTATTCCCGATCGGATCGTCACGGATAATGGCACGCCCTTCCGAAATGCCGTGATCGACAAGCTGTGTGCCAAGTTCAAGATCAAGCATTGCTACTCAACACCCTATTATCCTCCTGCAAACGGGCTTGCTGAGGCATTCAACAAAACCATCGTGAAGATTCTGAAGAAAACGGTGGCAGAGAATAAGAAAGATTAGGACAAACGGTTACCCGAAGCACTCTGGGCATATCGTACTACGCACCGCACAGCAACGCGGGCTACTCCCTATTCACTAGTATACGGTACGGAGGCCATCATCCCTATGGAAGTTCAGGTCGAGTCCCTGCGAGTATCACTTCGAAACTCCCTGACTGATGAACGTAATGCTGAGCTCAGGATGGTCGAGCTCGATGCCTTGGACGAGAAGAGGCTCGCGGCACAACAACGGCTAGAGATGTACCAGAAGCATATCTCAACAGCGTATGACAAGCGAGTCAGGGGTAGATCCTTCAAGAAGGGTGACTTGGTGCTCGTAATGAAGCGACCGACAGCCGCGCACACTACAAAGAGCAAGTTCGACCCTAAGTGGGACCCGATATGCATCATAGAAGAAGTTTACTCCAACGGGGCCTACCGTTTAGTGAATTTCGACGGTGGCGGAGCCGGTTTTGCAATTAACGGCCGGTTCCTGAAGAAATATTACCCCTAATGGTCGACCTATTACTTTCCTTTACATAAATATGAGAAATGTAAACTCCCCAAGAGAGGGAATGTAATAACTAAGGATAAAAATGGAGAATGAAATGGAGTAGAATATGAAATTGCGGTTTTACCGCTTGTAGAGATACTCGGAGATATGTCTATGGACCTAGAGGGGGGGTGAATAGGACCTTTTTAAAATTCTTTTCACCTACTTATGCAATTCAACAAGTTTAAGCTAGGTAAGCAAGAACACCTTGGCTTCCAAGCCTTGGTGGGTCCAATCACAAGACTAGCAAGAGTTAAGCAATAACCAACCCTAGTCTAAGCATGCATAAGAAGGAAATGATTCAACTAATTAAGCTACTAACCTATGCACCTTGTGTAGACTTATGAGATTGGATCAATGAGCTCAAGTCTACACAAGTAGTGAAGGTACATCTTGTGCAAGGATGCCTAAAAAGTGCCTAGCATGCATTCATATCAATCATTCATAATCAAGCAATTAAACTAACAATGCAAAGATATCAATGTGCTCAATAACAATCACAAACACAAGGATGTATAGTGGTTCGACTACGTGTCTACTCCACTCCCGGTTCAAGTACTCAACCCCTTTGAGCACACCGGCATTCACTATCGGAGGTTTTAAATGAGGTTCACCTCTCAACCTTTACACGGAGGTTTTATCGGTTCACCTCTCAACCGTATCCGGAGTTTTAGACATAGGCTAACTCTCAACCTTATCGCACGTTTACTCCCGTGTCGGAGGCTCCCCCTTGGAGACTTAGTTTAGGCCCGGCTGACGGGCCAAGGAACGGCTAACGTCCCTAAGGCGAGTTGACAAACAAACTCTAAAATGGACTCTCAAATGAGACAACTTACTTGTCGGATGAGCCCCTTGTTTAGCGCCGTAATGGGTTGCTTGATCTCCGCTCTCCCGTGCTTCAATCAGCTTCCCTTTGCTCCCTCGATCGTGTCGCCGTTGCGTCGCCAATGCCTCAGCCACATTCGATCAAACACCTTGCATGCGATGCCTTGAAATGCCCAAGGTGCTAGGAGGATGGGTGAATCTCATACATGGGATGTGTAGGTTGTTCCAACTAGGAGATTCACCTAGAGAGTCTTCTAGAGGTCTTGGACAAAGGATATACCTATGTGGATTAGTGTCACACCTCTAGATTTGAGAGAGGTATCAAGTCATCTCTTGATAGCATTTGAATGCCCATACTTGTGCTTGAAACACAAGGGATATGACTTGACAACCTCCTCTTAGAGGCCCCAAATGATGTATAAGATGAGTATGGAATGGGCTCTCTAAAACCTCTCACCATTGCCCAAGAATGGAGCACCATATATATAGAAAAGAGGGCTCCAACGGCTCTAAAACGGGCAGAAAACGGTCATAAACGACCTGTCCCGACCGGTCATGACCGGTCGGACAACCCTGCTGGAAGGTTTCATCAATGCAGGTCAAACACACTGGCCGACCGGTCATGACCGGTCGGCCCCCTTTGCTGGACAGCCAAGATGCCCCAGGCCGACCGGTCATGACCGGTCGGCGCCCTCTGCTGGATGAAGGAAATCCTCCAGGCCGACCGGTCATGACCGGTCGGCCATACTTGCTGGCCACCATGAATTGAAAACGGCCGACCGGTCATGACCGGTCGGCTGGCCATTGCAAAAAGCAGCAAGGCTGCTGGCCGACCGGTCATGACCGGTCGGACCAGCCTGTTCCCCCTATAAATGCTGAATCTTCTCATGTTTCAGCCAATTCACTTTGGCCAAGGTTTGGGTGATCAAATGGGACACCTAGGGCCTATCAATGATGCCTAAAGGGTTCTAAATATGGTCAAGGTCATCAAGGATACAAGGGGGATAGGTTATGGTCGAGGTTAAGGCACCAAGGCATCTCATTTACCTGAATCTTCTTCCTTGATGCGGCTGGACGTCTTGAGTCTTCTTTCTTCGTCTTCTTTGGGCTCAACCGACTCTAGACTCACTGCTGTAAGTGATTGACAAACAAGGTGCACTAGTATGCCACAGAAAAGTGCACTAACAGAATACAGTAGATAAGCCTGTAATTACAAAAGCTAATCAGTTACTCCGTATTCTTGCAGGTCTTCCTTGCCCTTGCTATGGAGAAATAACCAAGAAGGACCATTCGTCTATGACACGAGCGTATCCCGAGTTCAGAAACCCTGGACACTCCCGAAATCGACGACAAAGGGAAGTATTACTCTTTTCATTTCATTCTACGTTCATCACTTTTTAGAATTGCGATTATTATTGTTATTATTGTAAACCATTCTAACACACATCACACAAACATAACACGATAGAAAAAAATAATTGCTATTGTCATTTCATTTAACAAAAGTTTGGTTGACATCTTTTCGACGCCATATACATGAATGGTCAAAAGGTAAGTATCTCTTACACCAACTACAAAATTTTCTAAAGGTAAGATCCTACGATCATTTTTATACATTTGAAGTCAAGAAGGAGAGTATCGGGAGCGAAAGATCAAAGCTTCTCCAAACATCCCGATATCAGCCTGATCACGGCCACCCTGGCAGTTTCCATCGCTGACTTTGCAGCAAATAACACCTCCGCAGGATCAGGAACATGTTGAAGTTCAGCAGTCAAATCCTCCAACTGCTTGCGCGCTGCTTCGCCCTCACTCTCGAGCCGCGTGACCGTTATATGACCCCGAGTAACTACTGACTCGAGACGGGCAGCTTCGAAGCTCACGGCGATCTTCTCCGCTTGTAGACGCTCAATCTCAGCGACGATTTCAGCTATATGGCCCAAGCACCCTTCATACTGTATCTTATTATTTTGTAGGGATTCTCGTGCGTTCACCGTAGAATGCGCGTGACGTTCCACTGCAGGTCCCAAAGACTCTACAATTCTACGCTTCTCCTCGATAGCAGGATCGGGCTCGACGCGCTCAACGGCCGCTACGTTTGCGAGGGAGCTCTCGAATGCAGAGATATGATTGACAACCACGAGTGCATCAGACCCAACTACTCCGACACAAGCTTCCAGCGCTTTCATGCCAGCACCTAGCATATGCCATTCTTGTGGATCGGCCAACGCCTTCGCAAGGCTAGACAGTGAAATTACGGTTTTACCGCTTGTAGAGATACTCGGAGATATGTCTAAGGACCTAGAGGGGGTGATATGGACCTTTTTCAAATTCTTTTCGCCTACTTATGCAATTCAATAAAATAAGCTTTGTAAGCAAGAACACCTCGGCTTCCAAGCCTTGGTGGGTCCAATCAAAAGACTAGCAAGAGGATAAGCAATAAACAAACCTAGCCTAAGCATGCATAGGAAGTAAATGATACAAATAATCAAGCTCCTAACCTATGCATCTTGTGTAGACTTATGAGAGTGGATCAATGAGCTCAAGTCTACACAAGTAGTGAAGGTACATCTTGTGTGGGGATGCCTATAAAGTGCCTAGCATGCATTCCTATCAATCATTCATAATTAAGCAATTAAACTAACAATGCAAAGATAGAATGTGCTCAAGAACAATCACAAACACAAGGATGTATAGTGGTTCGACTACGTGTCTACTCCACTCCCGGTTCAAGTACTCAACCCCTTTGAGCACACCGGCATTCACTATCGGAGGTTTTAAATGAGGTTCACCTCTCAACCTTTACACGGAGGTTTTATCGGTTCACCTCTCAACCTTATCCAGAGTTTTAGACAAAGGCTAACTCTCAACCTTATCGCACGTTTACTCCCGTGTCGGAGGCTCCCCCTTGGAGACTTAGTTTAGGCCTGGCTGACGGGCCAAGGTACGGCTAACGTCCCTAAGGCGAGTTGACAAACAAACTCTAAAATGGACTCTCAAATAAGACAACCTACTTGTCGGATGAGCCCCTTGTTTAGCTCCGGATTGGGTTGCTTGATCTCCGCTCTCCCGTGCTTCAATCAGCTTCCCTTTGCTCCCTCGATCGTGCCGCCGTTGCGTCGCCAATGCCTCAGCCACATTCGATCAAACACCTTGCATGCGATGCCTTGAAATGCCCAAGGTGCTAGGAGGATAGGTTTAAGAGCTCTACAACTTAGTGGGAATGGGTTGCCTAGAGTCTCTTACCTACAACGATCTCATCTTCGAGTTTAGGACATGGATTTGCCAATCAAGAAGCTTCCTAACTCTAGAGATCAAGAGGGGATGAAGGTCATCTTCTTCATGAGCTTGGAATGCTCTTAATCTTGTGTTAAAGCACAAGGAAGATGCCTTCCATAGGTCAAGGAATAAGCCTCAAAAGAACTCCTTCAATGGTGGCTTTCCTTCCTAAAAAATCCCTCTTGTAATGCCCAAAACCGGAGCACTATATGTAGCCCCAACGGTCATAAAACGGGCAAATAACGGTCATAAAGCGACCTGTCCCGACCGGTCATGACCGGTCGGAGCCCCCTGCTGGAGAACTTCAAGTGCATAGGCCACAAACATGGGCCGACCGGTCATGACCGGTCAGACCCCTTCACTGGACAGCCAAAACACCTTAGGCCGACCGGTCATGACCGGTCGGCGTCCCTTGCTGGACATGTGGACATGCCAGGCCGACCGGTCATGACCGGTCGGCCACACCTGCTGGACGGCTGAACAATGCATGAAGCCCAGAGCTGGCCGACCGGTCATGACCGGTCGGCAGGCCTTGCTGATTTCTTGGCATAATAACAGGCCGACCGGTCATGACCGGTCGGCAGCTTGTAAAAACAGCAGCAGATCTGCTGGCCGACCGGTCTTGACCGGTCGGACCAGCCTGGGTCCCTTCTGCAATGAGCTGAGTCCTTCTTTCTCCAGCATGATCATTGTGTCCAAGGTTGGGATGATCAAATGGGACACCAAGGGCCTATCTATGATGCCTAAAGGGTTCTAAATATGGTCAAGGACATCAAGGATACAAAGGGGATGGGTTTTGGTCGAGGTTAAGGCACCAAGGCATCTCATATACATGAATCTTCATTCTTGATGCAGCTGGACGTCTTGAGTCTTCATTCTTCGTCTTCATTTGGCTCAACCGACACTAGACTCACAGCCGTAAGTGATTGACAAACAAGGTGCACTAGTATGCCACGGACAAGTGCACTAACAGACAGCAGGCCCTTCAGCACGCTCTGACCAAAACAATCTAAATGTTCAAATGCAGGAATGTCCGGCATCATAGCAATGGCGACGCCTGAATCGACAGCAGCTGCAAGAAAGAATGCAAGACGAACAACTGATGCGTTAGCAAAAATGGAAGCAGAAACTACAAGTCATAATCTAATGTAAAGTGCGAAGGAGTTGTACCAGGAATGGCAGGAAGATCAATAGCAGGCTCCGAAAGTATGCACGTCCCAAAATCAACAACTGTTTCCAAAGCTTCGCTCGGCAGTTCAATAGTCACAACCGGAGACGATGCGATGGAAGTAGTAGAGGCAGGTACTGACCCAATAAGATCTGTAGAAATAAAATAATAATAACAAAATATGGTTAGTATGATTATGCAGGAATCAAAGAAGAAAGTACAAAGCAGAACCACAATCGCATTTCTTACCTTGTGCTCGCGGAATGTCGGGTCTGACTTGGACCGCAGCGGAGCGTGACGTATCCACGACCTCCGACTCAATAGGACAGTGTACTCGCGATGAACAGCCTGATGGAAGGACCGAAGAAGGATCGACGTTCCCCTCACGTATCTCAAGCCCAGGAACGGATTCCTCAGCGTTATCAGCACGAACTGGCAAACAAAGAGGAACATCCGTTGACAACCCCGTAGTCGGTGCCACAACAGCCTGAGAAACGAAGACTAAAGGCTCGGAAGAAGGTTGGACCCTGACGTTGTCGTAGAGTTGTGCTTCAATTGCTGCCATGGCAACATCGTCAAGATCACCTACACCCCCGACTCCGGTGTCATTATCATAGTAATTCGCGAGGGAATCATCGTTGTTGTGATCGTTGACATGGTCCAATCCCCAGTCATCACCAGAATAATCTACAGGTTCGTCTTCAAGTTGTGACCTCGAACCATCGAGGCACACCGCTCCCTGACCATCACCAGCTTCAGAACCATTTTCGGCATTGTCCCCCTCGACATCTGTAGGCTCGGACTCACCTCCGTCACGATTATCGATAATTATATCTTCTTCGTCCGCAATCTCCTCTGTAGCACCAGACCGAAGCTCACCTTCTTCGCGGCTATCGGCAACGGTCGCACCTACCACTATCTCTGGTGTAGTGATCTGCAACGACGGATCTGAACTCCCCCACTTCTTGATATGTAACATTTCTGCCTTTCTTAAGTTTTTCTCAGGTGCTAACGGGTGAACTCTTGGTGTGAGTCTTATCTTGACTCTCAACTGATCTCTCGCGCGGCCCGATGGAAGATTGTCAACGAAATCATCAGAAGGTCTAACTCCTGTCATGCCTTCCGTAGGCTCATCCTCTTCGACAGACGGAGGAGCAGTCTCTGCCGGAGGACGCGAAGATTCGACCCCTTGCTGACGTCTCTGCATAGGGACCCCGAAGCAATACCATCCGTCTAACGCTCCATCTTCTTTCCTACGAGTGATCGGCACGTTCAAGGAAGTCAGATGGCTGGTACCAGGAACTCCGACGGCCTCACGCTGCTCACAAAGATAACCTAGACCGTCCTCAGGAACGTCATTCAACCTTGGAGGAGAGAGATAGAGAGGGAAATCGACAGGTTTGGCATCCCAGATGCGCGCGTACTGATGCACCCACCATCTCATCCAACCATAAGAAGTCGCGGGACGTCGACTACCGCCAGGCAACACGAACCTCGCGCCAGTTCGCGTCAGCAAAAGTTGGTCCCACATCCACTCCCAATGGACAGGACCTGTGCCATATGCTCGTTCTATCCTCGTCATGCTTGGAAGAGTCGACGGAACACCCTGATCGTAGCCGAACTGTCTGGCGAACCTACTCGGGTAGTAAGGCTCGCGCCAGAACTCCATGCCTTCGCGGAATGGGAGAGAGGCGGTCCGGATTGATATTAGGAATTCTCTGTCAGAAGAGTCAACCGAATCCTCATCATCGACGACTTCGATATCTTCATCAGCAATGGAAGCAGGAAAATGGTAAAAGTCAACTTCATTCTCACTGCAGATCCTGGAAGACATGTTCGCTCGCCTCAAGTGTAAGGCTGCGATGTAGTAATAAATCTCAGTAAGACCGAGGTCGATCCACAGGGAAGGAGGTAAACAATTCCAAATACTCTAATAACTAGAATCTAAGAAGTTTAAGAAAGTAGTTTTTCACATGAAATAGGAAAATTTGAAAATAAGAAGAACTAGAGCATCAAGGATCCACTTGTAGTAGTCCAATGCCAATCCATTCATCCAAGTACAACACAATTAGAATCAAAGTCCTATCTCTCATCTAATTGGAAGATATAACATTCAAGCACAAATAGTCCCACTTAAATCTAGAAATCAGATTTCTAGTTCTAATGGAGCACATAGAACTTGAACTTGTAGCCTTCGGAGTAACAGTCATGCCTATGGACTATGGCATGCTCAAGGGTTACTACAATTCGAATTCAAACAACCCAATCATGATAATTCTCAGAGGATTGCAAGGAACTCATGTCCGGAGTACACAAACTCTCACAATTCATTTAAAAATCCAAACTTTATTCAAACTAGAAGTTCAAAATCCAAAATTAAGAAAAGGGTACTTGAAATAAAAGAATTAAAGCATTGAAACCAACTACAAATTTCACCTCTAGCTCTAGCTAAGAGGTTAGCTAAGGAAAAGCATATTAAAACTAGAACTAGAACTAAGAAAAGGAAGAAAAACTAGCTGAAGGAGGCTAAGAAGCCTCCTATGACTTGAACTATTTTCTTCCCACGTCCTTGCTTGATTTGGAATAGAAGAGAGCACCTCCTTTTATAGTGCAGCAATAGTACAACAACATAGTAGAATTTGTTTCGCTTGGTATGGCTTAACCAATGGTCGGATTGCCTTCAAATTTGATTTGTTGCTTCCTTGTAATGTGATCTTCCTCATAGATGATTTAGATTTCCAAGATTATCCTCTGAATGGGCCCACCAATCATATCACCTACCGTCTCTCAAAATCGCGCACTTCGGGTACCTTCAGAACCAGTCATCTTGCTTTCAACGCTCCGGAGTGTACAGAGGTCAGATTGATCTCAAATTTTGAACATTGGTAGAAAACTTTCTCTTATACATGATAGATGGATTATATTGTCCAAAACAATCCCATAATATAGTCCGAAAATTAGAACACTTAGGGCTTTTATAAACTCTGCGCAGTTGGATCTTTCTGGATGGTCCATCTTTCTTCAACCGGTACGATCAAACCACACATCCTTTTGATCTGAAACTTTTGTGGTTATTCACATATAGATGTGATCTAAAATATGGTCAAAGTAGATTCTTCATATCATCAATGATGGGTCACCTGGACCAGGCCCAGAGTTGAACAGCGAAATTTGGAACTTTCTGGACAGTTCATATTGTTTTGGCCACCACGGCCAATCCGTAGCTCCGATCGACACGAAACCACTTGGGTTAGTTCGGCGTCGAGCTCCTCTTCGACATGGATATATTGGATTTTCAAATATCATCAAAATGGGCCCAAAAAACTGGTCCAAAAAAATCAGACACGTGAATACCTTGGTGTTTTAGAATCTGGAAGTTGAACTTGCATGGCCGACCGGTCATGACCGGTCTAGACCTGCCTTGCAGATGTCCAGGGAGTGCATCCGACCGGTCTTGACCGGTAGGGCCTTCTTGGCCGATCGGTCTTGACCGGTCTAGACCTGCCTTGCAGATGTCCAGGGAGTGCATCCGACCGGTCTTGACCGGTAGGGCCTTCTTGGCCGATCGGTCTTGACCGGTCGGACCCAGTTTTGCTTTTTTTCTTCTTTCTTTTCTTCTCTCCTTCCTCTCTCTTTGCTTTCTTCTTTCTTTGGTCCACCTTGGGCCTTCATCAAAGGCTCCTAAACATGGTCTTTTGGTCTCCAATTGGGTTAAGTCCGCTCTCATCCCTACAATCACAAAACATGCATTAGATGGGCCTTTTAATCATGAAAATCATGCATACCATGTCATGTAGTGGGCAATGCAATGTATAAATTGGAGGTTCAACAAGACACCCATTCTGGCGTCTTAAGCACCATCTTGGCCTTCATGAACCTGATAAGAGGCACTCGGTCCGGAAAGAAGTAGGCGTGAGGCTTCATACCATATACCCACGGGAAATAAACACCTAACCAGCCACATAAATAATGCCACGGGCAATGGGCAGCATCCATTCCATCAGCAGGTTTGTCCGGATTACTAGCAACATAACCAAACGCTCTATATATGCTGCAGAGTACAGGTGGTGCTATAGCAAGACGTTGACCACTGGCAAGGGCACCCGCCATAACGAAGCAAGAAACCCTGACGCCATCAGCACTCTTTGTTGAGCTCTTAATTATGCATATTCTAACCCCAATTCATCACTCATTGTGCAAGGTTTGTATGGTTTGGAAGCTAATTCAATGCATGTTGTGTGACTACAGGATTGAGGGTGGACTCTACTCAATTGAAGATATAATGAGCTCATTTGGAACTATTCTAATAAAGAAAGAAAGAACTAAAGAAGAAAAGAAAGCAGAAGGAAGAAAGAAAGGAAAAATACAAGAAGAAAGAGGGCTGACCGGTCGTGACCGGTCGGCCAAGAGAGCCTGACCGGTCTGGACCGGTTAGCCAGGTGCACTGGAACCATACTAAACTAGGCCGACCGGTCTTGACCGGTCGGCCATACCTGCTGGAGCTGCGCTGAAGACGTCCGACCGGTCTTGACCGGTCGGACATGGTTGCTGGACCAAGGTTGGACAAGCCCGACCGGTCATGACCGGTCGGCCATGCTTGCTGGAATGGCTGTCCATTGAGGCCGACCGGTCATGACCGGTCGGCTGTGCGTGTGGACTTAGAAACTTCCAAATTCAGTCCGATTTTCTCTGCGCTGCGTAAGTGTTACGCAAGTTCTCGATTCTTCCGAAGTTGTGGAGCTTCCAGACTATAAAAGGACACCTAGGGATCGTTCCTAGGGCATCCTAGAAGGGTTCAAGCGAGGTTGGAGGCTGTGGAAGTGAAGATTGGAGTTTCACAACTCCTTTTGGTTTGCTTTGCTGTTTTCATGTTTTTTTTAAGAGTTGTTTCATGTTTCCTTGGATCATGAGCAGCTAAACCTCTTAGCTAGGGCTAAGAGGTGAAGCTTGTAGTGTATCCAAGATGTTTTAATTCGTAGTTAAGTGGTTTTCACTTTGGAATTTATGATTATGAACTAAGGTTTGAAGTTTATACAAGTTTTTAAGTAATTTCTCTTAGTCTTGTGATGACTCATGGATGTTTGGATGAATTACTTATCTTCTTAATTTGTTTGCAACGGTCTAGACCTGTATGATCCGAGGAATTGGAGTGCGCTCTAGTACCAAGCTCTTCATAAAGGGACTTCATGCCAAAGTTCTAGTTTTGGTTGATTATCTGAAATATGTATGGACTGTGCATATAATTTGAATCCAGTTCAAATCATGATCTAGCCTTGTCTTGTGAGAAGACTTGAGGATGGTTATGATTGGGAATTGGACCTATAGAAAAGGTGAATGACCTATGCAATGAGCATGCTCAGATCAGCCTAGAGTTGAGTGAACTTTATGCACAGAACTTACATGTTACAGACTTCTGGTTTAACAGTTCTATCATCCGACTAGATAGACCTGACTGGTGATTCTAGTTGAGAGAATGGGAAACCACAGCGGATTGAACATCGAGGATTGCTACAAGTGAATCCTCGAATCCCTAGTGCCTTCTTATAATTGTTTACATTCAATTTAGCTAAAACTGTTAATCACACACATTCTATTCAAACTTTGATTGTTAGCTTCAATAGAAACTTGTGGATGAGTTTGTGACATCCCACATAAGTCCCTGTGGATCGACCTCGGTCTTACCGAGATTATTACTACATCGCAGCCCTACACTTGGGGAAGCGAACAAGTTTTTGGCGCCGTTGCCGGGGACCTTGACGGTTTTCACAAATTTCTGAAATTAGTATCTATTTAGGACTCTTTTAGATTATTAGAACTAACTTAGTTTGTTTATTTGATTTTTTTCAAGGATTTCTAGGAAGCTGGAGAAGATTCAAGGATTTCAAGTGCGAATCAGGTTCTATCCTTCTAAAACCTTACTCTTCTCCTTCTCATAGTCATTCTTATTTTATTCATCTCTTGTAGAGTGGGTGGAGACTCCTTTTGGATCTCTGAAAGGTCGGCCTTTTTGCCACCTGGATTCCTATTGGTCGGCTCTGCCGTCTTGGATCACCTTGTGCTCAGGGATTTCTTTTCTCATCTCTACTCCTCTTTCTCCTTTTTCTGTGTCTTTTCTCAAAAGATTCAAAGAGTGGGTGGGGTGTTCTCTGAACCCCTATTGACCAGGAGAAATCGGTCTCTATCTTTGTTTTTGGCCTTCCCATTGCAAGACACCTTGTGCTTCGGTCCTAGAGAAGAGTAAAGAAAAAGAAGGAAGAATTCTTTTTACTTTCTTTTGTTTCTTATTTTTGATTTTGCATGCCACATTGGGCTCGGGATTCCAATAACCGACTCATAAGTGAAGGGGGGATAGTAGAAGGGATTGATAGAGAGCCACGTGCTAGGAGACATCTAAATTCTCCAATTTTATCTGAAAGTATGGCTACAAATCAACCTAACCCGGTTCAAAATCAAACCGAAACAGGGGAGAATGTGGTTGAGAATGTTCCCCGACCTAGGACTTTACGTGATTTCTTGCAACCTGCAAGAACAAGCACTCCCTCATGCATAGTATTTCCACCAAATGCAGGGAATGTGGATTTGAAACCGGGAGTGATCAATCTTCTCCCTAAATTCCATGGTTTAGACAGTGAAAGTGCCTATCAACACTTTAGGGAGTTTGATGAGGTAATCACCACCATGCACTTTGCAAATGTGACTGAAGATGTAGTAAGACTTAAATTCTTCCCTTTCACTCTTAAGGATAAAGCCAAGGGTTGGCTGTATGCATTAAGGCCAAGATCAATCGGGTCATGGAACGATATGCACAGAGAATTTATAAAAAAATTCTTCCCTACTCACAAAACGAACATGCTTAAGCGCCTTATCATGAACTTTGCCCAAAAGGAGGATGAAACCTTTTCCCAATGTTGGGAGAGATTCAAGGACCTATTAAATGCATGCCCACATCATGGCTATGAAAATTGGCGGATTATAAGTTTTTTCTATGAAGGACTGATTCCATCCATGCGCCAATTTATAGAGATGATGTGTAATGGGGAGTTCATGAATAAGGAAGCTGATGAAGCATGGGATTATCTGGAAGAATTGGCTGAAAGTGCACAATCTTGGGACACACCTAAACCAACAAATTCCAAGATTGGCCAACAAAAGGAAAAGGGAGGAATGTATGTCCTATCAGAAGAAGATAGCATAAGTGCACGGTTGGCTAGCCTTACAAGAAAGGTCGAAGCCATGGAATTAAGAAAAGGGGAAACAATCAACTCCACTGAGGTTGAAACTGTTTGTGGAATTTGTGCTGGAAATCAACATACTACACCCGATTGTCCCACAATTTCAGCAGTCCAAGGCATTTTACAGGAACAAACAAATGCCATAAACAGTTATCAGCAGCAATATGGTGCTCCAAACTCAAACACGTATAATCCTAATTGGAAGAACCATCCCAACTTCAGTTGGAAGAATGGGCCCAATGCAAATGCAAACAACATTCCAAAAGTATCACTAGAAGAGATGTTGGGTGCATTTGTATCAGTCCAGAATGAGCAAAACAAGACAAACTCTCTAAAAATAGATGGGTTCATGCAAGAGCAATTGAAATTCAATCAAAACTCAAACCAAGCCATCAATGAATTGAAAACATCTTTGGCTAGAGTTGAAGCTCACCTTAGTGTTAGAGAGAAGGGCACACTCCCTGCCCAACCTCTTCCTAATCCAAGGACCCAATATGAGATACAAGATGCAAGCTCATCCTCCCACCATACGGAACATGTCCTAAGCTATCACCACTTTGAGAAGTGGGAAAGAAATTGATAAATCCAATCCGGTGAAGGCCCCCAAGCCTAAGGATCCGGAAATTCCCAAAGAGGATGATAGCCCAAACAATATTCCACAAGAGAAAGAATCGGAAAGACAATACAAGCCGGTTGCCCCATTTCCACAAAGGTTGATTTCACCTAAACCTTTAGATAAAAATCTAGAGATTCTGGAAGTTTTCAAGCAGGTGAAGATCAACATTCCGCTGTTGGATGCAATAAAACAAATACCATCTTATGCCAAATTTTTAAAGGAATTGTGTACAATCAAAAGGAAACATAATGTTCACAACAAAGTGCTTTTGGCTGAGAATTTGAGTGCCATCATCAAACAAGAGGTGCCCCAAAAATACAAAGATCCGGGTAGTCCAACCATATCATGCATCATAGGAGACTACCAGATTAAACAAGCCCTACTCGACTTGGGGGCAAGTGTGAATCTCATTCCATACTCAGTCTACGAACAACTTGGGTTAGGTGAATTGAAACCCACCAAAACCACACTCCAACTTGCTGATAGATCCATCCGGATACCGAGAGGAATGGTAGAGGATGTTCTAGTTCAAGTTGATAAATTCTACTATCCAGTAGATTTTATTGTCTTGGACACACATCCCGTGATAGGCACCGGTACTCAAATTCCTGTCATACTTGGAAGGCCGTTTCTAGCTACCTCAAACGCCATTATCAATTGTAGAAACGGACTGGTACAAATGTCCTTTGGAAATATGACTCTTGAGCTTAATATATTTGAGTTATGCAAACAACCGCGGGAAGTTGATGATGATATCCACGAACTAAACATGATCGAATCATTCGTGGAAGATACAATCCCCTTGTCACTATTTTCCGACCCTTTAGAGGCATGTGTGGCCCATCTCCATGATATGAATGATAATACAACACAAGAGATGGATGCCATTCTAGATATGATGCTGGTGCGTGAAAATAAAAGATGGAGGGCCCCAATTGAACCTTTGCCTATAAATGAGAACAAGGCCCTCCCATCCAACATTAAGGCACCAAAACTCGACCTAAAACCATTGCCAAGTGAGCTAAAATATGTCTATTTAGGTCGAGATGAGACATATCCAGTGGTGATTTCTTCCCACTTGGATGAGGAACAAGAGAGTAGGCTAATAGCCACTCTATTAGAGCACAAGAGTGCCATCGGATGGACAATTGCGGATCTCAAAGGCATAGACCCACTGATTTGCACTCACCGCATACATCTTGAGGAAAATGCAAAGACATCCCGGCAACCACAAAGACGACTAAATCCAAATATGAAGGATGTGGTTAAGGCCGAAGTGGTGAAACTATTGGATGTAGGTATCATTTACCCAATATCTGATAGCCAATGGGTGAGCCCAACTCAAGTGGTGCCAAAGAAATCCGGAATAACCATCATAGCCAATGCCAATAATGAACTCGTACCAACTAGAGTCACTACCGGTTGGAGAATGTGCATTGACTACAGGAAGCTAAACACTGTCACGAGGAAAGACCACTTCCCCCTACCGTTTGTTGATCAGATTTTAGAACGGTTGGCGGGTCATTCCCACTTTTGCTTTCTTGATGGCTATTCAGGGTACAACCAAATAGAAATTGCCCGTGAAGATCAAGAAAAGACTACATTCACATGTCCATTCGGTACTTTCGCCTATCGACGAATGCCGTTTGGACTATGTAATGCCCCTGCCACCTTTCAGCGTTGCATGATGAGCATCTTTTCTGACATGGTGGGGACCATTCTTGAAGTCTTCATGGATGATTTTTCTGTATTTGGTTGTAACTTTGATGAGTGCCTCAAACACTTGAAATCTGTGCTAAAAAGATGTGAAGAAAAGAACCTTGTACTCAATTGGGAAAAGTGTCACTTCATGGTTCAAAAGGGAATTGTACTTGGTCACATTGTTTCACAAAATGGAATTGAGGTGGACAAGGCGAAAATTGATCTTATCTCTAACCTCCCACCACCCAAAAGCATACGAGATATGCGGTCCTTTTTAGGACACGCAGGATTTTATAGACGGTTCATAAAGGATTTCAGTTCACTCTCTCGTCCTTTATGCAACCTACTTCAAAAGGAAAATTCATTTGAGTGGAGTGAAGAATGTCAAAAGGCCTTTACCACCCTTAAAGGCATGTTGACATGCGCCCCAATAATGCAACCACCTGATTGGAGCCTTCCTTTTGAGATTATGTGCGATGCTAGCGACTATGCTATTGGGGCCGTGTTAGGCCAAAGAAAAGATAAAAAGCCATGTGTTATCTACTATGCAAGTAGAACCCTAAACTCAGCCCAGGCAAACTACACCACTACTGAAAAGGAACTTTTAGCAGTAGTTTTTGCCTTGGAAAAGTTTAGATCCTACTTGATTGGATCCAAGATCATCGTATTCACCGACCATGCCGCGCTTAAGTATCTTCTCTCTAAGAAGGATGCTAAACCACGGTTATTAAGATGGATCCTCCTACTCCAAGAATTCGACTTAGAAATACGTGATAAGAAAGGAGTAGAGAATGTAGTAGCTGACCACCTCTCTCGACTTGTCCTCACTGATTCCCCTGAAACGACTGCAATCAATGACATGTTTCCTGATGAACAACTTTTTGCTGTTTCCCAATTGCCATGGTATGCGGACATTGCTAATTATCTTGCTACAGGTACAATTCCTACATATTGGAAAAAGCAAGATAAGGATAGATTCTTCTCAGAGGTACGGAAATTTCTATGGGACGACCCATACTTGTTCAAGTATTGTCCCGACCAAATCATAAGGAGATGTGTCCCAGATAATGAGCAACAAAGTATCATCTCCTTCTGTCATTCTCAAGCATGTGGTGGCCATTTTTCAGCCAAAAAGACCACAGCGAAAATTCTGCAATGTGGGTTTTATTGGCCCACCATGTTCAAAGACACACATGAGTTTTGCAAAGCATGTGAACCTTGTCAGAAACTAGGAGGAATCTCCCGTAGAAATATGATGCCACTTAATCCCATTTTAATTATCGAAATTTTTGATTGTTGGGGCATCGATTTCATGGGCCCATTCCCATCTTCTTTTGGAAATTTATACATCTTACTTGCTGTTGATTATGTCTCCAAATGGGTCGAGGCCATTCCTTGCCGGAATAATGACCATAAAACGGTCATTCGATTTTTAAAAGAAAATATTCTTTCCCGGTTTGGAACACCTCGAGTCATCATAAGTGATGGAGGGTCTCACTTTTGCAATCGCCCTTTTGCAGCCTTAATGAAGAAATATGGCGTTACACACAAAGTGAGCACTCCCTATCACCCACAAACTAGTGGACAAGCTGAGATATCCAATAGGGAAATTAAACACATTTTGGAGAAAACGGTGAATCCCGATCGCAAGGATTGGTCACTTCGACTTACCGATGCGCTTTGGGCTTACCGTACTGCCTTTAAAACCCCTATTGGAATGTCTCCCTATAGACTTGTCTATGGGAAGGCTTGTCACCTACCTGTGGAATTGGAACATAAGGCATATTGGGCTATTAAGAAGATGAATTTCAATTCTGACAAGGCAAGCTCGTTACGCAAACTACAATTGAATGAACTTGCAGAAATCCGGAATGACGCTTATGAGAATGCGAGAATTTACAAGGACAAGACAAAGATATTCCATGATAAGAATATTCTTCGCAAGACATTCACAATCAACCAAAAAGTCCTTATGTATAATTCTCGCTTACATCTATTTCCGGGAAAACTAAAATCTCGATGGACCGGTCCCTACATTGTGCAAACTGTCTATCCGTATGGGACTGTCGAGCTGTTGAATCCGAGGAACGGCAACATTTTCAAAGCAAATGGGCAGCGATTAAAGCCGTTCTTTGAGAATTTTCCTTCAGAAGGTATGTCCTTACCCCTGAATGATCCTGTGTATCAGGATGATTGATCTCCTAGTCTGATGGAGGTATAGAGTAGTTAGGATTAGGACTTTGCTGCTTTTGTTTTCGTTTTCATAGGTTTGTTAGAAGGAGGAAGATTTCCAATGTTCACTCTCTCAGGTAATATCATTCCTCACTCCCTTTTATTTTCAAATTGCTCTCATGTTTTGCTCATTGCGCATCTTTTACATTGAGGACAATGCACGATTTGGTTGGGGGGTGTAGGACCGCTTGGATGAATCCAGCATTTTGCAACATCTCAAGCAATTATGTGGAAATTTTTCGATTTTTTTCAAAAATTCGAAACTCTTTTGGAAAACATTGGTTCTATGCATTCGAGTTGATATGAGCATAAGAGGAGGAGATATGAAGTGTATAAGGCTGGATGTCTGGAATCTCTCATTGTATAATGGTTTTATATGAGAACTCCCCTATTTTTGTGATTGATAGAAAATCTGAACACTTTTACACCTAGTTCACATTACACGATTTTCATGAGTTGAAGGGATTATGAGATTTAGGGATGAGTTAGACTTTGAATTAAGGTATTGAGAAATCAGGCCGGGGTACTTTGTCCATCCTTGTCCATGGGAAAATAATGAAAGATATGGATTTCTAAAAATCCTATCTAATTTAAAAAGAAAAAGGAAAAGGAAGGATGAAATTGGGAATGTGGAAAAACGGTGGAGAATTCCGATTAGGGCTACCTACTACCAACCGGGGGATGGTCTATCCGTAACCAAAGCCGGAAATGGGACGTAGTGTGAAAGTCGTCGGAAGGACGGTAAGGCAAATCCCTGTCATTGGCTTGATGTGGCTCTATGGACCTTGAGTTCTATAGTCTACTTGATCTATGAAGAAGATAATCCTAGAAACTCATGAGATGAATTTTCACGACCCACACTAGGTTAGATTTGTTCAAATCTTTCTATTTATCAACCAATCAGCGGGAATTTCATATGAATGCGTATTATGTTTTGAGAGTTTACGGTTTCAACCTCTGTTGCCTAATGTTTCTGAATCTTACGCTTATGAACCTTGGAATGTATAAAAGGATGGTTTCTGAAAGAGAGTTGAGTTTCGAAGAATGAGATTAGCTTCACGCATGTTTTGCTCGGGACTAGCAAAATGCTGGTTGGGGGGTGTGTTGAGCTCTTAATTATGCATATTCTAACCCCAATTCATCACTCATTGTGCAAGGTTTGTATGGTTTGGAAGCTAATTCAATGCATGTTGTGTGACTACAGGATTGAGGGTGGACTCTACTCAATTGAAGATATAATGAGCTCATTTGGAACTATTCTAATAAAGAAAGAAAGAACTAAAGAAGAAAAGAAAGCAGAAGGAAGAAAGAAAGGAAAAATACAAGAAGAAAGAGGGCTGACCGGTCGTGACCGGTCGGCCAAGAGAGCCTGACCGGTCTGGACCGGTTAGCCAGGTGCACTGGAACCATACTAAACTAGGCCGACCGGTCTTGACCGGTCGGCCATACCTGCTGGAGCTGCGCTGAAGACGTCCGACCGGTCTTGACCGGTCGGACATGGTTGCTGGACCAAGGTTGGACAAGCCCGACCGGTCATGACCGGTCGGCCATGCTTGCTGGAATGGCTGTCCATTGAGGCCGACCGGTCATGACCGGTCGGCTGTGCGTGTGGACTTAGAAACTTCCAAATTCAGTCCGATTTTCTCTGCGCTGCGTAAGTGTTACGCAAGTTCTCGATTCTTCCGAAGTTGTGGAGCTTCCAGACTATAAAAGGACACCTAGGGATCGTTCCTAGGGCATCCTAGAAGGGTTCAAGCGAGGTTGGAGGCTGTGGAAGTGAAGATTGGAGTTTCACAACTCCTTTTGGTTTGCTTTGCTGTTTTCATGTTTTTTTTAAGAGTTGTTTCATGTTTCCTTGGATCATGAGCAGCTAAACCTCTTAGCTAGGGCTAAGAGGTGAAGCTTGTAGTGTATCCAAGATGTTTTAATTCGTAGTTAAGTGGTTTTCACTTTGGAATTTATGATTATGAACTAAGGTTTGAAGTTTATACAAGTTTTTAAGTAATTTCTCTTAGTCTTGTGATGACTCATGGATGTTTGGATGAATTACTTATCTTCTTAATTTGTTTGCAACGGTCTAGACCTGTATGATCCGAGGAATTGGAGTGCGCTCTAGTACCAAGCTCTTCATAAAGGGACTTCATGCCAAAGTTCTAGTTTTGGTTGATTATCTGAAATATGTATGGACTGTGCATATAATTTGAATCCAGTTCAAATCATGATCTAGCCTTGTCTTGTGAGAAGACTTGAGGATGGTTATGATTGGGAATTGGACCTATAGAAAAGGTGAATGACCTATGCAATGAGCATGCTCAGATCAGCCTAGAGTTGAGTGAACTTTATGCACAGAACTTACATGTTACAGACTTCTGGTTTAACAGTTCTATCATCCGACTAGATAGACCTGACTGGTGATTCTAGTTGAGAGAATGGGAAACCACAGCGGATTGAACATCGAGGATTGCTACAAGTGAATCCTCGAATCCCTAGTGCCTTCTTATAATTGTTTACATTCAATTTAGCTAAAACTGTTAATCACACACATTCTATTCAAACTTTGATTGTTAGCTTCAATAGAAACTTGTGGATGAGTTTGTGACATCCCACATAAGTCCCTGTGGATCGACCTCGGTCTTACAGAGATTATTACTACATCGCAGCCCTACACTTGGGGAAGCGAACACTCTTCGAGCTGGGAAGCGCGATTGCGGACAACCAGTAAGCGAGAAAGCCTGCTAGCTCGCAAGTGGGAGACAATACATTTGGGCAAGGAAACTTGCATTCGAACCTTTGTCGTAAAGCCCTTATTCTTTTAACATCAACTTTATATTTTCCGTAGTCAATCCTGAAAGAGAGAAAGGAGAGAGAATTTCACATAAGAAGCTATACAGGAGAAAAGAGCATACATCATGAGAAGAAAGAAAGAAAGAAGACGTCCCGGGAAGACTTACTTCAAGCCGTGGCTGATGTAGACTGACCAATCTTCATAGTGTATCTTTGTAATGCAGTCAAATTGTTGCAATTCATTGAACAACTCCAAACAAGCCTTGGAATGATAGGCCTTCCGATCACCTTCGCGCCTGAAGCCAGACAATTCTTCATCAGAGGGGATATATTCGTGATAATACCCGCCGCGTATGGGCAGGCCTGCCATCATCTTAAGATCCCAGAGGGTTATTGTTGAGCTCTTAATTTTGCATATTCTAACCCCAATTCATCACTCATTATACAAGATTTTCATGATTTAAAGACTAATCAAATACATGTTTTGTGATTGTAGGGATGAGAGCGGACTTCACTCAATTAGAGACCAAAAAGGGGCCATTTGGAGCCTTTGATGAAGGCCCAAGGTGGACCAAAGAAAGAAGAAAATAAAGAGAGAGGAAGAAGAGAAGAAAAGAAAGAAGAAAAACAAGCAAAACTGGGTCCGACCGGTCAAGACCGGTCGGCCAAGAAGGCCCGACCGGTCATGACCGGTCGGATGCAATCCCTGGAGCAAGGCCAGCCTTGTCCGACCGGTCATGACTGGTTGGCCAGCCCTGTCCGACCGGTCGTGACCGGTCGGCCATGCAAGTTTCAGACTCCAGATTGCATACAGCAGTCCATTCCCTTTTCTGACTTTTCGGACCACTTTTCTGAAGCCATCTTAATAGTATTTGGAAATCCAACACATCCATTTCGAAGAGGAGCTTGATGCCGAACTAACCCAAGTGGTTTCGTGTCGATCGGAGCTACGGATTGATCATGGTGGCCAAAACAATACGAACTGTCCAGAAAGTTTCAGATTTTGCTGTTCCACTCTGGGCCGGTCCAAGTGGCCCATCATTGATGATATGAAGAATCTACTTTGACCATCTTTTAGACCACATCCATATATGAATAACCACAAAAGTTTCAGATCAAAAGGATGTGTGGTTTGATCGTACCGGTTGAAGAAAGATGGACCATCCAGAAAGATCCAACTGCGCAGAGTTTATAAAAGCCCTAATTGTTCTAATTTTCGGACCATATTCTGGGATTTTTTTGGACAATCTAATCCATCTATCATGTAGAGGAGGACGTTTTCTACTAATGTTCCAAATTTAGGATCAATCCGACGTCTGTACACTCCGGAGCGTTGGAAGCAAGATGACTGGTTCTGAAGGTACCCGAAGTGCGCGATTTTGAGAGGCGGTCCGTGATGTGATTGGTGGGCCCATTCATAGGACAATCTTGGAAATCTAAATCATCTATGAGGAAGATCACATTACAAGGAAGCTACAAAGCAATTTTGAAGGCAATCCGACCATTGGTTAAGCCGTACCAAGCGAAACAAATTCTGCTATGTTGCTGTACTATTGCTGCACTATAAAAGGGGGTGCTCTCTTCTATTCCAGGGCAACCAAGGACGTGGGGAGCAAGGAGTTCAAGTCATAGGAGGCTTCCTAGCCTCCTCCAGCTAGTTTTTCTTCCTTTTCTTAGTTCTAGTTTTATTTTTAATATGCTTTTCATTAGCTAATCTCTTAGCTAGAGCTAAGAGGTGAACCTTATAGTTTTCTTAGATTGTTTAATTCGTTTTATTGGTTTTAAAGTTGTAATTCATGCTTATGAACTATGGTTTGAAGTTTATACAAGTTTTTGAGTAGTTTTTCTTAGTCTTATGATGACTCATGGATGTTTGGGAGAATTACTTAATTGCTTAATTGGTTTGTGACGGTCTAGACCTGTATGATCCGAGGAATCGGAGTGCGCTCTAGTACTATGATCTTCATAAAGGAACTTCCTACCAAAGTTCTATTTTTCTGTTTTTCTGGAATATGTATGGACTGTGCATGTGATTTGAATCCAGTTCAAATCCTGATCTAGCCTTATCTTGTGACAGGACTTGAGGATGGTTATGATTGTGAACTAGACCTTTTGAAAAGGGGAATGACCTATGCAATTGAGCATGCTCAGCTCAGCCTACATTGAGTGAATCCTATGCATAGAACTTACATATGACAGATTGTTTGGTTTAACAGCTCTATCATCCGACTAGATAGATCTTAATATCGATTCTAGTTGAGAAAGTAAGAAACCATAGCGAATTATGCATCTAAGAAGAGCTATAAGTGGATCCTTGATGCTCTAGTTATCTTTTCATTATTAGATTTTCTATTTTATGTTAAAAATCAATTTCACAAACCTCTTTGATTCTAGTTATTAGGATAGTTGGAATTGTTTACTTCCTTCCCTGTGGATCGACCTCGGTCTTACCGAGTTTATTACTACTTCGCAACCCTACACTTGGGGAAGCGAACAGTTATGCTCATCTCTCCTTGAGGAAGATGGAAAGAGTTGGTAACGGAACTCTAGTAATTTAAGAAGCCCCTGAGAATCGTCGAATCTAGCGGAAAGAAGCCGGCAGTCGCCTCGATGGCATAGTAGAGCTCGACGTCCCTCAGCACAGCCTTGTCCCGGATCAGAATCTCCTTCGCCTAGGGGATGTAGCTGTCACGACGATTCAGATGCCCTCGGGTACGGAAGCTCGAAGTCTCCCACATTGCGGACGTGCTCATAGGGAGGAATCTTTGACGCACCGTCTCAAAGAAATGAGTCGGATAAGGTGCATGCGGATCACATGTAGGCATGAGGAAAGTCATTTCCTTAATCTCACCAACCTTTTGTTGCTTCCCGTTGCTTCCTAGGGTGGCGGTGAGTAATCTCTCAGGAACTGAAGACCATCTCTCCACTCCATAGAACTGGCTAGGTCTGCGAACATCAGATGGCTCGATGCTCGGAAAAGGTTTACACCTCATAAGAGACTTCTGGTGCAAAACGACTTCGCCATTGTAGGGTTCTTGATGCAGATGCCACGCTCAGCAGCGATCTTGTTGCTCTCCCATCCAATCTTCATCCTTTCATATTTCAAGTCGAGGAGCTGTGTCAATCGCTCCGCTTGACTGAGCGCCTTGATCGGTTGTTTTCCTCGTCCTCCTTTCTTCTTACCCTTCTGACCCGTCAGATTCTCTTCTACATTTTGAACGGGTATATCTTGAGGACCTGCCTCGATGGCACTCGCCACACCAGCAAGTTGGGCATACCAATAGACCCATTCTTGTTCTGTTCCCCGCTTTGGGGGTTCAGGCGCTGTCTTGTTGACGAAGATGCGCACCAGCACTTCATGAGGAAGCTGCCCAATACGCTCCGTGAAATCTTTTATCTCGGGTTCGACCGTAGGAAAGAAGTGAGAGTTACGTCTTGGAGGAGGAGGGTTAGAAGGACCTTCAGCTATCCTTTTCCGACCGCGCTTCATCGGCATCGGACCAGAAGCATGCGACCCAGAGGTTTCACCGGAGGATCCCATTGTCGTTACTGCAATTCACTGCAACGCGTAAACAAAACAACATTAGAGAACAACTCGATACACACGGGCAAATAGCCTAACGAAATCATATCACAAACACAAGCACAAGCATGAAGAGCATGAAAGCAACAAAATCAAGAGCATAGCATATCGATCATCATACGCATTTCATAACAAAGCAACTGCCATCATACATGCACGCATACATAGGATCGACGCACACACAAAATCATAGACTGAACCCACAATACATCCATGCATTTAGTCTAAAAGTAGCCTTGACAAGTCCAGGTGCTTATAAGTAGGTACTGGACAGAGTCAGGAAACAGTTTCAGCATCATACATACGCAACTATTCGCACACAGCAACTTTACAGGCAACCAGAACACTGTAAGCACACTCTGGCAGACATACTCTGAACCTGCCTAAAATAGACAGTCACGAGCTGTGATAGGCCAAAGTAGGCAGCCAACTGTAGGCCCAAGGCACTAAGCTCCAATCGTGGTTGAATTTTAAGTGATCTAGCCTCAAACAGCACTGAATTTGACTGAGAAACGGAGCCAGAAATGCTATTTCTTCACCGAGTGCAAAGCAGGGGCTAAAAATAGAAATTTTGGCTAAGTGTTGGGCTGACATGCGCCCAAGGTGGAGCCCCAGGCGCATGTCATCCCTCACATGCGCCCAATCTCTAAGATTTGAAAGTAAGTCCTCATTCCATAAAGTCTCAGGCGCATGTCCAATCTGACATGCGCCCGGCTCAGAAGAAGGGAACGAACAAGCTTGGAATTTAATGCACCAGGCGCATGTGCATCCTCACATGCGCCCACCTCTGATTCTTGAAGAAAGACGCAAGTTCCGGGCAGTGCCCTGGGCACATGCCCAGAACCACATGCGCCTGGGACATGCGCCCATTCCATGTGGCAATTTGACATGCGCTTGAAGGGGATTTCTTCACAAAAATGAATGGTAGCAGGCCACATGCGCCCACAAGGGGACCACATGCGCCTGTAGCTCAAGGATGAGCTCTCTCACCTTGGGAAAATCAAGTTTTCTGAGTCGAAAAATTGAGGAATGACTCAGTGAGTCAACTATTTATACTTGAGCTTAAAGGGACCGGTGCACTGCACTGGCGTGACATAAGCATCCAGCGCAGCACACCCGGTGGGCACTTGTTGGGGCTCAAATTTGCACCCATTGTAAAACAACATCCCGTGGTCTATTGACAATGATTTGGATAAGTTTCGAGGCCGGGAGAGCCCCGAAAATGCCTGCACAACCCTGATCGCTTGGTAGCGACCAAAATTCATAAATAGCATTTTGAAGCGGAACTGGACATGCGCTTCAACGCCAAATGATCCGAAATGTCCTAAAACCCTTAACCTACAAGTTTCAAAGTCATCCAGTGCATATTTTTACCTGCGCACCTCGAAATGCGTTTCGTCCCTGCCCGGAACTGACCAAAAGGGTCCGTAAGCCTACAGCTACCATTTCAAAGCTGAACTGGACATGCGCTTCACCCCCAAATGATTCGAAATGTCCTAAAACCCTTAACCTGCAAGTTTCAAAGTCATCCGGTGTATATTTTTACCTGCGCACCTCAAAATGTGTTTCATCCCATTTGGAGCTAACCAAAAAGGGTCCGTAAGCCTACAGCTACCATTTCAGAGCGGAACTGGACATGCGCTTCACCCCCAAATGATTCAAAATGTCCTAAAACCATTAACCTGTAAGTTTCAAAGTCATCCAGTGCATATTTTTACCTGCGCACCTCGAAATGCGTTTCAACCCCGTTTGGAGCTGAACAAAAAGGGTCCGTAAGCCTACAGCTACCATTTTGGAGTGGAACTGGACATGCGCTTCACCGTCAAATGATCTGGAGCACCCCAAAACCCTTAAATAGCAAGTTTGAAGTCATTACGATGCATATTTCCATGCGCGCGCTCCCCGGAACAACGTTCCTATACGACAAGCCGACCCGGAGGCTCCAAATTAGGAAGGAAGTACCAAAATTAGCAACATCTGGACTTTCAAACCCCACCCCGTTCATTCAGGAGGTCAATCCTAGCCTAAAAGTGGCTTGGCGACAGTGAGTGCATGTCTAGAAAAGGTAGCTGTCCTTTGGAGGTCCCTCGTCGGAGCTGAAATGCTGAAATTTTCTAAGTGCTGGAATCCTGAAAATCTGGCTAAGTAGTGGGAAAGCGCCGGCAAAGCACATGCGCCTGGCCTTCAACCACATGCGCCTGACCTCCAACCACATGTGCTTGCACTCTATCAGTGAAAGGAAGTGAATGAAACACTTTTCTGAAAAGCGCCGGGAAATGCGCCGGTAAAGGACATGCGCCTGGCCTCCAACCACATGTGCTTGACACTGTTTTCTACCACATGCGCCGGGAAATACCCGACGGGCGGACCCAAACCCGATTATCACCTATAAATAGTGAAGTCACTTCACTCATCAGCACGAGATCATCCCCCGTCGACCTCAGAGTGATGTAATCACCACATGCGCTTACTTTCTCTCCCCTCGCCGGATGCCTTGGCCGGAGTGGATTCCCTCGCCAAAAACCCTCGCCGGAATCCCAAGTTCAGGAAGAAAATCCTGAAATTTTCTAAGTGCTGGGCACATGCGCCGGCATATCCCCCACATGCGCTGGCTTTTTCCCCCACATGCGCCGGCTTTTCTGGCCGGAAAAATCTGAATTTTCTCTAAGTCCGGGAGAGACATGCGCCTACTCTTTGGTTCCAGGCGCATGTGCACTACCACATGCGCCCGGAACACCTCTCCTTCATCTGTTTTTTGTGCAAAATGGGCACATGCGCCCGGATGATGACCACATGCGCTCGGATGATGACCACATGCGCTTGACAGATGATGCAATGCCACATGCGCTTGTAAAATGGCCACATGAGCCTGTACACACTCCCCCATGCGCCTGGACGCTGATGGGAGGGGTGGACCTTCCGTCGCACTGCCCGCCTTCATCCGAGATCGAATTTTGATGAAACCGCCTCTCCTGGATGCGTCTCGATGAGATCTATCCATCCACCGGATCAGGTTCTCCAACGGTCAATGATAAATGGCCCAAATCAGTGTTTTGGTCCAAAATAACCAACACTTAGCCAATTTGGCAGCTCCGGAAATCCTTCTGAAAGAGCCGAAAACGGCCGAAAACGAGAAGAATCGAGCGGAATTGGACCGAGCCCGAGAGGGAAGCTTTTCTTCTACATGACATGATACACCATGATCATGCACCGTGACGAGGTTATCTGATCTCAGGACCCTCGAATACCCTAATCAAGTGGTCGGCAGGCCCGCTACTTAGTCATTTTCAGCCCTGGGAAGTGCCCTGTTGGCCCGAAAATCGACTTCTGCTAAACAAATCGGAACGCGATCGCACCGCGATCTTCGTGGACGTAATCCTCCCCTGTTCAAAGATGGTCATCGATAATATTCATTGATTTCCCTGATTAGACCTCAGACAGGTCCATTATTTTGTCATTTTCAGCCCTGAGAAGTGCCCTGTTGGCCCGAAAATTGACTTTTGCTAAGCAAATCGAAATGCGATCGCACCGCGATCTTCGTGGACGTAATCCACCCCTATTCAGAGACGGTTATCGATAATACTCTCTGGTATCTCTAATCAGACCGCGAACAGGTCCACTACTCAGTCATTTTCAACCCTGGGAAGTGCCCTGTTGGCTTGAAAATTGACTAATGCCAGTTGAAATCAACCGCAATCTCGAAGACGCCGAGGCAAAGCTGAAGTACTCAGGCTATCCTACAGCCGGGTCAAGCATTCACGGGGCACCGATCCCCATTATTCATAAGAAATTGGCATATGTGGGTACCCATTGGACCCTATACTTAGCCACTTGCAGGCATCGAAAATAGCCGATCCAGCCTATTGAATTTAGATCCTCAAAAGATCTTGGCCCGACAAAGCCTATTTGATCCCAAATAGATCATTGAAAATACAAAGAAGAAAGAGTGTTCTCGAAGACGAGTCGCCTGACTCCAGAAGAAATACATTTACTTTACTGTACAAAGCTCTATTCATCCCGGATAAAGGTCCGAGGCTAAACCTAAGGAGTTATGGTTACCACGAGAAACCACAAACAAAGAGTTCTAACTAAGCTTGAAACATCTTGCTATGGACTGCCACTATGAAAAAGACAGTCGATGCCCTACCCATCGACAACGGGTCCATTGGTTGAGCTGATGAGGTAGTTGCGGATTGCTTTCCTAAGGTCACCCGTCATAAAAATACGGGCGCGGGCTTTAGGTTATGCCGACCAACATTTCGAGGTTCGTGTATTCCAGCGGTCACCTGTTCACAGTAACAGGCGTGGGCTCAGAGTTGCACCACTCGATTAAAACCCTCGTTCGGGAACGTTGCGGAGTGCTTTCCTAAGGTCACCCGTCATAAAAGTACGGGCGCGGGCCTTGGGTCATGCCGACCAACATTCGAGGATCATGTATTCCAGCGGTCACCTGTTCACAGTAACAGGCGCGGGCCCCGAGTTGCACCACTCGAATCCTGACAGTCTCTCAACCCGGACAGTCCAAAAGAAAATGGGACATAGACATCCGGCGTGTCTAACAAATGTGGCTCAGTCCATAACAAGAAAATAAAGGTCTAAACGACCATGAACTCAAGACCATAATCCCCGGCGGATTAGTCTTTTACCTTCCAATCAAGGGTGATCAACCGTTGATGTAATTAAAGGCTCGTGACCAGTATCACAGCCTGGAATGTAAAAGATCTCAGAATCTCTGGAATAAAATTCGCCTTGCGATATCTCTCTCTTGTGTACACTTTGTGATTGCTTATGATTGTCTATGAATGTCTCTATACTCAGAATTTCCCCAGAATAAAAGAAACACGAAAGAAAAAGAAAGAAGGACTGCTGACGAGTAGTTCTGATCTTTCCCCCCTTTTTTCTAAGTTCTAACAGGTAGGTTTTCTTTAGTTTTACTGTTTTAGTAGGCTTTAGTTGTTGGGTTGGAGACTTCCATGATCGCTCTCTCAGGTACTATTGTTTCTCTCTCTCTCTCTCATATTTTACCATTGCTCTTATGTCCATACTAATTGCATATCTTTTACATTGAGGACAATGCAAGATTTGGTTGGGGGGTGAGATGAGATTCCTCATCTAGCATATTGCAACATTTCGAGCTTCATATGCGCAAAATTTTTTCGAATTTTCTAAACATCTCAAAACTCTTTTAGAAAATCTTGTTCCTATACATTTGAGATGCTTTGAGTATAATAAGAAGAGGAGATACGAAGTGTGTGATGTTGTAGGTCTTGAATTTCTCCCAACATAATGGTTTTATATGTTAGTCCCCCTATTGTTGTGATTGATAGAAAATTTGAACGCCTTTACACCAAGCTCACATTACACGATTTTCATGAGTTGACAGGTTTATGTGATTTGTGGATTAGCTAGACTTTAATTTAAAGGTGTTGAGCAGCCAAGCCGGGGTATTTTGTCCATCCTTGTCCATGGGAAAATAACAGAAGATATGGATTTCTAAAAATCCTATCTAATTTAAAAGAAAAAGGAAAGAAAGGATGAAATCGGGAAGGAAAGAAAAATGATGGAAAATTTCGAAAAGGGTTACCTATCACCAACCGAGGGATGGTCGAACCGTAACCAAAGCCAGAAATGGGACGTAGTGTAAAAGCCTGGAAGGACGGTAAGGCAAATTCCTGTCATAGGTTTGTTGCTGCCCTGTGCACCTTAAAATCCTTAGTTTACTTAATCTATGAAGAAGATGATCCCAGGAACTCATGAGATGAACTTTCACTATGCACACTAGGTTGAATTTGTTCGAGTTCTTCTATTTATCAATCAATCAATGGGAATTTCATGTAGACACCTCTTATGTTTTGAGAGTCCAAGGTTTCAGCTTCTATCACCTAATTTTTCCAAATTTTACACTTGTACATCTTAGAGTGGATAGAAACATGTTTTCTGGAAGAGAGTTGGGTTTGGAGGTTTGAAACTGTTTCACGCATGTTTTGCTCGGGACTAGCAAAAAGCTGGTTGGGGGGTGTGTTGAACCTCCAATTTATACATTGCATTGCCCATTACATGACATGGTTTGCATGATTTTCATGATTTAAAGGCCCATCTAACACATGTTTTGTGATTATAGGGGATGAGAACGGACTTCATTCAATTAGGGATTAAAAGAAAGCCTTTGGAGCCATTGGATGAAGGATGAAAGAGGACCAAAGAAAGAAGAAAGCAAGGAGAAGAGAAAGAAGGAAAAAAGAGGACAAAAGAAAGAAAGAAGAACAAGTTGAAGAGGGTCCGACCGATCTTGACCGGTCGGCCAAAGGAGCCAGACCGGTCTTGACCGGTCGGCCACACATGCTGATCACAGAGAAAGCCAGACCGACCGGTCTTGACCGGTCGGCCATGCACACTGAAGGCTAGAATGAAGTCCGACCGGTCTTGACCGGTCGGCTATGCACACTGACTGTTCGTTTAAACAAGCCCGACCGGTCTTGACCGGTCGGCTGTACTCCCTGGACTGTTTAAAAGAGCAGGCCGACCGGTCTAGACCGGTCGGCTTTGCGTAAACAGAGTCCTTTCTAAATCGGGACTCTGAAAACTGCTGCGCACTGCGTAACCTTTCGCAGATTCTGGATGTTTCTGACGCAAGGGAGCTTTCTTACTATAAAAGGACACCTAGGGGCTCTTCCTAGGGCATCAGAGAAGCTAAGGGACGTGGTTCTAAGGAGAGGAAGCTGTCGTGGAGCGTCTGCAACTCTCCTATTTTTGATTTTTCTAGTTTTATGCTTTTATTTAGAGTTTTTAGTTGTAGCATGAATATGCTCGGCTAGAACCTCTCAGCTAAGGCTGAGAGGTGAAGCTTGTAGCTAATTCTATGTTGGATTCAGTTTAATTCAAGTACTTCTTAATTCAAGTTTGGATTTTTCTCATGTTCTAGTTTCTTAAAATGGTAGTTTGAGATGTTTTATGAGAGTTCATGTGCTCCGGACATGAATTCCTTGCAATTCTCTGAGATTATCATATAATGCTTGTTTAGATTTGAATCATAGTAATCCTTGAGCAGGCCATAGTCCATAGGCATGGCTGTTACTCCGAAGGCTATGGTTTTGAATTCTATATTGATTGAATGGACTAGAACTTGGAAGTTCAACTTGATTTGGATTGAATGTGTGTGAATGTTTTATTTTCCAACTAGATGAGAGATAGGACTTCAAATCTAGTTGTGTTCTCTACTTGGATTGATTGAATTGACATGGGATTGCTACAAGTGGATCCTTGAATGCCTTAGTACTTTAAATCACTGAATTTTCATTAAGTTACTGTTTTAGTTAATTACCAAATTAAACCTGATTTTCTTCCAAAAACTGAGTTGCTGGAGTAGTTTGGAAGTTGTTTCTAATTCCCTGTGGATCGACCTCGGTCTTACCGAGTTTTATTACTACATCGCAGCCTTACACTTGAGGCGAGCGAACATCCATTCACTTTAAAACAATTATCATTTGCGGCATTCTCTATCTCGACAACCCCATGAGGAAAAACTTCTTTAATAATGTATGGGCCGGTCCATCGAGATCGCAATTTTCCTGAAAAAAGATGAAGTCAGGAATTGTACAAGAGCACTTTCTGAACTTCATGGAAAGACTTCCTGAAGATGTGCTTGTCATGAAAGGCCTTCATCCTACTCTTGTAAATTCTCGAGTTCTCATAAGCATCGTTCCAGATCTCATCAAGCTCATTTAATTGGAGTTGGCGAAGCGAGCTCGCCTTGTCAATGTCAAAATTTAAAGCTCGAATTGCCCAATAAGCTTTGTGTTCAACCTCCACAGGCAAGTGGCAAGCTTTCTCATAGACAAGTCTATCAGGGGACATTCCAATGGGGGTCATGTAAGTGGTATGGTGAGCCCAAAGCACATCATCTAATCTTAGTGACCAATCCTTGCGATCCGGCCTCACCATCTTTTTCAAAATCTGTTTGATTTCCCGATTGGAAATTTCAGCTTGCCCACTTGTCTGTGGGTGGTATGGGGTACTCACTTTATGCCTAATGTCATATTTCTTCATTAAGGCTTCAAAAGGCCTGTTGCAAAAGTGAGAACCACCATCACTAATGATGGCTCAAGGCGTCCCAAATCTGGAAAGTATGTTTTCTTTAAGGAACTTTAGAACCGTACGATGATCGTTGGTTCTACATGGGATAGCCTCTATCCATTTAGACACATAGTGTAATATACTGAACAAATTTTAAGTGTATAAATTTTTTTTTAAAAAAAAATTAAGATAAAATTTGACCATTGAGTGGATCATATGACACTTGACCATAAATATAGATCAATTTATTTTATGAAATATCGATCTAAACCATGGATCGTACATTCATGTCATATAAAACGTAGACCTACAGTCGGATCGTCAATTCGAGTGCTATAAATGGTCCAATCGATGGACAAATGACTTAAATCCTCTAAATTGACTATCTTAGAGAATGATCCATCCATTGTGTGCTGATCATCTTGTAAATCGTATTATAATATTCAAAATGGTATAAATATGATAATTTTTCCTAAGTAGAACTTGAGATGTGAGGCCGGATATATGGATGGCCACAATTTATCGAAGATATTAACCAATCTAGTAATCTGATTTGTGTAAAACTACTTTCATATGATTCATCTTAAGTAGACCCATCATGCGATCTGATTTGATCATATCATATATATACTTAGATCTTTCTAATCATGTGCATGTGTATATTGCATCATCATAACCATCCATTATCTCATCTATCATACATAGTTGAACATTGCCACTATTTTTTCCATGTACATGAAAAACATGGTCTATGATTCTGTGTGGTCAGAATTTAATATTTCGTAACCATGTGTAACATATAAGGTTGGCACACACACAAACATGTATATACTCCCGCCCATGATATTGAGAGAGTACCTTTGATAGGTGTGCTCTCATGGTTATGAACGATAATACATCATATCTCGTTATCTCAGTATCTTTTGAGAGTGAAATAAATTTTAATAGGATGTGCTCACTTTCAAGGAATAGATAAATGTTTTAGATGATGATGACCACCTATGTGGACCCACTTTGAGAGTGGCACGTGTACGTACTCTAAGCTACACTCTTAAATAAGATTTTCTCTTAAATCCCTCTCTCGTAACCTTTTTCTTAGTTTCTCTTTTCATAACTTTTTCTTTAATACCTCACACGTTACATAAAATAAACCCTTTAAAAAGAGGTGTACACCACTTCTTACTGTCATTGCACACATATACACAAAGTGAGAAAGAGGTCTTGATAAGTGGGCCCCGTTTCGACCCTACTTGATCTGAGCTGCTCAATCTTATACAAAGTGCGCCTTAGAGGTATTTTTCCAATTTGATCTACATCTAATGGTTTAGAATACATTAAATCCCTTTTATCAAAAGACGTGCCAATTTAGATTAAATTGTGAAAGAATATAGATTTTGTTATTTATATGTTGGAATTCTCATCATTTGTTAAGATCCACCATGACCAAATGGTAGATTTTGCATAACCAAACATTGCATTATCTAGAGCATCACTTGATCATGATAGATCACTTGGTAGGGATCTAGGTCAACGATGTAGATCATACTTCGATCAAGTGTAGTGGGCCCCACATTGAAGGAATGATCAATAAGCACACTAAAAAAAATAGATCCGTTCTAATACACGTGATCCTGCCCATGAGGCGAACCACATATCATTACTTGTGCCGTTAGATGGTGGCCCACCACGAGATCAAGATGTGTGGATGATAAATGATGAGAAATCTTAAATTTAGATTTAATGTTGTACTTGAATGAGATGCACGATGATCATCTCATATGGTGGACCTTACAGTGAGTGGTCACGATTACTCAAGGTGGGCCCCACTATATGATCTTGATCTATTTAATTAGATTGAGAACGAGATATGAAATCCATGTTAAAGGAAGAATTGATGTATAACTTAATCCAATCATACAATTCAGTAGGGCCCCATATATTAGATATTGGGTCTTAAGTGGGCCACACCTTAAGATCTTGTCATTAGAAACATGACAAATGAGTTTTAGATGAAAGATCCATCATTGACAAGTAATATAGCGGTGGGCCCCACCAACATTAAAGGCATCCTTAAGTGGGCCCCACTGTATTTATTCGAATTAACGATGAATCTTATTCAACAAAGTATAGATCTTTATCGAAAGTCTTATAAATCTTTATCTTCGTTTGTTAATCAAGATCCCTAATCTAATCTTAGATTTAAACCACTAAAGTTTAAATAAAAGATAAAAATGATGATATGGATTGTTAAATCAATGATCAGGTCCAATCCAACCGTTGATCAAGGGTCTAATAAACCAATTAAGGAATTGAATTTGGGGATAATAAGATCCACCCGACCCAGATCTAGATCAGATCATCTGCTTAAGGATCAACCAGGGTCGTTAGACCAAAATTGTGAAAAATAAGGAAATGAACCGTCGGATCGGATGGATCTTAACATCTAATTGTTATAAAGGTTTATCTTTGTTAGTGCACTTTTCTGTGGCATACTAGTGCACCTTGTTTGTCAATTACTTAGGTCAGTGAGTCTAGTGTCGGTTGAGCTTAATGAAGATGAAGACCAAAGACTCAAGTGGCCCTGCTGCATCAAGGAAGAAGAAACAGGTAAAAGTGATGCCTTGGTGTGCCTTAACCTTGACCAAAACCTAACCCATAACCTCTTAGATGACTTGGACCAACTAGGTATACCCTTAGTCATCATCATTAGTCTTAGAACTCCATGAAAAACATGATAAGTTAGACTAATTTAAGAGGTGGAAGTTGCTGTAAACAAAACAGCTCAAAACAGCAGTTTTCGATTGATCTCTGATCAATCGGTCATTGGCTCCGATAGGACTCCGATCAATCGGATAGAAGCTCTGATCAATCGGAAATTTTTCCAGCAACCTTGAAAATTCACTGGACATATTTCCGATCAATCGGACAGTCTTCCGATCCATTAGAAGGGGTCTGTCTGATCAATCGGACAGTGTTCCGATCAATCGGAATATCTTCCAGAGACTTCACTGGATAGATTTCCGATCAATCGGACTTGTCTCCGATCAATCGGACAGGTCTCCGATCAATCGGAGATGCGCGAATCTGCCCGTTTTTTGACCGTTGGAAGAAAATCTATTTAAGATGGGGGATTCATTTTGGAGCCGAGAGAGGGAATTTTGAGGAGATAGGAGCCACCATTGTTGAAGATCATTAAGAGCCCTATTCCTAACCCAAACAAGTGATCTTCCTTGTGATTCATCATAAGTATGGAGCATTCAAAGCTCAAGAAGAAGATGCACTTGTCCCTCTTTTGATCTCTGGAGATTGGATTGATCTTGATAGTCATATTCCTATCCAATACTCTATGATGAGATCGTTGTAGGTGAGACTCTCTAGGCAACCCATTCCCATAAGTTGTAGAGATCTCAAACCTACCGTCCCTAGCACCTTGGGCATCTTCAATGGAGCATCACATGCAAGGTAGCTGATCTTGGAGCTGAAGCCTTGGCAAAGCGGCGGCGTCAAAGATCGGGGGAGCACAAGGGGAGCTGATTCAAGCACGGGAGAGTGAGAAGAAGCAACCCAAAGCGGCGCTACAAAGGGGCTCAATCCGACAAGTAAGGTTGTCTTGTTAGGAGTCCATCCACTCAATTCCCTGTGGGGGGTTGAGTGTAGAGTTTGTTTGACAAACTCGACCTAGGGTTGTTAGCCGATCCTTGGCCTATTAGTTAGGCCTAAAATCTAGGGACGTCAGCCGTTCCTTGGCAAGTTAGTCGGCCTAAACAGAGTCTCCAAGGGGGATCCACCAACCCAGGTGCAAACGAGTAGGTTGGGAGGAACCTGTAAACTCCCCGGTTGGGTGGATCCGAATTAAAACACCTTGATTGGGAGGAACCAGATTTAAACTCCCCAGTGAATGCCGGTGTGCTCAAAGGGGTTGAGTACTTGAACCGGGAGTGGAGTAAACACGTAGTCGAACCACTATACATCCTTGTGTTTGTGATTGTTCTTGAGCACATTTCTCCTTATGCATTGCGTTTAACTTGTTAATTATGAATGCTTAGTTAGGAATGTATGCTAGGCACTTGATAGGCACATCCACACTCATAAGATGTACTTTCACTACCTCAAGTAGACTTGAACTTCTTGATCCATCCTCACTCAAGTCTATTTGAGTAGCATAGATTAGGTTCTTCATTAGCTTAATCATTTAATTAATCTATGCTTGTTTAGACTATGTTGTTTATAGCTTTTATCATATGCTAGTCTTTTGATTGGACCCACTTAGGCTTGAAAGCCAAAGTATTATCGCTTACGTAGTTCAATTTGTTAAATTTGTTAAGTAGGCGAAAAGATTTTAAAAAGGTCCTAATCACCTCCCTCCTATAGGTTTAGCCATAATTCTAGTTGCTCTTTAAGCTTCCGCATGTGTATGCATAGGGTGTCGTGTTAGACTACCCGACGCAATTTCAATCTTGACCTTAGACCCACTTGAATCATGATCTAAACCCATGATCCTTGATATATGAGTAAGATTTGACTAGTGAATGGACCCGATTATTCACTTAAGGTCGCAAGTGGCCCATCTTGAAACCAATGTGATCTAATGTTGACCTTGATCATCAGATCATGAATTAGTTTCATCCAAACCATAGAAAATGTGTCTAAACCCTTGAATTAACAATTCAACTAGTCATAACTGTCCATCAAGGGGCGAATTGATAAAAATAAAAGATTAAGTATATAGGAACCTAGATCTAACCGACCATATCTTAAATGAACGGTTCTTGTTATAGGCAAATATAGTCTAGCGAGAAGTGAAGGATCGCGGCAATATGAATGCGAGGAGTCCAGGATGCGACTCGACTACGACTTCTCGTGCTCGCGGTAAGGGGTCGCACATCCTGGATGTGAGCAGCTCGGCTCGTGCTCACCAGAAGGGGTCGCACCTCTCTGATGCGAGCAGCTCGGCTCGTGCTCGCCAGAAGGGGTCGCACCTCCCGGATGCGAGCATCTCGGCTCGTGCTCGCCAGAAGGGGTCGCATCTCCTGGATGCGAGCAGTCCTGACACGAGCAGCTTGTCCATATCCTTCGATGGTTCCAAGCAGAGTTACATCCAATGCGGTGGTCTTCGCCCTTTCGGCGTCTCCTTCCTTTTCGGAAGTTATGACTCCAACTACGGCTTCCAGTTCATCATGAGCAATCAGCGCTATTACTACGCCTACCGGCTGCCCGTATAGGTCGGTTTTTGGGCTTATCTTCTCTGATGGTTCCGGATCTCAAGGGATTGCCATCAAGGGACGTGATTGCTGAAATAAGTCATTGGGTTGGATCTCGTCTTTAAAGATAGGATCTTATCCCACGAAATCAGCAAGATCTCAGTGTCGTACACGAGATTAGCGGGATCTCGATATCTTGCGTAACGGATTGAACCGCTTCAGATCTATATAAAGGGACGACTCCATTATGGAAAAGGTACACACAATATTCAATCCCTGTCCTGTTTTAGCCTGGTTACTCTTCTTCTTTGCTTTGGCCTGACTTAAGCATCGGAGGGCTAACGGCTGGACCCCAGCCACCCTTAGTTGCTGTCTGTCTTCTTTCAGGTTTGGAGGGAGAAAGAAGGTGAACGTCAGGAGGATCCTGTTACAAAATCTGACATTAACAGTTCTAATTAAAGTTTAACGGTCGAATCGAAAGGATCTCGGGCCTATATGAAAATAAAGCCAAAATGAACGGTTAAGATTGGTAGATCATGAACTAAATGTGAAATATGATTAAACCAAAGGTATGGATCATTAGCTTGATGATCTAATTGTCAAATCAACGGTCATAATTGTGTATTAACGGATAATAATTGATTATATCATGAAATTAAGTATGAAAGTAACCCTATTCGCATAACATTTAAAAGGGAACCCAACGAGAACGAAAACGGAGAACCCGTCAACTAGTCGCAGAGGATTGTATCCAAGGAGCTCAAGCAGAATAAAACTTTTGAGTAAGTAACACTACACCAGGATGATATTTCCAACATGCATTCATTATGAATTCATGAATCTTATGATATAAACTGCCTATTTGATATATGTCATTATCTGAAATGTGATGTTGAAGTTGAACACCAGACAACTCGGGGATAGAAATCCCTTATTCTCGGGCAGAGTTCCCAACCGGAACCCGAGTTGGTACCAATAGGGCCTCCTCCCAAGGCTGCGGCTCAGGGCTGGAGAAAGAGTATAGTCAGCTCTAGAATAAACTACTCATTGTTGAGTGGGTGTTGGCAAGCCGAAAGCTGTGCGTAGCCATGGTCCTGGTGATTCCTGAGTATGGAGTTGTGTTTATGATAGATGGCATATTTTATTGTTATTTTGGTAAACATGATATGTATTGAATCATACAAATTATTATTACTTATTGGGCTTCTAGCTCATGATGTTGTATATGGAAACCATCCAGGAAAAGATATAGTGGAGGCGTTTCTATGAAGATGACTTTGACAGAATAACTGGTGAAGGAGCCAGAAGGAAATAAGAGAATTTAGTCTTTATATCTATAAAGTTATTTATGTTTTGAGTGATTTAGTTCGGACATAAGCCTTAGGGCCATTTGATACTTTGAGATAATTAATAATTAGTTATATGCTATGATGATGATTAAACTTTTATTTTAGTGGGTGCATGTGTTACGGTTTAATTTTAGCACAATATGATAGCTAAACCTCGAACTCGATACCCGAATTGATGGAATTCAGATATTCAAGGTTGAGGTGTTACACATAGTCTACGGCAAGCAATATATAGACATGTCCAAAAGATGAGGGGAATGGTCCCATGAAATCGATGCCCCAACAGTCAAAGACTTCAAGATGTTGAATTGGGGTAAGAGGCATCATATTTCGACGGGATAATCCTCCTAACTTTTGGCAATGCTCGCATGCTTTGCAAAACTCGTGGTTGTCCTCAAATAGTGTAGGCCAATAAAACCCACACTGCAGAATTTTTACAGTGGTTTTCTTGGCAGAAAAATGACCCCCACATGCTTGATCATGGCAAAAGGAGATGACGGAATTATGTTCATCATCAGGGACACATCTCCTTATAATTTGGTCTGGGCAATATTTAAACAGTAAAAGTTCATCCCAGAAAAATCTGCGCACTTCCCTTAGAAATTTACGTTTGTCCTACGCAGTCCAATGAATCGACATCGCACCTGTGGAAAGATAATTGGCTATGTCAGTGTACCATGGTGGATGCATAGCAACAAAGATTTGCTCATCAGGGAATGAGTCCTCAATAGGTGACTCGGCAATGGAATTAGGTAGGACTGGGCGGGAAGATGATCCTCCACCACATTTTTTACTCCCTTCTTGTCCTTGATCTCCAAATTGAATTCTTGAAGGAGTAGCATCTATCTAAGCAAACGGGGCTTAGCATCCTTCTTAGAAAGAAGGTGTTTCAGCGCCGCATGATCTGTGTAAACAATGACCTTGGATCCTATTAAGTAAGGCCTGAGCTCTTTCTCCGTAGTCGAGTAATTAACTTGGGCGGGATTCAAGGTCCTACTTGAGTAGTAGATAACATGGGGCTTCTTATCCTTCTTTTGGCCTAACACCGCCCCACTAGCATAATTGCTCGCGCCGCACATCAACTCAAAAGGTATGGACCAATCCGGTGGTTGCATGATAGGAGCGGTTGTCAACATGTCTTTTAGCTTCAAAAAAGCTAATTAACATTCGGTACTCCACTCAAATTGGTTCTCCTTTTGGAGAAGATTACATAAGGGCCTAGAGATATGACTAAAGTCCTTTATGAACCTTCTGTAAAAATCGACGTGTCCAAGGAAGGACCGCACATCGCGTATGCTTTTGGGTGGTGGTAGATTGGAAATTATGTCAATTTTTTCCTAGTCTACCTCTATTCCATTGAATGAGATGATATTCCAAGGACTATTCCTCTTTGTACTATGAAATGACACTTTTCCCAGTTTAAAACGAGGTTCTTCACGTCACACCTCATCAAGACCAACTTCAAGTGATTGAGGCACTCATAAAAAATACAACCAAAAATAGAAAAATCATCCATGAACACCTCAAGAAATTCACCCACCATGTCCGAGAAAATACTCAACATGCATCGTTGGAATGTGGCGGGTGCATTACATAGCCCGAATAGCATTCTTCGGTATGCGAAGGTACCAAACGGGCATGTAAATGTGGTTTTCTCTTGATCCTCTAGGGCTATCTCAATTTGGTTGTAGCCAGAATAGCCATCTAGGAAGTAATAATAGGAATGACCCGCTAATCTCTCCAAAATTTGATCCATGAATGGGAGAGGGAAGTGGTCCTTCCTAGTGACCATGTTGAGTTTCTGATAATCAATGCACATACGCCAACCGACGGTTACTCTAGTCGGTATAAGCTCATTATTGGTGTTTTCTACGATGGTAATACCAGATTTCTTGAGGACAACTTGGGTAGGACTCACCCATTGGCTATCCGAGATGGGGTAGATGATACCCACATCTAGTAGCTTTAACACCTCGGCTTTGACAACCTCCATCATATTTAGATTTAGCCTTCTTTGAGGTTGTCTAGTCATTTTTATATTTTCTTCGAAGTGTATACGGTGAGTACAAACCGAAGAATCTATCCCTTTGAGATCCGCTATTGTCCAACCTATGGTTCCCCTATGTTCTTTGAGTAGCTCAATCAACTTGAGCTCTTGGTCTTTCCCTAGGTGAGAGGCAATGACAACTGGAAATGTTTCCTCTTGACCCAAATATACATATTTAAGCTCGGATGGCAATGGTTTAAGGTCAAGCTTCAGTGGTTTGATGTTAGATGGTAGAGGCCTTGATGTGGTTGGTGGCAATTTTTCAAAGTGGGGCCTCCACCGACTAGTACCAACTATCGGTCTCTCTATATTCAATGCTTGCACAATTTCACTAATGATGGGATCTTTAGAATCCATAAAATGTGTCAAGCATGTCTCCAAGCTTTCAAGTGGTTCAAGTTGGAGAAGCTCTTCTTCTTCAAAAGATTCGGGCATGTTTACCTCGAAGAGCTTGTCATCATCAACATCCCTGTGCCTTTTGCCCAAGTGGAACACATTCACCTCTAATTTCATGTTCCCAAAGGATAATTGCATCACCCCGTTCAGGCAATTGATGATTATGTTTGATGTAGCAAGGAACAGGTGGCCTAAGATCACCGGTATTTGAGTGATAGTATCTAGAACCGGTTGTGTCTAAGACGATAAAATCTACCGGGTAGTAGAATTTGTCAACTTGGACTAAAACATCCTCAACTATCCCTCTCGGTACACAGATGGATCTATCAGCGAGTTGCAACGTGGTTTTGGTGGGTTTTAATTCACCAAGATCCAATTGCTCATATACCGAGTATGAAATCAAGTTTACACTTACCCCCAAATCTAGCAATGCATGCTCAATCCGGTAGTCTCCAATGATACATGAGAATGTGGGACTACCGGGATCTTTGAATTTGGGGGGGGGGGGGGGGTCTTTTGAGTGAGAATGGCACTCACTTGCTCATTTAAGAAGGCCTTTTACTGCACACATTATATTTGCGTTTAGTTGTGCATAGGTCCTTTAGAAACTTGGCATAAGAGAGGATTTATTTGATGGCATTAAGCAAGGGAATGTTTATCTTGACTTGTCTGAAAATCTCTAAAATATCATGAGAGTTTGGAAGAGATTTTGGAGCAACCAATCTTGAAGGGAATGGTGTTATGGGCTTATAGATGAGTTCCTTTTCTTGTGGGGCTAAGTTGGATCTGTCCTCATCCTCAGAATTTACCGAATCATTAGGCTTGTAGGCCTTCACCGGAATAGATTTGTCGATTTGTTTACCACTTCTAAGATTGGTGCTGGATTTAGCTTGCTCCATATGTTGGTTGAAGGGATCGGGAATGCTTACTTCATGTACTTGTTTTGGATTTGGCTGAGGTTGGGCCGGAAAGGTCCCTTCTCTAGCATTCAAGCGTCCCTTAATCTCATCAACCGGGACTTTAAGTTCTTGGAACATTTGCTGATTCGTTTGGTTAATTTGCGTTTGCCCGTGTATAAACGCTTTCAAAGTATCCTCCATTGAGACTTGAGGTGGGGCCATATTTTGCATGGGTGGCCCTCCTTGAGACTTGGTAGGATTGCCCGTGGGAGCATTCTTCCAACTGAAATTTGGGTGGTTCTTCCAACTAGAATTGTACGTATTACCCACCGGTCAATTGAAAGGTCGTTGATACCCATATGTGGCATTTGCATGTTCATGTAACACCTCTCGAAATGCAGGAATTGTAGGACAATCTTGCGTATCATGTAAATTGGTGAGACAAATCCCACATATGGTCTCAATAGCTTCATTGGACTTTGGAACTCCACTCTTACTAAGTTCCATGGCCTCAATCTTTCTTATGAGGTTGGCTATTCTTACATTCACGTCGTCTTCCTCCTTGAGGATATAGATCCCTCCTTTCTCTTTCTCTTGAGTAAGCTTGAGGTTATTGGGTTTATCTGAGGTATCCCAAGATTGGGCATTCTCGGCCAACATATCCAAATAATTCCAAGCTTCATCTAGATTTTTGCTCATGAACTCGCCGTTGCACATCATCTCTACGAATTGGCGCATATTGGAACTTAATCCATCGTTGAAGAAATTTATAATTCGCCAACTCTCGTAGCCATGATGTTGGCAAGAAAGCGGGAAGTCTTTAAACATCTCCCAACATTGGAAGAAAGATTCACCCTCTTTAGCCGAAAAATTCATTATGGCTCTTCGAAGGGTGTTCGTTTTATGAGCCGGGAAGAACTTCTTCAAGAATTCCCGGGTCATCTCGTTCCATGACCCTATCGAGTGTGGTCTAAGAGAGTGAAGCCAATTTTTGGCCCTTTCTTTCAATGAAAAGGGAAAGAGTTTGAATTTAATAGTATCTTCCAAAACATTGGTGTATTGCAAGGTAGCAATCACTTCTTCAAATTCCTTTAAGTGCAAATATGGGCTGTCAGAGTCTAGCCCATGGAACTTTGGTATTAGTTGAATCACACCCGCCTTTATATCAATATTTTCCCCGGTTGGTGGTAGAACCACACAAGAGGGTGTAGTTGCACGGGCCGGTTGTAGGTAGTCCCGTAGTGATCTCATTGCAGGAACATTATGTACCTCGTTCTCTCCTACTCCCTCTTAATTTGCGTTTGTAGTTGGAGTAGGGGGGGGGGGGGGGGGGGGGGGGGGGGGGGGGGGATTCCTTAAAGGTGTTTGATCCATACTCCCCAAATTATCACAATGTTTTACAAATTTTCGGATTCGTCTATGAACGGATAATGGTCCAACTAAACCACCTTCGGATGGGAGACGATTGTTGTGGTCTCGTTCCCAACGGGACATAAACCAAAAAATCCAAAATCAGAACTAATCCTAAATCCTAAAATCTGAAAAACAAAAATAAAAAACTAAAAGAGTTCAAGTTGGAAGGATAGTACCGATTTTCTTGAACTATAAGAACTTCCTACAAAACAAAACAAACTTTGTTAGTTCTGGAATTCAAAAAAACTAATCCGAAGAAAACAATAAATCCTAACTACTTCTATAGCCACTAAAAACAATTTAGAACCGTTATCTAAATTCCCCGGCAGCGGCGTCAAAAACTTGTTCACTCGCCTCAAGTGTAAGGCTGCGATGTAGTAATAAAACTCGGTAAGACTGAGGTCGATCCATAGGGAATTGGAGAACAAGTTCCAAACTACTCCAGCAACTCAGTTTGCAATAAATAAGAGATTCAATTGGAACAATTATGCTAAAACAGAACTTAATGAAAAACAGTAATTTAAAGGTACTAAGGCATTCAAGGATCCATTTGTAGTAATCCCATGTCAATCCAATTAATCCAAGAAAGATACACAACTAGATTTGAAGTCCTATCTCTCATCTAGTTGGAAAATAAAGCATTAAACACATTCAATCCCACTCAAGTTGAACTTCCAAGTTCTAGTCTCATTCAACAATGTAGAATTCAAAATCATAGCCTTCGGAGTAACAGCCATGCCTACAGATTATGGCCTGCTTAAGGGTTACCATAATTCGAATCTAATCAAGCATAACATGATAATCTCAGAGAATTGAAAGGAATCCATGTCTGGAGCACATGAACTCTCATAAAACATCTAAAACTACCAACTTTAAGAACTATAACATTCAAAATCCAAACTTGAAATAGAATTACTTGAATTAAACTGAATCAAACATGAAATTGGCTACAAGCTTCACCTCTCAGCCTTAGTTGAGAGATTCTAGCTGAGCATTGTCATACTACAACTAGAACTCATAAAAGAAAACTAGAAAACATAGAAAAATTGGAGTTTGGAGGGTTGCAGACGCTCCACGATGGCTTCCGGCCTCTCCCACGATGTCCCTTAGCTTCTATGATACCCTAGGAAGAGCCCCTAGGTGTCCTTTTATAGTGGGAAGCTCTGCTGCATCGGAAACATCTCGAATTTACATAAGGATACGCAATGCACAGAGAAATTCAGAGTCCGAATTTGGAAAGGTCACTGTCTTATGCAGGGCCGACCGGTCGTGACCGGTCGGACTGGGCTGGCCGACCGATCTTGACCGATCGGACTGTATATGTTGCACGTCCAAAGAGTTTAGGGACTGGACTATCCTGATGGCCGACCGATCTTGACCGGTCGAGCCTATCTGGACTTTAGTCCAGAGACTTCCAGCAGGGTGGTTGACCGGTCTTGACCGGTCTGGCCTATTCTCTTTGCATTTTTCTTCCTTTCTTTCATCTCTTTTCTCCCTCCTTGCTTTCTTCTTTCTTTGGTCCTCCTTCATCCTTCATCAAAGGCTCCTAAATGTATTCCTTTTGGTTTTCAATTGGGCGAAGTCGCTCTCATCCCTATAATCACAAAACATGCATTAAATGGGCCTTTTAAACATGAAAACCATTCATATAATGTGATGTAACGGGCTATGCAATGTATAAATTGGAGGTTCAACACCTTCTACCCTGCCCCATCCGACAATCGTCATCTTTTTCGATTTTCATGGCCTTTGGCTTTGAACTGAGTTTCTGCTGGCTTGCCCTTAGTCTTGTGTTCTGGACGTGAGCATTTCTGATCTTTCGAGGTTTTGCTTTTGTCAACATAATTTGACGTGACCATCTTCCCGATCTCGTGCTTCGGTCTTTCGGCTTTGAACTACGTTCTCAGTGCGGCTTCCTCTACCATATAGGCCTTTGTCGCTAAATTCTTAAACGTTGAGAAATTGTGTCCAGATAAACCGAACGAGATTATTGGGTCCATGGCTTGCATACACATCTTGACTTGCTCAAGCTCGCTAGGCAACTCTCGGCACTACGCCACTATGGCTCCCCATCTATCAATAAACTTATCAACTGACTCTCCTTGCCTCTGACGAACCAAGGCTAAATTTGTCAGCGAGACTTCTCGCTCAGTGGAGAAAATTTTGAAAATGAACAAATCTTGCATCTGATCCCAGGTCCTGATAGACCCTGTGGGTAATGACATATACCATTGAAATGCCTTTCCAATCAGCGTCGACCCAAACAATCTGAGGCAGTATTGAGGTACTACAGACAAATTCCCTAACATCGTCATGAATTGGGTCATATGCTCCTCGAGTGATCCACTGCCATCGAATCTGGGGAAATCTAGACGCTTGAAATTGCTGGGAAACGGAACGTCGTCAACCTCGGGTAAATACGGCACCCGATATACATATTTTCCAATCTTCTCCTTTTCTCTTTCTTGACGCATTAGGGTCGCAATTGTCTGAGACAACTCTTCTTTCATGGCATGAGATGATCGCGGTGGTGCACGCTCGAATGCAACATTCCTTGGGTGAATTTGTGGTTCTACAGCTACTGGTGCTCCTGTTGTCTCCTGTGACTCTCCCAGTGGTTGTCCAATAGGAACGGTTGGGCTTCTAACTGCCCCCTGGGCGACTAGAGTCACTAATGCTTCTTTTATTTCTCTGACCTCTCTAGCTATGTCTTCTTGGACCTAAATGATCTCATCTATTTGCTCTTGGATTGGAGGCAGCTCTACGTCTTGCTCGCTCGCCTTCCTTTCTACAACTTGCACCACTGCGACTTGCACTCGCTGTGGTCTAGCCCTGGTCATATTGGTTTCAGTAGAGTATGCCTTCATTGCAGTCTCAGTCAATTTCTAGATAGTGAATTGATTCGGTGTCTTGACTGGTAGCGTTGTTCCCGTCATTACCGGGAAGTTGTTCGCTTCCCCAAGTGTAGGGTTGTGATGTAGTAATAAACTTGGTAAGACCGAGGTCGATCCACAGGGACTTATGTAGAAATTCACAAATACTTTCAATAGTTTTTATTGAAAAGCTAATAACTAGATTTAAGAAAATTGATGTAAATAGCAATTTTGAACTTAAACTGAAGTAATCAATTAATAAAAGCCACTAGGGGTTCAAGGATCTACTTGTAGCAATCCTTGATGCTCAATTCGCTGTGGTTTCTCACTTTCTCAACTAGAATTGAAATTAAGATCTATCTAATCGGATGGTAGAGCAGTTAAACCAAACAACCTGTCATATGTATGAACAATGTATATGATTCACTCAATGCAAGTTAGGACGAGCATGCTCAATTGCATAGGTCAGTCCCAATTCCAAATAGACTAAGTTCACAATCATAACCATCATTAAGCCCTGTCACAAGACAAAGCTAGATCATGATTTGAACATGATTCAAATCACATACACAGTCCCATACATACTACAGAAATCCAGAAAAGTAGAACTTTGGTAGGAAGTTCCCACATGAAGATCATAGTACTAGAGAGTACTCTAATTCCTCGGATCATATAGGTCTAGACTAGCACACAACAATTAAGAACTCCAGCAATTCTTCCAAACATCCATGAGTGATCATAAGACTAAGAAAAACTACTTAGAACTTGAATTAAACTTCAAACTATTGTTCATAAACATGAAATCCAATCTTAAAACCAACTTAAAACGAATTGAAACATCTTAGATTCACTACAAGCTTCACCTCTTAACCCTAGCTAAGAGGTTTAGCCGTTCATGATCCAAGGAAACATGAAACAACTAAGAAAAAAATATAAAAATGAGAAAGCAAACTAGAAGGAGTTGTGGAACTCCGAAATCCACTTCCGCCGCCTCCCACCTTGCTCAAACCCTTCTAAGATACCCTAGGAACGATCCCTAGGTGTCCTTTTATACTGAGGAGGCTTCGCAGCATCAGAATCTTTCAGAAATTGTGTAAGCTTACACACTGTGCAGAGAAATTCGGAACAGAATAGGAAGGTTTTCTATTTTACGCATGGCAGACCGGTCGTGACCGGTCAGACTAGCTTGGCCGACTGGTCACGACCGATCGGACTAGCAATCCCATCAGTCCAGCGTGCACAGGGACTGCTGGCCAACCGGTCACGACTGGTCGGACTGCATATGTCAAACGTCCAGTGAGTTTAGCAGGGTCACCGACCTATTGGCCGACTGGTCACGACCGGTCGAACCAACTGGTCCTTCTGCCTAGTAACTTTCACAGGGGCCGGTAGGTCGGCCGACCGGTCTGGACCAGTTGGGCCATGTCCATTTTCTTCTTTTTCTTCTTTTGTTTCTTCTCTTTCCTCCTTTCTTCTTCCTTCTTTGGTCCACCTTGGGCCTTCATTCAAAGGGTCCTAATGTATCGTTTTTGGTCTCCAATGGGATGAAGTCCCTCTCATTCCTGCAATCATAGAATCATGTATTAGATCAGTCGTTAATTCATGAAAACCTTGCATAATGAGTAATGAATTGGGGTTAGAATATGCACACTTAAGAGCTCAACAGAAGTCAGCAACGGCGAAGGAGAATTCTGGTCTGGGTGACATGGTAGCTCTGCTGGCATTATGGGTTTCATCCCTGCGAACCGGCTTCCACTGTCTCCTCACACAGCTCTGTGTCTTCACTATTTCTGCTCTGACTGAAGTCACTTGTCTGTTTTCAGCCTTTTTCAGTGATCGGCGTTTCTACAAAACTTGTCATCCGACTTCGGGAATCACTGTTTCTGCTATCGCAAGGTGAGGGAAGTAAAATCCCTCAGAAGCTAGGAAGACCATACTAGCTGCCATTTGTATAGTTTTGATGGTTGATTCTTCTCTCTCTCTCTCTCTCTCTCTCTCTCTCTCTCTCTCTCTCTCTCTCTCTCTCTCTCTCTCTCTGCACAGTCATACGCACATTATAACACCTCATGCCCTTGAAAAGGAGAGAAGATGTGTCCTTACCAATCGCGATATGGCTCAGCGATCGACAGAAATATATAAATACGAATCATATGCATGCTATGCGAGATTTCGACATTCTTTTAGAAAATTTTTGCTTTAAAGATGAAGGGAAGAATGTTCCTATTGAGAGTCGCCAGTTTGGCGCCCGTGAAGGCGCCGAACATTTCTCCTTGCAGTAACCATTCTTACGTACACATCTGTGTTCGCGAACGATTTATCTTAGAACGTTTCTTTACTCAGAGATAACCCGAGATTCTGGTAGGTTCGATCCCCAGCAGAGTCACCAGTTTGTTAAAACTAGAAAAATCGTGCTCGTCAGCAGTCTTTTTCCTGTGTTTCATTATTCTGAGGTTCTGAGTATAGAGACGTTCATAGACGATCACATGCAAACACAAAGTATACATGAGAAAGCACCACTAGGTAAATTTTATTCCAGAGATTCTGAGATCTTTTACATTCCAGGCCGTGAACTGGACACGAACCCTTAATTACATCAATGGATGATCACCCTTGATTAAAAGGCAAAAGTAAGTGCATGTATGTATCAAAAATGAATTAAAAAAAGTGTTAAAAGATCATAAACATAAATAAAGCACAACATAGACAACACGGAGATTTTTAAGTGAAAACCCTTACGGGAGAAAACCATGGCACAAAGCGACAAGATTCCACTATGAATTGCAGTTATACAATAGATGGAATATTAAAGGGATGAAGCTCGGATAGATCAAGCAAGTAGTTTAAATCGTCAGGGATTATAGTCTCGAGTTCATGGTCGCCGAGACCAAGTCTAGGATTCCTCATGGACCAAGCCATTGTTAAGACCAGTTAGATGTTGGTCCCATACTCTTTCGGGCGTTCCTAGTTGAGTAGCAACCAGGATTTTAACTGAGTCGTGTATCTCAGTGTCATGACGCGTCTCTATAGACGAAATGACTTTTAGGAATACACTCTACAGTTTCCATTTGGTGCATCCAGTGCCAGTGACCGTCTCCATTTGGACGGGTGACTTAGTGGAGGACACCCCGTGGTTTCTTAGTGCATCCAGTGTCATGACGCGTCTCTGTGGACGAAATGACTTTCAGGAATACACTCCACAGTTTCCATTTGGTGCATCTAGTGCCAGTGACCGTCTCTGTTTGGACAGGTGACTTAGTGGAGGACATCCCATGGTTTCTTAGTGCATCCAGTGCCAATGACCGTCTCCGTTTGGACGGGTGACTTAGTGGAGGACACCCCATTACTTTAGCCACTTAACTGACGGATCCCACTTTGGACAGGATGCACATCAACTGGTCTTAACGATGAAGTACTTCAGACGTTTCAGAACTCTTTTATTACGATTTTTTATGATAACCATATTCTCCTTTGATTTAGTTTCGTATCTCGATCCGAGATGAAATAAATTCATGCAATGGATGAAAATGAGCATAGTACAAAGTAAATATGCTTTATGGATGCTCGAGAGAGGATCGCGTTTATATTAGATATTCAGTGTATCAGACAGATTATACATTTAATTTGATTGATCTGCTCGTATATATCTTTGTGTCATCGATATGTTTGCCTTCGCATCTTTGAAATCGCAATTGATTTCATTTGGCATTAGTCGATTATCAGGCCATCAAGGCAATTCCCAGGGCTGAAAATGACTAAGTAATGGACTTGTTTGCGGTCCAATCGAGGCATTCGATAGATACTGTCGATGATTTTCTTTGACTAGGGACGGATCATGTCTACGAAGGTCGCAACGCGATCGCATTTCGATATGCTTAACGCCGGTCGATTTTTGAGCCAGTAGAGCACTTTTCAATGCTGAAAATGACCAAGTAGTGGGCCTACTGACCGCTTAATTAGGGTTCTCAGAGATCGTAGGATCAGATAATCTCGTTGTAATGCATGATTATGATATATCATGTTATGGCGGAGAGAAGTCTCTTTCTCGGGATCGGTCAAATTCTGCCTGGTTCCCCTCTATTCTGGCCATTTCCAGCTCTTCTGGAAGGATTTCTGAAATTTACAATTTTGACTAAGTGTTGGCCTTTTTTTATTAAACTGCCGATTTGGCCCACCTATCATTGACCGTTGGTGAATCCGGTCCGAGGGATGGATAGAGGACATTGATGTGTGTCCAGGAGGATCGGTTTGATCGGAAACCGATTTAGATCGAAGGCGGGGCCACATCATGGGAGATCTCACACCCTAACCAGCGTCTAGGCGCACCTGTTATGAGATGCGGGCGCATGTGGCTGAGGTGGGCGCATGTGCCCTCTCCCTAAGGCGCATGTGATGAAAAGAAAAGGGAGGAGAGAGAGGATGGATGGGAGGTGAGCGCATGTGCCTCTCTCGGGCGCACGTGGCCTCTCCACTCTATAATTATAATATGGGCATGAGCGCATGTCACTATGCCACTTAGTGCATTTTTGCACATTCCCCTTCCAAAGAACGAGCGCATGCTATGCGACTTTGGAGAAATTCTGAATCTTCTCCTTCAGGTGGGAGAAATCCCTTTCCGGCAAAGGCATCCGGCAAAGGGACGGGCGCATGTCCTTTTTTGGTGAGGATTCTACCTTACTCTGGCGATCTTTTCCAAAAATGAAGCCATCCTTGATCAGCAAGTGAGTGGGGTATTCATAGCATGTTAGTCGGGTATCTAATCGTGTCCGCATGTGAGATGGAGCATGAGCGCATGTGGGGACAGGAGGGGGCATGCGCATGTTGTATGGGGTGTGACGCATGTGCCCATGCGCCCCTGAGTGCATGTGCCCTCACTTAGCATCATTTTTATGATTTTTGTATTTTTATTTTATTTTTAAAATTTTAAAAATATAGAAAATGGAGAGAGAGGGCTCTCATGCGCATGTGGTAAGAGGGCAAACGCATGTCTCCCCATGGCATCAGCATGTGGAGAGAGAGTGGCGTACGCACATTCCATCACTTAGAATATTTCAGGTTTTAGGCTCCAACGGGCGACCTCCAAAGGGGGGCTACTGTTGAGCTCTTAATTGTGTATATTCTAACCCCAATTCATCACTCATGATGCACGGTTTACATGTTTAAAGGACTAATGTAATGCATGATTTGTGATTGTAGGACAAGATGGAGATTTCACTAATTCAAGGCTAAATAGGATCACTTTATATACATTAAAGATCACAAGACTAAGCATGAAAGGGTGGAAGAAGAAAGCAAGGAGAGAAAAGAAAGAAAGGAGAAAGCATAGTGGAGAAAGAAAGAAAGAAATAAAGAAGAAAAAGGCCTAGACCGGTCGGACGACCGGTCGGCCAAGGAAGCCCGACCGGTCAAGACCGATCGGCCACATCAAGGAAGTCACTGGACAGAGGAAGTATACAGTCCGACCGGTCGTGACCGGCTCAGCCAGACCAGTCGGCCAACAGGTCGCACCCCTTTCAGAGCTCGCTGGACAGATGGACTAACAGGTCCGACCGGTGGTGACCGGTTGGCCAGGCCAGTCTGACCGGTCGTCCGACCGGTCGGTCATGCAAAAACGGCAGTTTCTATTTTCAGGCGCCGAAATTCTCTGCGCAAGTGCGTACTTTTACGCGAAATCTGGAAGTTTCTTATATAATGGACACCTCCAAGCTATAAAAGGACTTCTTCCCTTCATACCAGAGCATGCTAGGACGTGGAGATTGCTTGGGAGACGGATTCTACTTCGAATTTCTAGTTTTCTTCCTGTTTTAGTAGTTTTTATGTTTTTGAGGCTTTTTAGTTCAAGGATGTTAGAGATGAACTAAAACCTCTTAGCTATGGCCAAGAGGTGAAGCTTTTGATTCGTTTTTTATGGATTAATGCAACCTAGGTTTCCTTTTATGTTTTAATTGAGGAATTTTAGTTCAATATGAGTTTGAATCAAGTACTAGTTTGGTTTTACTTTGATCTCTTGATGACTCCGGGCTCATGTGATTCTTAGTGATTCTAAGCTTGGTAGCTTACCTTCTGAGCATTGTTTCTGCTTGTGTAGTTCATTGATCTATCATCGACTCCGGGCATGGTAGATTCTTTGATTGCCTTGGATGCAATGGCCTAATTTTCTTGTGGGAACTCATTCAACTAAAGTTCTTATCTTTTGTTGTAATTTGAAATAGTTGTTTGTTGATTGATTTTGATTTAATTAGAGTTCTAATCATTAGTTGTAATCAAGTCTAGTGACAGGATTTGATGAAGGCTATGGTTGTGAGTCTCAACTAGATTGAAAAGAGGTTTGGCCTACACAATTGAGTATGCCCAAGGCCTGAGTATTATTGTGGGAATCAAATCAACGAATGAGCAACTGTTTTAGATGATTGTTAATTGAACCGCTCTATATTCCGATCGGATAGAGATATGAATTCGATGCCGATTGTGTTGTGAGAGACCTAGTTGTGTTGATACATTGAAACTTATCAAAAGTGGATCCTTGGCGCTCTAGTGCTTTTTTAGATTGATATTACCTTACACATTCACTGTTTAAACCCAGATTTGCTATTTTCCAGCTTTAGTTCTTCATAGGATCTTAATTACTAGTTGTTTTAGTCAAATTCTGAGAATACCAATTCATAAATCTCTGTGGGAATGATACTCGGTCTTTCCGAATTATTACTACTTCGCAACCCTACACTTGGGGAGTGAACAAGTTTTTGGCACCGTTGCCGGGGATTTCTATGCGATATTTTTAGAATTTGCTGAGATAACTTTTAGTTGAGATTGTGTTAAGATAGATTTAGGATTTGTTTTACTTTCTAGGGTAGGTTTTCTTCTAAGTACTAACTTTGTTTTGATTTTTGTAGGATTCTAACATAGGTCTAATTCAGGGATTTTTAGGAAGTTGAAGAAGAAGTAGGCATCTTAAGTCACAAATCAGGTTTTATCATTCTAACCTTACTCTTCTTCTTCTCCTACTCATTCCTACCATATTCATCTCTTGTAGAGTGGGTGGAGACTCCTTTTGGATCTCTGATAGGTTGGCCTTATGCCGCCTTGATTCCTATTGGTCGGCTCTGCCGTCTTGGATCACCTTGTGCTTAGAGATTTCTCTTCTCAACCTTATTCCTCTTTCTTCTTTTTCTGCACTTTTCTCAAAAGACTCAAAGAGTGGGTGGGGAGTTCTCTGAACCCCTATTGACCAGGAGAAATCGGTCTCTATCCTTGCTTCTAGCTTAGCCATTGTAAGACACCTTGTGCTTAGGTCTTAGAGAAGAGTAAAGAAAGGAAGGAAGATTTCTTTTTCCTTTTTGTTTTCATTCTTTTTGGATTTGCATGTCACAGTGGACTCGGGATTCTAATAACCGACTCAATCGTGACAGAGTAGTTGTTGAAGGGATTGAGAGAGAGCCTCGTGCTAGAAAATGTCAAAATTTTCCTGAAATTACTAGAGAGATGGCTGAAAATCAACCAATTCAAGGGGCTAATCAACATCAAAATCAAGCCCCAAACCTTACTGAATTGGATGAGAATGAAGTGGGGAATGTACCTCAACTTAGAACTTTACGTGACTATTTACAACCAGCTAGGACGAGTACTCCTTGTTGAACCCCAATTTATACATTGCATTGCCCATTACATGACATGGTTTGCATGATTTTCATGACTTAAAGGCCTATCTAACACATGTTTTGTGATTATAGGAATGAGAGTGGACTTCATCCAATTGGGGACCAAAAGAACTCTTTTATAGCTTTTGGATGAAGGATGAAAGAAGACCAAAGAAAGAAGAAAGCAAGGAGAAGAGAGAAAAGAAGAAAAAGGAGAAAAAGAAAGGAAAAAGAAGCAAATGGAAGAAGGCCGACCGGTCTTGACCGGTCGGCCATGAAGGCTGTTCACATTGAAGAAAGGATGACCGGTCTTGACCGGTCGGCCATGCACACTGGATGGTTGATAGATCAGTCCGACCGGTCATGACCGGTCGGCTACACTTGCTGGATCAATGGACAGACCAGTCCGACCGGTCATGACCGGTCGGCTGTGCTCCCTGGACTGCTTAAAAGATTAGTCCGACCGGTCATGACCGGTCGGCTCTGCGTAACTAGAGTCCTTTCTAAATCTGGACTCCGAAAAACACTGCGCACTGCTTAACCTTTCACAGATTTCGACGCAAGGAAGGTTTCTTACTATAAAAGGACACCTAGGGGCTCTTCCTAGGTCATCTTAGAGGGGAAGGAACGTGGTTTTGGAGAGAGGAAGCGAGCGTGGAGCGTCTGCAACTCTCCACTTCCGGTTTTCTATTTTTATGCTTTTATTCAGAGTTTTTAGTTATAGCATGACTATGCTCGGCTAGAACCTCTCAGCTAAGGCTGAGAGGTGAAGCTTGTAGTAAATTCTATGTTGGATTCAGTTTAAATCAAGTAATTTAAATTCAAGTTGATTTTTCTTTCATGTTTTAGTTCTAAAAGTGGTAGTTTGAGATGTTTTATGAGAGTTCATGTGCTCCGGACATGAATTCCTTGCAATTCTCTGAGATTATCATATAATGCTGGTTTAGATTCAAATTATAGTAATCCTTGAGCAGGCCATAGTCCATAGGCATGGCTGTTACTCCGCAGGCTATAGTTTTGAATTCTACATTGATTGAATGGACTAGAACTTGGAAGTTCAACTTGATTTGGATTGAATGTGTGTGAATGCTTTATTTTCCAACTAGATGAGAGATAGGACTTCAAATCTAGTTGTGTTCTCTACTTGGATTGACTGAATTGACATAGGATTGCTACAAGTGGATCCTTGAATGCCTTAGTACTTTATATCCCTGATTTTTCATTAAGTTGCTGTTTTAATTAAACACTCAATTGGATATGATTTTCTTCCAAAAACTGAGTTGCTGGAGTGCTTTGGAAGTAGTTTCTATTTCCCTGTGGATCGACCTCGGTCTTACCGAGATTTATTACTACATCGCAGCCTTACACTTGAGGCGAGCGAATAAGTTTTTGGCGCCGCTGCCGGGGATTTAGATAACGGTTTTCAAATAGTTCAGTGGCTGTAGAAGTAGATAGGTTTTTCTGTTTTTTTTTTTAGAACTAACAAAGTTTTCTGTTTTGTAGGAATTCTTCTCTAAGTTCAAGCGCATCAGGTGATACCTTTCTAACTTAGTTTTTTTCAGATTAGTTTCAGATTTCAGTTTTCTAAGTTAGGATTAGTTTTGATTTTTGGTTGAGTGGTTTATGTCCCGTTGGGAACGCAATCACTCAAATCGTCTCCAATCTGAAGGTGGTTTAGTTGGACCATTGTCAGTCCATAGACGAGTCCGGAATTATCAAGAGCATTGTGAAAGTTTGGGGAGTATGGAACAAACACCTGTAAGGAATCCTCCCCCCCCCCCCCCCCCCCCCCCCCCCCCTACTCCAACTACAAACGCAAATTAGGAAGGAGTAGGAGAGAATGAGGTACAGAATGTTCCTCCAATGAGATCACTACGGGACTACCTACAACCTGCTCGAGCAATTACACCTTCTTGCGTGGTTCTACCAGCAAACGGTGGAAACTTTGACATAAAACCAGGTGTAATTCAACTCTTACCAAAGTTCCATGGGCTAGACTCTGACCGCCCATACTTACACTTGCAAGAATTCGAAGAAGTGTTGGCCACCTTGCATTACCCAAATGTTTCTGAGGATACTATCAGACTTAAACTTTTTCCCTTCACTTTGAAAGAAAGAGCCAAAGATTGGCTTCACTCTCTTAGACCACACTCGATTAGGTCATGGGTTGAGATGAACTGGGAATTCTTGAAAAAGTTCTTCCCGGCTCATAAAACGAACACCCTGTGAAGGGCCATAATGAATTTCTCGGCTAAAGAAGGTGAATTTTTTTTTCAATGTTGGGAAAGATTTAAGGAACTCCTGCTTGCTTGCCCACAATATGGCTATGAGAGTTAGCGAATTATAAACTTTTTTAATGATGGATTAAATTCCAACATGCGCCAATTTGTGGAGATGATGTGCAATGGCGAGTTTATGAGTAAAAATCCAGATGAGGCTTGGAATTACTTGGACATGTTGGCTGAAAATGCCCAATCTTGGGATACATCGGATAAACCCAATAACTCCAAGCCCACTCAAGAGAAAGGAGGGATCTATGTCCTTAAGAAGGAAGACGATATGAATGCAAGGATAGCCAACCTCACAAGGAAGGTTGAGGCCATGGAACTTAGTAAAAGTGGAGTTTCCAAGTCCACTGAAGCTGTTGAAACCATATGTGGGATCTGCCTCACCGACTTACACGCTACGCAAGATTGTCCCACAATTCCTGCATTTCAGGAAGTACTACATGAGACAGCCAATGCCACATATGGTTATCAACGGCCCTTCAATGGACCAGTAGGTAATACGTATAATGAGAGTTGGAAGAACCACCCAAATTTCAGTTGGAAGAATGCTCCTACGGGCAATCCCACCAACTCCGAAAGAGGGCCACCCATGCAAAATATGGCCCCACCTCAATTCTCATGGGAGGATACCTTGAAAGCATTTATGCAAGGGCAAGCGCAAATAAATCAATCGAATCAGCAAATGTTCCAAGAGCTTAAAGTCTCGGTTGATGAGATTAAGGGACGCTTGAATACTAGGGAAGGGACCTTTCCGGCCCAACCTCAGCCCAATCCAAAGCAAGTACATGAAGTAAGCATCCCTAATCCTTCCAACCAAAACATGGAGCAAGCTAAATCCATCACCACCCTTAGAAGTGGTAAACAAATTGACAAAACTATTCCGGTGAAGGCCGATGAGCCTAATGATCCGGTAAATTCTGAGGATGAAGATGGATCTAACTTAGCCCCACAACAACCGGAACGCATTTACAAGCCCGTAGCACCATTCCCTTCGAGATTGGTTGCCCCAAAATCTCTCCCAAATTGTCATGATATTCTAGAGATTTTCAGACAAGTCAAGATTAATATCCCTTTGCTTGATGCCATCAAACAAATTCCCTTTTATGCCAAGTTTCTAAAAGACCTATGCACAACAAAATGCAAATATAATGTGCAGCAAAAGGCCTTCTTAACTGAGCAAGTGAGTGCCATCCTCACTCAAAAGACCCCCCCAAAATTCAAAGATCCCGGTAGTCCCACCGTCTCATGTATCATTGGAGACTACCGGATTGAACGTGCCTTGTTAGATTTGGGGGCAAGTGTGAACTTGATCCCATACTCGGTATATGAGCAATTGGGTCTTGGTGAATTAAAACCCACCAAAACCACGTTGCAACTCGCTAATAGATCTATCCGTGTACCAAGGGGGGATAGTTGAGGATGTTCTAGTTCAAGTTGACAAATTCTACTACCCAGTAGATTTTATAGTCTTGGACACACAACCGGTTTTGGATGCTAGCACCCAAATACCGGTTATACTAGGCCGCCCATTCCTTGCCACATCAAACGCAATCATCAATTGTCGGAATGGGGTGATGCAACTATCTTTTGGAAACATGACACTAGAGGTGAATGTGTTTCACTTGGGCAAAAGACATAGGGATGTCGATGATGATGAGTTCTTCGATGTAAACATGCTTGAAACTTTTGAAGAAGAAGAAGTCCTCCAACTTGAACCACTAGAAAGCTTGGAGACATGCTTAGCACATTTCATGGATTCTGAAGACCCCATCATTAGTGAGATTGTGCAGGTATTAAATATAGAAAGACCGGTAGTTGATACTAGCCGGTGGAGGCCCCATTTTGAAAAATTACCACCAACCACATCAAGGCCTCTACCGTCTAACATCAAACCACCGAAGCTTGACCTTAAACCATTGCCATTCGAGCTTAAATATGTATATTTGGGTCAAGAGGAAACATTCCCAGTTGTCATTGCCTCCCACCTAGAAAAAGACCAAGAACTCAAGTTGATTGAGTTACTCAAAGAACATAGGGAAGCCATAGGTTGGACAATAGCGGATCTCAAAGGGATAGATCCTTCGGTTTGCACTCACCGAATACACCTTGAAGAAAATGCAAAAACGACTAGACAACCTCAAAGACGGTTAAATCCAAACATGATGGAGGTTGTCAAAGCCGAAGTGTTAAAACTATTGGATGTGGGTATTATCTACCCCATCTCAGATAGCCAATGGGTGAGTCCTACCCAAGTTGTCCCCAAGAAATCCGGTATTACCATCATTGAAAACGCCAACAACGAGCTTATACCGACTAGGGTGACCACCGGTTGGCGTATGTGCATTGATTATAGGAAGCTCAACACGGTCACTAGGAAAGACCACTTCCCTCTCCCATTTATGGATCAAATTTTGGAGAGGTTGGCAGGCCATTCCTATTATTGCTTCCTAGATGGCTATTCTGGATACAACCAAATTGAGATAGCTCCGGAAGACCAAGAGAAAACCACATTTACATGCCCGTTTGGCACCTTTGCTTACCGAAGGATGCCATTCGGGTTATGTAATGCACCCGCCACATTCCAACGATGCATGTTGAGTATTTTCTCGGACATGGTGGGTGAGTTTCTTGAGGTACTCATGGATGACTTTTCTGTTTTTGGTTGTACATTTGATGAGTGTCTCAAGCACTTGAAGTTGGTCTTGATGAGGTGTGAGGAGAAGCAACTTGTATTAAACTGGGAAAAGTGCCATTTCATGGTACAAAGAGGAATAGTCCTTGGACATATCATCTCGTCCAATGGAATAGAGGTAGACCGGGCAAAAATCGACATAATTTCCAATCTACCACCACCCAAAAGCATACGCGATGTGCGGTCCTTCCTTGGACACGCCGGTTTCTATAGAAGGTTCATAAAGGATTTTAGTCATATCTCAAGACCCTTATGCAACCTTCTACAAAAGGAGAACCAATTTGAGTGGAGTGCCGAATGTCAATTAGCTTTTTCAAAGCTAAAGGACATGTTGACAACCGCTCCTATCATGCAACCACCAGATTGGTCCATTCCTTTTGAGTTGATGTGCGATGCAAGCGATTTTGCTATTGGGGCGGTGTTAGGCCAAAAGAAGGATAAAAAGCCCCATGTCATCTACTATGCAAGTAGGACCTTGAATCCTGCCCAAGTTAATTATTCGACTACGGAGAAAGAGCTCCTAGCTGTCATTTTCACCTTGGACAAATTCAGGCCATACTTAATAGGATCCAAAGTCATTGTTTATACGGATCATGCGGCGCTGAAATACCTTCTTTCTAAGAAGGATGCTAAGCCCCTTTTGCTTAGATAGATCCTACTCCTTCAAGAATTCCACTTGGAGATCAAAGACAAGAAGGGGGTAGAAAATGTGGTGGCGGATCCTCTATCCCGCCTAGTCCTACCAAATTCCATTGACGAGTCACCTATTGAGGACACATTCCCTGATGAGCAACTCTTTGTTGCTGTGCATCCACCATGGTAGGCTGATATAGCCAATTATCTTTCCACAGGTGCGATGCCGATTCATTGGACTGCGCAAGAGAAACGTAAATTTCTAAGGGAAGTGCGCAGATTTTTCTGGGATGAACCTCTATTGTTTAAATATTGCCTAGACCAAATTATAAGGAGATGCGTCCTCGATGATGAACATAATTTAGTCATCTCCTTTTGTCATGATCAAGCATGTGGGGGTCATTTTTCAGCTAAGAAAACAACTGCGAAAATTCTGCAGTGTGGTTTTTATTGGCCCACGCTATTCAAGGACACCCACGAGTTTTGCAAAGCGTGCGAGCGCTGCCAGAAGTTAGGAGGATTATCCCGTCGAAATATGATGCCTCTCACCCCAATTCAACATCTTGAAGTCTTTGACTGTTGGGGCATCGATTTCATGGGACCATTCCCCTCATCTTTTGGACATGTCTATATTTTGCTTGCCGTAGACTATGTGTCTAAATGGATAGAGGCTATCCCATGTAGAACCAACGATCATTGTACGGTTCTCAAGTTCCTCAAAGAAAACATACTTTCTAGATTTGGGACGCCTCGGGCCATCATTAGTGATGGTGGTTCTCACTTTTGCAATAGACCTTTTGAAGCTTTGATGAAGAAATATGGTATTCGGCACAAAGTGAGTACCCCATACCACCCACAAACAAGTGGGCAAGCTGAAATCTCCAATAGGGAAATCAAGCAGATTTTGGAAAAGACGGTGAGACCGGATCGCAAGGATTGGTCCTTAAGATTAGATGATGCACTTTGGGCTCACCGTACCGCCTACAAGACACCCATTGGAATGTCCCCTTATAGACTTGTCTATGGGAAAGCTTGCCACTTGCCTGTGGAGATAGAACACAAAGCCTATTGGGCAATTCGGGCTTTAAATTTTGACATGGACAAGGCTAGGTCGCTTCGCAAACTCCAATTAAATGAGCTTGATGAAATCCGGAACGATGCATATGAGAACTCGAGAATTTACAAGAGTAAGATGAAGGCTTTTCATGACAAACACATCTTCAAAAAATCTTTTCATGAAGGACAGAAAGTACTCTTGTATAATTCCCGACTTCACCTTTTTCCGGGAAAATTACGATCTTGATGGACCGGCCCATATTTATCAAAGAAATCTTTCCTCATGGGGCTGTTGAGATTGAAAATGCAGCAAATGGTAACCATTTTAAAGTTAATGGACAACGCCTTAAACCATTTGTTGAGAAATTTGATTCAGAGGACGTGTCCATTACTCTGAATGATCCTGTCTATCAGGATGATTGATCTCCTAGTCTGATGGAGGTATAGCATAGGTAGGTTTTCTTCAGTTTTACTATTTTAGTAGGTTTTAGTTGTTAGGTTGGAGACTTCCATGATCGCTCTCTCAGGTACTATTGATTCTCACTCTCTCATATTTTATCATTGCTCTCATGTTCATGCTACTGGAATATCTTTTTACATTGAGGACAATGCAAGATTTGGTTGGGGGGTGAGATGAGGTTCCTCATCTAGCATATTGCAACATTTCGAGCTTCATATGCGCAAAATTTTTCCGAATTCTCTAACATCTCAACACTCTTTTAGAAAATTTTATTTCTATACATTTGAGATGCTATGAGTATAAGACGAGGAGATACGAAGTGTGTGATGTTGTAGGCCTTGATTTTCTCCCGACATAATGGTTTTATATGTTAGTTCCCCTATTGTTGTGATTGATAGAAAATTTGAACACCTTCACACCAAGTTCACATTACACAATTTTCATGAGTTGATGGGGTTATGTGATTTGCGGATTAGCTAGACTTTGATTTAAAGGTGTTGAGCAGCCAAGCCAGGGTATTTTGTCCAGCCTTGTCCATGGGAAAATAACAGAAGATATGGATTTCTAAAAATCCTATCTAATTTAAAAGAAAAAGGAAAGAAAGGATGAAATCGGGAAGGAATGAAAAATGGTGGAAAATTCTGAAAAGGGCTACCTATTACCAACCGGGGGATGGTCGAACCGTAACCAAAGCCGGAAATGGGACGTAGTGTGAAAGCTGTCAGAAGGACGGTAAGGCAAATTCCTGTCATAGGCTTGTTGTTGCTCTGTGCAGCTTAAAATCCATGGTTTACTTAATCTATGAAGAAGATGATCCCAGGAACTCATGAGATGAACTCTCACTATGCACACTAGGTTAAATTCGTTCGAGTTCTTCTATTTATCAATCAGTCAGCGGGAATTTCATGTAGACACCTTTTATGTTTTGAGAGTCCAAGGTTTCAGCTTCTATCATCTAATTTTTCCAAATTTTATACTTATACACCTTGGAATGGATAGAATCATGGGTTCTGAAGGAGAGTTGGGTTTGGAGGTTTGAAATTGTTTCACGCATGTTTTGCTCGGGACTAGCAAAAAGCTGGTTGGGGGGTGTGTTGAACCTCCAATTTATACATTGCATTGCCCATTACATGACATGGTTTGCATGATTTTCATGACTTAAAGGCCTATCTAACACATGTTTTGTGATTATAGGAATGAGAGTGGACTTCATCCAATTGGGGACCAAAAGAACTCTTTTATAGCTTTTGGATGAAGGATGAAAGAAGACCAAAGAAAGAAGAAAGCAAGGAGAAGAGAGAAAAGAAGAAAAAGGAGAAAAAGAAAGGAAAAAGAAGCAAATGGAAGAAGGCCGACCGGTCTTGACCGGTTGGCCATGAAGGCTGTTCACATTGAAGAAAGGCCGACCGGTCTTGACCGGTCGGCCATGCACACTGGATGGTTGATAGATCAGTCCGACCGGTCATGACCGGTCGGCTACACTTGCTGGATCAATGGACAGACTAGTCCGACCGGTCATGACCGGTCGGCTGTGCTCCCTGGACTGCTTAAAAGATTAGTCCGACCGGTCATGACCGGTCGGCTCTGCATAACTAGAGTCCTTTCTAAATCTGGACTCCGAAAAACACTGCGCACTGCGTAACCTTTCACAGATTTCGACGCAAGGAAGGTTTCTTACTATAAAAGGACACCTAGGGGCTCTTCCTAAGTCATCTTAGAGGGGAAGGAACGTGGTTTTGGAGAGAGGAAGCGAGCGTGGAGCGTCTGCAACTCTCCACTTCTGGTTTTCTATTTTTTATGCTTTTATTCAGAGTTTTTAGTTATAGCATGACTATGCTCGGCTAGAACCTCTTAGCTAAGGCTGAGAGGTGAAGCTTGTAGTAAATTCTATGTTGGATTCAGTTTAAATCAAGTAATTTAAATTCAAGTTGATTTTTCTTTCATGTTTCAGTTCTAAAAGTGGTAGTTTGAGATGTTTTATGAGAGTTCATGTGCTCCGGACATGAATTCCTTGCAATTCTCTGAGATTATCATATAATGCTGGTTTAGATTCAAATTATAGTAATCCTTGAGCAGGCCATAGTCCATAGGCATGGCTGTTACTCCGCAGGCTATAGTTTTGAATTCTACATTGATTGAATGGACTAGAACTTGGAAGTTCAACTTGATTTGGATTGAATGTGTGTGAATGCTTTATTTTCCAACTAGATGAGAGATAGGACTTCAAATCTAGTTGTGTTCTCTACTTGGATTGACTGAATTGACATAGGATTGCTACAAGTGGATCCTTGAATGCCTTAGTACTTTATATCCCTGATTTTTCATTAAGTTGCTGTTTTAATTAAACACTCAATTGGATCTGATTTTCTTCCAAAAACTGAGTTGCTGGAGTGCTTTAGAAGTAGTTTCTATTTCCCTGTGGATCGACCTCGGTCTTACCGAGATTTATTACTATATCGCAGCCTTACACTTGAGGCGAGCGAACACTCCCTCTTGCATAATTTTTCCTCACAATGTGGGAAACATTGATTTTAAACCGGGGTTGATCCAACTTCTTCCTAGATTCCATGGACTCGACTCTGAGAGCGCGTATCTACATATTAAGGAATTTGAAGAGGTTATTGCCACAATAAACTATGACAATGTGACTAAGGATACAATAAAACTCAAATTATTCCCTTTTTCCTTGAAAGAGAAGGCCAAATCATGGCTACATTCCTTAAGGCCACGGTCTATTGGGACATGGGCTGAGATGACTAGGGAATTTCTTAAAAAATTCTTCCCTACTCATCGAACCAATGCACTAAGAAGGGCCATAATGAACTTCACCCAAAAAGAAGAAGAAACCTTTTTCCAATGTTGGGAAAGGTATAATGAGCTATTAAACGCATGCCCACATCATGGCTATGAACCGTGGAGGTTGATTAGTTTCTTCTATGATGGATTAAACTCAACCATGCGCCAATTTGTGGAGATGATGTGCAATGGGGAGTTCATGAATAAGGAAATGGAGGAAGCTTGGGATTATTTTGACATGTTGGCTGAAAACACACAAGCATGGGATATATCTAAGCCAACAAGTTCAAAACAACCCCAAGCCAAGGAAAAGGGAGAAATTTATGTTTTAAATGACCAAGATGATCTAGGTTCTAGAGTGGCTAAACTCACACGAAAGGTCGAGGAGATGGAACTAAAGAAAGTGGACACGACCCAACAAAAGGAGGCTGTTGAAACTATTTGTGGTATTTGTGCTTCCAATGTGCATCAAACGCCGGATTGTCCAACAATCTATGCGTTTCGAGAACTTTTATTTGAACAATCGAATGCTTTGAATAGTTATCAACGACCTTTTAGTACTCCAAATTCAAAAATGAACAATTCTAGTTGGAGAAACAACCCTAACTTCAATTGGGCGAATGGGAACACGGCTAATCAAAATAATCCTCAAAGGGGGGCCCCAATGCAAATTCCTATGGCCCCACCTCAAATGCCTATAGATGATACTTTGAAAGCATTCATGGAAGGTCAAGCTCAAATAAATCAATCCAACCATACGATAATGCTTGAGCTTAAAAATTCGGTGGAGGAAATTAAGGCTCGCTTAAACGCAAGGGAAGGGATTCTTCCAGCCCAACCCATACCAAATCCGAAACCTCAATGCGAAATAAGCTTGCCTAGTTCCTCTAACGAACACATGGAACATGCTAAAGCCATCACCACTCTTAGAAGTGGTAAAATTATTAAAAAATCTGATCCGGTGAAGGTTTCAATGCCTAATGATCCGGTATCTTCCAAAGAGGATGATGGACCTAGCACTGCCATGAATGAAAAAGAGCCATTGAAAGAATATGGGCTCGTTGCTCCATTTCCCCAACGCTTGATTTCAGCCAAACCTCAAGATAAATATCAGGAATTTTTGGAGGTTTTCAAGCAAGTCAAAATCAATATCCCATTGTTGGATGCCATTAAACAAATACCATCATATGCTAAATTTTTAAAAGACCTTTGCACGGTTAAAAGAAAAATACATGTGCAAAAGAAGGCATTTTTTACAGATAACGTAAGTGGCATTATCAACCACGGGATGCCCAAGATATACAAAGATCCCGGTTGTCCGACAATATCATGCATAATTGGAGATTACCGGGTGAAACATGCTTTACTCGATCTAGGGGCAAGTGTGAACTTAATCCCCTTTTCGGTCTATGAACAATTGGGTTTAGGTGAATTAAAACCCACCAAAACCACATTACAACTTGCTGACCGATCGATTTGTATTCCAAGAGGGGTGATTGGGGACGTTCTTGTCCAAGTTGACAGGTCTACTACCCGGTGGACTTTATTGTCTTGGACACACGACCCATGGTTAGTCTTAGCCCCCAAATTCCTGTCATACTTGGCCGCCCATTCCTAGCTACATCAAACGCTATCATAAATTGTAGGAGTGGGGTCATACAAATGTCTTTTGGCAATATGACGATTGAGTTGAATGCTTTCAATGTTGACAACCAACAAGAGGATGAAGATGAGGAGGTCCACGAAATAAACATGATCAATTCTATTGTGGAAGATGAATCCCTCTCACCTTTTTACTCCGATCACCTCGACGAAGATGTGACTTACTCCCTTGATGAGAACGATGACATGATAAGGGATATGGTCACACTTTTAGAGTCGGCATCGGCATATGACGCTAGCCGAGAGAAGGATGTGGAAACAACACCTTGTTGTGCTGAGAACTCAATTCATATTTCCACACCTTTGTGGATCATGCACACTGACCTCCACCAACCCTGGGATGATCCATACTTGCAATACCAAAGCCCAGGAAAATCTGAATGGAGACATATTTTTTCTGATAAATATGATGATGTCTCCTCTTATACATGTGATGAAAATATTAAGGAACCCGTTGAAATTCTTTTTTGGGATTTTCATTGGGTTATCTGGATCAATTACACACATGTATATTGTAAAGCAGGATATTGGATGACTTTATTGCGAAACCTTTTGATCCATCTAATGATTCTGCTTGACTTTATGCTTTTGGATGAGTTGTTGGGATTAACCTCCTAGTCTGACGGAGGAAGATTTTCTAGAATTCTTTCCCATTAGGATTTGCTTTGATCAGTTGATTTAAGTTGTGAAGTAATCCATCTCCAAAAGCTAATCTTGCCATGAAATATATGCTTCAGGTGATATCTCTCTTTCTCACTCTCTTTTTCTTTTGGCATTACTCTCATGTGTTGCATTCATTGTATACATTCTTACATTGAGGACAATGTAAAGTTTTGGTTGGGGGGTGAGAGAGATTCCTTAGATGAATCTGCTAGTTTTTGTGACATTTTGAGCAATGATGTAGAACTTTTTCGATTTTTCTAAAATTCAAAACTCTTTTGGAAAACTTTGATTCTATGCATTCGAGATGGCATAAGTATATGAAGAGGAGATACGAAGTGAGGGATGTTGCAAGCTTTAAATTTCTCTTAATATAATAGTTTTATATGTGAATTCACCTATTTTTATGATTGATAGAAAATTTGAACACCTTTTGCACCTAGTTCACATTACACGATTTTCATGATTTGAAAGGATTATGTGATTTGTGGATTAACTAGACTTTGATTTAAGGTGCTGAGAAACCAAGCCGGGGTACTTTGTCCATCCTTGTCCATGGGAAAATAACGAAAGATATGGATTTTTAAAAATCCTATCTAATGTAAAAGAAAAGGGAAAGGAAGGATGAAATTGGGAATGATAGAAAAATGGTGGAAATTTTCGATTAGGGCTACCTACTACCAGCTGGGGGATGGTCTACCCGTAACCAAAGCCGGAAATGGGACGTAGTGTGAAAGTCGTCGGAAGGACGGTAAGGCAAATTCCTGTCATAGGCTTGTTGTTGCTCTATACACCTTGAGATCTATAATTTAGTTGATCTATGAAAAAGCTAATCCCGAGAACTCATGAGATGAACCTTCACTATGCACACTAGGTTGAATTTGTTCAAGTTCTTCTATTTATCAATCAATCAGCGAGAATTTCATATAAACACTTATTATGTTCTGAGAGTTTAAGGTTTCAACTTTTATCACCTAATTTCTCTGATTTTTACGCTATGTGTCTTGGAATGTATGGAAGAATAGTTTCTGAAAGAGAGTTGGATTTTGGAGAAGGAAACTTGTTTCACACATGTTTTGCTCGGGACTAGCAAAATGCTGGTTGGGGGGTGTGTTGAGCTCTTAATTGTGCATATTCTAACCCCAATTCATCACTCATTATGCACGGTTTACATGTTTAAAGGACTAATGTAATGCATGATTTGTGATTGTAGGACAAGATGGAGATTTCACTAATTCAAGGCTAAATAGGAGCACTTTATATACATTAAAGATCACAAGACTAAGCATGAAAGGGTGGAAGAAGAAAGCAAGGAGAGAAGAAAGAAAGGAGAAAGCATAGCGGAGAAAGAAAGAAAGAAATAAAGAAGAAAAAGGCCTAGACCGGTCAGACGACCGATCGGCCAAGGAAGCCCGACCAGTCAGGACCGATCGGCCACATCAAGGAAGTCACTGGACAGAGAAAGTATACAGTCCGACCAGTCGGCCAACAGGTCGCACCCCTTTCAGAGCTCGCTGGACAGATGGACTAACAGGTCCGACCGGTCGTGACCGGTCGGCTAGGCCAGTCCGATCGGTCGTCCGACCGGTCGGTCATGCAAAAACGACAGTTTTTATTTTCGGGCGCTGAAATTCTCTGCGCAAGTACGTACTTTTACGCGAAATCTGGAAGTTTCTTACGCAATGGACACCTCCAAGCTATAAAAGGACTTCTTCCCTTCATACCAGATCATGCTAGGACGTGGAGATTGCTTGGGAGATGGATTCTACTTCGAATTTCTAGTTTTCTTCCTGTTTTAGTAGTTTTTATATTTTTGAGGCTTTTTAGTTCAAGGATGTTAGAGATGAACTAAAACCTCTTAGCTAGGGCTAAGAGGTGAAGCTTTTGATTCGTTTTTTATGGATTGATGCAACCTAGGTTTCCTTTTATGTTTTAATTGAAGAATTTTAGTTCAATATGATTTTGAATCAAGTACTAGTTTGGTTTTACTTTGATCTCTTGATGACTCCGGGCTCATGTGATTCTTAGTGATTCTAAGCTTGGTAGCTTACCTTCTGAGCATTGTTTATGCTTGTGTAGTTCATTGATCTATCATCGACTCCGGGCATGGTAGATTCTTTGATTGCCTTGTATGCAATGGCTTGATTTTCATGTGGGAACTCATTCAACTAAAGTTCTTATCTTTTGTAGTAATCTGAAATAGTTGTTTGTTGATTGATTTTGATTTAATTAGAGTTTTAATCATTAGTTGTAATCAAGTCTAGTGACAAGATTTGATGAAGGCTATGGTTGTGAGTCTCAACTAAATTGAAAAGAGGTTTGGCCTACACAATTGAGTGTGCCCAAGGCCTGAGTATTATTGTGGGAATCAAATCAACGAATGAGCAACTGTTTTAGATGATTGTTGATTGAACCGCTCTATATTCCGATCGGATAGAGATATAAATTCGATGCCGATTGTGTTGTGAGAGACCTAGTTGTGTTGATGCATTGAAACTTATCAAAAGTGGATCATTGGCGCTCTAGTGCCTTTTTAGATTGATATTACCTTACACATTCACTATTTAAACCCAGATTTGCTATTTTCCAGCTTTAGTTCTTAATAGGATCTTAATTACTAGTTGTTTTAGTCAAATTCTGAGAATATCCATTCATAAATCTCTGTGGGAACGATACTCGATCTTTCCGAATTATTACTACTTCGCAACCCTACACTTGGGGAGTGAGCAGCTACCTTTCCGAAGACCGAAGTCACTGACGTCAAGTCACTTTTAGGCCATGATCAACCTCCTTAATGAATGGGGTGGGGTATCGATGGTCATCTGTTATGAATTTTGGTAGTTCTTTCCCAATTTGGACCCTCCCGATCGGCTCTTTGCATAGGAATATTGTTCCAGGAAGCGCGCATGTGGAAATATGCACCGTAAGGACTTCAAACTTGTTACTTAAGGTTTTTCAAATATTTTGGATCATTTTGTGATAATACAGATGTCCAATTTCACTCCAAAATGGTATCTGTAGGCTTTCGGGCCCTTTCGGTCAGCTCCGGACAGGGGTAGAACTCGTTTTAGTGCGCGCAGGTAAGGACATGTATCGCGCGACTTTGAAACTTGCATGTTAAGGGTTTTAGGGCATTCCAGATTATTTGGCAGTGATCCGCATGTTCGATTCCACTCTGAAATAACATTTATATGTTTTGGTCATGATCGCGTATGTTAGGGTTGCACTCGCATTTTTTAGTATTTCGGATCTCGAAATCGGTCTGAATCATTATTGATGGATCGCTGAATACTATTTTATAATGGGTGTGAATTTGAGCCCCAACAACAATAATTTTTTAGTAGACTTCAATCAATCGATGTTCAGTTTCGATAGGACTTTGATCAATCAGAGAACTAGGTCAATTTATCGAATATACGTCCAGCAACTTGTTAAACACTCTGGACAGTTCTTTGATTAATCAAATAGATCACTTCAAACAATCGAAGATTGTTTCAATCAATCGAACATGTCCAACGACTTCATAAAACTCTCAAGATAGTTTTTTTTATCATTCGAAGTAGGATTTCGATCAATCAAAGGACATCTCGATGGATAAAAAATATGCGAATCTTCCAGTTTTTTACCATTGAAGATTTTTCTATAAAAGTGGGGGAGTTCATTTTTGGATTGAAGAGAGGGATTTTGAGGATTTAGAAGCCACCATTATTGAAAACTATTAGGAGCTCTAATCCTAACCCATTGTAAGTCATTCTCCTTATGATTCATCATAAGTTTAGATCATTTAAAGCTCAAATAAGAATGATCTTATTCACTCTTGATTCCTAGGAGTTTAAACACCTTTATCATAGGTAAAACCTTTGTTTAAACACCCCCTAGGAATCCTTTAGGTGATTCTCCAACTTGCAACCCATTCTTACCCTTAGGTTGTAGAGAATCCACCACCTCCTCACCTTGGGCATCTTGAAGAAGGACAAAATGTAAGGTAGTTGATTTTGGAGTTGGAGCATTGGCAACGCATTAAGATCAGCGATCAAGGAGCACAAGGGGAGCTAATTGAAGCACGAGAGAGCAGAGATCAAGCAACCCAAAGCGGCGCATCAACGAGGCTCAAATTCGACAAGGTTGTCAATTTGTAAGAGTCCAGCCACTCTCTTTCCATGGAAAATTGAGTGTAGAGTTTATTAGTCAAACTCGATCCAGGTTTGTTTGTCAGTCAATCATTGGCTCGTTATTTGAGCCTAAAAGTCCAACTGCATTGGTCATTCCTTGATGTTCGCTCGCCTCAAGTGCAAGGCTGCGATGTAGTAATAAATCTCGGTAAGACCTAGGTCGATCCACAGGGAATTAGAAAACAACTTCTAAGCTATTCCAGCAACTAGGATTGCAATAATTAAGAGATTCAATTGAGAGAATTGTGTTAAAATAGTAACTTAAGAAAAATAATAATTAAGGAACTAAGGCTTTCAAGGATCCACTTGTAATAATCCCATGTCAATCCAATCAATCCAAGCATAAACACAACTAGATTTGAAGTTCTATCTCTCATCTAGTTGGAAGATAAAGCATTAAACACATTCAATCCCACTTAAGTTAAACTTCTAAGTTCTAGTCATATTCAACCACATATAGCATTCGAAATCACAGCCTTCGGAGTAATAGCCATGCTTATGGACTATGGCATGCTCAAGGGTTACCATAATTCAAATCTAATCAAGCAAAACATGATAATCTCAGAGAATTGCAAGGAATCCATGTCCGAAGCACATGAACTCTCATAAAACTTCTAAAAATATCAACTTTATATGAACTAGAACATTCAAAATTCAAACTTAAAGTGAAACTACTTGAATCAAACTAAATTGAACATGAAATTGGCTACAAGCTTCACCTCTCAGCCTTAGCTGAGAGATTTTAGCCGATCATTGTCATACTACAACTAGAACTCAATGAAAAAGACATAAAAAGCATAAAAACCCAGAGTTGGGAGGGTTGCAAACGCTCCACGACGGCTTCCTTCACTTCCCACGAAGTTCCTCAACTTCTATGATGCCTTAGGAAGAGACCCTAGGTGTCCTTGTATAATGGGGAAGCTCTACCACGTCGGAATGTTCCAGAATTTGCGTAGCGTTATGCACTTGCGCAGAAAATCTCAGATCCCGAAATAGAAGTGTCTGTTTACGCATGGTCGACCAGTCTTGACCGGTCGAACCTATTGGAATTGAGTCTAGGGAGTACAAGGAGGTCCCTGACCTAATGGCCGACCGATCAAGACCGGTCGGACCATACTGGTCTTTGCTCCAGCGTCCAAAGAGGGGGTTGCAGGGCGGCCAACTGGTCATGACCGGTCAGGCCTTCCTCTCTTTCTTCTCTTTTCTCCCTCTTTCTTCTTCCTTCTTTCGTCCTGCTTGGGCCTTCATTCAAAGGGTCCTAAATACACTCTTTTTTGTCACAAATTTGGGCGAAGTTGCTCTCATTCCTACAATCACAAAACATGCATTAGATGGGCCTTTTAAATATACAAACCATGCATATAATGTGATGTAATGGACTATATCATGTATATATTGGAGGTTCAACACTTGACTCATCGGTTGAGCCTAAATTTTAGGTTCATTTGTCAATCCTTGACTTGTTTATTGGGCCTAGAACAAGTCTCTAAGGGGAGCCACCAACACAGGTGTATACGTATAGGTTGGGAGGAACCTGTAAACTCTCTGGTAAGGTGAATTCGATTTAAAACACCTAGGTTGGGAGGAACCTGATTTAAAAACTCCCTAGTGAAATATGGTGTACTCGAGGGGTGAATACTTGAACCAAGAGTGGAGTAGACACATAGTCGAACCACTATACATGCTTGTGTTTGTGATGGATTTGAGCACATTGTTAATCTAGCATTATATGTTTAATTGTTTAATTATGAATGCTTGATAAAATGTATGTTAGGTACTAGATAGGCACATTCACACACAAGATGTATTTTCACTAATTAGTGTAGACTTGAGCTGATATAATCCATTCTCATATAGTCTACATAGGTTACATAAATTAGGTCCTCAATTAAGTTAAATCATATGTTGATCTATGCATGCTTAGACTAGGTAGCTAAATTGCTTAATCATATGCTAGTCTTGTGATTGGACCCACTTAGGATTGGAAGCCGAAATATTCTTGCTTACTTAGCTTGTATTGTTAGATTCATATAAGTAGGCAAAAAGAATTTTTAAAACGTCCTAATCACCCCCCATCTAGGACTTACCCCCCTCTAGGACTTAGCCATAATTTTAGTTGCTCTGCCAAGCTTCTGCATATAAGCGTAGGGTGTCGTGTTAGACCATCTGCTGCGCAATTTCATATACCACACACAACTACCATATAACTAAATTCCTACTAAAAATAAAAATCTGAGATAAAAACTAAAAGAAAAGCTTAGAATTTTAAAAGATTTAAGTTAGAAGGATAGTACCGAATTGATGAACTAGGCTAGATTCCTACAAAATAAACAAAAAACTATTAGTATTCTAGAAAATCAAAGCAACCTACTTCTAGAAAATCAGAGGAACCTACTTCTAGAAAATCAGTAATACCTATCTAAATCTAACTAAGAAAATTTTAGAATCATTACTTCACTAAAGATCCCTGGCAACGACGTCAAAAACTTGTTAGGCAACCCCAAATGTAGGGCTACGCTGTAGAAATAATTCGGTTGAAACCAAGATCGTCCTCAAGGATTATGAAAATACAATTCTCAACTCTCTCAATTAGAGAAGTCTAAATTCAGAATTGGATTGAAGTATTGAATTCAGAAACATTAACTACTAAAGTTTGAAGTAAAATTCAGAGGATTAAGACATTAGGGTGCCAAGGATCCACTTGTAATTGATCCGTAATGTTAATTCATTCATCTAAGCACATCACATAATTGGAATCGAAGTCCTATCTCTATCCAATTGGAAGATAGATCATGATAAATCTAGGGCTTCCATCGTTCAAAACTCATAAAAACCAATCTGATTAATCTCAGAAACTCATAAGCATCTTATGCATCTATAACCACAAGAGATCTTTAGAATTCTCTAAAACTATCAACTTTATTTGAACTAAAGTCTGAAAATCTAACATTAAGCTTAAACTACTTGAATAGAATGAATTAAAGCATCAAGAACAATTACAAGTTTCACATCTGAGCCCTAGCTAAGAGGTTTATCCAATCAAATACATAATTAAACTAAAACTTAAAAGAAAACTAAGAAAAACAAGAACTAAAACTAGAAAAACCTAGAAATTGAAGAAGAAGAAGCTCCACTTTGAATCTCTCTACCTCTACCACGTTTGGAACTCTTCTAGGATGCTTAAGGAGGATATAGGATCCCTTTATTTATAAGAAAAAATCACACCGCCTCTTGCACTACATAAGATTTTTCACTTAAGTCGGTTGTCAACTGGTTGCATAAAGCTAGCGATTGGTCGCAGCTCAAGCAGCAACTGAATTAATAAAATTTACTACTAGATTCTTCATCGGGCGACTTGTCACAGGTACCAGTCGATCAGTCGCAACTGGCCCTTCTTTGTCCAGTAAGCATAGGTCCAAAACAATAGGTTTCATGAGAAGTTCGACTGATTGCAAGCCTTCAGAGATCGATCGCTAGTCCTTGTTGGTTGGTCTCAAGCCTTCAGTGATCGTTCGTAAGTTGTTGTTTCTTCTGAAACTTCGATCTTCCAATTCCTTCTTAAGAATCTTGATTCTTCCCATCTTTAACTCATTTAAGCTTGGATTCTACGCACTCTGAATCATCCTTTTTATCATTGAATTCACGTGGTTTCTCTCCATTACCTGTAAACACCAGATCATGCATAAGTTAGTCACTTTAAGTCTAAAACCATACAACTATGCTATGAATTGGGGTTCAAATATGTACAATTTAGAGGTCAACAACCAGGTTCGGCAACGATTCCCATGTTGGTAAGAATTTTGAGGTGATAACAGACCTCCCTCTCATTTTCCTCAACACCCTCTTTTTGGATAGAGTGGGCCTAGGTATCATTAGAGAAATCTAAGCGCCTTCTTAGGTTATCTGCTTTGGCTGTGGAGTTTACGATAGGTGGCCTAGGGCATCTTTTGTGCTTCTAGCCTACCTAAATCTATCTTCCAATGTATAGTTCCCTTCTATGAAGAGGAAATTTATTAACAAAGAGGAATGCCCACCTATGCACCAGTTTTCTCGAGAAGTCGTGAGCACTTTTTGAAAACTCATCACATGTGATGTGAGCCCAAATTCTGAACTGTTCATGTGATGCAGCACCCCAAAAAACCCTCATGGCCCAAATTTCAACGTGATTCAAAACTTTGGTGGGTCGTAACAGAGAGAGAGAGAGAGAGAGAGAGAGAGAGAGCGAGAGAGAAATCAAGGGTGAAAACTGTTTCCTTTTTCCATGGCCCACCAAAGTTCTAGATTAGAGTAAAAGTTGGGCCTTGGGGTTATTTTGGGTGTTACATTATGTGGACGGCTCAAATTTTGGGTTCACGTCACATGTGATTAGTTTTCAAAAAGTGTTCATGAGTTCTCGTGAGAACTGTGTGCATGTGAGCATTCATTCCTATGTATACAGGCTTTGAGCACATAGATATGATGATCCTAGCCCTCACCAAACAAAATGGTTTAGTAATGAATCATTTAGTGAAAATTAAAGAAAAAGTGATGGTTAGGGTGGTCTAATAACTACGTTTTCTAAGACATAAGCTATCCATGATAGGGCCCACTATGTGGACACCCCTGATTTTTCCATGGCCCTGCCATGTGTAATGCATAGAGATGCTCTACTATCCCAGTTCTTCCTGCTCTACTATGTGTTGACGCTTTTTTTAGCATGAGTGTTTGGTTAATATTCACGAATACATAAGAGAACGAACAAGTAGCAAGGTTATTTTATTTATGTGGATTCATGTATATTTTAGGTTGTGGAATGGTACGACCCTTAATTATATTCCAAGAGAATAATCCTTGATTCTAATATAAGTTAATGAGTTATACTATGCCTTTTGAGGGCGTCATGTCCACAGCATGATCAACAATATATTTGTCATTAGGCAAATAGCATCAGGTGGACCTGAAAGATAAGTGATTACTCAGAGGGATAGATTTGTGAGTTATATGACATTTCTCATTATCAACTAAGGAGATTTGATTTGTTCTCAAGTCTGGCCAAGTGATGTTAGCCAAGGGGGGTGGCTAACATTGCGGTGTGACTAACAGGGGTGGGTGGGTGTACTAACAAAGGGGTGTGTGTATTAACTCAAACAAAAAAAAGGTGATGTTGGCCTCAGGGACTCATCAAAGATAACATATAATTACTGTGCCAATACGGTAGATAAGGAGCTTATTTGTTGTGTTAGGCCAGCTAGGCTCTAGGCCATACTATGACGAGTCTAGGCTTAGGGCCTTGGTATATAGCTTTCTTAGGAGTTTATTTGCTCTCAATATATCATGTGAGTAGACATAAAAGTAAAGAGATATGATAGACATGAGTGTGTTGAATGATCATGGACTTTCAAGGGTCGGTGTGTTATTAGCCAAGCAATGGGAATAAGGTACTCAACCAGAGCTACAAGAAGTCTCTCCGTCTCGAGGAAGGAGCTGAGTGATCTCATCTTTATTCATCTTTGAGTTGTTAATGATAGATGAGATGTGTGTAAGCATGTACGAATAAAGCATGTTGAATGTATAATCTCGAACCCAATATAGGATACACCACGATCCATAGCTCAAGTGGTAGACTGAGCGAAGATAACCTCAGTCTTGGTATAGATTCCCAAGTGGGGGATGGGTGTACTAACAGTGGGGCGTGTGTACTAACGCACCCCCCCCCCCCCCATACATACATACATACATACATACATACATACATATAGACTATGAGGTGCTGTCATAGTTTTTTTGATGCCATATGCACCTGGCTTGATAAATGACACACTTTGGCTTATGTTTACGAATTTTTTGGTATTTTACACACAACTCCATAATCTGAGCTTGGATCTAGACATTCTCGGCTTTGTTTGAAAGATAATTGGATAAGATTACCACTAAGTCATGATTTACCTCGTTTAGGGGTCATTTGCCTAGTAAAGCACAAGCTAATGGTAAACAACATTGTATGTAGCAAATTCTATGCTGTTTGGGCCTGCACGGTAGTAATAGAACCCCGTATCTCCCTCAATACATGTTAAATTGAGGTGAGGCCGAGCTCATTTGGAAGTTAATTTGGTGAGATATCAAATAGGCCAGGATTGCAACATCACTTGCTTGGAATGAATAGGTTCTGTACCACCATCTTTGTTCAAGTAGTGTAAAGAATCAGAATGTATTGGTTGAAGCGTGTGAACTTAGGAGAATCCCCATGGCCATTTGGGGTCCTGTTGACATGATTTAAAGCTTGTTGGAAAGACATGTAACGCCCCAGATTTTCAAGATTTATTTGAAAATTTTTTAAAATTCATTTTTAATTTATCTTTTATTAATTATCATACATTTATCGTTGATTTGTGAATAGCGGGACATCCGTATGAGATCCAATAGGGTACCCTTTACAAAAGTTGCTTAGAATGTTCCCATAAACATCGTAGAAAGAGCAGATTTCAAAAATCACGCACTTTTAAGATAATTACGGAAATGCCATTAGTTAAACTCAAGTTAAAATGCCATTTTTAAGTATTATAGTTTCTGACGATCACTTTCACGTAAAACCTTAGATTTAATCTTTTGGGTACATATTAACCGTACACATCAAATTTCAGCCCTTAAATCATAGTAAAAGTGGTCCGATTGTCAAATCAGCCCCTTAACCCTTGATTTTCATGTCCATCAAGTGAGGAAAGTAGATGGTTAGTCGTAGTCGAATATTTCTGTTCATATGAGTGACTTGGATCGTCTTTATCATGGACCAATAGTGTGATTTGAGTGCCCCACCTTGATAAGCATCTTTCTTATGCGCGAAGTTATCCCGTTTTAGAAATTAACGAGTTACCAACTCTTTTTAAATCTGAACCTTTCAATTTACCCACTTCTCACCATCAATCACTTATCAAATTTGGACCACTTATTATACTCATATGACTACGAGTTTACACAAAATTTGGACCCCAATCTATAATCCTACACCATTGAACCACAAAGCCAGCCCCTTCCTTTTCCGCCAAAAGTTGAAATTTCAGATCTAGGCATTTCTCACCATCAATCAACCACTAAACTTTGTACAATTATTTGCTTATCATGACCATATATTTTTCCAAAATTTGGGCCCTGATCATCAAGCATAGACAGTTAATTGAGATCAAGCCCATTTTAGCACCCGTTAGGCCATTTTCAAGTATCGGCCAATCTAGAATGTGGATCGTCAAGAAATTTACGTATTCTGACTCTACTCTTCGAGCTTGATAAGATGAATGGATTGGAATTGATCATAGATCATCCGAATATTGAGATTTGAGAAACCCACCTTAAGAAGTTGTTACACAAGACCTCGCGTGCACATCCCTCTCCATATTTCTAGTACGCACTTCCAAATCCTTCTCCTAACCCTAGCCTCCATGCCCTATAGAGAGAGAGAGAGAGAGAGAGAGAGAGAGAGTTCTTTCTCATATTTTTCCAGTGGCTAGGATCGTCTACAACCCTCTTCTTCTAAGTCCATCCTAAGGTGAGGATTTTCCTTCAAGCCTTTCATTAATAATATCACGATTATCATAAGTTTCTTTTGTGACATATGAAGTTATTTTGTTTTGAATTGCTGATCCATATAACATGAAGTTTAAAGTAGGATTTGTAATGAATATAATTATATAACGATGTGATTCCTTGTTTAGATTTTTGACTAAGAAGCATGTGTATTTGTGTTATTTATCTTTGTGAAACATATGCCCTTATTTTCTTAGTCTATGTGTTACAAGTAACATTGGTTTTCATATTGTGATATATATGAAATATATGTATAAGATCATCATATAGAAATCCCATTATTGTATACTCTTTATCCCTAATTTGGTAAAATTATTCGATATAGAGATATGGAACCCATGAGAGGTGTCCATGATGGAAGAATATCTCTTGACTTAACTGAGAGAATGAAGTAATTGTTTGTCAATGGATCCTTACATGTACATGATGCTTGATTGGATTCATTTACATTACACGAGTATTTTAATGAATTTGGTTATGAAGTACAACATTGGCTTTTTAGGATATGATGACATCAAAAAACGGGACAATGAGTGAACACTAATGGTATACAAATTCTCATGAGCCAGGGTTGGTGCCATGGACACTAAGCCCGAGCTGTCGGCCTATAATGGGTCACTTGTGACTTCCCATAGTGACCATTGAGTTTTATTTAAATTGGTTGTATGCGAAAACACTTAAATAAATGTGAAACTAAAGTCATGCATTCACTTGGCTCCATGTGGGTGTACGGAATTGAGAATAGGCTAGAGTGTCCTACTTCTCCCGTACACTGTCACGTGTAGATTTGGGTTATGAGCGTCCCATTTCTCATGTGGTCAGGCAAAACTATGGGCTTGTGCGTCCCAGGAACCTCTGGTGACTAGTGGCTAGCGTGAAGTCATAACAGGGAGTTTTCCACTTCATGTATTGTGATTCTAGCCAGGGTGCCTTAGCCAGAGCATACATTCCATGCATCGCATTAACAAAGATTTTTACTTGATTGTTTTGTTTGAATAAAGATATCATTGTGTTGCGTTACTCTGAGTTTTGTACATTATTATTATTGATTGTCTTGAAGGAAATATTCCCCACTATGATAGCGTTTAACGCTATCCCAAACACAATTTAGATAATGCAGGTGAAGATCCAGGTATTGAACCCGATTTTTAAGGAAAAGAGTTCAATGGTTCATACGATCACATGGCGGATGACGATGTTAAAGAAACTTAATCGATGTTTTCATTTATTAAATATTTCTTTTGAGTGGTTGATACATTTATGGAATTGTAATAAGTCTTCAAGAGAAGACATGGTTTTGTATTTTAATTAATCAGTATGGATATTGGTTGGTTCCCTTATTTAAACTTTGATGATGACTTAGTAAGTTTGATAGAATAAGATGATAATTGTTTCTGGCATTGTGATTGAATGCTATATTTTATTATTTGACAAATTAGTTATTACATAAATTACTTGGGAATTCGGCCGTCTTGTTATACACGAGAGTCGAAAATCTCGGGTCGTTACAGTTGGTATCAGAGCACAATCGGGACCTCTGGGTGAGAAGCCCAACCATTTTCATAATAAATATCCCTTAGGGCTTAGGTTCTCATGAAATAGAAACAAAAACACCTAGGTTCATCCCCCATTGGATGCATGAGATGTTATGAATCTAGAGACTCAAACATAGGCCCCTTAAAATCATTAGGATAGCCAATGAACGTAAAAATATGAAATTATAGGATTTTTGGGAAGTGGATTCTCACTTTTTCCAGAAGATTTAGGGTTCTCATCAATTTTTTATATTTATATAAGCGTTACGCTGAGTCATGGGATTTATCTCCCTCAAATTTTAAGGATAACTATTTTATTTTGAATTGTTTTTGTTAGGACAAATTTCCTAACCCTTTGAGAATGTCACCACTAAGAATTATATTTCTGAAATAAATAAATTTTTGAAAATTTTTATACATATTTCTAACTCATCACCCAACACTCCCATAAAATTTCAGATTAATCTGACATCTAGAAAAATTGTGAAAATTCTGTTAGTAGAGAAAATATTGCACTGGAAACTGCTGGACTGTTACATTTTTCAGAATTTTAGAGGTCAGAATCATATCTTACCATAGGAATTTCATTCTGAGAAAAATTTGGGTGATTCTTTACCTAACCTTCAGACTAACCTCCAAATTTCAGGCAAAAAGGACGTTCGTTTTGAGAGATAAAATTCTAAGAGCGCTTATAAGTCATGTGTTCCAAATTCAACACTATCCTAGTTCCTTAGCTTTGAAAACCTCTAAACCCCTTGTTTAGGCTTAGTTATTGTGAGATGACACCCTTAGAAATACTTCCTAGAATATTCGCATACATCCCTATGAATTTTAGGCCCAACCTCTTACTTAAAGTAGATTATCGTAACCATAAAATGCCATTTACCAACCCTTCACATAGATCTTCGACCATGTCTAACAATGAGAGTAAATAGGATCTCATAAGGTTTTAATATTTTGTATTGTTGGATTTTAATTTATATGATCTTCGTTGATGTTTTCTTTGTTGGAGAATACATGAAGGTCCCCACAAAGTTAGACCAAATCGGCCGCATGGGAGGGCAGAACCGTACATAATATATTGTGTAAATGATTGGATCCTCGTTCAAATCCCGAGGGTCAACACTCGGAATTTCAAATGGATACTAATGAACTCAATGCTCAAATGCGAGTAGGTGATCTAAGTATCAGATCCGAATCTACTTAAACTGTTCACTCGTGATGTCGACACAATACAAATCGCATCCTTGTTCTAACTGGACGACTTTTGTGCATTCTCTTGGAATGTCTATGATTGTTTTTCTTTAGATGACTAAAATAAGATAGATGTATATACGACCCTAGGACGTAGAAGTTTAGCCACTTAGACCCTATAAAGAGTTAGAATATGGTATCCCTAACCTCATCTTTCTGTCGTACCTTCAGCTATTAAAGAACCGTCGATGATATCTCATTCACTTTGTTATCCGCTTGTTTATCCACTCATTTAAGTGACCATCCGATCATGCCAACCTAATCAAACTCAGATCTATCTTTTAAACTCTTGATTAGTCATTTCGTTAGCGATCAGACATCCTTGATAATTATCTAACCCTAATCGTCTTAGATCCTTGACTACAAGAGCACCCACCCAAACCTGAGAAATATTAGGGCGCTAGATGATTGAATGATTTGAGAAACCAATCAATATATTCAGAACCATCTAGGAATCAGAGTGCGCAGTGGAAGTATAATAGGACAGAAATTGGGGGAGATTATAAAAATCGATGTCGAGTATGGATTTATTTTTAAGGGGGGTGGATTGTGATCGCGTCTGACGCGGAATAGTTCAGAAAGTTTGGCGAGAAGTCATGAAGTGAGATTGTCCTTAATCTTTCATCAATGATGCTTAGGAAACTTTGAGGACGAAGTTTGTTTTTAAGGGGGGTGGTTTGTAACGCCCCAGATTTTTTAGATTTAGTTGAAAATTTTTGAAAATTCATTTTTAATTTATCTTTTATTAATTATCATACATTTATCGTTGATTTGTGAATAGCGGAACACCCGTATGAGATCCAATAGGGGACCCTTTACAAAAGTTGCTTAGAATGATCCCATAAACATCATAGAAAGAGCAGATTTAAAAAATCACGCACTTTTCAGATAATTACAGAAATGCCATTAGTTAAACTTAAGTTAAAATGCCATTTTTAAGTATTATAGTTTCTGACGATCGCTTTCACGTAAAACCTTGGATTTAAGCTTTTGGGCACATATTAACCATACACATCAAATTTCGGCCCTTAAATCATAGTAAAAGTGGTCTGATTGTCAAATCAGCCCCTTAACCCTTGATTTTCATGTCCATCAAGTGAGGAAAGTAGATGGTTAGTCATAGTCGAATATTTCTGTTCATATGAGTGACTTGGATCGTCTTTATCATGGACCAATAGTGTGATTTGAGTGCCCCGCCTTGATAAGCATCTTTCTTATGCGTGAAGTTATCCCGTTTTAGAAATTAACGAGTTACCAACTCTTTTTAAATCTGAACCTTTCAATTTACCTACTTCTCACCATCAATCGCTTATCAAATTTGGACCACTTATTATACTCATATGACTATGAGTTTACACAAAATTTGGACCCCGATCTATAATCCTACACCGTTGAACCACAAAGCCAGCCCCTTCCTTTTCCGCCAAAAGTTGAAATTTCAGATCTAGGCATTTCTCACCATCAATCAACCACTAAACTTTGTACAATTATTTTCTTATCATGGCCATATATTTTTCCAAAATTTGGGCCCTGATCATCAAGCGTAGATCGTTAATTGAGATCAAGCCCATTTTAGCACCCGTTAGGCCATTTTCAAGGATCGGCCAATCTAGAATGTGGATCGTCAAGAAATTTACGTATTCTGACTCTACTCTTCGAGCTTGATAAGATAAATGGATTAGAATTGATCATAGATCATCCGAATATTGAGATTTGAGAAACCCACCTCAAGAAGTTGTTACACAAGACCTCGCGTGCACATCCCTCTTCATATTTCTATTACGCACTTCCAAATCCTTCTCCTAACCCTAGCCTTCATGCCCTAGAGATAGAGAGAGAGAGAGAGAGAGAGAGAGAGAGAGAGAGAGAGAGAGAGAAGAGAAGAGAAGAGAGTTCTTTCTCATATTTTTCCAGCGGCTAGGATCTTCTACAACCCTCTTCTTTTAAGTCCATCCTAAGGTGAGGATTTTCCTTCAAGCCTTTCATTAGTAATATCACGATTATCATAAGTTTCTTTTGTGACATATGAAGTTATTTTGTTTTGAATTGCTGATCCATATAACATGAAGTTTAAGGTAGGATTTGTAATAAATATAATTATATAACGATGTGATTCCTTGTTTAGATTTTTGACTAAGAAGCATGTATATTTGTGTTATTTATCTTTGTGAAATATATGCCCTTATTTTCTTAGTCTATGTGTTACAAGTAACATTGGTTTTCATATTATGATATATATGAAATATATGTATAAGATCATCATATAGACATCCCATTTTTGTATACTCTGTCCTTAATTTGGTAAAATTATTCAATATAGAGATATGGAACCCATGAGAGGTGTCCATGATGGAAATATATCTCTTGACTTAACTGAGAGAATGAAGTGATTGTTTGTCAATGGATTCTTACATGTAGATGATGCTTGATTGGATCCATTTACATTACACGAGTATTTTAATGAATTTGGTTATGAAGTACAACATTTGCTTTTTGGGATATGATGATATCAAAAAATGGGACAATGAGTGAACACTATGGTATACAAATTCTCATGAGTCGGGGTTGGTGCCATGGACACTAAGCCCGAGCTGTCGGCCTATGCTGGTTCACTTGTGACTTCCCATAGTGACCATTGAGTTTTATTTAAATTGGTTGTATGGGAAAACACTTAAATAAAGGTGAAACTAAAGTCATGCATTCACTTGGCTCCATGTGGCTGTACGGAATTGAGAATAGGTTAAAGCGTCCTACTTCTCCCGTACACTGTCACGTGTTGATTTGGGCTATGAGGGTCCCATTTCTCACGTGGTCGGGCAAAACTATGGGCTTGTGCGTCCCAGGAACCTCTAGTGACTAGTGGCTATCGTGAAGTCGTAACAGGGAGTCTCCCACTTCATGTATTGTGATTCTAGTCAGGGTGCCTTAGCCAAAGCATGCATTCCATACATCGCATTAACAAAGATTTTTACTTGATTGTTTTGTTTGAATAAAGATATCATTGTGTTGCGTTACTCTGAGTTTTGTACATTATTATTATTGATTGTCTTGGAGGAAATATTCCCCACTATGATAGCGTTTAATGCTATCCCAAACACAATTTAGATGATGCAGGTGAAGATCCAGGTATTGAACCCGATTTTTAAGGAAAAGAGTTCGGATGATTCGTACGATCACATGGCAGATGACGATGTTAGGGAAACTTAATCGATGTTTTCATTTATTAAATGTTTCTTTTGACTGGTTGATACATTTATGGAATTGTAATAAGTCTTCAAGAGAAGACATGGTTTTGTATTTTAATTAATCAGTATGGATATTGGTTGGTTCCCTTATTTAAACATTGATGATGACATAGTAAGTTTGATAGAATAAGATGATAATTGTTTCCGTCATTGTGCTTGAATGCTATATTTTATTATTTGACAAATTAGTTATTCCATAAATTACTTGGGAATTCGGCCGTCGTGTTATACACGAGAGTGAAAAATCTCGGGTCGTTACAAGACAATTGCTTAAAGTTTTCCAACAAGATTAATTTTTCAAATTAAGTCTAATTGCTCATTCAAATTGTTAGAACTAGAAAATGCAGAACCGGACATTTTCTGGTGTATTGTCGCTTAGGGTTCTAAGTAATAGAATATTCAAAGATAGTCATAAACAATAAAAAAATGTACATAAGAAAAGATATCGCAAGGCGAATTTTATTCCAGAGATTATGAGATCTTATATATTATAGGCCGTGATCTGGCATAAGTCTTTAATTACATCAATAGTTTATAAACCTTTATTAGAAGGCAAAAGATTAAGTCATTAGGAACTTCTGGTCTTTGAATTCATGGTCGTAGAGACTGATTTAGTTTTAGTATGGACTAAGCCATCTTCTAACATCTCGAATGCCTATGTCCCATGTGCTTTCGGATGTCCGAGTTGAAAGATGTTAGTCCACTTTTCTGTGGCATACTAGTGCACCTTATTTTTTATTTATGTAGGTTAGTGAGTCTAATGTTGGTTAAGCTTAAAGAAGAAGAAACCGAAGACTCAACTCAACCTATTGCATCAAGGAAGAAGAAACAGGTAAAAGAGATGCCTTGTGAGCCTTGAACCTTAAACCTAACCAAAACCCAAACCTCTAAATGACCTTAACTCATTAGGCATACTTGAAGTCATCTTAGATTGGTCTTAGGTGTCCTAAAAGATCACCCAAAGAATGGCCAAAGAGGTTGCCCTTACTGCTGTAAAACACAACTCAATACAACCAGCAAAACAAGTCTGCCGACCGGTCGTCAGACCTTAAAACGGGACAGCAAGAAAAAATGTCCTATGGCCTTAATTTAACCGGTCTCCAGACCAGTCGGTACGATGGTCCGACCAGTAGTCCAATCGGTCGGGATCGACTCATATAGGACAGAAACCAAACCCTGTCCAGGCCCCTTACCCGACCGGTCGGTAAGCAAAATTTGACTGGTCATGGACCCCTAGCCAACCGATCTATAAAGAGCCATTGGCAGCCATTTTTCAACCCTTAGAGCTTTTCTTCTATAAAGGCTGGGCTCGATTTTTGTTGAGCCTCCAATTTATACATGTCATAACCCAATACATTACATTATATGCATGGTTTGAATGTTTAAAAGGCCCATTTAAGGCATGTTTTGTGATTGTAGGAATGAGGGCGAACTTCACCCAATTGGAGATCAAAAGGGGCCATTTAGAGCCATTGGATGAAGGTTGAAGGAGGACCAAAGAAAGAAGAAAGCAAGGAGAGGAGAGAGAAGAAGAAAGAGGAGGAAAGAAAGGAAGAAAATATGAAAAGAAAGAAGGTCCGACCGGTCGTATCGGTCGGCCAAAGGAGCCAGACCGGTCAAGACCAGTCGGCCAAACATGCTGTACATGCTGGACCATGAGACAAGCAAGTCCGACCGGTCGTGACCGGTCGGCCAGCCCTGTCCGACTGGTCAAGACCAGTCGGCCATGCAATTTCTCACTTCCAGATTCCAAACAGCAGGCTATTCCCGTGTCTGGATTTTTGGCCCAGTTTTATGGGCCCATCTTGATGATATTTGAAAATTCAACACATTCATGTTGAAGAGGAACTCGACGCCGAAATAACCCAAGTGGTTTTGTGTCGATCGGAGCTACGGATTGACCGTGGTGGCCAAAACAATACGAACTGTCCAGAAAGTTCCAGATTTCACTGTTTAACACTGGAATGGTCCAGGTGGCCCATCATTGATGATATGAAGAATCTACTTTGACTATCTTCTAGACCACATTCATATATGAATAACCACAAAGTTTTAGATCAAAAGGAAGTGTGGTTTGATTGTCCCGGTTGAAGAAAGATGGACCATCCAGAAAGATCCAACTGTGCAAATTTTATAAAAGGCCTGAGTGTTTTAATTTTCGCACCTAATTTTGGAATTGTTTTGAACAATCTAATCTGTTTATCATGTAGAGGAGGACGTTTTCTACCAATGTTCAAAATTTGAGATCAATCCGACCTTTGTACACTCCGGGGGGTTGAAAGAAAGATGACTGGTTCTGAAGGTACTTGAATTGCGCGATTTTGAGAGGCGGTCGCTGATCTGATTGGTGGGCCTATTCAGAAGATAATTTTGAAAATCTAAATTATTTATGAGGAAGATCATATTACAAGGAAGCTAAAAATCCAATTTGAAGGTAATCCAACCATTGGTTAAGCCGTACGAAGCAAAACAAAATCTGTTGTGTTGCGGTACTCTTGTTGTATTATAAAAGGAGGTGCTATCTTCTATTCCAAATCAAGCAAGGACGTGGGAAGCAAGGAGTTCAAGTCCTAGGAGGCTACCTAGCCTCCTACAGCTAGTTTTTCTTCCTTTTCTTAGTTCTAGTTCTAGTTTTAATATGCTTTTCCTTAGCTAACCTCTTAGCTAGAGCTAGAGGTGAAACTTGTAGTTGGTTTCCATGCTTTAATTCTTTTATTTCAAGTACCCTTTTCTTAATTTTGGATTTTGAACTTCTAGTTTGATTAAAGTTTGATTTTTTAGAAGTTTTGTGAGGGTTTTGTGCTCCGGACATGAGTTCCTTGCAATTCTCTGAGATTACCATGATTGGGTTGTTTGAATTTGAATTGTAGTAACCCTTGAGCATGCCATAGTCCATAGGCATGGCTGTTACTCTGAAGGCTACAAGTTCAAGTTCTATGTACTTCATTAGAACTAGAAATCTGATTTCCAGATTTAAGTTGGATTGTTTGTGCATGAATGTTATATCTTCCAATTAGATGAGAGATAAGACTTTGATTCTAATTGTGTTGTGCTTGGATGAATGGATTGGCATTGGACTACTACAAGTGGATCCTTGATGCTCTAGTTCTTCTTATTTTCGAATTTTCCTATTTCATGTGAAAAACTATTTTCCTAAACTTCTTAGATTCTAGTTATTAGAGTAGTTGGAATTGTTTACTTCTTTCCCTGTGGATCGACCTCGGTCTTACCGAGAATTATTACTACATCACAGCCTTGCACTTGAGGCGAGCGAACAAGTTTTTGGCGCCGTTGCTGGGGAAAAGGTTAAACGGTTCTAATTGTTCTAGTAGCTATAAAGTAGTTTTAGTTAGGTAAGATTTTCAGTTTTTATAGAAGTAGATTTTCTAATTTTTTTTCTAAATTACTAACAATTTTTTGTTTGATTTTGTAGGACATTGTTGCTGACATAGATCTCACTCTATTGGGTAACATCTCCCCATCTCCCTTTTTTTGTTCTTTTTTCTAGATTAGGGTAGTTTTCAATTCTTTAAAATTTCATCATGTATGATTGGACGAATGGTGCGTATAAGTACCTTTTGGAGGATGAGACGTCGGATTAGGGGACCCAAACTCATTATGATCGGGATCCTTCCAAGCATGAGTATTTTTCTTAGATTCAAAGAACCTCCACTACTACCCCCCACGTAAGACGATGCGTGAGTACATTAACGAAAGCAATACACATGTTGAGACACGACGTAAGACGATGGGGGAATATCGGAACGAAGCAAAATTGAATAATGATCATCCGGGGAATACACTATGTGATTACCGGATTGAAAATAACATGAGTGTTCCACCGATTTTGGTAAGAGGTGTGCAACAACAAAAGGAACGGGTGCATAGTGGCCAACCGGTTAAGACAATGCGTGATCACTTGTACGGATATGCCTATCAACCATCATATAACTCTTCATCCTACAATGCATACGGTCTTAATTGGGAAAACCACCATTCTCCTTGTTCAAGGGACGAACCAACCATGGTTATTAACAATCACCCTAAAACGTCTTCCTCTTGTGATGACATGTATACACAAATACTTGAGGAAATATGGAAAGAGTATGTAAAGGAACAATCAAATCAAGCTTACTCGCCATCTTGTGAAGATGTTGAGCCCGAAATTGGGGGCATCGAATCAATCCCCTTTAATGAGGAGGATGGGACTACCCACGTCCCACCTTCTTCAGATTTATTGGATAGACTTTTAGAGGAGATTGATTTCAATGATCACAATGTCATCATCAATTATAGTGAGTCCACTATCTCTTTTGGATGTTTTAAACTTAATAATGAAGAGATTTCAATGACGGTTGACGAACCCGAGGAATCCATAAAATTTGAAAGCGGTAGTGGGGTTGCCTATAATGAGGGTTTGGTGAATGGTTATGAACATATGGTTTCTTTTTCCCAAGGGCATAATGATTATGAGTCTCTAGAGGATATGCATGCTAGAGAGATGGCCGAGGTTGATATTTTTGAGTCACTCCACCAACTTGACATGCTTAATTTTAATGTGGAGAATGAGACTCCCATGAGCGACAAGTCAGATTCTTTGGATGAATGCTTGGCTCACTTTGAAAATTCAAACGACCCTATTATTCAAGAGATTGTTAAAGCCTTGCATACTTCCAACTTGGTGCCTCATACTAGTTATAGAGAACCTAGTTTAGAAGAATTCCACTCCATGGAGGGCGAGTCCCTCACCATCGAAACTGAATTTTTGCACTCATCAAGCAAGATCATGATCCTTCATCTGACTATCTCGATTTCCTAGAGGAATGCTTGGCCCACTCTTATGATCTTGATGATGAGATGATTAAGGAGTTGGATATTTTGTTAGACACGGTGTCGATGCCTGAAGAACACCATTCCACTGATTTACACTCTTTACCATTATTTGTGGAAGCACCGTACAATTCTGAAATTGTGGAGGAGACAACTTTAACCAATGAAAACTTGATGAATGTCACTCCATCATCATGGGTCCTTCAGCCCATTGAAAATTTTGATTAGGAGGACCCATTTTTAATCAATCATAACCCAAATCAGAATTTGAGGAGATATCTTTTTTCTGCTCTTATCTCCTCCTATCATGCATGTGGTGTAAATAAATATTGGACTTCAATGAAGAAAAGCACCCATGTTTACTGTTGAGTAGGACTTTGGATGGTCCTGATGAGAAATTTATTGAAATTCATGAAGATCCTGCTCAAATTTGATCATGTAGTCGATCGGACTAATCAAAGGTAGGTAGGTAGGTTAGGATTTATTTTCTGTAATTAGAATTGAATAAGTCTCATCGAGACAATGGAAGATGCTAGAATTGATCAACTTGCTACCCCAGGTACTCTCGTTTTCACTCTCCTTTGTTTTATTTTATTGCTGTCATGCCATGCTTATTGCATATCTTGTTACATTGAGGACAATATAAGATTTTGGTTGGGGGGTGAGATTCCTTGGATGAATCTACTAGCTTTTGTGACATTTCGAGCAATTATGTAGAAAATTTTCAATTTTTCTAAAATTCAAAACTCTTTTGAAAAACTTTGTTTCTATGCATTAGAGATAATACGAGTATAAGAAGAGGAGATACGAAGTGAGTGATGTTGCAAGCTTTGAACTTCTCTTAATATAATGGTTTTATATGTGAATTCCCCTATTTATGTGATTGATAGAAAATTTGAACACTTTTACGCCTAGTTCACATTACACGATTTTCATGGGTTGAAAGGATTATGTGATTTGTGGATTAGCTAGACTTTGATGGTGTTGAGAAACCAAGCAGGGGTAATTTGTCCATCCTTGTCCATGGAAAAATCATGAAAGATATGGATTTCTAAAAATCCTATCTAATTTAAAAGAAAAAGGAAAAGGAAGGATGAAATTGGGAATGATAGAAAAATGGTGGAAAATTTCGAAAAGAGCTACCTATTACCAACCGGGGGATGGTCTACCCGTAACCAAAGCCGGAAATGGGACGTAGTGTGAAAGCCATCGGAAGGACGGTAAGGCAAATTCCTGTCATAGGCTTGTTGTTGCTCTATACACCTTGAGATCTATAGTTTAGTTGATCTATGAAGAAGATAATCCCAGAAACTCATGAGATGAACTTTCACTATGCACACCAGGTTGAAGTTGTTCGAGTTCTTTTATTTATCAATCAATCAGCGAGAATTTCATGTAGACACTTATTATGCTTTGAGAGTTTAAGGTTTCAACTTCTATCACCTAATTTCTCCAAATTTTATAGTTATATGTCTTGGAATGGATAAAAACATGGTTTCTGAAGGAGAGTTGATTTTTGAAGGTTTGAACTTGTTTCACTCATGTTTTGCTCAGGACTAGCAAAAAGCTGGTAGGGGGGTGTGTTGAGCCTCCAATTTATACATGTCATAACCCATTACATCACATTATATGCATGGTTTGAATGTTTAAAAGGCCCATTTAAGGCATGTTTTGTGATTGTAGGAATGAGAGCGGACTTCACCCAATTGGAGATCCAAAAGGGGCCATTTAGAGCCATTGGATGAAGGTTGAAGGAGGACCAAAGAAAGAAGAAAGCAAGGAGAGGAGAGAGAAGAAGAAAGAGGAGGAAAGAAAGGAAGAAAATATGAAAAGAAAGAAGGTCCGACCGGTCGTGACTGGTCGGCCAAAGGAGCCAGACCGGTCGGCCAAACATGCTGTACATGCTGGACCTTGAGACAAGCAAGTCCGACCGGTCGGCCATGCAATTTCACACTTCCAGATTCCAAACAGCAGACTATTCCCGTGTCTAGTTTTGTGGCCTAGTGTTCTGGGCTCATCTTGATGATATTTAGAAATCAAACACATCTATGTCGAAGAGGAGCTCGACGCCGAAATAAACCAAGTGGTTTTGTGTCGATCGGAGCTACGGATTGACCGTGGTGGCCAAAACAATACGAACTGTCCAGAAAGTTCCAGATTTCGCTGTTCAACACTGGAATGGTCCAGGTGGCCCATCATTGATGATATGAAGAATCTACTTTAGCCATCTTCTATACCACATCCATATATGAATAACCACAAAGTTTCAGATCAAAAGGATGTGTCGTTTGATCGTACCGGTTGAAGAAAGATGGACCATTCAGAAAGATCCAACTACGCAGATTTTATAAAAGGCCTGAGTGTTCTAGTTTTCGCACCTAATTTTGGAATTGTTTTGAACAATCTAATCTGTTTATCATGTAGAGGAGGTCGTTTTCTACCAATGTTCAAAATTTGAGATCAATCCGACCCCTGTACACTCCGGGGGGTTGAAAGAAAGATGACTGGTTCTGAAGGTACTTGAATTGCGCGATATTGAGAGGCGGTCGCTGATCTGATTGGTTGGCCTATTCAGAAGATAATTTTGAAAATCTAAATCATTTATGAGGAAGATCATATTACAAGGAAGCTACAAATCAAATTTGAAGGTAATCCGACCATTGGTTAAGCCGTACGAAGCAAAACAAAATCTGTTGTGTTGTGTTACTCTTGCTGTATTATAAAAGGAGGTGCTATCTTCTATTCCAAATCAATCAAGGACGTGGGAAGCAAGGAGTTCAAGTCCTACAAGGCTACCTAGCCTCCTACAGCTAGTTTTTCTTCCTTTTCTTAGTTCTAGTTCTAGTTTTAATATGCTTTTCCTTAGCTAACCTCTTAGCTAGAGCTAGAGGTAAAATTTGTAGTTGGTTTCAATGCTTTAATTCTTTTATTTCTAGTACCATTTTCTTAATTTTGAATTTTGAACTTCTAGTTTGATTAAAGTTTGGTTTTTTAGAAGTTTTGTGAGAGTTTGTATGCTCCGGACATGAGTTCCTTGCAATTCTCTGAGATTACCATGGTTGGGTTGTTTAAATTAGAATTGTAGTAACCCTTGAGCATGCCATAGTCCATAGGTATGGTTGTTACTCCGAAGGCTACAAGTTCAAGTTCTATGTACTTCATTAAAACTAGAAATCTGATTTCCAGATTTAAGTTGGATTGTTTGTGCATGAATGTTATATCTTCCAATTAGATGAGAGATAGGACTTTGATTCTAATTGTGTTGTGCTTGGATGAATGGATTGGCATTGGACTACTACAAGTGGATCCTTGATGCTCTAGTTCTTCTTATTTTCGAATTTTCCTATTTCATGTGAAAAACTATTTTCCTAAATTTCTTAGATTCTATTTATTAGAGTAGTTGGAATTGTTTACTTCTTTCCCTGTGGATCGACATCGGTCTTATCGAGAATTATTACTACATCGCAGCCTTGCACTTGAGGCAAGCGAACAATTTTTGAGGGAAAAGAGAGGATTTAGTGCATAATAAGCCACCATCATTGCCCATATCATTAGCTCTAATCCTAAGCATTCCAAGCCATCTTCCTTATGTTTGATCACAAGGTAGAGCATTCAAAGCTCATGTGAAGATGGACTTACTCTCTCTTGATCTTCAGAAGTTTAGGCACATTGACCATAGGTAGATCCTTTGATTAAACCTCTCTAAAGATCTTAATAGGTAGAATTCCCCTAAGTAACTAACTCCTATTAGTTGTACTAGGTAACTAACTCCTATTAGTTGTAAAGAATTCACACCATCTCATATCACCTTGGGCATCTCAATAGCATCTCATGCGATGAGATTGATCAAGTGGAACTGAAGCATTGGCAACACAGTGGTAACACGATCGGGGGAGATCGGAGAGCTGATTGAAGCACAAGAGAGCTGAGATTAAGTAACTTAACAAGGCATTGAACAAGGGGCTCAATCCGACAAGTAAGTTGTCATTTAGAGAGTACATTTGCACTCCTTCTTCATAGAGGATTGAGTGTGAGAGTTTGAATTTACAAACTCAATAAAGTCTCTAAGGGGAGCCTCTGGCGAGAGCGTTCACTAGGTTCTACGATTAAAACTGAAGGGTGGGGGGATCCTTGTCAAACTCTTGGGTTAGATAAAACCCGTAAACATCTTGTTTGAGAGATAAACTAGTAAAATCTTTATCGTAGGTTGTGAGGAACCTTGTCAAACTCCCCGGTAGGGTGGAACTGATTTGAAATACCTAGGTTGGGAGGAGCCTAATTTAAACTCCCTAGTGAATGCTGGTGTCCTCAAGGGATGAGTACTTGAACTAGGAGTGGAGTAGACCCAAAGTCGAACCACTATACATGCTTGTGTTTGTGATTGATTTGAGCACATTGTTATCTTAGCATTGTATGTTTAATTCCTTAATTATGAATGCTTGATAGGAATGTATGCTAGGCACATTCACACACAATATGTACTTTCACTAAGTAGTATAGACTTGAGTTCATATGATCCATTCTCATATAGTATACATAGGACACATTGAACAGGTTGATTAGTTAAATCATTTGATTATCTATACATGCTTAGGCTAGGTTGTTTAATTATTTATTATATTCTAGCTTTGTGATTGGACCCACTTAAGCTTGAAAGCTAAGTGTTCTTGCTTAATTAGTTTATAATTGCTAATTAATTTAATTAAGCAAGAGGTTTTCAAAAGGAATTTTAAAACAGTCCTAATCACCCCCCCCCCCCCCCCCCCCCCCCCCCCCCCCCCCCGCTCCTCTAAGACTTGGCCATAGTTCTACAAGCTCCGCCAAGCTTCCGTAAGTCTAACATCTCAAGTGTTATCTAAAGACGCTATTTCAAAAGATAGTCAAGATTTTAATCGAGTGGTGCAACGTAGAGACAATGATTGTCACTGTGGATGGATGACCACAGGAAGACCGACTACGAATATACCTGATTAGCTCAACCATCGAATGCCGCTTTGGATGGGTAGTACATTGACTAGTTTGAGATTGCAGTTCATAGTAAGTGTTTTGTAATAATTTGAAGTCGGGAATTGCAATTTCTAGTAGTGACCATACCCCCTTTGATTAATCGGACCCTTAATCCGGGTTAAAGTTCAATTGTTCAATGCAGGAATCAATATAAGACTATTATGATCGTTGATCACGTTACACTAGAGTATGGAAACTTGTCTTCAGAGACATATCGTGTTTCATATTAATATCTGCTGCCAATCAATCTCCTTATAATTGTTCATGAATATGTGTGCATGCATAGAAACAGGGGATCAAAGTTAAATACTGTGAAAATCGGATTGAAATTGGCCAATATATAAGCCAAAGGGGGTTTAGCGCATACCCTTAAGAGCTCAACGCGTACCTTTTTTCACCTAGCGCATACCCTAAAGGCATGCGCTGGTGGCCTAAGGTTTACGCTAACTGTACTTAGCCATTTTGCTCAACTAAAGGCATGCACCAACTATATAATGCCCCAATTTTCGTAACCTAAGTTTAGAACTCATATTTTGAAAACCCAAGAGTTAACCTTCAACAATAGCCCACTTTATACTATAAATTTTTTTTTTAAATGAGTATCGCAACGGAATTAAGCCAAGACAAGAGATGTCCAACAAATATTCAACTGAATAGTGGCGCCCATCGAGCTTATACAAACTAAATGTCTCAACTACATTAAATAAAAGAATTACAATATTAGATAACTACACTTGTTCTTGAGTTGCACAGTCCAACCAGCTCTCATCCAAGCCACTTGCATCAACTGATATGGTTCGACTGCGTCAAAACACTATCATAGTGAGGTAAACACCCTCCCAGATTATCAGGCATGATAATAGTTAAATAAAGATTAATTATAGATAACAATTCGGATAATGACAAGTTATAGAATTCCAAGAGATAACATTGAATAAAATCGAATGTACAATTTCACCCACAATACAAACAAACACAACAAATTACAATATTTACTTCACACATTGTTCTATTATTCTTATTTAAATGCATGAATGCATGCACATGTTCATCGACTAGGGATGCACATTCAAATGGACCGAGGAATGGGCCTTTTAAAACAGTCGGCTCATTCCAATGCAAGAAGGGTCGTTCGAACAGTACACTAGTCTTTCAAAACAATTGACTAAGCACCCAATAACACCCATATGCAAATGGGTCGTTCGAACAATACACTAGTCTTTCAAAACAATACCAAACACCCGATAATGCCTGAATGTCATGTATGCATGATTAGCCAACCTTTATTAATCCGATTTATAATTCAAATAATTAAAATACTCACGGTCACTATGGGGGGCGTGTGCAACCCAGCATAGACCGATGGCTCGGGCATAGTGTCCCATACCACACCATCCCCGGCTCATGAGGCGTCAACAAGAAGGATTCAATAACATATTAATGGTAAATGAATAATATACAACGAAGTCGTAAACTTCTACACTAGTGGCCTATTACAATTCAACAAAAGGACTTACCATCCTTTCAATATACAAATAATCCCATAAAAGCCATGTTGGCCAAAGAGTACATCCAAGGATAAACAAAAGGATCATATTCAAAAGCCATGTAGGCACATTTAATTCACAAAGATGGAAAGCCCCCATCAACATTTAATTTAGTATATTCTCTAAAAAGGGCCACTAGAGAGAAACAATTTCCATCATTCGTGACAATCACAACCAACCATACATTTATCTAATTGACAACGAAATAATAATTCCCTTCAACATCCAAGTGGCAACCAAGCCATACATCAATCCAATTCTACAAACATAAACAACCATCACTTTCAACAAGTTACAAGTGTATCAACTAATATACAATTGAGATAGTTTACCAAAACTAAATTGGAGAGGCAATTCAATAATGTAAACACATAGCAATTTTTCAGCATATGTCATGATTCAATTTAAATTCTAACACATGTGCAGATTCAATTTCACTAGAACATTCATATAACCCAAACATAAGTCAAGGTTACACATAGAAAGAAATACCGCAATAAACTAATTAATATGATTGTAAGCTTGAAGGGTGAAAATCTCACATTAGGGTGAGGATCCGCCCCTTGACAATATAGAATGCACAAAGGTCCTTCAAACACTAGATCTACACTAACTTCCAAGGGTGTCTCCAACATACATCCAACCTTAGACTAAATGAAACACAACTAGCTATATCTAAATGAGTATTTAGGAAAGCTTCTATTTAATTAAAGGATACAGGCACATAATCTAATTCAAACTTAAATCAAGGCTGAAAAGGATGAGAATTGAGGTCCACCAACCTCATCATAATCTGATCGAGTAGGTTTGAATGTAACAGATATATTCTAGTTGGGAGAGTATGGGTTCCTACAATCAAAGCCTCTTAGGAACTAACTCAACCATGAATTAATGCATTAGAAACTCAACTCACCTTAAAATCTAACCCTACCCTGATTTAAGGTGAGAACATGTAACGCCCCGAAATTTCGAATCTTGTTGATAACATGATGGGTCAAGTTTTCGGGTGTTAACTTGAACATATTAGGAACCTAATTTCACACATTTATTTGTATTTCACAAATCCATGGCATTCATAGCATAATGATGGAAATGAAAATTCATATTCCAAGTTTCTCCACACTACGTTCTCAAACATAGTCTTAAAACCAAAACCAATCATAATGTTCCACTTTCTGTCTCCATGAAAAACTTATTTCAAATTTATATGAAAATCAAGCCATCTTATAGAGTAAAACAAATAGATGTAAATCATCTACACGCCGTTTCGGTTTCTACATCTGCCATTTACTGCCATAAACATTCATACTCTTCGCCCTGCAATTCGGATTCACCTACTGGATCGTCACCTGCAACATCTAGGTTGGTGTTTTAAAACAATGTCCCATGAGAGAGTGAGTTGCTCACAATAAACGTAGTGAGGATTACACTCCAAGATTAACATAATAATATTTAAATAAAATAATCACACCCAAACAAAATATACATGAGAAAATCTTATTTAATGCAATGCATGATATGCATGCTCTGGCTAAGGCACCCTGCTAAATGACACGTGACTTCTTCCAACACTCTCATTACCCACTAGTCACCATAGGTTCCGAGCTGATGTAGGACGGGACTTCTTCCAACACTCACACATACTTTAAAACCTAACTAATGAAATGGTATTAGCCAACACTTTCACTAGATATACACAACGAGAGAAACGGGATATTCTAACCCTTTGTCCCTTGTAACGCCCAAGGGATAAGTGAATGCATGATTAGTTTCATCTTTAATTAAGTTTAACACTTAGCCAATTTAATGATGTCCATGACCAATAGTCGCTCTTTACCCCATCCCATGGTATACCATGACGTAGAATAGCTGTTTCCCTTTAACGGGGCCAACCGTGAAGAGGCGCACACATCTTAGTCACAATTCTATACATGGCACATAATTAACCTTAACTTATCATGGATTCCTCTTAAGTACAAAACCAAGCTTGGATTACTTGAAAAATCACAAAATATCGCACACATGGTCCTGCAAAAAATACACAATGCAACCCTTATGGGTCAATCCTTTCCAACATACGATTACCGCATTCAAGGGGGCAAAGCGCTTCCATTAATGAAACATCCACATGCATAATCACGTATCATAACACATTACTCATCATGTTCATCAAAAGCATATACTAATCATAAATCAAGCATAGATTTCGCATAGTTCTCACAAAAGCACGTTAACAATCATAATTTCTTCCCCAAACACTTGACATAGTTCATGGTTCATATAAATACAAAATTCAGCGTAATTACATCAAGCCAAATCACGTTTACATAGAGAGAAATCATCAAACATTATTTTCAAACAATCATTCAATAACCTCTAAATTTCTAAGCATAAAACCAATAAAATAATACAATATTATTGTAACTAAGCTTCAAGGGATCCTCAACTTTACCAAAACTTGAAAACCCTAGATAGAATTGATGGATAAGATCTCTACTTGAACCACGATGACATGAGGAAGGTTTGGAGACAGCTACACGAGTGATGGAAGGATGTGAAGAAGAAGAATGTGGACATCCTCTCTCTCTCTCTCTCTCTCTCTCTCTCTCTCTCTCTCTCTCTCTAGGCGTGTTGGGCTAGAATAGAGGTGTTTATGTGGATTAAGCAAGGGGAGGGAGAAGAGACGTGCACACTACCCTCATAACAAGGGGTGGGCGTCCACTCCTAGTCTCATTGGGATTCGTTAAAAAATAATTAAAGGGTTAATCTTTGAGGTATTTTAATCCATTCACTACGTTGGGTATGAAGAATAGAGTCAGAATATATAATTTTCTTGGTGATCTGAAATCTAGATTGGGCTATCTTGAAAAATGGTCTAACGAGTGTCAAAACAAACTTGATCTCAATTAACGGTCCATGCTTGATGATCGGGGTACAAAATTAGGCAAAATGTGTAGTTATGATAAAAAAACGATTGAGTAAAATTTGGTGGTTGATCGATGGTGGAAAATCTCTAAATCTTAAATTCCACCTTTAGTTAGTAAATGAAGGTACTGGCTTTAGGGTTCAACGATGTAGGATCAGAGATCGGGGTCCAAATTTTGTAGAGTCTCATAGTCATATGAGGCCAAGATATGTTCCAAATTTAAGTTGCGATTGGCGGTTAGAAGTGGGTTAATTGAAAGGTCCAGATTTGAAAGGAGTTGGTAACTCAGTTATTTCCTAAAAATGAAATAACTTCATGCTTAAGAAAAAGGCTTATCAAGGTGGGGAACTCAAATCATACTATTGGTCCCTGATATCGACGATCTAAGCCACTCACATGAAGGAAAATATTCGACTACGACTAACCATCCACTTTCCTCACTCGATGGACATTAAAATCAAGGGTTAAGAGGCTGATTTACTAATTAGGCCATTTATACTATGATCTAAAGGTTGAAATTCAACGTGTGTGGTTTATTTATGATAGATAAGCATGAGATAAAATTTCAAATCAATTAAATCATGGGAACCATGTGAACTAGAAATCAAATATCTAGGTTAAGGTGAGTCATTAACATTTTGAGGCACTCGAGATTTTATATTTATAGGCATTGGATAATCACACATATTCTAGGATAAGGGTTTACCACTAAAGATAATCAGTTTTGTACAGTTGCTTTCTCGACTAGCTTTCTCTATCAACAGCCATAGATGCTCCTAGGTTAAGATCTCCGTAATCTAATGGTTATTTAAAAAATCTTACTTTATAGCGTCGATGCACACCTAAAACTACGCCTACCTTCCGAATGGATTCGAAAATTACCTACCTAATTGATCAAAATCGCGAATATGGGGTCCAAGGACATTATCATAATTATTTTAATCTGGGACTTTTAAAAAATCTAATGGTTTTACGAGATTTTATGCATGTTCCTAAGCATATCTTACAAAAGAACCTATATCGAATTCATCACGGATCATTAATTATTTATAAAACAAGTTAAAATTCTCGTTAATAAGGGATTTTACACATAACATGCAATACTGTGCTTCAAAGCCACTTTAGAAAAATATGTGTTACAATCGACACCCTTTAAAAACAAACTTCGTCCCCAAAGTTTACTCGAGGTGTGGTGGCGGGAAGCTAAAGGTATTCATTCCTCTCTGACTCCATCCCCATGCTCCCACGTTGCATCCTCTCTTCCATGGAATGACTAGGGAACTTTAAGTAGAGGAATGGCTTTGGTATAGTGAATCTAATCTTACCAATCTAAAACATGCCCTAACCCCTCTATATACGATGTGTCATCTCTTAATTCAACATCTTCCCTTCAAATCATATATGATTCATCTCGCTCATACTTCCTAGCTCATTTTTCCTAATATAGACATGTAAATTTTGTTTCCCTAGGTTTAAGGGATCTGAGAATAATTTTTAGCTGATGTTAGTCTTCTTTGGAGTGTCTTCTAGAATTTTTAATCCTTTTACTTTTTTCTCATCATCATCTAGCTAACTGCATGGTGTATGCTACGAACATCCAAAATGTTTTACCATTGGATTCAGCAAGCAAAAGGAAATTGCTCTTGCTTTACTTGAAATTTAAAATACGTGCTCACGATATATTTCTAGTATTTAATTATATTCAATCAATTCTAGTGTCAATTAAGAATTTAGAGTTGTTACATTCCACCCCCTTTAAAATAAAATTTTCATCCTCGAAAATTGGTTCTACAAGCTTCTTGGGTTCTGGCCTAATATGCTTCCAATATGCACTTTGATTATTTCATTGCTCTATACTTCATTATGGATCATTAAAGCAAAATCAATTACTTAATTTCTTACATCAGTTAGTCCTCTTGGGTGAATTCATTTTTCACATATGGTACTCCTAAAAAAACATTATCCACTGAAGATAAGGTAGCAGAATCTAAAACTCAGGAGAACTACAACCCTGATCCATGAATACTTTCATCCACCTTATGGTCATCTTAACTCGTCAAATAATATCGCCACAATCCTGATTAAACTGTTGATTAACAAAAAAATAGAGATAATTCTTTGTGTTAGTAAAGATAATGCTCTCAAAGTCTCCTACTCAGTATATGGTAACAAGCTACCATGAAGATCTCTTCTCTAATCATATGCTCAATGTTGAAAATTCTCTTATAATCATGTGATTTAGAAGGATATTAAGCGACAAATGATTGTGAAAGATGCTAGTCTGATATTTAAGATAATTGATCATGACATTCATAAGGGTAGATTTAGATTTGATTGGATATGTCTACGATCATTAGATGTATGGGTGAGACATTGATTAAATTGTGAGATGAGTATAGAATCAATGGGTATCCAACATGATAAGGTTTGATTGATCGGTCAAGGGAATGGATAGATATACGAGTAGATAAGTAAATGGCAAAATGTCCTTGATGACCCCTTAATGGCTAAAGATACAATGGGAAGTTCAACGGATAAATGATGCCAAGGATGCTATAACCTAGGTCTCATTAGATTCTATGTAACTCTATTTTTATACCCTAGGGTTGCCTATAGGTCTATCTCACTCTTGCGAGCTAACTTCGAGAATACACACCTTTACAATTTCAGGAGAATGCATAAATATCCCCAGGTTAAGATGTTCGCTCGCCTTAAGTGCAAGGCTGCGCTGTAGTAATAAATCTTGGTAAGACCGAGGTCGATCCACAGGGAATAAGGTAAACCAATTCAAGTTGTTCCAGCAACTTCAAATTCAATGAATTAAGGATTTTAGGTTTATGAACTAACTTAAAACAGTAATTGTAAAAATCTATAATTAAAGGGAACTAAGGCTTTTGAGGATCCACTTGTGATAGCCCTCATGTGAATTCATTCATCCAAGCATAACACAACTAGAATTAAAGTTATATATCTCTTCTAGTTGGAAGTTAAAGCATTAAAATACAAACAATCTCTACTCAAGTTGAAGAACAAGGTTCTAGTTCTAATGAAGCCTATAGAAGTCGAATATGTAGCCTTCGAAGTAACGACCATGCCAATGGATTATGGTACGCTCTAGTGTTACTACAATTCGAATCTAATCAATCCAAACATGATAATCTCAGAGAATTGCAAGGAACTCATGTCCGAAGCACAAGAACTCTCATAAAACATCCAAAAATATCACTTTTATTCAAACTAGAACTTAAAAATCCAACTTCAAAGCAAAGTACTTGAATTAGAACGAATCCAACATGATACTACTCACAAGCTTCACCTCTTAGCCTTAGCTAAGAGGTTCTAGCAGAGCATTATCATGCTTCAACTAGAATTCAAAGAAAAACTAAACAAAAAAAATGAAAAACTAGGAAAAAAAAAACCCTAGTTGGAGGAGTTGCGATCACTCCACGATGATCTCCCTTGCTCCCCACGAACTTAGAACTCTTCTAAGATACCTTAGGAAGGATGCCTAGGTGTCCTTTTATAAGAAAAATCACCCACCACCTCGGATTGCATAAAGATTTACGCACTTGTATCGGCAGTCGGACGCTGGTCGGGCGCTCGGTCACGTTTTGGTCGGGTGCCAGGCCAAGTCCAGAAAAGTTCCAGCAATAACTGAATTTTTTTGTCAATTTCGGGCGCTCGGCCAAATAGTGGTCGGGCGCCCGAAGGCCAATTTTTTCAGTTTTTCTGGTTTACAGGGCCATCTGCTGAATTTTCTGCACTTGATTTTTCTGGCCCTGCAGCTCTGTAATATGACTTTTCTGGCCATTACAGGTCTTCAACTTGATTCCTTCAAGGCTTTTTCTCCACTTCTTTGGCTCATCAAAGCTTGGTCTTCTAGTCATTCCAAATCCTTCAAATTGGCATTAAATCCATGTCATTTCTCTCTTCTCCTTGCTTCTTTCTTCCATTCCTTTGATTCATCTTCCTTCATCCTCAAGTGGGTTTAAAAGCATTCTTTTAACCATCAAATAGGTGAATTCACTCTCTCATTCCTACAATCACAAACATGCATTAGATTGGTCTTTTAAGCATGCAAATCATGCATAAGATGTGATGTAATGGGTTAGAAAATGTATAAATTGGAAGCTCAACACACCCCCCAACCAGCATTTTGCTAGTCCCGAGCAAAACATGCGTGAAACAGGTTCAATTCTCCAAAATCCAACTCTCCTTTATTTCTATTCATTCCAAGACATACAAGTACAAAAATTAGAGAAACTAGGTGATAGAGGTTGCAACCTTAAACTCTCAAAACATAAAAAGTGTTCATGTAGAATTCCCGCTGATTGATTGATAAATAGAAGAACTTTGAACAAAATTTAACCTAATGTGCATGGTGATGGCTCATCTCATGAATTTACAGGATCATCTTCTTCATGGATCAACTAAACCATAGATCTCAAGGTGTACAGATCAACAACAGGCCTATGACAGGAATTTGCCTTACCGTCCTTGCGACGGCTTTCACACTACGTTCTATTTCCGGCTTTGGTTACAGATAGACCATCCCCCGGTTGGTAATAGGTAGCCCTTTTCGGAATTTTCCACCATTTTTCTCCATCATTCCCAACTTTCATCCTTCCTTTTCCTTTTTCTTTTACATTAGATAGGATTTTTAGAAATCCATATGTTTCATTATTTTCCCATGGACAAGGATGGACAAAGTACCCCGGCTTGGTTCCTCAACACCTCAAATCTAAGTCTAGTCAATCCACAAATCACATAATCCCTTCAACCATGAAAATCATGTACTGTGAACTAGGTGTAAGAGTGTTCAGATTTTCTATCAATCACATAAATAGGGGAATTCACATATAAAACCATTATATTAAAAGTAATTCAAGACTTGCAATATCACTCACTTCGTATCTCCTTTTCTTATACCCATATCATTCCGAATGCATAGAAACAAAGTTTTCCAAAAGAGTTTTGAATTTTAGAAAAATTGAAAATTTTCTACATAATTGCTCGAAATGTCACAAAAGCTAGTAGATTCATCTAAGGAATCTCACCCCCAACCAAAATCTTACATTGTCCTCAATGTAACAAGATATGCAATAAGTATGACATGAGAGCAATGAAATAAAATAAAGGAGAGTGAGAACGAGAGTACTTGAGGTAGCAAGTTGATCAATTCTAGCATCTTCCATTGTCTCGATGAGACTTATTCAATCCTAATTGCAGAAAAATAAACCCTAACCTACCTACCTTTGATTAGTCCGATCGACTACATGATCAAATTTGAGCAAGATCTTCATGAATTTCAATAAATTTCTCATGAGAACCATCCAAAGTCCTGCTCAACACAGTAAACATGGATGCTTTTCTTCATTGAGATCCAATATTTATGTGCACCACATTCATGATAGAAGGAGATAAGAGTAGCAAAAAGATATCTCCTCAAATTCTGATCTGGGTTATGCTTGATTAAAAATGGGTCCTCTCAATCAGAATTTTCAATGGGCTGAAGGACCCATGATAGTGGAGAGTCAATCATCAAGTTTTCATTGGTTAAAGTTGTCTCCTCCACAATTGTAGAATTGTACGGTGCTTCCACAAACAATGGTAAAGAGTGTAAATCAGTGAAAAGGTGTTCGCCAGGCACCGACACCCTGTCTAACCAAATATTCAACTCCTTAATCATCTCATCATCAAGATCATAAGAGTGGGCCAAGCACTCCTCTAGGAAATCGAGATAGTTGGATGAAGGATCATGATCTTGCTATTAAGTGAGTACAAAAATTCAGTTTTGATGGTGAGGAACTCGCCCTCCATGGAGTGGAATTCTTCCAAACTAGGTTCTCCATAACTAGTATGAGGCACCAAGTCGGAAGTATGCAAGGCTTTAACAATCTCTTGAATAACGGGGTTGTTTGAATTTTCAAAGTGAGCCAAGCATTCGTCCAAAGAATCTAAATTTTCACTCATGGGAGTCTAATTCTCCAAATTAAAATTAAGCATGTCAAGCTGGTGGAGTGACTCAAAAATATCAACCTCGAACATCTCTCTAGCCTGCATATCGTCTAGAGACTCATAATCATTATGCCCTTGGAAAAAAGAAACCATGGGTTCATAAGCATCCACTGAACCCTCATTGTAAGTAACCCCACTATCGCTTTCAGATTTAATGGATTCCTCAAGTTCGTCAACCGTCATTAAAATCTCTTCATCATTAAGTTCAAAGCATCCAAAAGAGATTGTGGACTCACCATAATTGATGACGACATTGGGATTATCGAGATCAATCGCTTCTAAAAGCCTATTCATTAAATCCGAAGAAGGTGGGACTTGGGTAGCCCCATCCTCCTCATTAAAGGGGATTGATTCGATGCCCCCAATTTCGGGCTCAACGTCTTCACAAGATGGCGAGTAAGCTTGATTTGCTTGTTCATCTACATACTCTTTTCATATTTCCTCAAGTATTTGTGTATACATCTCATCACAAGAGGAAGACGTTTTAGAGTGATTGTTAATAACCACGGTTGGTTCTTCCCTTGAACAAGGAGAATGGTGGTTGTCCCAACTAAGACCGTACGCATTGTAGGATGAAGAGTTATATGATGGTTGATAGGCATATCCATACAAATGATCACACATTGTCTTAACTGGTTGGCCACTATTCACCCGTTCCTTTTGTTGTTGCACACCTCCTACCATAACCAGTCTAACACTCATGTTATTTTCAATCCGGTAATCACGTAATGTTTTCCCCGGATGATCATTATTCAATTTTGCTTCATTCCGGTATTCCCCCATCAGTCTTACGTAGTGTCTCAATATGTGCACTGCTCTCATTAATGTAATCACACATTGCCTTACGTGGGGGGATAGTAGAGGTTCTTTGAATCTCAGAAAAATACTCATGCTTGGAGGGATTCCGATCACAATAAGTTTGGGTCCCCCAATCCGACGTCGCATCCTCCAAAAGGTACACATACGCACCATTCGTCCAATCATACATAATTAAATTTTAAAGAATTGGAAACTACCATAATCTAGAAAAAAAAAACAAAAAGAATGGAGATGGGGAGATATTACTAGTGAAGGTGAGAATTATATCAGCAATAATGTCCTACAAAAAAATTTGTTGGTAATCTAGAAAAAATAGAAAATCAACTTCTATAAAACTAAAAATCCTACCTAACTAAAACTACCATATAGCTACTAGAACAATTAGAACCGTTTAACCTTTTTCCCCGGCAACGGCGCCAAAAACTTGTTCGCTCGCCTCAAGTGTAAGGTTGCGATGTAATAATAAATCTCGGTAAGACCGAGGTTGATCCAAGGAATAAGGCAAATCAATTCAAGTTGTTCCAGCAACTTTAAATTTAATGAATTAAGGATTTCAGGTTTATGAACTAACTTAAAACAGTAATTGTAACAATCTGTAATTAAAGGGAACTAAGGCTTTTGAGGATCCACATGTGATAGCCCTCATATGAATTCCTTCATTCAAGAATAACACAACTAGAATTGAAGTTCTATCTCTCTTCTAGTTGGAAGATATAGCATTCAAACACAAACAATCTCTACTCAAGTTGAAGAACAAGGTTCTAGTTCTAATGAAGCCCATAGAAGTCAAATATGTAGCCTTCGAAGTAAAGACCATGCCAATGCACTATGGTACGCTCTAGGGTTACTACAATTCGAATCTAATCAATCTAAACATGATAATCTCAGAGAATTGCAAGGAACTCATGTCCGAAGCACATGAACTCTCATAAAACATCTAAAAATATCACTTTTATTCAAACTAGAACTTAAAAATCCAACTTCAAAGTAAAGTACTTGAATTAGAACGAATCCAACATGATACTATTCACAAGCTTCACCTCTTAGCCTTAGCTAAGAGGTTCTAGCCGAGCATTATCATGCTTCAACTAGAATTCAAAGAAAAACTAAACAAAAAAATGAAAAACTAGAAGAAAAAAAAAACCTAGTTGGAGGAGTTGCGATCGCTCCACGATGATCTCCCTTACTCCCCACGAACTTAGAACTCTTCTAAGATACCTAAGGAAAGATGCCAAGGTGTCCTTTTATAAGAAAAACCACCCACCACCTCGAATTGCATAAACATTTACGCACTTGTACCGGCAGTCGGACGCTGGTCGGGCGCCCGGTCACGTTTTGGTCGGGTGCCAGGCCAAGTCCAGAAAAGTTCCAGCAATAACTGGATTTTTTTGTCAATTTCGGGCGCTCGGCCAAATAGTGGTCGGGCACCCGAAGGCTAATTTTTTCAGTTTTTCTGGTTTACAGGGCCATCTGCTGAATTTTCTGCATTTGATTTTTCTGGCCCAACAGCTTTGTAATATGACTTTTCTGGCCATTACAGGTCTTCAACTTGATTCCTTCAAGGCTTTTTCTCCACTTCTTTGGCTCATCAAAGCTTGGTCTTCTAGTCATTCCAAATCCTTCAAATTGGCATTAAATTCATGTCATCTCTCTCTTCTCCTTGCTTCTTTCTTCCATTCCTTTGGCTCATCTTCCTTCATCCTCAAGTGGGTTTAAAAGCATTCTTTTAGCCGTCAAATAGGTGAATTCTCTCTCTCTCTCTCTCATTCCTACAATCACAAGCATGCATTAGATTGGTCTTTTAAGCATGCAAACCATGCATAAGATGTGATGTAATGGGTTAGAAAATGTATAAATTGGAAGCTCAACATAAGACAAAGACGAGATTCACATAATATCGACATCATGGGAGAACAGTTTGAGTTGGGTCCGATACTTAGATCTTCTACTTACATTTGAGCATTGAGTTCATTAGCATTAATCCATAATTCTGAGTGTTGACCCTCAGGGTTTTAATTTAGACCCAATCGCTTACACATCACATAAGGTACAATTCTACAATTTCGTGTAGCCGAATAATTTGATATTACAGGGATGATTATGTATACTCTCAAAATGCACACAAAGTAACACTGCTAACCAATCACCCAAAACCAATGATCGAAATCTATCAATGAAGTATAAAGACCTATAAAGTTCTACCCACTTTCATCATCAACCATGCTGATGACCTAAGTAGGGGTTGGTAAGAAGCAACTTGTAGCTATAACAATCCATCTAAAGTATTGAACTGGGGCATAAAATTTCTAAGAGACATGAATGAACATCAAGGAAACACCTCTAAGGGCGCCATCATGGAAAACTACTCTTAGATAAGGGGGGTTTGAGGGATTAGCAAGCTATGAACTATGAAAACGTCAAATCTGAAACTCAGGGCCTACAAGCACTCTCAAAATTTAATCTCTTGACCTAGTTTTCGATTTCCTCTGAAATTCAAAAGATAATTTATAAGTTAGGTGGGTAACATCTCAAAAAATTTTCAGAGTAAAATTCGATATATAACCTAAGGTTCTGACCACTATTACCTTAAAAATTACTAAAGGTCAACACTGCTCTTAATAGAGTCTCGTCTGCTACTGAAATTTTCTTGATTTTTATACTCGTCTATTTGGTCTGAAATTTATGGGTGCTAAGAATCAAGTCAAGAGTTTAAAAATAAAATTTCATAATTTTCTACTCTTTGGGTGATTATTTATGACAGCGGCTCTATAGTTATGTCCGAAAATCTGTCTTATGGGGAAAAATCATAGAAAATTAGAGATCTAAATTTTTTTGGTGGGGTTATGCCAATCTACTCAATGTGATTGCTTACCTATTCATGAGGAATGGATGAGAGACCCTAAAAACAATTAATAGGTGGGAGTTCTCCTCCCAAGACCCTAAAGTCAAGTTATTACGTCCAACGGCTACCTTAGTGATTTCAAGGAAAAGCCTAGGTGTGGGTCTCTATGTTCAAGCACTTTATACAATCATTTAAGAGCATACCTACGTTGATTTGTTATGATTTTTCAGGGGCCTAAGTCCTAAGGTAGATTCATTATGCAATGTGTGGGGCTTCATGCCAAAAGGTCCTGTTTATGCTCTGACACCAACTTGTAACGCCCCGAAATTTCGACTCTCATGGATAACACGATGGGTTGAGTTTTCGGGTGTTAACTTGAACATTTTAGGAATCTATTTTCACACATTTATCTGTATTTCACATATCCAAGGCATTCATAGCATAATGACGGAAATCAAAATTCTTATTCTAAGTTTCTCCACATTACGTTCTCAAACATAGTCTTAAAACCAAAACCAATCATAATGTTCAACTTTCTGTCTCTATGAAATACTTATTTCAAATTCATACGAAAATAAAGTAATCTTATAGAATAAAATAAATAAATGTAAATCATCTTCACGCCGCTTCGGCTTCATTATCCATCGTTTACTGTCACGAACATTCATACTCTTCACGCCACAATTCGGGTTCACCTACTGGATCGTCACCTACAACATCTGAGTTGGTGTTTTAAAACACCATCCCTTGAGGGAGTGAGTTGCTCGCAATCAACTCAGTGAGGATTACCCTTTAAGAATAACACAATAATATTTAAACAAAATAATCACACCCAAACAAAACATACATGAGAAAATCTTATTTAATGCGATGCATTATATGCATGCTCTGGCTAAGATACCCTGACTAAATGAGATGGGACTTCTTCTAACACTCTCATTACCCACAAGTCACCAGAGGTTCCAAGATGATGTAAGATGGGACTTCTTCCAACACTCCCACATACTCTAAAACCCATCTAATGAAACAGGATTAGCCAACACTTTCACAAGATAGCACGCAATGAGAGAAACGGGATATTCCAACCCTTTCTCCCTTGTAACGCCCAAGGGGTAAGTGAACGTATGATTAATTTCATCTTTAATTAAGTTTATCACCCAGCCAATTTAATGATGTCCACAACTAATAGTCACTTTTTACCCCATTTCATGGTCTACCATGACATAGAATAATTGTTTCCCTTCAATGGGGCCAACCGTGAAGAGGCGCACACCTGTTGAGCCATGAATATTACATATTTCAGCCACAATTCATCACACATATTGCATGGTTTCTATATTTAAATACCTATCTAGTACATGTTTTTGTGTTTGTAGGAATGAGAGAGTGATTGTGTGAATTCATGCTTAAAAGACACTTGCTAACCACCTTGAAGAAAAAAGAAACAAAGGCTAAAAAGGTGGAGGAAATAGATAAAGAAAGAAGAGAAGGAAAGAAGATGAGAACAAAAGCAATATAAAGGTCTGATCGGTCAAGACCAGTCGGCCATCGCTGCCCCTTCGTAGGAAGTAGGCTGGACCAGCCCACAGACGGGTCAGACCGATCAAGACCGATTGTCCATGCACTTTCTGGTTTTTGGATTTCAAACAGCAGGCTATTCCCTTTTTAGATTTTCGGCCCAGTTCATGGGGTCGATCTTGATGATTATTGCAAATCCAATCCGTCCATATTGAAGATTAGCTTGACACTGAAAAAATCCAAGTGGTTTCATGTCGATCAGAGCTACGGATTGACCGTGGCGGCCAAAACAATACGAATTGTCCATAAAGTTTCCTGATTTTACTGCTCAACTCTGGAATGGTCCAAGTGGCTTATCATTGATGATATGAAGATTCTAATAAGACTATCTTCTAGATCACATCTATATATGAATAACCATAAAGTTTTAGGTCAAAAGGATGTGTGGTTTGATCGTACCAGTTGAAGAAAGATGGACCATCCAGAAAGATTCAACTGCGCAGATTTTATAAAAGCTCTAAGTGTTCTAATTTTCACACCCAATTTTGGAATTGATTTGGATAATCTAATCCATCTATCAACTAGAGGAGGAAGGTCTCTACTAATGTTCCAACTTTGATATCAATTCAACCTTTGTACACTCCGTAGCGTTGAAATCAAGATGATTGGTTATGGAGGTACCCGAATTGCGTGATTTTGAGAGGCAGTTGTTGATATGATTGGTAGGCCCATTCAGAAGATAATCTTGGAAATTTAAACCATCTATGAGGAAGATCAAGTTCCAGGAAAGCTACAAATCAAACTTGAAAGCAATCCGATCATTGCTTAAGCCGTACGAAGCGAAACAAAATCTATTATGTTGTTGTACTCTTGCTGTATTATAAAAGGAGGTGCTCTCTTTTATTCCATGGCAGTCAAGAACGTGGGAAGCAAGGAGTTCAAGTCCTAGGAGGCTACCTAGTCTCCTACAACTAGTTTTTCTTCCTTTTCTTAGTTCTAGTTCTAGTTTTAATATGATTTTTCTTAGTTAACTTCTTAGCTAGAGCTAGAGGTGATATTTGTAGTTAGTTTCAATGCTTTAATTTGTTTATGCAAATACCCTTTTCTTAATTTTGGATTTTGAACTTCTGTTTTGAATAAAGCTTCGATTTTTATATGAATTATGAGAGTTTGTGTACTCCGAACATGAGTTCCTTGCAATTCTCTGAGATTGCCATAATGAGTTTGTTTATATTCGAATCGTAGTAACCCCAGAGCATGCCATAGTCTCTTGGCATCGCTGTTACTTCGAAGGCTACAAGTTTGAGTTCTATGTGCTTCATTAGAACTAGAAATCTAATTTTCATATTTAAGTGAGACTGTTTGTGCTTGAATGCTATATCCTCCAATTAGACGAGAGATAGAACTTTGATTCTAATTGTGTTGTGCTTGGATGAATGGATGGCATTGGACCGCTACAAGTGAATCCTCGATGCTCTAGTTCTTCCCAAATCTCAGATTTCCTATTTACTTATTAAAAGCTGTTTTTTCTAAAATCTTCTTAGATTCAAGTTATTTGAGTAGTCGGAATCATTTACCTCTTTCGCTGTAGATCGACCTCAGTCTTACCGAGATTATTACTATATCACAGCCTTGCACTTGAGGTGAGCGAACAAGCTTTTGATGCCGTTGCCGGAGAAAAGGTTAAACGGTTTTAATTGTTCTAGTAGCTATAGAGTAGTCTTAGTTAGATAGGATTTTCAGTTTTTCTAGAAGTAGGATTTTTTTCTAGATTACTAACAATTTCGTTTCTGTAGGACATTGTTGTTGATATAATTCTCACCTTCACGGGTAATGTTGACTTCAGATTCTGGTAACAGGTCCCTCCCAAACTTATGCTCTTCTCGAAGTGAGCTCCCCTCCAAACCTGAAAGCCAAAGAAGAAAACTAAAGGTGGCCGGCGCTTGGCCGTTGGCCCTCCGAAGCTTAGGTCAGAGCTGACTTGATAGTAAGATGAAGTGTGAAACGTAGGCTTAGAGATTGTGTACCTTTATCATCTGTGGGAACATCTACTTATATAAATCAGTGTGATCCAGTCTGTTACGCAAGCCATTAAGATCACTGCTGATTTCAGGGGATAAGTTGCTTATCTTATTAATCCTTAGGTAAGGGGATGGCCTAACCACTCTAGACATCTAGCTGATTACGTCTCTTGATGGAGATGTTCGGAGCTATGAATAGAAACAAGCCAAAACTGGCCTATATGGGTTGCTGGTACTATGAGACAAGGGACGTCCTTGCAAGAGACCAGGGCTGCTCACATGACGGGAGCTACTCACATAACGGGGGCTGCTCATATGACAGGAGCTGCTCATATGACGGGAGTTGCTCACATAACGGGGCCTCCCCACTCAACGACCAAGAGCAGAGTTGCTCATATGATGGGAGCTGCTCATATGACGGGGCCGCTCACATAACGGGGGCTTCCCCACTCAACGACCAAGGGCAGAGCTACTCATATGACGGGAGCTGCTCATATGACGGGAGCTGCTCACATAACGCGGGCCTCCCCACTCAACAACCAAGAGGAGAGCTGCTCGCACTCGTAGATGGCCTCGTTTGTCGACCAAGAGCTGAGTTGCTCGCATGACGAAGGCAGCTCACATGACGGGAGCGTATAGGCAGTCACAGGTTTGAGTGATATACAAGACATGAGCAGGAAGGCTCGCTAGTCAGATGGTTTGGGCGCGATTTTTGTGGAGAGACGCTCGCTGGTCGCATATCTTTTATACTTCTTCGACGACTAACTTTATTCTACAACAGATGCCCCCCAAGTCCTTAGTGTTGAGGAGCTACGCGAAGGACTTATCTGTGTATGTAACCGCCTATTTTCGGAGGAGAAGCCGTACATGATTGAGCATGCATTTATGAGTGCCAGCTTTCTGCATAGAGATAAGCTGGCCTATCAATTGAGTCTTTGGCCCTGCGGTGAGCAGAGGACTTAGTCAATTCATGCTAGAATGTTTTACTCAACTCATGAAAATGAGTTAGGCTCAATTAGGGAAGTCTTGGCGACCATGTCCGCATAGAGATAGGCTGGCCTATCAATTGAGTCTTTGGCTCTGCCGTGAGCAAAAGACCTAGTCAAGAGAATGTTTATATTCTCTTCAAGGCTATTCAGGTCCAAAAAATGGAGTAGCAACCAAGTTATAGATTCCCTCGCTGAACAGCTAGAATGAAAGAGATCGTCTTTATTTAAGAATGGTCCAATATTCACATGCTTTATGAAAAATATTGGAGTGAATGTTCCACGTGCCAAGGGTGACGTAGGGGTCTTCCTCGCATGTCTTCCAGATAATATGTACCTGGTCGAGCAATCTCGATGACTCGATATAGGCCTTCCCAGTTAGGATCCAACGACCGAGTGGCTGTTCCAATGTTTTGCCTGAGCACCAAGTTATCGAGCTGAAAAACCCTGAATTTGACCTTTGAATTATGACAACGGGCTATACGTTGTTGATAAGCCGCTACTCGAAGACAAGATATGTCCCTTTTCTCTTCTAGGAGATCGAGGTGAAATAATCGACTGCCACGTCCTTTTTCCATAGGTAGTGGTCTGATTATATGATTCCCCATTGAGCGAAAGGCCAAGGGCCGTCCATCGGCGTCATTTACTTAGATGGTAAATGAGGGACTGGAGAATATTGCTGACATTTGTTACATTTCTTTAAGAATTCGATAGCATCCGCCTTCATAGTGGGCTAATAGTATCATTACCTCATTACTTTGTATGCTAGAGATCGTCCTTTGGGATGATTACTACATGCCCCCTAGTGTACTTCATCTAAAACACAGTGTGCTTCTTCTGGATGGAGACACCTTAAATACGGTAAAGTAAAACTTTTATGTAACAATTTTCCATTTTGTAAGATGTGCCTGGAAGCACGATAGCGAATTTGTCGGGCTAATTTTTTATCATCTGGGAGTTGTCCACTTTGGAGGTAAAGGATGATGGGGTCCATCCAACATGAAGATAAAAGCAATGTGATGACCTGCTCTGGAGCAACTTAATCGATAATCGGGGTAGATAGATGCTCGATAAGAACAGCTCGTGTCAGATTAGACTCAGGTGCAAAAGATAATTTTGCCAAAGAATCTGCGAGCTTGTTCTCCTCTTGAGGAATATAACTTATTTCATATTTGTTCAATTTGAGCGAGCAAGATGAGTACCTGAGATTTGTACGAAGCCATCCGCTCTTCCTTTGCCTCGAATTCATTAAGCACTTGATATACGACGAGCTGAAAGTCATTGTGAATGAGCAGGTTCCTTATTGCAAGTATATTTGCTAATTCGAGGTCGACAATTAAGGCTTCATGTTCCGTTTCGTTATTTGAGGCACGAAAGCTTTAACGCTACGACAATAGAATCCTTATAAGAGAAATGGATTCCTTTAGTATCTTTGTGAGAGAAAGAGATTGGATGATGGCTCAAAACTTGACGTGCTGGATGATTTCTCCACCCAATAAATATGCTAAGGCTTTTGGCATGCCTTTCGAGTATATGCTTTTCTTGAGGCTTGGGAATCTCCTCCACAAGCCGGACCACTTGCAATGGTCCGAATTTCGCCCGCAGGTTCGGCATCTTCCGGTGAAGGATGATGCTGCGGTAACTTTTCCTTCGCGCTTGATGTTCACGATGCACTGGGGGATCGGATCATTTGGGCGAACGATCTTGCCGTACGACAGTCTCGAAGATGTCCCTTTCGAATGAGGGCTTCAATCTGGTCTTTAAGAGATATACAATCTTAGGTGTTATGCCCATGATCTTTATGGAAGTAACAAAACTTTTTTTTATCTCTTTTTTCAGAATCCAATTTGATCATCGGAGGCCATTTAACATACAACTTATGTTTAATCTCCATCAGTACCCTTTTTCTGGTGACTGATTGAGAGGCATATAATTGCGATATTTTTCGGGATTAGACTTCTCTGGAGAGCGGTCTCGTCGATCACACCGATACTTTCTGTCTGTTGGAGAAATTTCTTCAGACTTTCGCTTCTTTCCCTAAATATCATGACGAGCCAAGGCTGCGTCTTCAGCGTTAATATATTTTTGAGCTTTGGATTGAAACTAGGTCATTGTTTTAGGAGGATTTTTATCCAAGGCGAATCAAATTTTTTTACTTGTAATGCTTGCTATAAGGGCGGTGAGACCCTTATCTTCAGTATAACCTTCGGTTTGAACTACTTCTGCCATAAATCAGACTGTGAATTCTTTAATTATCTCTTCATGCTGCTGCTTCAAATTTGATAGATGAGATGCAGGTTTTTTGGTACAGATGCTTCCCATGAACTGAGAAAGGAAAAGATCAGATAATTGAGAGAAAGACTCTATGGACCGAGGTTTCAGACCGTGAAACCAAGTACGCGCTGCATCCTTTAGAGTTAAAGAAAAGGCCCTGCACATAATTTTCGAGCTATATCCTTCTAGCTCCATAAGAGATCTGTACGTCTCTAGATGCTCGAGGGGATCACTGATACCAGTATATGGAACAACGCTGGTTGTTCGATATTTTATAGGTAAAGGAGCCTCCATCACTTTGCGAGTAAACAGAGGTTCTGACCGTCGGATCGTCGCTAGAGTGGATGTTGGGAGATTAGATTGATATCGTTGTTCGATATCATCGAAACGATCTACGATTTTCCTGAGATCTCCTTCCCAAGGCAGAGTATAACTGGATATTTCGTCATCGGGTTGTCCTTCAGGCTAACGTTGTCCGAAAGTGCTGGAGCGGACGGATTGTGAGCGCTGATTAGGGGCTTAACTGCCACGAAGAATGGGGTTTGAAGGAGGGTTGACCTGAGCTTGTGGTTGATCTAGAGAGTGTCTAGAAACTGCAGGTGCAGGTTGTAGTGGCGGTCCTTCTGAAGGTTGCTGCGATTCGGGAAAATGCTGATCAAATCGATTGGACAGGGTTTGAAGTCCAGCTTTAAGAGTGAGGAGTGCATCCCCGACGAAGCGCATTACCCCATCGTAACCACCAAATATTTATTAGAATGGATTTTACACGGGTTGACTAAACTCCGCTGGAGGAATCCCTGTCGAAGCAGCCTAAGGGAGGTTGGGAGTTGGCTCAAGGATGTCTGGTGGTGGTAACGTTTGCTTTGAGGTGGAAGGATGAGTCGTTTTCTTAGGAGGCATAGCGGGGGTGACAATTTGTAATAAGAACGAATTGAATACTCGTTCCCACAGATGGCGTCAATCTGTTGATGTCAGATTCTGGTAAGAGGTCCCTCCCAAACTTATGCTCTTCTCGAAGTGAGCTCCCCTCCAAACCTAAAAGCCAAAGAAGAAAACTAAGGATGGCTGGCGCTTGGTCGTTGGCCCTCCGAAGCTTAAGTCAGAGCTGACTTGATAGTAAGATGAAGTGTGAAACGTAGGCTTAGAGATTATGTACCCTTATCATCTGTGGGGCCATCTATTTATACAAATCCGGGTGATCCAATCTGTTACGCAAGCCGTTAAGATCACTGTTGATTTTAGAGGATAAGGTGCTTATCTTGTTAATCCTTAGGTAAGGGGATGGTTTAACCACTCTAGACGTCTAGCTGATTATGTCTCTTGATGGAGTTGTTCGGAGCTATGAATAAAAACAAGCCAAAATCGGCCTATATGGGCTGCTGGTACTTGAGACAAGGGACGTCCTTACTAGAGACCAGGGCTGCTCACATGATTGGGGCTACTCACATGACGGGAGCTGCTCACATAACGGGGGTTGCTCATATGACGGGAGCTGCTCATATGACGGGAGATGCTCATATGACGGGAGCTGGTCACATGACGAGGGCCTCCCCACTCAACGACCATGAGCAGAGCTGCTCATATGAGGGGAGCTGCTCATATGACGGGGCTGCTCACATAACGAGGGCTTCCCCACTCAACGACCAAGAGCAGAGCTGCTCATATGATGGGAGTTGCTCACATAATGGGGGCCTCCCCACTCAACAACCAAGAGCAGAGCTGCTCGCACTCGTAGATGGCCTCGTTTGTTGACCAAGAGCTGAGTTGCTCGCATGACGAAGGCAACTCACATGACGGGAGCGTATAGGCGGTCGCAGGTTTGAGTGATATACAAGACATGAGCAGGAAGGCTCGCTAGTTAGATGGTTTGGTCGCAATTTTTGTGGAGAGACGCTCGCTGGTCGCATATCTTTTATACTTCTTCGACGACTAACTTTATTCTACAACAGTTAACATCTCCCCATCTCCCTTCTTTTTATTTTTAGATTAGGGTAGTTTCACTTCCTTAAAATTTCATCATGCATGATTGTACGAATGATGCATATAAGTCTCTTTCAAAAGATGAGATGCCAAACCATGGGATCCAAACTTATTGTAATCGGAATCCCTCTAAGCATGAGTGTTTTTCTAAGATTCAAACAACCTCCACTACCCCCCGCCCCACACGTAAGACACTACGTGATTACATTAATGAAAGTAATACACATGTTGAGACACAGCATAAGACGATGGGGGAGTACCGAACAAAGCAAAATCAAATAATGATCAACCGGGTAAAAGACTACATGATTATCGGATTGAAAATAACATGAATGTTCCACAGAGTTTGACAGGAGGTAAAAATAAGAAAACGGACCGGGGGAGTAATGACCAACCGGTAAAGACACTACATGATCACATGTACGGTTATGTGTTCGCTTCCCCAAGTGTAGGGTTGCGATGTAATAATAATCTCGGTAATACCGAGGTCGATCCACAGGGAAGGAAGTAAATAATTACAACTATCCTTGTTATAGGCAAAATGGTGGAGATAAGATTTCACGCAGAAGTGCCCATTTGACTCTCGAGATCATCTGATCAAGAGTCGCAGAACGGGTAAATGCGGAGTGCCGGTTCGACTCTCGAGATCGTAAGCTCGGGAGTCGTAGAATGGATAAGTACGGGACGTCCATTCGACTCTCGAGATCATCTGATCAAGAGTCGAATATTGGATAAGTGTGGGACACCCACTCGGCTCTCGAGCTCACTTGATCAGGAGTCGCAGATTGAAAAATATGGAGCAGCTATTCGCAAGTCTCGAGTTCTCATAACCGATAGTCAAACTCGGCAAAGCTCGATCCGCAAGCAGACCTTCTCACAAGTCGTTAAAAGACGTTACATCTAAGTGAGCGAGTACTTGGACTCGTGACCACATTCCAACATGCGAGCAGCTTTCCTGCAGCAACATCTCTTAGCCTTCAGTACCATCACCCGATTCCCATCGAGCAGCTTGTCCAATCCCTCTGCGACACCAAGCAGGGCTACACCCAGTTCGGTAGTTTCCGTCCCGTCAGCGTCTCCTTCCTTTTCGCAGGTTATCACTCCAACTACGGTTTTCATGAGTAATCAGCGCTACTATTACGCTTACCAGCAGCCTGTATAGGGCGATTTTGGGCTTATCTTCCCCGCTGATTCCAGATCTCAAGGGATTGCTATCAAGAGACGTGATTGCCAAAGTAAGTGATTTGGTTAGATCTCGTTATTAAGGGTAAGGATCTTATCCCACGAAATCAGCAGAATCTCATATCGTACTCGAGATCAGCGGGATCTCGATACAGATTGAATCGCTTCGGATCTATATAAAGGGATGACTCCATTAAGAGGAAGGTACACACAACATTCAATCTCTGTCCCGTTTTACTTGGCTTCTCTTCTTCTTGCTTTGGCCTGACTTAAGCATCGAAGGGCTAACGGCTGGTCCCCAGCCACCCTTAGTTGCTATCTGCCTTCCTTCAGGTTTGGCGGAGGGAAATCTCTGGTGAAGAGAAGGTGAACATCTGGAGGATCCAACTACAAAATCTGACGTTAACAGTTTGGCGCCGTCTGTGGGAACGACTTGATCGTCAAAATCAATCGTTCTAACCATCGATCAAAATCCTCAAAATCCTTCGGCGATGCCTCCTAAAAAGGCCGTTCATCCTTCAACTTCAAGGCAGCCACCACCTCCGCCCGATGAGACGGAATCTGCACCTGCCCTTCCACCTGATCCGACGAACATCCCTCAAGGAGCCCCGAATATGCCGTCAACAAACCCATTACTGGAGGTTTCTGGAAATCAAGACGATGTCTTACGTTTCCTCAAAAACACCATTCTGACTCTAAATGCCGGAGTTCAAGCGCTGTCAAATCGGCTTGATCAGCATTTCCCCGAACCTCAGAGACAAGCCTCCGAAGGGTTACCACCGCAGCCCATACCAGTGGCATCTAGACATTCTATGGATGAACCACAGGTCCCACCACTTGGCAGCCATCCCCCTGTACCGTCTCCACATTCTATACATTCTAGTTCGTCTCGACAACCTCAACCGGAGGGCTCCACTGCCGAAACATCAAGCTATACCCTACCATGGGAAGGAGATCTCAAAAGAATCCATGATCGATTTGATGTCATGGAACAGCGATACCAGGCGAATCGGCCATCTGCCGTCACGACGGCAATACATCAATCCGAGTCCCCTTTCACCAGCGAGGTTATGGAAGCCCCGTTACCTAGAAAGTATCGAACGCCTATTATCACCCCGTATACAGGTATTGGTGACCCTCTTGAACATCTGGAAACATACAGGTCCCTCATGGAGTTGGAGGGACATGGTTCAGAAATCATGTGTAGGGCTTTTCCCTTAACATTGAAGGAAGCGGCTCGTACGTGGTTCCGGGGGTTAAAGCCTCGTTCCATCAGTTCCTTTTCCCAGTTATCGGAGATATTCCTTTCTCAGTTCATGGGAAGCATTCGCATTAAGAAGCCAGCCTCCCATATGATGAATCTGAAATAGCAGCATGGGGAGACAATAAAGGAGTTCACAGTACGGTTCACTGCCGAAGCCGTCCAAACTGAGGGTTACACTGAAGAAAAGGGTCTTACAGCTCTCATCGTCGGAATAACGAGCGAGAAATTCAGGTTTGCCTTGGATAAAAACCCTCCGAAAACTATGGCAGAGTTTCAAGCCAAAGCTCAGAAATATATCAATGCAGAAGAAGTCGCGTTGACACGCCATGGAATACAAAGTAAGAAACGCAAACCAGAAGGAACCTCTTCTACAGATAAGAGATATCGTCATGATCAGCGCGATCGTTCTCCCAAGAAGCCTTACTCTGGTAAATACCATAACTACACCCCTCTTAATCGGTCTCATGAAAAAGTTCTAATGGAGATTAAACACAAGCCATATGTAAAGTGGCCCGCAAAGATCAAATCCGATCCTGAGAAGAGGGATAAGAGCAAGTTCTGTTACTTCCACAAAGATCACGGGCATAGAACCCAGGACTGCATCTCTCTACGAGACCATATCGAAGCCCTTATTCGAAAAGGCCATCTCCAGGATTATGTTGCTCGTAAATCACCAGAAAGGACGAAGACCTCATCTCGTCAAAAGGAACGGCCTCATCATCAAACTGACCAAGAGGACGCTGAGCCCACGGGAGAAATCCGCACCATCGTCGGGGGACCAGCTTGTGGCGGTGACTCTCAAGCTTCAAGAAAAGCATACGCTCAAAAGGCGTCCAAAGAACCCCAGCAGATCTATTGGCTGGAACAGTCGTCTAGCTCGTCAAAAGCCAGTCACCCACCTATTTCCTTCACCCTCGAAGATGCAGCAGGAATTCACTTCCCTCATGAAGACTCCATCGTAGTCACATTAAAGGTATCGAATTATCTAACTCATCGAATTCTGGTGGATATAGGTAGCTCAGCCGACATTTTATATTTAGAGGCTTTCAATAAAATGGCTATTGCCAGAAACCTCCTCAAGCCAGTATCGACCCCCCTCGTCGGCTTTGGAGGAGAGGTGGTAACACCTGAAGGGAGCATCGATCTCCCAGTTACTTTTGGAGAAAGTCCAGCGAAGACCACCATCTTCGTCAACTTCCTCGTGGTGGATTGAAAATCAGCATATAACGTCATTTTGGGGCGGCCATCTCTTACTAAGGTCGGGGCAGCCTTGCACCCTTCATATCTGTGTGTCAAATTTCCTACCCCAAATGGTATCGGGGTCGTGCGAGGAAGTCAACAGGAGGCACGGTCTTGCTACCAGATAGCCCTCCATGATCGAAAGAAGGCTCAAGCGACACCCGTCATGGAGATAACTCAAGGTTCACCCGACGTTCCCCCCACCACCTCGTTGGATCCGAGAGAAAATGCTCTGAAGTCAGGAACTCCGGGGGAGGAAACAGTGGCAATTCACCTGACCGAAGGCGATCCGTCTAAGATCGTGTACATCGGGTCCTCCTTAACCAGTGTCCACCGTGAAGATTTGATCCTTTTCCTCACTGAATACCAGGACGTGTTTGCTTGGTCTCATAAAGATATGCCAGGCATCGATCCCAATGTCATCGCACATCGTCTCAACATTGACCCGAACCATAAACCCGTACACCAGCGTCGACGTGCCTTTACTGCAGAAAGGCAAATGGCAATCAAAATTGAAGTCGAGAAGCTGCTCGCGGCTAATTTCATAAAAGAAGTTGACTACCCAGAGTGGGTCGCGAACGTAGTTCTCGTCCGGAAAGCTAATGACAAATGGAGGATGTGCGTCGACTATTCAGACTTGAGCAAAGCATGTCCCAAAGATAGCTTCCCGACACCGCGGATCGACCAGTTGGTCGACTCAACAGCTGGACATGCTCTCCTCAGCTTTATGGATGCTTATTCTGGTTACAACCAGATTATGATGCATCCACCTGATAGCCAGCATACTGCCTTCATCACGGATCGAGGACTATATTGCTACCAGGTGATGTCGTTCGGTCTTAAGAATGCAGGGGCCACTTATCAACGTCTTGTCAACAAAATATTCGCTGCTCAAATCGGTAGGAATATGGAAGTTTATGTTGACGACATGCTCGTGAAAAGCATCGTTGAAGATGACCACATTTCTGATCTTCGAGAAGCCTTTGATCTGATGAGGAAGTATCAAATGAAGTTAAACCCAGAAAAATGCGCGTTTGGAGTGTCTGCAGGAAAATTTCTTGGGTTCATGGTTGGCCAGCGTGGAATTGAGGCAAATCCTGAAAAGATTAAAGCATTGATAGAGATGAAATCCCCTGTTACTCTGAAGGACGTCCAGCGTCTAGCTGGTCGCATCGCATCATTGAACAGATTCATCTCGCGAGCATCTGACAAGTGCTTGCCCTTCTTCAAACTCCTTCGTGCAACGGCCAAATCTGATTGGAAGTGGACACCTCAGTGTGAAGAAGCTTTCCAACAACTGAAGCAATACAAGAGCGCTCCTCCCATTTTATCTAAACCTGTAGCACATGAGCAACTCATTCTTTATCTCTCTGTGTCCACTACGGCCGTTAGCGCCGCCTTAATAAGAGAAGATTTCGGGGTACAGAGGCCCGTCTATTATATCAGTCGAGCACTGGTTGATGCAGAAACTAGGTATTCTGATATGGAGAAACTGGCCCTAGCCTTAGTCACGGAAGCTCGAAAGCTGCGACCATATTTTCAAGCCCACGCTATTTTAGTGCCGACTAATCACCCACTACGGCAAATCCTTCAAAAGCCTGAAGCTTCCAGGCGCTTAACTAAATGGGTGGTCGAGATCAGTGAGCATGATATCTCATTCTGTCCTAGGACCGCAGTCAAGGGCCAGGCCGTGGCTGACTTCATCGCCGAATTTACATATTCTTCTGAAATAATATCATGACCAGCGACCAGCCTCCTTGGTCACTCTTCGTGGACGGGTCGTCGCGGGCCACTGGCAGCGGAGCGGGCCTGATTTTAGTAGCTCCCGACGGGTCGCATTTTCAATATGCTCTGCGTTTCGAATCACGCGTCTCCAATAATGAAGCAGAATATGAGGCCCTGATTGTTGGCCTCGAACTGGCCATTGTCCTCGCAGTCCAGAATTTGATAATTCATAGCGACTCCCAGCTCATTATCAACCAAGTTCTTGATGAATTCGAAACCAAAGAAGAAAGAATGGCCTTATACAAGTCTCGCGTCCTCATCCTACTCGCCAAACTGAAGACTTATGAAATAACCCATATTCCTCACGAGAAGAACCAACTTGCCGATTCTTTGGCAAAGCTCGCCTCTACACCAGAATCTGAGTTATCGCATTCAATCCCCATCGAGCATAGTCAGGCTCTGAGTATCGACCAAGCGACTATTGAGCATGTAACATCAATACAATCATCCTCATGTTGGATGGATCCTATCATCCTTTATCTCCGAGACGGATGCCTGCCAGAGGACAAGAAAGCTGCAAGGAAAATTCATCTTTGGGCTGCCAGGTATACTCTACAAGACGGAATATTGTTGCGCAAAAGCTTTTCCTTGCCTTATTTGAGGTGTCTTCATCCAGAAGAAGCACTTCGTGTTCTAGACGAAGTACACCAGGGGGCATGTGGTAACCATCCCAGGGGGCGATCCCTAGCATATAAAGCGATGAGGCAAGGATATTATTGGCCCACTATGAAAGCAGACGCCATCGAATTTTCTAAAAAATGCGACAAGTGTCAACGATATCTACCTATACCTCATGTACCGTCCGAGCGGATGACCCCAGTTGATAGCCCTTGGCCTTTTGCTCAGTGGGGGATCGATATCATCGGGCCCTTACCCATGGGAAAGGGACAGAATAGGTTTGCGATCGTGGCGGTTGATTATTTCACCAAATGGGCCGAGGCAGAACCATTAGCCAAGATTACTGAGAAACAAACTACTAAGTTTATATGGAGAAATATCATATGCCGTTTTGGACTTCCTCATACTATAATTACCGATAACGGAACGCAGTTCGACAATGCAACCTTTGATGAATTTTGCGAAAAATGGAAGATACGTAATCTCCGCACTTCTCCATATCATCCTCAGGCGAATGGGCAGGTCGAGGCAGTGAATAAGATCATAAAGCATCATTTAAAGACCAAGCTAGGTGAATGTAAAGGGGTGTGGCCAGAACTTCTGCCAGAGGTATTATGGGCCTATAGAACCACGGCTTGTACATCAACAGGTGAAACTCCTTTCTCCTTAGCATTTGGTGTTGACGCAGTGGTACCAGTGGAAATTCAAGTGCCCTCGTATCAGATCGAGCAGTATGACCCCACAAGTAATCAGGAAAACCTCCGACTTCATCTCGATCTCTTGGAAGAGCGAAGAAATGCTTCCCAAATACGAGTGGCAGCATATCAACAACGTATTGCTCGTTATCGAAATGCTAGGGTTCGGCCTAGATCCTTCCAACCCGGAGATTTGGTACTAAGGCAAAATCTCGGAGTTCCTGCTCGTTCATTGGATCCAAATTGGGAAGGCCCGTATCGGGTTATTAGGGTTGTACGACCCGGTACTTATCATCTTGAAGACATGCAAGGGAAGCCCGTACGTCGCCCTTTGCACGTGGAGCATTTGCTACGATACTACCCCTAGATTCAATGTAGTTTATTACAACATTTTATGAATAAAGTGAAGGATATCTTTTGGTCGCTACTCCATTTACATGGACCTGAATAGCCCTGAAGAGAATGCATACACATCCTCTTGGCCAATTGCCTACCCTTGGTAGGACTGAAATCATTACCAGTTGGTTGCTTCTCCATTCTATGGATTAAAAATAGCCCCGAAGAGAGCATACGTGATCTCTTGACCAACCTTCTGCCCTTGGTAGAATCAAAATCTCAATCGATAGATCAGTCTATCTCAACGTGGACACGGTCACACGACCCCCGGATTGAGTCTAATTCATTTTCTCATGAGTTAGTTGCTCGTGATTGATGAAAGGGATCGCACTTCCAGAATGCGAGCACCACAACTCGTCTCAAGTTATGGGGTCGTACACCCTAAATGCGAGCAGCGCAGTTCGTGTTCAAATTAAGGGGTCGCATCCTCTGATGAGCCAACATGAGACCAACACAAAGCACAAATGAAAGATAAAGAGAAAACAGCAACAAAACAATAACACTTCCAAAAATATCTTTTCATTGATGTTTAAACGATTACAGATACATGATCGCGAGTACAAGAGAGAAGAAAATAAAGGAAATCAATTGCTTGGAGGAGGAGCCACGCTCTCGACTTTAGGGCCCGTTTCAGGAGCCCCTCCAGCCTGCGTGACTTCAGTCACCTCGTTCTCGGCAGCAGCTTGCTCTTCTGCAGCTATGATGGTCGCGACTCGACCGAATTCCTCCATATCGAAGGATGGGATCATTCGTTGCACTACTCTTAGTGCAAAGTCTCGACCAGCATCATATGACTCATATCGTTCATCGTCATATAGCTGCGAAGTCCGGAACTCGAAGATTGCCCGAGGACCTTCCTCCGAGAGCATTTTTACAAGGGCGACTTTCTCCTCGTCCCAATGGATCGAGTCGTCCTTAAGCTGTGCAAGAGCGGAGCGCTCTTTCTCCAAGTTCTCGTTGGCTTCCTTGAGCTGCGACCTGGTCTCCGCAAGCCGCTCCTCTAATGAGATCTTGTCTTGGCGAAAGATCTCCTTCTCTCTCTCCGCCCTCTCCTTCAAGTCGGCGGTCTTCGCGAACTTAGTGTCCAAAGCTTGATACCTTTCGGTCAACGCTTGGACTTTCTCTATGAGGATTTTTATCTCCTCATCTCTCTTGGAGATCACTGCCTCACGGGACTTGAGGAGTTGATCTCGTCCCTGGACCGCCTTCTCCAAAGCGATCCTCTTCTCATCTGCCTCATCTATTACGCGGCGAGCGGCGACGATGTCTCGCTTCGTCCGCAAGATGAGGTCCAATCCCTGCAAACAAAAAAGAGCGGTGAGAAAAAATACTTCAGAAACCCCAAAATAATAAAGTTTGGGCTAGGAGGTTCTACCTGAGCCATCCTTATCCCTGCCTCAAGGAAGAGGCTCTCGGGGCTTGGCTCGGGAAGAGAGCCGAAGGATTGGGGCGGGACGTTCTCAAATAAGAATTTACAGATGGGGTGGAGGTGGCGAGGAACAGAATATGTCCCACTGCCGGAAGGTTGGGCAACGATCAGCCCAGACGGCTCGCGAGGAGGGGCCATCGTCTCGCGAGCAGGTCCCTGCTCGATAGCAGGAACCAGCTCGCGAGCAGGAGCCATCTCTCGAGGCTCCGTTTGCTCACGAGCCTCTTCAGCTGGGGGGCAGCTGGACCCTGCCCCATCTGGGGAATTGTCAACGATATTAATCACTGACGGCCCGGGTGCGACCACCAGTGAAGGAATAGCGGGCCCTGCTGGAGCTCCCGCCCTGCTCGCAAGAGGAGCAGACTGATCGTTACCCTTTTCGATGGATGGGTGAGATGGACCGGCAGATGTTTTCTTCTGTCTCTTGGAGCTCGTGCCCTTCAGCCGGGGCAGCAGACCTCTCTTCTCTCCGACCTGCGTCATCTCGACTTCTCTTCTGGGTATTAAGCCCGCTGCTGCAAGACGTGAGGGAGACAAGCAAGTCTCGACGTGCCTATCACCAATAAGCACCTTGTACACCTTTACGATTTTTTCGTTGATCCCTCCTTTCAAATTCGGTTTTCTCAAGGCCGTGATACCTGCGAGCACAAACAAGGGTCAAATAGAGTAAAACCCTAAAACCCTAATTGAAGAAAAAGTGCACAATGCGGGATTGTGCCTACCTTCACAGAAAAAGCGGTTTACTCTTGGGCCCCTGGAAGAAGCAAATTCCCAGTTTTCGGATGCATAAAACCAGCGCTTCCTCCAGCCGGGATAATTCGATGAGGGCTTTCCCAACACGAAGTTATCCCGGTGCCAATAACACAGATAATACCAGCCTTCGCTGGAGGGTGCCTTCTTTAAGCGGAACATGCGGAGGAACTCATCAGCTATAAGCTCCCCGTTCCCGGCTTGAGCCCAAAGGACGAATGAGCTTAGGACCACCCTCCATCCATTCACGATAAGTTGCCAGGGGGCAATCTTATAGTATCGAAGTACATCCCGGATGAAGGGATGGAGGGGAAGGCGAACCCCCAGAATGAGTTGATAGTCATAGAAGGCCACACACCCTGGGGGAGGGGAGTCTGGCGTCTCTCCATCTCTGGGTAACCGGAGAGCGACTGAGTCAGGGATTGAAAATCTCTCCCACAACTCCAGCAGCCGGTTCTCCGATAAAATGGAGGGATATCCGGCCGCTGTGTACTGACCTGCCGGAACCCTTGCGTTACTAGAAGCAGAGGATTCCGGGGTGGCATCTCCTAAAGGAACGGTACTCTCCTCAGAAGCCATGGGATATTTAAGAAGAAAAAGAAAGAAGAAATACCACAGTACAAAAGGAAAGAAAGAGCACCAAAGGAGATCGAGGAAGACACCAAGGAACTCCGGAGGAAGATGATTGAAAGGCAAAGGAGAATTCTAAAACTTCTGTGAAAATCAGAAGATATGGCGGACTCCGTATATTTATAGGCAATCATTCCGCCGTATATGGTAGCACGTGGCGATCTCTCGTTCGGCACAGCACTCGAGCAGGCACGCCCATTAAATACTTGGACACGTGGTGAGCGCCTCTTCATTTCCTGACTGCGGAAAGGCTGGCGTTCATTAATTCCAGCCTAATCATGTACGGCTTCTCAGTGAAGGCAAGAGGCAGCCGCGCATGACAGCAAGCTAAGTCCTTTCCTTAAGAATTCTTGGCGGCAAGGACTTGGGGGGCATCTGTTATAGGCAAAATGGTGGAGATAAGATTTCACGCAGAAGTGCCCATTTGACTCTCGAGATCATCTGATCAAGAGTCGCAGAACGGGTAAATGCGGAGTGCCGGTTCGACTCTCGAGATCGTAAGCTCGGGAGTCGTAGAATGGATAAGTACGGGACGTCCATTCGACTCTCGAGATCATCTGATCGAGAGTCGAATATTGGATAAGTGTGGGACACCCACTCGGCTCTCGAGCTCACTTGATCAAGAGTCGCAGATTGAAAAATACGGAGCAGCTATTCGCAAGTCTCGAGTTCTCATAACCGATAGTCAAACTCGGCAAAGCTCGATCTGCGAGCAGACCTTCTCACAAGTCGTTGAAAGACGTTACATCTAAGTGAGCGAATACTTGGACTCGTGACCACATTCCAACATGCGAGCAGCTTTCCTGCGGCAACATCTCTTAGCCTTCAGTACCAGCACCCGATTCCCGTCGAGCAGCTTGTCCAATCCCTCTGCGACACCAAGCAGGGCTAAACCTAGTTCGGTAGTTTCCGTCCCGTCAGCGTCTCCTTCCTTTTCGCCGGTTATCACTCCAACTACGGTTTCCATGAGTAATCAGCGCTACTATTACGCTTACCAGTAGCCTGTATAGGGCGATTTTGGGCTTATCTTCCCCGCTGATTCCGGATCTCAAGGGATTGCTATCAAGAGACGTGATTGCCAAAGTAAGTGATTTGGTTAGATCTCGTCATTAAGGGTAAGGATCTTATCCCACGAAATCAGCAGAATCTCGTATCGTACTCGAGATCAGCGGGATCTCGATACAGATTGAATCGCTTCGGATCTATATAAAGGGATGACTCCATTAAGAGGAAGGTACACACAGCATTCAATCTCTGTCCCGTTTTGCTTGGCTTCTCTTCTTCTTGCTTTGGCCTGACTTAAGCATCGGAGGGCTAACGGCTGGTCCCCAGCCACCCTTAGTTGCTATCTACCTTCCTTCAGGTTTGGCGGAGGGAAATCTCTGGTGAAGAGAAGGTGAACATCTGGAGGATCCAACTACAAAATCTGACGTTAACAATCTTAATAACTAGAATCTTAAGAGGTTTGTGAAATCGGTCTTGAACATGAAACAGAAAAATCTGATAATGAAAAGATAACTAGAGCATCAAGGATCCACTTATAGCTCTCCTTGATGTATAATTCGCATAGGTTTCTCAATTAATCAACTAGAATCAAAATAAAATCCTATCTAGCCGAATGATAGAGCGGTTATATTATCAAAGCAATCCAACACATGTGTTGTTCATCAACATGATTCCCTCAATTCAAGTTAGGACTTGAGTACACTCAATTGCATAAGTCAATCCTAGTTCTAATAGATTAATATCATAACCATAATAATCATCAAACCTTGTCACAAAGCTTAATTAATATCATGGTTTGAACTTGATTCAAATCACATAAATACCCAACACATATTTTAAAATTTCTAGAAAAGATAAAACTTTGGTTTGAAGTTCCCACATGATGATCCAAGTCTAGAGCGTATTGAATCCGATTCCTCGGAGCGTACAGGTCTAGATCCATACAAAACAACTAAGAACTAAAGCAATTCTTCTAAACATCCATGAGCCATCATAAGATTAAGAAAATCTACTTAGAATTTTATTCAAACTTCCAAAAACCATTATTCTTCATTAAATCCAAACTTGAAACCAATAAAATGAATTAAAACATCTAGGTAAACTATAAGTTTCACCTCTTAGCTCTAGCTAAGAGGTTAGCTAATGAAAAGCATAAAAACAAACTAGAACTAGAACTAAAAAAGGAAGAAAAACTAGCTGGAGGAGGCTAGGAAGCCTCCTATGACTTCAACCCCTTGCTCCCCACGTCCTTGCTTGATTTGGAATAGAAGAGAGAGCACCTCCTTTTATAATGTAGCAATAGTACAGTAACATAACAGATTTTGTTTCGGTTGGTGCGGCTTAACCAATGATCGGATTGCCTTCAAATTTGATTTGTAGCTTCCTTATAATGTGATCTTACTCATAGATGATTTAGATTTCCAAGATTATCTTCTGAATGGGCCCACCAATTAGATCAATGACCCCCTCTAAAAATCACGTAATTCGGGTACCTTCAGAACCAGTTATCTTGCTTTCAACGCTATGGAGTGTACAGAGGTAGGATTGATCTCAAATTTAGAACATTAGTAGAAAATGTTCTTCTTTACATGATAGAAAGATTAGATTGTCCAAAATAATTCCAGAATGTGGTCCAAAAATTAGAACACTTTAGGGCTTTTTATAAAATCTGCGCAGTTAGAATCTCTTTGGATGGTCCATCTTTCTTCGACTGGTACGATCAAACCACACATCTTTTTGACCTGAAACTTTGTGATTACTCATATATAGATATGGTTTATAAGATGGTCAAAGTAGATTCTTCATATCATCAATGATGGGCCACCTGGACCAGCCTAGAGTTGAGTAGGCAGAATCTGAAAACTGTCTAGACAGTTCGTATTGTTTTGGTCACCACGTCAATCCGTAGCTCCGATTGACACGAAACCACTTGGGTTATTTCAGCGTCGAACTCATATTCGACATGGATGTGTTAGGTTTCCAAATATCATCAAGATGGCCCCCAAAAACTGAACCAAAAAAATGAAAATGGGACTGCTTGTATTTGAAATCTGACTTCTGAAAGTGCATGGCCGACCTGTCCTCCGACCGGTCGGCCGACCGGTCGGACCACAGGTTGGCCTTCATAAAATTAGACCAGAGAGTTTGCTGTTTCTGGAGGGTTTGGCCGGCCGGTCGGTGGCTGTGGTCGGCCAGCCGGTCAGGCTGTAAATTGTGACTTTTTGACACTTTTCTTCCTCCATTGCAATGCATCTTTCCTCCATCTCATATCCTTTATTTCTTTGATCTTCAAGGCATACAAAACGACTCTTTTAACCATGAATTGGTGAAGTCTCCCTCTCATTCCTACAATCACAAATCTATGCATTAGATTAGTCTTTAAATCATGATAACCATGCATAATGAGTGATGAATTGGGGTTAGAATATGCACAATTAAGAGCTCAACACACCCCCCAACCAGCATTTTGCTAGTCTTGAGCAAAACATGTGTGAAACAAGTTTCATTCTCCAAAACCCAACTCTCCTTCAGAAACTATGCTTCTATACACTTCAAGATGTGCAAGTGCAAAAATCAAGAAAACTTAGTGATAGAAGTTGAGACCTTAACCTTCTCAAAACATAACAAGTGTTCATATAGAATTCCCGCTGATTGATTGATAAATAGAAGAATCCAAACAAATTTAACCTAGTATGCATAGTGAATGTTCATCTCATGAATTTTCAGGGTTATCTTCTTCATAAATCAACTAAATTAGGGATCTAAGGTGTACAAATCAACAACAAGCCTATGACGAGAATTTGCCTTGCCGTCCTTCTGATGGCTTTCACACTACGTCCCATTTCCGGCTTTGGTTACGGGTAGACCATCCCCCGGTTGGTAATAGGTAGCCCTTTTCAGAATTTTCCACATATTCTCCATTATTCCCATGTTTTCATCCTTCCTTTCCCTTTTTTATTTTCATTAGATATGATTTTTAGAAATCCATATCTTTCGTTATTTTCCCATGGACAAGGATGGACAAAGTACCCTAGCTTGGTTTCTCAACACCTCAAATCTAAATCTAGCCAATCCACAAAGCTACATAATCCTTTCAAACCATGAAAATCGTGTAATATGAACTAGGTGTAAAAGTGTTTTAATTTTTCTATCAATCAAATCATAGGGGAATCTAATTAGAAAACCATCATGTTACATGTCCCTTAAGAGTTTCAAACTCATCTCACTACATCTTTCTTCCTTTCATACTTACGACATCCTAAGTGCATATAAACGCAGTTTTCCAAAGGAGTTTTGAATTTTCAAAAGAAATCAAAAAATTACTACATAATTGCTCGAAATGTCACAAAAGCTAGTACATTCATCTAAGGAATCTCACCCCCCAACCAAAATCTTACATTGTCCTCAATGTAATAAGATATGTAATATGCATGACATGAGAGCAATAACATAAAACAAAGGAGGGTGAGAATGAGAGTACCTGAGGTAGCAAGTTGATCAATTCTAGCATCTTCCATTGTCTCAATAAGACTTATTCAATCCTAAATGTAGAAAAGAAAATTAACCTACATACCTACCTTTGATTAGTATGATCGACTACATGATAAAATTTGAGCAGGATCTTCATGAATTTCAATAGGTTTCTCATGAGCACCATCCAAAGTCCTGCTCAAATGTACACATAGGTTCGTTTCTTCATTAAGGTCCAATCATAATGCGCACCACACGCATGTAAGGAGGAGATAAGAGCAGCAAAAAGATATCTCCTCAAGTTATGAATTAGGTCGTAATTGATTCAAAAAGGGTCCTCCCAATCAGAATTTTCAATGGGCTGAAGAACCCATGATAGTGGAGAGACATTCATTGAGTATTCTTTAGTTTGGGTTGTCTCCTCCACAAATTCAGAATTGCACGGTGTTTCCACAAATAATGGTAAAGAGTGTAAATCAGTGGAATGGTGTTCTTCAGGCACCGACACCGTGTCTAACAAACTATCCAACTCCATAATCATCTCATCATCTAGATCATAGGGGTGGGTCATGCATTCCTCTAGGAAATCAAGAGAGTTGAATGAAGGGTCCTCATTCTCCCTAAGTGATTGAGGAAATTATGTTTCAAGGGTAAGGAATTCCTCCTCTATAGAGGGGAGGTCTTCCAAAGAAAAAAATTCAGATTCATTGGTAAGCACATCATCTAGCATTGGTTGATCATTTGAAATTTCAGATTGTGCCACCCCGTAATTCAAAGAAACAGAATTTTCAACCCAAGGGAGTTCTTCCACAATAGAATCCGGCATGTGTTGTTGGTGGAAGGACTCAAAGAGATCCACTTCAGCCATCTCTCTAATAAGAATATCTTCCGGAGACTCATAAGCATTCGGTCCTTTAGAAGAAGAAATCCTGGACTCACAATCATCCTTCGAACCTTCATTATAGGCAATCAAACTATCACTTTCAAAATTTGTAGATTCCTCGGGTTCGTCAACCGTCCTTGAAATCTCTTCATCATTCAAATCGGAATAGCTAAAAGAGATAGTTGATTTACCATAATCGATGGTAACGTTGGGATCATTGAGATCTACATCCCCTAAAAGTTTAGTCATTAAATCGGAAGAGGGTTGGGCTTGGATAGCCTCATCCTCCTCCTTGTTGGGTAATGATTCGGTGTTCCCAATGTTGGGTTCAGTATTTTGAGATGGCAAGAGGTTTTATATGCATTGCTCAGTTATTTCCATAAACTCTCGCAGCGTATCCTCAAGAGTTCGTGTCGGTTGTGGCCCATAAGAAAGAAACTCTTGAGGATAATTGTTGGCATTCATGGTTGGCTCGTCTCCCAAATTGAAAATTTGATGTTCCCATCTATTAGAATTATGCATGTCATATGTTGGGCTATTAGATGGTTGTTGATATGTGTAGTCAAACAAGCGATCATACATTGTCCTAACCGGTGGAACACTATTCATCCCTTTCCGATATTCACCCATTGTCTTACCCGATGAAAAGTTATGCACATTGTTCTTATTCTGGTAATCTCGTAATGTCTTACTTGGGGGAGTATTAGAAGTAGATTGAGTCTTGGGAAAATATTCATGCTTGTAATGGTTTCAATCATAATGAGTTTTGATTTGGTTCAACCTCTCATCTTCCAAAAGGTATTTGGACAATCCACCCGTCCAATCATTCATAATGAAATTATAAGAAGTGGAAACAATCCCAATCTAGGAAGAAAAACAAAAAGAAGAAAGGAAGAAGGGAAGATGTTACCCGTGAAGGTGAGAACAATGTCAGCAACTAAGTTCCTACAAAACACAAAAACAGAAAATTGTTAGTAATCTAGGAAAAATCAGAAAACTACTTCTAGAAAAACTGAAAATCCTACCTAACTAAGACTACTCTATAGCTACTAGAACAATTAGAACAGTTTAACCTCTTTCCCTGGCAACGGCGCCAAAAACTTGTTCGCTTCCCCAATGTAGGGTTGCAATGTAGTAATAATCTCGGTAAGACTGAGGTCGATCCACAGGGAAGGAAGTAAACAATTCCAACTATCCTAATAACTAGAATCTTAAGAGGTTTGTGAAATCGATTTTGAACATGAAACAGAAAAATCTGATAATGAAAAGATAACTAGAGCATCAAAGATCCACTTATAGCTCTCCTTGATGTATAATTCGCATAGGTTTCTCAATTACTCAACTAGAATCGACATAAAATCCTATCTAGCCGGATGATAGAGCGATTATATTATCAAAGCAATCTGACACATGTGTTATTCATCAACATGATTCCCTCAATTCTAAGTTAAGACTTGAGCACACTCAATTGCATAAGTCAATCCTAGTTCTAATAGATTAAGATCATAACCATAATAATCATCAAACCTTGTCACAAAGCTTAAGTAATACCATGGTTTGAACTTGATTCAAATCACATAAATATCCAACATATATTTTAGAATTTCTAGAAAAGATAAAATTTTGGTTTGAAGTTCTCACATGATGATCTAAGTCTAGAGCGTATTGAATCCGATTCCTTAGAGCGTACAGGTCTAGATCTATGCAAAATAATTAAGAACTAAAGCAATTCTTCTAAACATCCATGAGCCATCATAAGATTAAGAAAAGCTACTTAGAACTTTATTCAAACTTCTAAAAACCATTATTCTTCATTAAATCCAAACTTGAAACCAATAAAATGAATTAAAACATCTAGGTAAACTATAAGTTTCACCTCTTAGCTCTAGCTAAGAGGTTAGCTAATGAAAAGCATAAAAATAAATTAGAACTAGAACTAGAAAAGGAAGAAAAACTAGCTGGAGGAGTCTAGGAAGCCTCCTATGACTTGAACTCCTTGCTCCCCACATCCTTGCTTGATTTGGAATAGAAGAGAGCACCTTCTTTTATAATGCAGCAATAGTACAGCAACATAGCAGATTTTGTTTCGCTTGGTGCGGCTTAACCAATAATCGAATTGCCTTCAAATTTGATTTGTAGCTTCCTTATAATGTAATATTCCTTATAGATAATTTTCTAATATTATTTTCTGAATGAGCCCACCAATCAGATCAACGACCACCTCTCAAAATCACGCAATTTAAGTACCTTCAGAACCAGTCATCTTGCTTTCAATGCTACAGAGTGTACAAAGGTCGGATTGATCTCAAATTTTGAACATTGGTAGAAAACTTCCTCCTCTACATGATAGATAGATTAGATTGTCCAAAACAATTTAAGAATGTGGTCCAAAAATTAGAACACTTAAGGCTTTTTATAAAATCTACGTAGTTGGAATCTCTTTGGATGGTCCATCTTTCTTCGACTGGTACGATCAAACCACACATCCTTTTGACCTGAAACTTTGTAGTTATTCATATATATAAGTGGTTTAGAAGATGGTTAAAGTATATTCTTCATATCATCAATGATGGGCCACCTGGACCGGCCCAGAGTTGAGTAGGCGGAATCTGAAAACTTTCTGGACAGTTCGTATTGTTCTGCCCGCCACGATCAATCCGAAGCTCCGATCGACACGAAACCACTTGGGTTATTTCGGCGACGTGCTCCTCTTCGACATGTATGTGTTAGATTTCCAAATATCATCAAGATGGCCCCCAAAAACTAGGTCAAAAAACCAAAAATGGGACTGCTTGTATTTGAAATCTGACTTCTAAAAGTGCATGGCCGACCTGTCATCCAACCGGTCGGCTGACCGGTCAGACGACAGATCGGACCACAAGTCATCCTTCATAAAATTAGTCAAGAGAGTTTGTTGTTTCTGGTGGGTTTGGCCGGCCGGCCGGTCAGACTATAAATTGTGACTTTTTCACACTTTTCTTCCTCTATTGCATTGCATCTTTCCTCCATCTCATATCCTTCATTTCTTTGATCTTGAAGGCATTTAAATTGACTCTTTTAACCATGAATCGGTGAAGTCTCCCTCTCATTCCTACAATCACAAATCCATGCATTAGATTAGTCTTTAAATCATGATAACCATGCATAATAAGTGATGAATTGGGGTTAGAATATGCACAATTCAGAGCTCAACATTATGCCTATCAATCATCATATCAAACTTTGTCGTACAACACGTATGATCTTCACTGGGAGAGTCATCACACCTCTAATCCAAGGGAAGAACCAACCATAGTAATTAATAGTCATTGTAAAACGTCTTCTTCTTATGATGACACATATATACAAATCCTTGAGGACTTAGAGAAAGAGTACGAGTATGAACAATCAATTCAAAACTACTCGCCATCTCTTGAAGACATTGAGCCCAAAATTGGGATTATCGAATCAATCCACAACAATGAGGAGGATGAGGCTATCCAAGCCCAACCTTCTTCGAATTTAATGACTAAACTTCTAGAGGATATTGATGTCAGTGACCCTAATATCACCATCAATTTTGGTGAATCAACTATCTCTTTTAGATATCATGATTTTAATGATGAAGAGATTTTAATGACGGTTGACGAACCCGAGGAATCTACAAAATCTGAAAGTGATAGTATGATCGACTACAATGACGGTTCGGTGGATAATTATGAGCCCATGATTCCTTTTTCCTAAGGGCTGAAAGTTTATAAATCTTTGGAAGATATGCATGCTAGAGAGTTAGTCGAAGTTGATATTTTTTAGTCCTTTCACCAACAGCACATGCCAAATTCTATTGTGGAGGATTTCCCTTTACGTGAAAATTCAAATTCTTTAGAGGAATGCTTAGCTTACTTTGAAAATTCGAAAGACCCCATTATTCAAGAGATTATTAAAGCCTTGCAAACTTCCGACTCAGTGCCCCATACTAGTTATGAGAAACCTAGCTTGGAAGAATTTCACTTCATGGAGTGTGAATCCATCACCATATAAACTGAATTTTTGCAATCACTTAGGGAGGACGAGGACCCTTCATCCGATTATCTCGATTTTCAAGAGGAATGCTTGGCCCACTCTTATAATCTTGATGATGAGATAATTAAGGAGTTTGATAGTTTGTTAAACATGTTGTTGGTGCCTAAAGAACATCATTCACTGATTTACACTCTTTACCATTGTTTGTGGAACCACTGTGCAATTCTGAATTTATGGAGGAGACAACCTTAACTGAAGAATACTAGATGAATGTCTCTCCATCGTCATCGGTCCTTCAGCCCATTGAAAATTCTGATTGGAAGGACCCGTTTATGATCAATCTCAACCCAACTCAGAATTTGAGGAGATATCTTTTTGCTGCTCTTATCTCCTCCTTTCATGCATGTGGTGCACATTACGTTGAACTTTAATGGAAAAAAAACACCCATGTTTACTGTCGAGCAGGACTTTGGATGGTCCTCATGAGAAACTTATTGAAATTCATGAAGATCCTGCTCAAATTTGATCATGTATTCAATCAGACTAATCAAAGGTAGGTAGGTAGGTTAGGATTTATTTTTCTACATTTAAGAATGAATAAGTCTTATGGAGACAATGGAAGATGCTAGAATTGATCAACTTACTACCTCAAATACTCTCGTTCTCACTCTTCTTTTTTATATTTCATTGCTCTCATGTCTTGCTCATTGCATATCTTGTTACATTGAGGACAATGTAAGATTTTGGTTGGGGGTGAGATTCCTAAGATGAATCTATACTAGTTTTTGTGACATTTCGAGCAATTATGTAGAAAAATTTTAATTTTTTTTAAATTCAAAAACTCTTTTGGAAAACTTTGTTTCTATGAACTTGGGATGTTATGAGTATGAAAAGAAGATAGATGAAGTGATTGATTTTGAAAACCTTAAATTACCTATAATATAATAGTTTTCTATATGAATTTCCTTATTTTTTATGATCGATAAAAAATTTGAACACTTTTGAGTCTAGTTCACATTACACTATTCTCATTATTTAAAGGGATTATTAGATTTGTAAATTGGCTAGACTAAAATTTAAGGTTTTGAGGAGCCAAGTCAAGGAACTTTGTCCATCCTTGTTCATGTGAAATAAGAGAAAATAATGAAAGATATGGATTTCAAAAAATTCTATCTAATGCATATAGAAAAGAGAAAGAAAGTATGGTTATCATTGAATATGTTTTTGTGGAAAAATCTCGAAAATGGCTACCTATTACCAACCAGGGGATGGTCTACCCGTAACCAAAGCTGGAACTGGGAAGTAGTGTGAAAGCCGTCGAAGGAACAGTAAGACAAATTCTTGTCATAGGCTTGTTGTTGCTTTATACACCTTTGGATCTTTAGTTTCGCCAGTCTATGAAGAAGGTAATCTTGAAAATTCATGAAATGAGCTTTCACCATGCACATTAGACCGCACTTGTTCGGATTCTTCTATTTATTAATCAATTAGTTGGAATTCTACGTGAAGAACTTGTTATTTTTAGGGAGTTTAAGATTTTAATTTTCATCACTAAGTTTTTCTAAATTTTGTATTTATATGTCTTGAAGTTTATAGAAGTATAGTTTCCAAGAGAGAGTTAGATTTTGGAATGTTGGATTTGTTTTACGCATGTTTTGCTTGGGAATAGCAAAAAGCTGGTTGGGGGGTGTGTTGAGTCATGAATATTACATATTCCAGCCCCAATTCATCACACATATTGCATGGTTTTTATGTTTAAATACTTATATAATGCATGGTTTTTTGTTTATAGGAATGAGAGAGTGATTGTGTGAATTGATGCTTAAAAGACACTTGCTAACCACCTGGAAGAACAAAGAAACAAAGGCTAAAGAGGTGGAGGAAATAGATGAAGAAAGAAGAGAAGGAAAGAAGATGAGAACAAATGCAATATAGAGGTCCTACCGGTCAAGACCGGTCGGCCATTGCTGCCCCTTTATAGGAAGCACGCTGGACCAGCCCACAGATAGGTTAGACCGATCAATACCGGTTGGCCAGCCCAGTCTAACCGGTCTTGACCAGTCGGCCATGCACTTTCTGATTTTTGGATTTCAAACAGCAGGCTATTCCCATTTTTATATATTTGGCCCAATTTGAGGGGTCCATCTTGATGAATTACAAATCCAATCTGTCCATATTTAAGATCAGCTTGACGCCAAAAAAACCCAAGTCGTTTCATGTCGATCGGAGCTACGAATTGACTATTGCGGCTAAAACAATACAAACTATCCAGAAAGTTACCTGATTTCACTACTCAACTCTAGAATGGTCCAGGTGGCCCATCATTGATAATATGAAAAATCTAATCTGACTATCTTCTAGACCACATCTATATATGAATAACCGCAAAGTTTCAGGTCAAAAGAATGTGTGGTTTGATCGTAACAGTTGAAGAAAGCAGGACCATTCAGAAAGATTTAACTGGACAAATTTTATAAAAGCTCTAAGTGTTTTAATTTTCGCACCAAATTCTGGAATTGATTTGGATAATCTAATCATCTATCATTTAGAGGATGAAGGTTTCTACTAATGTTCCAAATTTGAGATCAATCCGACCTTTATACATTTCGTAGCGTTGAAAGCAAGATGACTAGTTCTGGAGGTACCCGAATTGCGTGATTTTGAGAAGCGGTTGCTGATATGATTGGTGGGCCCATTCAGAAGATAATCTTAGAAATCTAAACCATCTATGAGGAAGATCAAGTTTCAAGGAAGCTACAAATCAAATTTGAAGGCAATTCGATTGTTGGTTAAGCCGTACGAAGCGAAACAAAATCTATTATGTTGTTGTACTCTTGCTGTATTATAAAAGGAGGTGCACTCTTCTATTCCAAGGTAGTCAAGGACATGGGAAGTGTTGAACCTCCAATTTATACATTCACCAATCCATTACATCACATTATATGCACGGTTTGCATGCTTAAAAGGCCCATCTAATGCGTGATTTGTGATTGTAAGGGCAAGGCGGAGATTTCACTAATTTAAGGCTGAAAAGGTTACCAAAGGCACATTGAAGATCAAAGAATTAAGTGCCGAAGGATGGAAGAAAGAAGCAAGGGAGAAAGAGAAAGAACGAAGGAAGAAGTGCAATTGCTGATTTGTTTGGTTTATTTGCGTTTGCCCTTGTATAAACGCCTTAAGAGTATCCTCCATTGAGAATTGAGGTGGGGCCATGTTTTGTATGGGTGGCCCTCCTTGAGAGTTGGTAGGATTAGCTGTAGGACCATTCCTCCAACTAAAGTTAGGATGATTCTTCCAAGTAGAGTTATACGTGTTACATACCGATCTATTGAAAGGCCGTTGATAACCATATGTGGCATTTGCTTGTTCTTGTAACACCTCTTGAAATGCAAGAATTGTAGGACAATCTTGTGTAGCATGTATATTAGTGGCACAAATTCCACATATGTTCTCAATAGCTTCAGTGGGCTTTGTAACTTCAATCTTACTAAGTTCCATAGCCTCGACTATCCTTATGAGGTTGGCTAGCCTTGCATTAACATCATCCTCCTCTTTAAGAATGTAGATGCCTCCTTTGTCCTTTTGAGGAGGCTTGTGGTTACTAGATTTGTCCGAAGTATCCCATGATTGGGCATTCTCGGCCAACATATCCAAGTAACTCCAAGCTTCATCTGGATTTTTACTCATGAACTCTCCATTGCACATCATTTCTACGAATTGGCGCATGTTGGAACTTAATCAATCATTGAAGAAATCCAACTTTCATAGCCATGATGTGGGCAAGTAAGTAGGAGGTCCTTAAACCTTTCCCAACTTTGAAAGAATGACTCATTCTCTTTAACCGAAAAGTTCATTATGGCTCTTCGAAGGGTGTTTGTTGTATGAGCCAGGAAGAACTTTTTCAAGAACTCCCGAGTCATCTCATTCCATGTCCCTATCGAATGTGGTTTAAGAGAATGAAGCCAACCCTTGGCTTTTTCTTTTAATGAAAAGGGAAAAAGTTTAAGTTTGATGGCATCTTCTGAGACATTGGCGTATTGCAAAGTAGCCACAACTTCTTCAAACTCTTTCAAGTGTAAATATGGGCTGTCAAAATCTAACCCATGGAACTTTGGCAAAAGTTGAATTACCCCTGGCTTTATATCAATATTCCCCCTGGTGTTTGGGAGAATTACACACGAAGGTGTAGTTGTACGAGCCGATTGTAGGTAATCACATAAATATCTCATTGGAGGAGCATTGTGCACCTCGTTCTCTCCTACTCCTTCATGGTTTACGTTTGTAGTTAAAGTAAGGTGGGGAGGATTCCCTAATGAAGTTTAATTTTGATCCATACCTCCTAAACTTTCACAATGTTCTACGTTTTTTCGTACTCATTTATGAACGGAGAGTGGTCCAACTAAACCACCTTTGGATTGGAGACGATTGTTGTGGTCACGTTCCCAATGGGACATAAACCACACAATCCAAAATATAAACAATCCTAAGTCCTAAAATAGAAATCTAAAAATAAAAATAAAATTCTAAAAACTGAAAAATAGTTCAAGTTGGAAGGATAGTACCCGATTCGCTTGAACTAGAAGAACTTCCTACAAAACAAAACAAAAGTTGTTAGTTCTAAAATTCAGAAAAAACTAGTTCTAAGAAAATGGTAAACCCTAACTACTTCTACTTCTATAGCTACTAAAACAAACTAGATCCGTTTAACCTAAACTTCCCCGGCAGCGGTGCCAAAAACTTGTTCGCTCGCCTCAAGTGCAAGGCTGCGATGTAGTAATAATCTCGATAAAACTGAGGTCAATCCACAGGGAATTAGGTAACCCAATTCAAGCTATTCTAGCAACTCAAATCTCAGCAATTAAAAGATTCAAATTCAGAAACTAACTTAAAACAGTAACTTGTAAAATCTGTAATTTAAACAGAACTAAGGCATCAAGGATCCACTTGTGGTAGCCCCCATGTGAATTCATTTATCCATGCATAAACACAACTAGAATTGAAGTTCTCTCTCTCTTCTAATTGGAATGTTAATGTCAGATTTTGTAACGAGATCCTCCGGCTTTTCTCCTTCACTCCAGCAGGAATTTCCACCACCAGACCTGAAGCAAGACAGCAAATAAGGGTGGCTGGGGACCAGCCGTTAGCCCTCCGATGCTTAAGTTAGGCCACAGTAAGAAGAGAAGCCAAGTAAACGGGACCAAGATTGAATGATGTGTGCGTACCTGCTCTTAATGGAGCCACCCCTTTATATAGATCTGAAGCAATCCAATCTGTTACGTGAGATGTCGAAATCCCGTTGATGTCGCATACGATACTGCGAATTCACTGATTTCGTGGGATAAGATCCTATCTTTTTAGTCAGATCCAACCCAATGACTTATTCCAACAATCACGCCCCTTGATGGTAATCCCTTGAAATCCGGCTGGAAGCCATAGTTGGAATCATAGCCTCCGAAAAGGAAGGAGACGCCCGTAGTTGGAGTCATAGCCTCCGAAAAGGAAGGAGACGCCCGTAGTTGGAGTCATAGCCTCCGAAAAGGAAGGAGACGCCCGTAGTTGGAGTCATAGCCTCCGAAAAGGAAGGAGACGCCCGTAGTTGGAAACCACCGAACTGGTTGTAGCCCTGCTAGGTGTCGCAGAGGGATTGGAGAAGCTGCTCGCCGGTTAGAATGTGGTCGCGAGTCCGAGTACATACTTAGATGTGACGTCTTTCAACGACTTGTGAGAAGGTCTGTTCGCGGATCGAATTTTGCCGTATTTGACTATCGATTATGAAGACTCGAGACTTGCGAATAGCTGCTCCGTATTTTTCAATCTATGACTCCTGATCAGGTGAGCTCGAGAGTCGAATGGACGTCCCGCACTTATCCAACATTCGACTCTCGATCAGATAATCTCGAGAGTCGAATGGACGTCCCGCACTTATCCAATATTCGACTCTCGATCAGACAATCTCGAGAGTCGAATGGACGTCCCGCACGTATCCAATATTCGACTCTCGATCAGACAATCTCGAGAGCGAGAGCGAAATGGGCATTTCCGCGTGAAATCTTATCTCCATCATTTTGCCTATAACAGATGCCCCCCAAGTCCTTGCCGCCAAGAATTCTTAAGGAAAGGACTTAGCTCACTATCACACGAAACCGCCCGCTGCTTGCATCGAGAACGGCACCCCACATGATGGGCTGGAATTAATGAACGCCAGTTTTCCGCAGCCTTTCCGCAGACAGAAAATGAAGGGGCGCTCGCCACGTGTTTGAGGAGTTAATGGGCGTGCCTGCTCGAGCGCTGTGTCCAGAGAGGGACTGCCACGTGCCATCAGATACGGCGGAATGATTGCCTATAAATATACGGAGTCCGCCATTTCTTTGATTTTCTACAGAAGCTTTTTCGAAAGGAGCCTGCAGTTCTTTCCATTCTTCTTCTTCCTCCGGTATTCATTTTCCTTTCAGTTTTTGGTATTACTTCTTTTTTCTTCTTCTTTTATTTTTATCTCCCCATGGCTGGGAACTCTGACGAGACTACTGTCCCTCTTGGTGATGCCACTCCGGAGTCCTCTGCCTCCAGCAGTGCAAGGGTTTCGGCGGGGAGATACACAGCAGCCGGATATCCTTCCGTTTTATCGGAGGACCGGCTAGCTGAGCTACGGGAGAGATACCAAATCCCTGACTCTGTAACTCTCCGCTTGCCCGGAGGTGGAGAAACACCCGACTCCCCCCCCCCCCCCCCCCAGGATGCGTAGCATTTTATGAGTACCAGCTTATCCTGGGGGTACGCCTTCCCCTCCATCCCTTCGTTCGCGATGTACTACGGTGTTACAAGATTGCCCCTGGGCAACTCATTGTGAACGGGTGGAGGGTGGTTCTGGGCTCCTTTGCCCTTTGGGCTCAGGCTGGCAACGGGGAACTCACGGCGGAGGAGTTCCTCCGTATGTTTCGTCTGAAGAAAGCTCCATCCAGCGAAGGCTGGTATTATTTGTGTTATTGGCACTGGGATAATTTTGTGTTGGGGAAGCCCTCCTCGAACTATCCCGGCTGGAGGAAGCGGTGGTTCTATGCTTCCGGGAGCTGGGAGTCTGCCTCCTCCAGGGGTCCAGGAGTGACCCGGTTTTTCTGTGAAGGTAGACACAATCCCGTATTGTGCAGTTTCCTCAGAATAATTTTTAGGGTTTTGCTTCGTTTGACCATTATTTGTGCTCGCAGGTATCCCGGCATTGAGGAAACCGAATTTGAAAGGAGGGATCAACGAGAAGATTGTCAGAGTGTATAAGGTGCCTGTCGGAGATAGGCATATCGAGGCCTGCTTATCTCCTTCGCGACTTGCAGCAGCAGGCCTCATATCCAGAAGAGAAGTTGAAATGACGAAGGCTGGAGAGAAGAGAGGCCTACTGCCCCGTCTGAAGGGCACAGGCTCCAAAAGGCAGAAGAGAACCCCTGCCGAACCTTCTCAATCTTCCATCCGCGCTGGCAGCGATCAGCCTGCCCTTCCCGCGAGCATGGCGGGGGCCCCAGCTGGGCCTACTATTCCTTCACTGGTGGTCGCACCTGGGCCACCAGTGATCAACATTGCAGATAATTCCCCAGATGGGGTGGGGTCCAGCTGCCCCCCAGCTGAAGAGGCTCGAGAGCAGGTAGAGCCTCAAGAGCCGACTCCTGCTCGGGAACTGGTCCCGGCTGCCGAGCAGGGACCTGCTCGCGAGTCAATGCCTCCACCTCGCGAGCAGGCCGGGTTGGTCGTTGCCCAACCGTCTGGGAGCGGGACGTACTCTATTCCCCGCCACCTTCATCCTGTATGCAAATTTCTGTTCGAGAACGTCCCGCCTCACGCCTTTGGCTCTCTTCCCGAGCCAAGTCCTGAGAACCTTATCCTCGAAGCGGGGATGAGGATGGTTCAGGTAAGACTTCGTCAAGACCTGCTACGATCAGTTATTACGGTCCAGAATCCTCTTACATTTTTCATCTCTTTTGCAGGGTTTAGATCTTATTCTGCGAACGAGGCGTGATATTGTTGCCGCCCGTCGCACGATAGAGGAGGCTGAGGGAAAGAGGACTGCCTTGGAAAAGGCAGTTCAAGGAAGAGATCAACTGCTCAAGGCTCGTGAGGCGGTGATCACGAAGAGAGATGAGGAGAAAAAGATCCTCATCGAGAAAATCCAAGTCCTGACCGACAGGTATCAGGCCTTGGACTCAGACTACGTGAAGCTCACGAGTCTGAAGGAGAAAGCAGAGAGAGAGAGGGAGATCTTCCGGCAGGACAAGATCTCGTTAGAGGAGCAATTTGCGAGAGCCAGGTCGCAGCTCAAGGAGGCCTACGACAACTTGACCAGGGAGCGCACCGCTCTTGCGCAGCTTAAGGACGACTCGATCCACTGGGACGAGGAGAGGGTCGCCCTTGTAAAAATGCTCTCGGAGGAAGGTGCTCGGGCAGTTTCCGAGTTTCGAACTTCGCAGCTGTATGACGATGAACGATATGAGTCATACGATGCTGGTCGAGACTTTGCACTAAGAGTAGTGCAACGAATGATCCCATCCTTCGATATGGGGGAATTCGGTCGAGTCGCGACCATCATAGCTGCAGAAGAGCAAGCTGCTGCCGAGAACGAGGTGACTGAAGCCACGCAGGCTGGAGGGGCTCCTGAAATGGGCCCTGAAGTCGAGAGTGTGGCTCCTCCAAGCGATTGATTTCCTTTTATTTTCTTCTCTCTTGTATCTGCGCTCATGTATATGTAATCATCTAATTATCAATGAAAAGATATTTTTGGAAGTGTTGCTGTTTCGTTGCTGTTCTCCCTTCATCTTTCATCTTTTGCTTGTTGATCTTGAATGGATTCATCAGAGATGTGACCCTTTAATTCGAGCATGAGCTAAGCTGCTCGCGATTAGGATGTGACCCCGATCGCTGCCCTAATTTGAGCACGAGCTGCGGTGCTCGCATTCCGGAGTGCGATCCCTCCTCTCACCAATCGCGAGTAACTAACTCATGAAAAAATGAATTAGACTCAATCCGGGGGTCGTGAGACCATGTCCGCGTTGAGATAGACTAATCTATCGATTGAGATTTTGATTCTACCAAGGGCAGAAGGTTGGTCAAGAGATGGTATTCATTCTCTTCGAGGCTATTCAGGTCCATGAAAATGGAGAAGCAACCAACTAGTAATGATTTCAGTCCTACCAAAGGTAGGCAATTGGCCAAGAGGATGTGTAAGCACTCTCTTCAGGGCTATTCAGGTCCATATAAATGGAGTAGCGGCCAAAAGATATCTTTCACTTTATTCATAAAACGTTATGATAAACTACATCGAATCTAGGGGTAGTATCGTAGCAAATGCTCCACGTGCCAAGGGCGACGTACAGGCTTCCCTTGCATGTCTTCAAGATAATAAGTACCGGGTCGCACAACCCTAATAACCCGATACGGGCCTTCCCAATTCGGATCCAATGAACGAACAGGAATTCCAAGATTTTGCCTTAGGACCAAATCTCCGAACTGGAAGGATCTAGGTCGAACCTTCGCATTCCGATAACGAGCCATACGTTGTTGATATGCCGCCACTCGTACTTGGGAAGCATTTCTTCGCTCTTCCAAGAGATCGAGATGAAGTCGGAGGTTTTCCTGATTGCTCGCGGGATCATACTGTTCGATCCGATATGAGGGCACTTGAATTTCCACTGGTACTACTGCGTCAACACCAAATGCTAAGGAGAAAGGAGTTTCACCTGTCGATGTACAAGCCGTGGTTCTATAGGCCCATAACACCTCTGGCAGAAGTTCTGGCCACACCCCTTTACATTCACTTAGCTTGGTCTTTAAATGATGCTTTATGATTTTATTCACTGCCTCGACCTGCCCATTCGCCTGAGGATGATATGGAGAAGTGCGGAGATTACGTATCTTCCATTTGTCGCAAAATTCATCAAAGGCTGCGTTGTCGAACTGCGTTCCGTTATCGGTAATTATAGTATGAGGAAGTCCGAAGCGACATATGATATTTCTCCACATAAACTTAGTAGTTTGTTTTTCAGTTATTTTGGCTAATGGTTCTGCCTCGGCCCATTTGGTGAAATAATCAACCGCCACGATCGCGAACCTATTCTGTCCCTTTCCCATAGGTAAGGGCCCGATGATATCGATCCCCCACTGAGCAAAAGGCCAAGGGCTGTCGACTGGGGTCATCCGCTCAGACGGTACACGAGGTATAGGTTGATATCGTTGACACTTGTCGCATTTTTTAGAAAATTCTGTGGCGTCTGCTTTCATAGTAGGCCAATAATATCCTTGCCTCATCGCTTTATATGCTAGAGATCGCCCCCTGGGATGATTACCACATGCCCCCTGGTGTACTTCATCTAGAACACGATGTGCTTCTTCTGGATGAAGACACCTTAAATAGGCAAGGAGAAGCTTTTTCGCAACAAGATTCCATCTTGTAAGGTGTACCTGGCAGCCCGAAGCCGAATTTGTCTTGCAGCTTTCTTGTCTTCTGGTAGGTATCCATCTCTGAGATAAAGGATGATAGGATCCATCTAGCATGGAGACGATTGTACCGATATAACTCGCTCGAGAGTCACTTGGTCGATACTCAAGTGTTGACGGTGCTCGATGGGGATCGAATGTGATAGCTCCGATTCCGGTGCAGAAGCGAGTTTTGCCAAGGAATCGGCAAGTTGGTTCTGCTCGCGAGGGATATGAAATATTTTATAAGTCTTCAGTTTGGCGAGCAGGATGAGGACACGAGACTTGTATAAGGCCATTCTTTCTTCTTTGGTTTCGAATTCGCCAAGAACTTGGTTGACAATGAGCTGGGAGTCGCTATGAATTATCAAATTCTGGACTGCGAGGACAACGGCTAGCTCGAGGCCAACAATCAGGGCCTCATATTCTGCTTCATTATTGGAGACGCGTGATTCGAAACGCAGAGCGTATTGAAAATGCGACCCGTCGGGAGCCACTAGAATCAGGCCCGCTCCACTGCCAGTGGCCCGTGACGACCCATCCACGAAGAGCGACCAAGGAGGCTGGTCGCTGGTCATGACACTATCTTCAGAAGAATATGTAAATTCGGCGATGAAGTCAGCCACGGCCTGGCCCTTGACTGCGGTCCTAGGACAGAATGAGATATCATGCTCGTTGATCTCGACCACCCATTTAGTTAAGCACCCGGAAGCCTCAGGCTTTTGAAGGACTTGCCGTAGTGGATGATTTGTTGGTACTAAAATAGCATGGGCTTGAAAGTATGGTCGCAGTTTTCGAGCTGCCGTGATTAAGGCTAGGGCCAGTTTCTCCATATCAGAATACCTAGTTTCTGCATCAACCATTGCTCGACTGATATAATAAACGGGCCTTTGTACCCCGGAATCTTCTCTTATTAAAGCGGCACTAACGGCCGTGGAAGACACAGATAAATAAAGAATGAGTTGCTCATGTGCCACAGGCTTAGATAAAATGGGGGGAGGGCTCATATATTGCTTCAGTTGTTGAAAAGCTTCTTCACATTGAGGTGTCCACTTCCAATCAGACTTGGCCGTTGCACGAAGGAGTTTGAAGAAGGGCAAGCACTTGTCAGATGCTCGCGAGATGAACCTGTTCAATGATGCGATGCGACCAGCTAGACGCTGAACGTCCTTCAGAGTCACTGGGGATTTCATCTCTATCAATGCTTTAATCTTTTCGGGATTCGCCTCAATTCCACGTTGGCCAACCATGAACCCAAGAAATTTCCCTGCAGATACTCCAAACGCACATTTTTCTGGATTTAATTTCATCTGATACTTCCTCATCAGATCAAAGGCTTCTCGAAGATCAGGAATGTGGTCATCTTCATCGATGCTTTTCACGAGCATATCGTCAACATATACTTCCATATTCCTACCGATTTGAGCAGCGAATATTTTGTTGACAAGACGTTGATAAGTGGCCCCTGCATTTTTGAGACCGAACGGCATTACCTGGTAGCAATATAGTCCTTGATCTGTGATGAAGGCAGTATGCTGGCCATCAGGTGGATGCATCATAATCTGGTTGTAACCACAATAAGCATCCATAAAACTGAGGAGAGCATGTCCAGCTGTTGAGTCGACCAACTGGTCGATTCGTGGTGTCGGGAAGCTATCTTTGGGACATGCTTTGTTTAAGTCTGAATAGTCGACGCACATCCTCCATTTGCCATTAGCTTTCCGGACGAGAACTACGTTTGCGACCCACTGTGGGTAGTCAACTTCTTTTATGAAATTTGCCGCGAGCAGCTTCTCAACTTCAGTTTTGATCGCCATTTGTCTTTCTGCAGTAAAGGCACGTCGACGCTGATGTACGGGTTTATGCTTCGGGTCAATGTTGAGACGATGTGCGATGACATCAGGATCGATGCCTAGCATATCTTTATGAGACCAAGCAAACACGTCCTTGTATTCGGTGAGGAAACGGATCAAATTTTCACGATGGACAATGTTTAAGGAGGAACCGATGTACACGATCTTAGACGGGTCGTCTTCGGTCAAGCGGATCGCCACTGTTTCCTCCCCTGGAGTTCCTGATTTCAGAGCATTTTCCCTTGGATCCAACGCGGTGGCGAGAACGTCGGATGAACCTTGAACTATTTCCATGACAAGTGTCGCTTGAGCCTTCTTTCGATCTTGGAGGGCTATCTGGTAACAGGACCGTGCCTCCTGCTGACTTCCTCGCACGACCCCGATGCCATTTGGGGTCGGAAATTTAACACATAAATATGAAGGGTGCAAGGCCGCTCCAACCTTAGTTAGAGACGGTCGCCCCAAGATGGCGTTATATGCTGATTTTCGATCCACAACGAGGAAGTTTACGAAGACGGTGGTCTTCGCTGGACTCTCCCCAAAGGTAACTGGGAGATCGATACTTCCTTCAGGTGTTACCACCTCTCCTCCAAAGCCGACAAGAGGGGTCGATACTGGCTTGAGGAGGTTTCTGGCAAGTGCCATCTTGTCGAAAGCCTCCAAATACAGAATATCGGCCGAGCTACCTGTATCCACCATAATTCGATGAGTCAGATAATTTGATACCTTCAGTGTGACTACGATGAAATCTTCATGAGGGAAGTGAATTCCCGCTGCATCTTCGAGGGTGAAAGAAATTGGAGGATGGCTAGCCTTCGATGAGTTGGACGTTTGTTCCAGCCAATAGATCTGCTGGGGTTCTTTGGACGCCTTTCGGGCGTATGCCTTTCTTGAAGCTTGAGAGTCACCCCCGCAAGCTGGACCCCCGACGATAGTGCGAATTTCTCCCGTGGGCTCGGCGTCCTCCTGGTTGGTTTGATGATGAGGTGGTTCCTTTTGGCGAGATGAGGTCTTCACCCTTTCTGGTGATCGATTTTTACGAGCAACATAATCCTGGAGATGGCCTTTTCTAATAAGGGCTTCGATATGGTCTCGTAAAGAGATGCAGTCCTGGGTCCTATGCCCGTGATCTTTGTGAAAGTAACAGAACTTGCTCTTGTCCCTCTTCTCGGGATCGGATTTGATCTTTGCAGGCCACTTCACATATGGCTTGTGTTTAATTTCCATTAGAACCTTTTCAGGAGACTGATTGAGAGGAGTGTAATTATGATATTTACCAGAGTAAGGCCTCTTGGGAGAACGATCGCGCAGGTCACGACGGTATTTCTTATCCGTAGAAGAGGCTCCTTCTGGTTTGCGCTTCTTGCTCTGTACTCCATGGCGTGTCAATGCGACTTCTTCTGCATTGATATATTTCTGAGCTTTGGCTTGAAATTCTGCCATAGTTTTCGGTGGGCTTTTATCTAAGGCAAACCTGAATTTCTCGCTCGTTATTCCAGCAATGAGGGCTGTAAGACCCTTTTCTTCGGTGTATCCCTCAGTTTGAACGGCTTCGGCAGTGAATCGTACTGTGAACTCCTTTATTGTTTCCCCATGCTGCTGTTTCAAATTCATCAGATGGGAGGCTGGCTTCTTAATGCGAATACTCCCCATGAATTGAGAAAGGAATATCTCTGATAACTGAGAAAAGGAACTGATGGAACGGGACTTTAACCCCCGGAACCACGTACGAGCTGCGTCCTTCAATGTTAGGGGAAAGGCCCTACACATGATTTCTGAACCATGTCCCTCCAACTCCATGAGGGACCTATATGTTTCCAGATGTTCCAGAGGATCGCCAATCCCTGTATACGGAGCGATAACAGGTGCTCGATACTTTCTGGGTAATGGGGCTTCCATGACCTCGCTGGTGAAGGGAGATTCAGATTGGTGTATTGCCGCCATGATGGCAGATGGCCGATTTGCTTGATATCGCTGTTCCATAACATCAAAACGATCTTGGATTCTTTTGAGATCTCCTTCCCATGGTAGGGTATAGCTAGATGTTTCGGCAGTGGAGCCTTGCGGTTGAGGTTGTCGAGACGAACTGGAATGTATGGAATGTGGAGATGGTACAGGGGGATGGCCGCCGAGTGGCGGGACCTGTGGTTCGTCCATTGAATGTCTGGAAGCTACCGATATGGGTTGTGGTGGTAACCCTTCAGAGGGTTGTCTTTGCGGTTCGGGGAAGTGCTGATCAAGCCGGTTTGACAGCGCTTGGACTCCGGCGTTTAGAGTTAGGAGGGTGTTCCCGAGGAATCGTAGGACATCATCTTGATTTCCAGAGGCCTCCAATAATGGGTTTGTCGACGACAGATTCGGGGCTCCTTGAGGGATATTCGTCGGAGTAGGTGGAAGGATAGGTATGGTTTCTGTCTCATCAGGCGGAGGTGGTGCCTGTCTTGAGGTTGAAGGATGAACAGCCTTTTTAGGAGGCATTGCTGAAGGATTTTGATCGGTGATTTCGATGATCAAGTCGTTCCCACAGACGGCGCCAAACTGTTAATGTCAGATTTTGTAACGAGATCCTCCGGCTTTTCTCCTTCACTCCAGCAGGAATTTCCACCACCAGACCTGAAGCAAGACAGCAAATAAGGGTGGCTGGGGACCAGCCGTTAGCCCTCCGATGCTTAAGTTAGGCCACAGTAAGAAGAGAAGCCAAGTAAACGGGACCAAGATTGAATGATGTGTGCGTACCTGCTCTTAATGGAGCCACCCCTTTATATAGATCTGAAGCAATCCAATCTGTTACGTGAGATGTCGAAATCCCGTTGATGTCGCATACGATACTGAGAATTCGCTGATTTCGTGGGATAAGATCCTATCTTTTTAGTCAGATCCAACCCAATGACTTATTCCAACAATCACGCCCCTTGATGGTAATCCCTTGAAATCCGGCTGGAAGCCATAGTTGGAATCATAGCCTCCGAAAAGGAAGGAGACGCCCGTAGTTGGAGTCATAGCCTCCGAAAAGGAAGGAGACGCCCGTAGTTGGAGTCATAGCCTCCGAAAAGGAAGGAGACGCCCGTAGTTGGAGTCATAGCCTCCGAAAAGGAAGGAGACGCCCGTAGTTGGAAACCACCGAACTGGTTGTAGCCCTGCTAGGTGTCGCAGAGGGATTGGAGAAGCTGCTCGCCGGTTAGAATGTGGTCGCGAGTCCGAGTACATACTTAGATGTGACGTCTTTCAACGACTTGTGAGAAGGTCTGTTCGCGGATCGAATTTTGCCGTATTTGACTATCGGTTATGAAGACTCGAGACTTGCGAATAGCTGCTCCGTATTTTTCAATCTATGACTCCTGATCAGGTGAGCTCGAGAGTCGAATGGACGTCCCGCACTTATCCAACATTCGACTCTCGATCAGATAATCTCGAGAGTCGAATGGACGTCCCGCACTTATCCAATATTCGACTCTCGATCAGACAATCTCGAGAGTCGAATGGACGTCCCGCACTTATCCAATATTCGACTCTCGATCAGACAATCTCGAGAGCGAGAGCGAAATGGGCATTTCCGCGTGAAATCTTATCTCCATCATTTTGCCTATAACATGGAAGATATCGCATTCAAACACAAACAATCCCTACTCAAGTTGAAGAATAAGATTCCAGTTCTAATGAAGCATGTAGAAATCGAATATGTAGCCTTCGAAGTAACGACCATGCCAATGGACTATGGTATGCTCAGGGATTACAACAAATTGAATTTAATCAATCCAAACATGATAATCTCAAAGAATTGCTAGAAACTCATGTTCGAAGCACATGAACTCTCATAAAACATCCAAAAATACCACCTTTTATTCAAACTAGAACTAAAAATCCAACTTAAAGTAAAGTGCTTGAATTAAAATGAATTCAACATGATTACTACTCACAAGGTTTACCTCTTAGCCTTAGCTAAGAGGTTCTAGCCAAGCATTATAATACTTCAACTAAAAATAATGGAAAACTAATAAAAAGCATAAGAAAACTAGAAAAACCCTAATTGGAGGGGTTGCAAACACTCCATGATGCACTCCTTTAATTCCCATGAACTTGCAATTCTTCTAGGATGCCTTAGGAAGGATATAGAGGTGCCCTTTTATAGCAAAAGACGGCCACCGACTTAGAATCTTCTGGAATTGCGTAACTCCTTACGCAGCAGTGCAGGTAGGTCTGAATGATTGGAGCTTTATCCAATTGATCGGACTATGATCAATTGATCGGATGACGATTCGATTGATCGTAAAAGTGTCCAGAGAGTTGCTGTTTCTATCGTTATTTTCGATTGATCGAACATAATTTCGATTGATCAGACAGCTAGTTTCGATGATCGGAGGTGTGCCGATTTATCAAAAATATGTCCAGAGAAATCTGGTATTTCTAGTATGTCCGATGGGTGGTCCGATTGATCGGGTACCCATCGAAGTCTCCTCTGATTGATCTGACACCTATCAGGTGATCCATCGGAAATTGTTGTTTCTTCATTCTTTTCTGCATTCTGTTTGGATTTTCCTCGTCATTCTTTGGCTCACCTTTGATCATCAACAAAAGGCTTCTAAGTGAATCTTTTTAGTATCAATTGAGTGAAGTCTCTTTCTCATTCCTACAATCATAAAACATGCATTAGATGGGTCCTTTAAGTATGCAAGCATGCATATAATGGGATGTAATGGGTTAGAAAATGTATAAATTAGAAGCTCAAGACATGGCCAATCATAGTGGTCAACGGTCTTGATTACCATCCAATCGACATTTCATGGAAATCCAATAAGCACAAACAACATAGTTGCATTCCTCTTCTTCTTCTACTTCTTCTTGCAATTTGGACAGTGTGTTTGGGAAGTAAATTTGTTTAATTTGGACAGCCTGACAGTTCATCATTTAAGGTCATGGTTTTTTTTTTCAAATAAGATATCCAAAAGTTGGTCAGGGTATGAACGTCACTCACAAGCTCAATTTTGGGCTGATTTGAGATGGGTTAGACTTGGAGTGTTGTTCGCTTCCCCAAGTGTAAGGTTGCGATGTAGTAATAATTCGGTAGAGACCGAGATCGTTCTTAGGGACTTGTTAGGAATTCACAAAATTACTTCTAATATTCTCTACTCGAGAGCTAACCAAACAGATTTTTAGAATTGAATGTAGATATGATTCTTAAACTAAAAATGAATATAATCATTATAAAAGAGCACTAGGGGTTCAAGGATTCACTTGTAGCAATCCTTGATGCATAATTCGTTGTGGTTTCCCAATTACACAACTAGAATCGAAATCAAATCCTATCTAGTCGGATGATAAAGCGGTTGTAACACACAATCTGTCCTATGTGTGATTATATACATGATTCCCTCAATTCAAGTTAGGACTTGAGCACACTCAATTGCATAGGTCAATCCTAATTCTAATCGATTAAGATCACAATCATAATCATCATTATACTCTGTCACAAAGCACAATTAGATCATGATTTGAACTTCATTCAAATCACATGTACAATCAACACATAATTCAGAAATTAGAATAAAAAGGTAGAACTTTGGTTGAAGTTCCCACATGAAAATCCAAGTATAGAGCGTATTGAATACGATTCCTCGGAGCGTACAGGTCTAGAACTATGCAAAACAATTAAGAACTAAAGCAATTCTTCCAAAAATCCATGAGCCATCATAAGATTAAGAAAAACTACTTAGAACTTTATTCAAACTTCTATAAACCATTGTTTTTCAATAAATCCAACTTGAAACCAAAACAAAACGAATTAAAGCATCTCAGATTCACTACAAGCTTCACCTCTTAGCCCTAGCTAAGAGGTTTAACCGTTCATGATCCAAGGAAGCATGAAAACAATTAAAAACAAAAAACTAGAAAACATAAACTAGGAGGAGTTGTGGAACTCCAAATCTGACTTCCGCCGCCTCCCACCTTCATAGATCTCTTCTAGGATGCCCTAGCTAGGATCCCTAGGTCTCCTTTTATAGTGGAGAGGCTCTACCACCTCAGAATCTTCCAGATTTGCATAGTACTTACGCACTTGTGCTCAAAAAATAGGAGCTTCAAGAGGAAGCTGCTGGAATCCCGCTGAATACAAGTGGCCGACCAGTCTAGACCAGTCGAACTGGACTAGCTGACCGGTCACGACTGGTTTAGCCTGTCTATGGACAGTCCAGTGTGTATGGATGAGGGGGGTAGGCTTTGGCCGACCGGTCTTGACCAGTCGGCCCTCTTGCGTTTAGCGTCCAGAGAGGTATAAGGGGGTGGCCGACCGGTGACCGGTCTTGGCCCTCTTGGTCGACCGGTCATGACCGGTCGAACTTGATTTCCTTCATTTTTCTTCTTTTTTTCTTCTCTCTTCTTCTCTCTCTACTTTCTTCTTTCTTTGGCCCACCTTGGGTCTTCATCCAAGGCTCCTAAATAAATCTTTTTAGTCATCAATTGGGTGAAGTCCCTCTCATTCCTACAATCATAAAACCACGCATTAGAATAGTCTTTAAGCTTGAAAATCATGCATAGTTAGTAATGAAATGGGGTTAGAATATACACATTTAAGTACTCAACACACCCCCCAACCAGCATTTTGCTAGTCCCGAGCAAAACATGCATGAAACCATTCATTCCTCCAAAACCCAACCCTCCTTCAAAAACTATGCTTCTATACACTCTAAAACATACAAGTACAAAAATAGGCAAAACTAAGTGATAGAGGTTTTAAACTTTCAAGAACATACAAGTACTCACATGGATTTCCCACTGATTGATAGATAAATAGAAGAATTTGAACAATTTAACCTAGTGTGCTCAGTGAATGCTCATCTCATGGAAATTCGGGCTTATCTTCTTCATAATTCAACTAAGTTATGGAGTTCAAGGTGCACTGATCAACAACAAGCCTTTGACGGGAATTTGCCTTACCATCCTTTTGACGGCTTTCACATTACTTCCCATTTCCGGCTTTGGTTACGGGTAGACCATCCCCCTGTTGGTAATAGGCAGCCCTTTTTGGAATTTTCCACCATATTCTCCATCATTCCTATATTTTCATCCTTCCTTTCCCGTTTTCTTTTTCATTAGACAGGATTTTTAGAAATCCATATCTTTCGTTATTTTTCCATGGACAATGATGGACAAAGTACCCCGGCTTGGTTTCTCAACACCTCGAATCCAAACTAAGCTAATCCACAAATCTAATAATCCTTTCAAAATATGAGAATCGTGTGAAGTGAACTAGGTGTAAAAGTGTTCAAAAATTCTATCATTCATAAAAATAGGGGAATTCACATAAAAGACTAGTACCTTAAAGAATGTTCAAAATATTCAACATCACTCACTTCGCCTCTCTTTTCCTTGTACTTACACCATCCCGAACGCATAGAAACAAAGTTGTCTAATGGAGTTTTGAATTTTTAGGAAAAATCTGAAAAATCTTCTTCATGTTGCTCGAGATGTTACAAAACACTAGATTCATCCTAGTGATCCCACACTCCCCAACCAAATCTTGCATTGTCCTTAATGTAAAAGATATGCAATAGGCAAAACATGAGAGCAATTATAAAATAAAGGGAGTGGGGAATGAGAGTACTTGAGAGAACAAAAACTGGAATTCGACCTCCTTCTAACAAACCAATGAAAGAACAAACCAAAAGCAAAAAAATTCTAATCCTAACTACTCATACCTCCATCAGACTAGGAGATCAAATATCCTGATACACAGGATCAGTCAGAGGTATGGACATACCTTATGAAGGAAAATTCTCAAAGAACGGCTTTAGGCGTTGACCATTTGCTTTAAAGATATTACCGTTCCTTGGATTCAACAACTCGACGGTCCCATATGGATCAACAGTTTTCATAATGAAAGGACCGGTCCATCGAGACTTCAATTTCCCCAAAAATAAATGTAACCGAGAATTATACATAAGGACCTTTTGATTGATCGTGAAGGTCTTACGAAGGATGTTCCTATCATGGAACACCTTGGTTTTGTCCTTGTAAATTCTTGCATTTTCATAAGCCTCGTTTTGGAGTTCCGCAAATTCATTCAATTGAAGTTTGTGCAACGAGCTTGCCTTGTCAGAATCAAATTCATCTTCTTAAGCGTCCAATATGCCTTATGTTCCAACTCCACAGGCAAGTGACAAGCTTTCCCAAAGACAAGTCTATAGGGAGACATTCCAATGGGAGTCTTGAAAGCAGTACGGTAAGCCCAGAGTGCATCGGTAAGTCGAAGCGACCAATTTTTGCGATCGGGGTTCACTGTTTTTTCCAAAATATGTTTAATTTTCCTGTTGGATATCTCAGCTTGTCTACTTGTTTGTGAGTGATAGGGAGTGCTCACCTTGTGATTGACGCCATATTTTTCATTAAAGCTTCAAACGGGCGGCTACAAAAATGGGATCCACCATCACTTATAATGACTCGAGGTGTTCCAAACCGGAAAAGGATATTTTCTTTTAAGAAATGAATGACTGTTTTATGGTCGTTGTTCCGGCATGGAATCGCCTCGACCCATATTGAAACATAGTCGACGGCAAGCAAGATATATAGATTTCCAAAAGAAGATGGGACTGGACCAATGAAATCGATGCCCCAACAATCAAAAATTTCAATTGGTAAGATGGGATTGAGTGACATCATATTTCTACGGAAAATTCCTCCCAATTTCTGACAAGGCTCACATATTTTACAAAAGTCATGAGTGTCTTTGAACATGGTGGGCCAATAAAACCCACATTGCAGAATTTTGGTTGTGGTCTTCTTAGCCGAAAAGTGGCCACCACACACCTGAGAATGACCAAAGGAGATAACACTGTGTTGTTCATCATCTGGCACACATCTCCTTATGATTTGATCGGGACAATACTTGAATAAGTATGGGTCGTCCCATAGGAATTTTCTCACCTCGTTGAAGAACTTATCCTTATCTTGCTATTTCCAATGTGTCGGAATTGTACCTATAGCAAGATAGTTAGCAATGTCAGCATACCATGGCAATTGGGAGACTTTAAAAAGTTATTCATCAAGGAACATGTCATTGATCGCGGTCGTCTTAAGGGAATCGGTGAGAACAAGTCTAGAAAGATGGTCAGCAACTACGTTTTCTACTCCTTTCTTATCACATATTTCTATGTCAAATTCTTGGAGTAGGAGGATCCATCTTAACAAGCGTGGCTTAGCATCCTTCTTAGAGAGAAGGTACTTAAGCGCTGCATGGCCGGTGAATATGATGATCTTGGATCCGATCAAGTAGGACCGAACTTGTTTAAAGCAAAAACTATAGCTAAAAGTTCTTTTTCTGTAGTAGTGTAGTTTGCTTGAGCCGAGTTTAAGGTTCTACTTGCGTAGTAGATGACGCAAGGCTTCTTCTCTTTTCTTTGGCCTAACACAACCCCAATAGCATAGTCACTTGCATCACACATGATTTCAAAAGGAAGGCTCCAATCAGGTGGTTGCATTATGGGAGCACATGTGAACATGCCTTTAAGTTTATCAAAGGCATTTTGACAATCCTTATTCCACTCAAATGAGTTTCCTTTTGAAGGAGGTTACATAAAGGACGAGAGAGTGAACTAGAGTCCTTTATGAACCATCTATATAATCCAGCATGTCCTAAAAAGGACCACACATCTCGTACGCTTTTGGGGATGGAAGGTTAGAGATAAGATCGATTTTAGCCTTGTCCACCTCAATTTCATTTTGTGAGATGATGTGACTAAGGACAATTCCTTTTTGAACCATAAAATGATATTTCTCCCAATTCAACACAAAGTTCTTGTCTTCACATCTTTTTAAAACAGTTTTTAAGTGTACAAGGCACTCATCAAAGTTACAACCAAATACAGAGAAATCTTCCATAAAGACTTTAAGAATTGTCCCCACCATATCAGAAAAAATACTCAACATACAACGCTGAAAAGTGGCAGGGGCATTACATAGTCCAAACGGCATCCTTCGATAGGCAAAAGTGCCGAATGGACAAGTGAATGTTGTCATATCTTGGTCTTCTAAGGCGATCTCTATATGGTTATATCCTGAATACCCATCAAGGAAGCAAAAGTGGGAATGACCCGCCAACCATTCTAAATTTTGATCAACAAATGGTAAGAGGAAGTGGTCTTTCCTTGTAACTGTGTTTAGCTTCCTGTAGTCAATGCACACTCTTCAACCAGTAGTGACTCTGGTTGGCACGAATTCATTATTGGCATTGGCTACGATGGTTTTTCTGAATTTCTTGGGCACCACTTGAGTTGGACTCATCCATTGACTATCGGATATTGGGTAAATGATACACACATCCAATAGTTTCAACACCTCGGCCTTAACCACCTCTTTCATGTTTGGATTGAAGCATCTTTGTGGTTGCCTAAATGTCTTCGCAATCTCCTCAAGGTGTATGCGATGAGTACAAATCAAGGTGTTTATGCCTTTGAGATCCACAATTGACCATCCAATGGCACTTTTGTGCTCTCTCAGAGTGGCTATCAGCCTACTCTCTTGTTCCTCATCCAAGTGGGAAGAAATCACCACCGGATATGTCTCATCTCGACCTAAATAAACATATTTCAAATCAGTGGGTAATGGTTTAAGGTCGAGCTTCGGTGCCTTGATATTAGATGGAAGCGGCTTGTTCTCACATAAGGGCAAAGGCTCAAATGATGCCTTCCATCTTTTATTATCAAGTACCGGCATAGAATCTAAAATGGCATCCATCTCTCTTATTATGTCATCATCAATCTCATGAGAATGGGCTAAGCATGCCTCCAAGGGGTTGGAATAGAATGTCAGGAGGGATTTGTCTTCCACGAATGATTCAATCAGATTTATTTCGTGGACCTCGTCATCAACATCACGTGGTTGTTTGCATAAATCAAAAATATTCAGCTCAAGTGTCATATTTCCAAAGGACATTTGTACCAGACCATTTCTACAATTGATAATCGAATTTGAAGTGGCTAAGAAAGGGCGGCCAAGTATGACAGGAATTTGAGCATCGGTTCCCATCACAAGATATGTATCCAAGACAATAAAATCTACTGGATAGTAGAATTTATCAACTTGGACGAGGACATCTTCAATCATCCCTCTCGGTATATGAATATGTCTATCTGCGAGTTGAAGTGTAGTTTTGGTGGGTTTTAATTCACCTAACCCAAGTTGTTCATAGACTGAGTATGAGATGAGGTTAACACTTGCCCCAAGATCGAGTAAAGCTTGTTTGATCCGGTAGTCACCTATGATGCATGAGATGGTAGGAGTACCTGGATCCATGTATTTTTGGGGCACCTCTTCTTTAATGATGGCGCTCAAATTCTCAGTCAAAAGTACTTTGTTGTGAACATTGTGACTGTACATAATTCCTTCAGAAATTAATTTGGCATAAGATGGTATTTGTTTTATAGCATCCAACAAGGGAATGTTGATCTTCACTTGCTTAAAAACCTCTAAAATTTCCAGGTTTTTGTCTAAAGGTATGGGTGAAATCAACCTTTGGGAAAACGGGGCAACCGGCTTGTATTGCCTTTCCGGTTCTTTCTCATGTAAAGTGTTGTTCAAGATATCATCCTTATTGGCAATTTTCAAATCATTAGGCTTTAGGGCCTTCACCGGATTGGATTTATCAATTGTTTTTCCACTCCTCAAGGTGGTGATAGCTTGAACATGCTCCATATTTTGGGAGGATGGGCTGAGGTCTTGTATCTCAAATTGGGTCATTGGGTTAGGGAGAGGTTGGGCAGGAAGTGTGCCTTTCTCCCTAGCATTAAGATGAGATTCAACTCTAGCCATTGAAGTTTTCAAATCGTTGATGGCATGAGATAAATTCTGGCTAAATTTTAGTTGTTCTTGTATGAACCCATCGATTTTGTGAGAATTATTCTTGTTGTACTCAACTTGGGCCGAGACAAATGTACACACTATTTCCTCAAGCGTAGCTTTTGGGTTATTGTTTGCATTCTCTGATGGCCCATTCCTCCAACTGAAATTCGGATGGTTCCTCCAACTAGAATTATACGTGTTCAAATTTGGATTGCTAAATGGACGTTAATAGTTATTTATGGCATTTGATTGTTCTTGTAGAACTTCCTAGAACGCAGAGATTGTAGGACAATCCTGTGTTGCATATTGGTTACCGGAATAAATTCCACAAATACTCTCAACTTCCTTAGTCTTTTCTCCCTTCCCAAACTCCATGGCCTCAACTTTTCTTGTGAGGCTAGCAACACATGCACTTATGTTGACTTCTTCGGAGAGGACATAGATTCCTCCCTTTTCTCTTTGTTGGCTTATCTTGGGATTTGCTAGTTTAGTTGTATCTCAAGATTATGCATTCTCGGCTAAGATATCAAAATAGTCACATGCTTCCTTAGCTTCCTTATTCATGAATTCTCCATTGCACATCATCTCTACGAATTGGCGTATGGACGAAATCAGTCCTTCATAGAAAAAGCTTATTACCCATCAAATTTTGTAGCCATGATGTGGGCATATGTTCAATAAGTCTTTAAACCTCTCCCAACATTGGAAGAAGGTCTCATCCTCTTTTTGGGCAAAATCCATGATTAAGCGCCTCAACATGTTTGTTTTATGAGTAGGGAAAAACTTTTTAATGAATTCCCTAGTCATCTCAGTCCATATGCTGATTGATCTTGGCCTTAATGCATGAAGCCAAGCCTTAGCCTTCTCTTTAAGAGAAAAAGGAAATAACCTAAGTCTCACAACATCATCAGATACGTTTGCAAAGTGCAACGTGGCTATCACCTCATCAAATTCCTTAAGATGCTCATATGCGCTCTCACTGTCTAAACCAAGGAACTTCAGAAGGAGTTGAATTACTCCCAATTTTAGATCAATATTCTCTGCATTGGTTGGAAAAATTATGCATGAGGTAGTACTCGCTCTTACAGGTTACAAGTGATCACGTAAAGTTCTAGGTCGAAGAACATTCTCAACCTCATTCTCACCCGTTTCGGTTTGGCCCAAATTTTAATTGGCCATAGGGTTGGGTTAATTCTCAGCCATACTATCAGAAAAAATTGGAGAGTCTAAACGTTTCTTATCACGTATCTCCTTATCAATCCCTTCAACAATTACCCCTTCACTAATGAGTTGGTTATTAGAATCCTGAACCCAATGTGGCATGCAAATCTCAGAAAAGTAAAAAAATTAAAAAGGGTTAGAAAAACCTAATTGAAGTGACTCATTTGACTCCTAGAATTCCTGTAATCAAAACAAAACAAAACAAACAAACTAAGTTAGTAGAACTCCTAAAAATCTCAAATAAAAGCTATTTTCAGAAATTTTGTAAAAACCGTTGAAAATACCCCGCAACGGCGCCAAAAACTTGTTCGCTTCCCCAAGTGTAGGGTTGCGATGTAGTAATAATTCGATAGAGACCGAGATCGTTCTCAGGGACTTGTTAGGAATTCACAAAATTACTTCTAATATTCTCTACGTGAGAGCTAACCAAACAGATTTCTAGAATTGAATGTAGATATGATTCTTAAACTAAAAATGAATATAATGAGTATAAAAGAGCACTAGGGGTTCAAGGATCCACTTGTAGCAATCCTTGATGCATAATTCATTGTGGTTTCCCAATTACACAACTAGAATCGATATCAAATCATATCTAGTCAGATGATAAAGCGGTTGTAACACACTATCTATCCTATGTGTGATTATATACATGATTCCCTCAATTCAAGTAAGGACTTGAGCACACTCAATTGCATAGGTCAATCCTAGTTCCAATAGATTAAGATCACAATCATAATCATCATTATACTCTGTCACAAAACACAATTAGATCATGATTTGAACTTCATTCAAATCACATGTACAATCAACACATAATTCAGAAATTAGAACAAAAAGGTAGAAATTTGGTTGAAGTTCCCACATGGAAATCCAAGTCTAGAGCGTATTAAAACTGATTCCTCGGAGCGTACAGGTCTAAAACTATGCAAAATAATTAAGAACTAAAACAATTCTTCCAAAAATCCATGAGTCATCATAAGATTAAGAAAAACTACGTAGGACTTTATTCAAACTTCTATAAACCATTGTTCTTCAATAAATCCAACTTGAAACCAAAACAAAACAAATTAAAGCATCTCATATTTACTACAAACTTCACCTCTTAGCCCTAGCTAAGAATTTTAGCTGTTCATGATCCAAAGAAGCATGAAAACAACTAAAAATATAAAACTAGAAAATACAAATTAGGAGGAGTTGTGAAACTTCGAATACGACTTCCGCCACCTCCCTCCTTCGTAGATCTCTTCTAGGTTGCCCTAGCTACGATTCCTAGGTCTCTTTTTATAGCGGAGAGGCTCTACCGCCTCAGAATCTTCCAGATTTGCATAGTACTTACGCACTTACGCTTAAAAAATCGGAGCTTCAAGAGGAAGCTGCTGGAATCCCGCTGAATACAAGTGGCCGACCGGTCACGACCGGTCTAGGCTGTCTGTGGATAGTCCAGCGTGCATGGATGAGGGGGGTAGGCTTTGGCCGACCGGTCATGACCGGTCGGACTTGATTTCCTTCATTTTTCTTCTTTCTTTCTTCTCTCTTCTTCTCTCTCTGCTTTCTTCTTTCTTTGGCCCACCTTGGGTCTTCATCCAAGGCTCCTAAATAGATCTTTTTAGTCATCAATTGGGCGGAGTCCCTCTCATTCCTACAATCATAAAACCATGCATTAGAATAGTCTTTAAGCTTGAAAATTATGTATAGTTAGTGATGAAATGGGTTAGAATATACACATTTAAGCGCTCAACAAGTTTCAACTTGATTTGTTCCTTTCGAGTTGATTTTTTCAAATGCTCTATTGATTCTCTTTTTATTGGTGCGATGTAGCTTTTGGAGATAATAGGTCCTGTAATAGAGCATTAAAAAGCAAAGGCATTGATTTCTTCTAGAGGTCCAACTGTAAGTTCTCAAAACCTTGAATTGATCTTGCTTCATTTACATTATTTCTTGGAGGTCCAACTTGTAACTCCTCAAAACTTGCTCTGCTGTAAGACATTACGGTGCATGACGATTCCCAGCAGGTTAAGTTGTAAGTTATTATACAAAGTTGGTTGGATATCTTTTACTTTTATAACTGCTATTAATAGTTAGTTGGATGATGAATGGTACTTGCAATTGAGAAAGAAAATAAACAACCTATATATATATATATACACACACACACACACACACACGTATATATGTTATCAATAGAGGATACCTTGTTTAAGGGGACATGATATTCTTATAGTTTATGGTATGGTGCCCCGATATTGGTTGTATGTTACTAGTATGTAGTAGATAATACTGGTTAATTACTTCGATTCTACTTCAATTGAGTTATACACCAAAGCAGAAAAAAACAAAAATGAAATCAATTGGAATCTAAGTTACAGGATGATGAACTACGACAACCTGATCTTATCGTGATGATCAGGTCTTTGTAGGTCTGCTTACTCTGGTTACATGTTCCATCGGACCTGTCTCGATCTCAACGCTGGCAGAGTATTGTGGAGGATTGTGGTTGTGGTTGTGTTTGTGGAGGATTGTGTTGGTATTATATGTTGTAGTTTTTTTAATTATTTATAAATTATATATTACAGGTTTACAGGATGTATATTATAGGCTTATAGGATTGTGTTTATATTTTGGAGGATTGTGGTTGTATTGTGTTGGTATTATACGTTGTGGTTTTGTGAATTATTTATGAATTGTATATTACAGGTTTACAGGTGTATTGGGGCACAACCCCCACTAAATACAGGTTTTTTTCTATGCAAACAGGAATTCGATGGTTCTGGACCGTCATATTTATTTCTCGATTGTCCAGGACCGTCAAAATTTCCTATAACTTTTACCTAGAACAGTAAGGTTAGGACCGTCGAATTATTTTCGACAGTTTTTAGTAGTCAAAATTTCCTATAATTTTCAGCCTAGAACGGCGGTTTTGGACCATCGAATTATTTTCGACGGTTCACAATTCAAATAAGAACAGCAGAGTTAGACCGTCAAAAAATATTTTCCAACAACTTTTAACCATGACAGTCCCCGGATGAAGAGTTCCTAAAATAGTCAATGGCTGTGGACCATCGAAATGGTTCAACTGTCAAGGACCGTCGAATATTAGCCGATTGTTACGAATCGTCGAATTTAGTTTTCGACGGACGATTTTACAACGGGTTTTTTCGACTGCACGGACCATCGAATTTAGCGCTTTTCACGTAGTAACAAATGCTCCCAACATATCCTCAAGTGTAGCCATGGGTGTGACCACTAAAGATGGCCCTACCATATTATTGTTTGAATTTGCAATTGGTCAATTCCTCCAACTGAAGTTGGGATGGTTCCTCTAATTTAGATTGTACGTGTTTGAATTTGGAGCACTAAATGGTCATTGATAGTTGTTTATGGCATTCGATTGTTCTTGTAAAATCTCTTGAAACGCAGGGATTGTAGGACAATCCTGTGTTGCATGTAAATTAGTGGCACAAATACTACAAGCACTATCAATGACCTCACTAGGTTTAATCTTCTCTCCCTTCTTCAATTCCTTGGCCTCAACTTTTCTAGTGAGGCTCACTACTCTTGCACCCATATCATCTTCCTCCATAAGAAGATAGATGTTGAGCTCTTAATTGTGCATATTCTAGCCCCAATTCATCACTCATTATGCACGGTTTACACATTTAAAGGACTACTCTAATGCATGATTTGTGATTGTAGGGACAAGATGGAGATTTCACTGATTCAAGGCTAAATAGAGCTCCTTACAAGCATTGAAGACCAAAAGAGGCTATTTAGAGTCATTGGATGAAGGTTGAAGGAGGACCAAAGAAAGACAAAGCAAGGAGAGAAGCGAGAAGAAGAAACAAAGAAAGAAATGAAGAAGAAAAAGAGCTTAGACCGGTCGTATGACCGGTCGGCCACAGGAACCAAACCGGTCAAGGCCGGTCGGCCACCCCACTACCTGACTTGAAGATTCACTGGACAGAGGAACTGCACAGTCCGACCGGTCGCGACCGGTCGGCCAGGCCAGTCCGACCGGTCATGCAATCGGTCGGCGAACAGGTCGTCCACCTTTGTCTACTCGCTGGACTGATCCAATCAACAGGTCTGACCGGTCGTGACCGGTTGGCCAGGCCAGTCCAACCGGTCGTGCGACCGGTCGGCCATGCGTAAACAGCAACTTTCTAAATCGAGCGCCGAATTTCTCTGCGCAAGTGCGTACTTTTACTCGAAATCTGAAAGTTTCTTACGTAATGGACACCTCCAAGCTATCAAAGGACTTCTTCTCTTCATACCAGAGCATGCTAGGACGTGGGGATTGCTTAGGAGACGGATTCTACTTCGAGTTTCTAGTTTTCTTCCTGTTTTAGTAGTTTTTATGTTTTTGAGGCTTCTAGTTCAAGGATGTTAGAGATGAACTAAAACCTCTTAGCTAGGGCTAAGAGGTGAAGCTTTTGATTCATTTTTTATGGATTGATGTAACCTAGGTTTCTTTTTTATGATTTAATTGATGAATTTTAGTTAATGTGAGTTTGAATCAAGTACCAGTTTGGTTTTTACTTTGATCTCTTGATGACTCCGGGCTCATGTGATTCTTAGTGATCCTAACTTAGTAATTTAGCTTCTGAGCATTATTTATGCTTGTGTAGTTCATTGATCTATCATCGACTCCGGGCATGGTAGACCCTTTGATTGCCTTGTGTACAATGGCCTGATTTTCATGTGGGAACTCACTCAACTAAAGTTCTTATCTTTTGTAGTAATCTGAAATAACTGTTTGTTGATTGATTTTGATTTAATTAGAGTTCTAATCATTAGTTGTAATCAAGTCTAGCGACAGGATTTGATGAAAGCTATGGTTGTGAATCTCAACTAGATTGGAAAGAGGCTTGGCCTACACAATTGAGTGTGCCCAAGGCCTGAGTATTATTGTGGGAATCAAATCAATGAATAAGCACTTATTTTGGATAATTGCTGATTGAACCACTCTATATTCCGATCGGATAGAGATATGAATTCGATTCCGATTGAGTTATGAGAGACCTAGTTGTGCTGATGCATTGAAACCTATCAAAAGTGGATCCTTGGCGCTTTAGTGCCTTTTTAGATTGAAATTACCTTACACATTCACTATTTAAACCCAAATTGATATTTTTCAGTTTTAGTTCTTAATAGGATCTTAATTATTAGTTATTTTAGACAAATTCTGAGAATACCCATTCATAAATCTCTGTGGGAACGATACTCGATCTTTCCGAATTATTACTACTTTGCAACCCTACACTTGGGGAGTGAACAAGTTTTTGGCGCCGCTGCCGGGGATTTCTATGCGGTATTTTTAGAATTTGCTGAGATCGCTTTTAGTTGAGATTGTGTTAAGATAGGTTTAGGATTTGTTTTGCTTTCTATGCTAAATTTTCTTTTAATTTCAGGATACTAACTTAGCTTGTTTTGATTTTGCAGGATTCCAACAGAGATCTACTTCAGGGATTTTTTAGGAAGTTGAAGAAGAAGTAGGAATCTCAAGTGCCAAATCAGGTTCTATCTTTCTAACCTTACTCTTCTTCTTCTCCTATTCATTCCTACCATATTATCTCTTGTAGAGTGGGTGGAGACTCCTCTTGGATCTCTGATAGGTTGGCCTTATGCCGCCTTGATTCCTATTGGTCGGCACTGCCGTCTTGGATCACCCTGTGCTCAGAGATTTCTCTTCTCAAACCTATTCCTCTTTCTTCTTTTTCTACACTTTTCTCAAAAGATTCAAAGAGTGGGTGGGGAGTTCTCTGAACCGCTATTGACCAGGAGAAATCGGTCTCTATCCTTGCTTCTGGCTTAGCCATTGCAAGACACCTTGCGCTTCAGTCTTAGAGAAGAGTAAAGAAAGGAAGGAAGAATTCTTTTTCTTTTTTGGTTCATTCTTTTTGGATTTGCATGCCACATTGGGCTCGGGATTCTAATAACCGACTCAATCGTGACGGAGTAATTGTTGAAGGGATTGATAGAGAGCCTCATGCTAGAAAACGTCAAAATTTTCCTGAAATTACTAGAGAGATGGCTGAAAATCAACCAAATCAAGGGGTGTTGGGGCTCAAATTTGCACCCATTATAAAACAACATCCCATGGTCTAGTGGTAATGATTTGGATAAGTTTTGAGGCCAAGAAAGCCCTGAAAATGCCAGCATAACCCTGATCGCTTGGTAGCGACCAAAATCCATAAATAGCATTTCGGAGTGGAACTGGACATGCATTGAACTTCCAATTTATACATTGCATTGCCCATTACATGACATGGTTTGCATGATTTTCATGATTTAAAGGCCCATCTAACACATGTTTTGTGATTACAAGGGATGAGAGCGGACTTCACTCATTTGGGATTAAAAGAAAGCTTTTGAAGTCATTGAATGAAGAATGAAAGAGAATCGAAGATAGAAGAAAGCAAAGAGAAGAAAAGAAAGAAAGAAGAACAATTTGAAGAGGGCTGACCGGTCTTGACCGGTCAGCCACGGTTGCTGATCACATAGAAGAACAGGCCGACCGGTCAAGACCGGTCGGCCATGCATACTGGAAACTGGATAGAGGAGCCCGACCGGTCTTGACCGGTCGGCTGTATACGCTGGATGGATGGACAACTTGGTCCGACCGGTCATGACCGGTCGGCCACAGTCGCTGGACATGTTGGACAGGTCTGTCCGACCAGTCTTGACCGGTCAGCAGCACTCCCTGGAGTATTTGAAAAGCTAGTCCGACCGGTCACGACCGGTCGGCTCTGCGTACATGAGTCCTTTCTAAATTGGAACTCCGAAAAACGCTGCGCAATGCGTAGTCTTTCGCAGAATCCGACGCAAGGGAGGTTGCTTGCTATAAAAGGACACCTAGGGGTTCTTCCTAGGGCACCAGAGAGGCGAAGGAACGTGAGTTTGGAGAGTGAAGGCGATTGTGGAGCGGCTGCAACTCTCCTATTCGGTTTTTTTATTTTTATGCTTTATTTCAGAGTTTTTAGTTGTAGCATGACAATGCTCGGCTAAAACCTCTCAGCTAAGGCTGAGAGGTGAAGCTTGTACCTAATTCTATGTTGGTTTCAGTTTAATTCAAGTAATTTACATTCAAGTTTGGATTTTTACATGATTTAGTTCCAAAAAGTGATAGTTTGAGACGTCTTATCTGAGTTTATGTGCTCCGGACATGAATTCCTTTTAATTCTCTGAGATTATCATGTTTGGTTATCTAAATTCGGATTATAGTAATCCTTGAGCAGGCCATAGTCCAGAGGCATGGCTGTTACTCCGCAGGCTATGGTTTTGAGTTTGGTATTGATTTTATTGGACTAGAACTTGGAAGTTCAACTTGAATGTGATGGAATGTGTGTGAATGCTTTATTCTCCAACTAGATGAGAGATAGGACTTCAAATCTAGTTGTGTTTTCTACTTGGATTAACTGAATTGACATAGGATTGCTACAAGTGGATCCTTGAAAGCCTTAGTACTTTATATCTCTGATTTTTTTTCATTAAGTTCCTGTTAAGTAAATTTTCAATTGAATCTGATTTCTTTTAAAAACTGAGTTACTGGAGTGATTTGGGAGCAGTTACTATTTCCCTGTGGATCGACCTCGGTCTTACCGAGATTTATTACTACATCGCAGCCTTACACTTGAGGCGAGCGAACAAGTTTTTGGCGCCGTTGCCGGGGAGTTAGATAACGGTTTTTGAATAGTTTTAGTGGCTGTAGAAGTAGCAGTAGATAGTTTTTCTGATTTTCTTAGAACTAACAAGTTTTTCTGTTTTGTAGGAATTTTTCTCTAGTTCAAGCGCATCAGGTGATACCTTTCTAACTTAGCTTCTGCAGAATTTTTTTTAGATTAGTTTCAGATTTCAGTTTTCTAAGATAGGATTAGTTTCAGTTTCTGGTTGAGTGGTTTATGTCCCGTTGGGAACGTAATCACTCAAATCGTCTCCAATCTGAAGGTGGTTTAGTTGGACCATTGTCAGTCCATAGACGAGTCCGGAATTTTCAAGAGCATTGTGAAAATTTGGGGAATATGGATCAAACACCTGTAAGGAATCCTCCCCCCCCCCCCCCCCCCCCCCCCCCCCTACTCCAACTACAAACGCAAATCAGGAAGGAGTAGGAGAGAATGAGGTTCATAATGTTCCTCCAATGAGATCACTACGGGACTACCTACAACCTGCCCGTGCAATTACACCTTCTTGCATAGTTCTACCAGCAAACGGTGGAAACTTTGACATAAAACCGGGCGTAATTCAACTTTTACCTAAATTCCATGGGCTAGACTCTGACCGCCCATACTTACACTTGTAAGAATTTGAAGAAGTGTTGGCCACCTTGCATTACACCAATGTTTCCGACGATACTATCAGACTTAAACTCTTTCCCTTCACCTTGAAAGAAAGAGCCAAAGATTGGCTTCACTCTCTTAGACCACGCTCGATTGGGTCATGGGTTGAGATGAACCGGGAATTCTTGAAAAAGTTCTTCCCGGCTCATAAAACGAACACCCTTCGAAGAGCCATAATGAATTTTTCGGCTAAAGAAGGTGAATCTTTCTTTCAATGTTTGGAAAGATTTAAGGAACTCCTGCTTGCTTGCCCACATCATGGTTATGAGAGTTAGCGAGTTATAAATTTTTTCAATGATGGATTAAGTTCCAATATGCGCCAATTTGTGGAAATGATGTGCAATGGTGAGTTTATGAGTAAAAATCCAGATGAGGCTTGGAGTTACTTGGACATGTTGGCTGAAAACGCCCAATCTTGGGATACCTCGGATAAACCCAAGAACCCCAAGCCCACTCAAGAGAAAGGAGGGATCTATGTCCTTAAAGAGGAAGACGATGTAAATGCAAGGATAGCCAACCTCATAAGGAAGGTTGAGGCCATGGAACTTAGCAAAAGTGGAGTTCCCAAGTCCAAGGAAGCTGTTGAAACCACATGTGGGATTTGCCTCACTGATTTACACGCTACGCAAGATTGTCCCACAATTCCTGCATTTCAGGAAGTGCTACATGAGACAGCAAATGCCACATATGGTTATCAACGGCCCTTCAATGGACCGGTAGGTAATACATACAATGAGAGTTGGAAGAACCACCCAAATTTCAGTTGGAAGAATGCTCCTACGGGCAATCCTACCAACTCCCAAAGAGGGCCACCCATGCAAAATATGGCCCCACCTCAATTCTCACTGGAGGATACCTTGAAAGCGTTTATGCAAGGGCAAGCGCAAATAAATGAATCAAATCAGCAAATGTTCCAAGAGCTGAAAGTCTCGGTTGATGAGATTAAGGGACGCTTGAATGCTAGGGAAGGGACCTTTCCGGCCCAACCTCAGCCCAATCCAAGGCAAGTACATGAAGTAAGCATCCCTAATCCTTCCAACCAAAACATGGAGCAAGCTAAATTTATTACCACCCTTAGAAGTGGTAAACAAATTGACAAAACTATTCCGGTGAAGGCCGATGAGCCTAATGATCCGGTAAATTCTGAGGATGAAAATGGATCTAACTTAGCCCCACAACAACCGGAACGCATTTACAAGCCCGTAGCACCATTCCCTTCGAGATTGGTTACCCCAAAATCTCTCCCAAATTCTCAAGATATTCTAGAGATTTTCAGACAAGTCAAGATCAATATCCCTTTGCTTGATGCCATCAAACAAATTCCCTCTTACGCCAAGTTTCTAAAAGACCTATGCACAACAAAACGCAAATATAATGTGCAGCAAAAGGCCTTCTTAACTGAGCAAGTTAGTGCCATCCTCACTCAAAAGACCCCCCCAAAATTCAAAGATCCCGGTAGTCCCACCGTCTCATGTATCATTGGAGACTACCGGATTGAACGTGCCTTGTTAGACTTGGGGGTGAGTGTGAACTTGATCCCATACTCGGTATATGAGCAATTGGGTCTTGGTGAATTAAAACCCACCAAAACCACATTGCAACTCGCTGATAGATCTATCCGTGTACCGAGGGGGATAGTTGAGGATGTTCTAGTCCAAGTTGACAAATTCTACTACCCGGTAGATTTTATAGTCTTGGACACACAACCGGTTTTGGATGCTAGCACCCAAATACCGGTAATATTAGGCCGCCCATTCCTTGCCACATCAAACGCAATCATCAATTGCCGGAATGGGGTGATGCAACTATCTTTTGGAAACATGACACTAGAGGTGAATGTGCTTCACTTGGGCAAAAGACATAGGGATGTCGATGATGATGAGTTCTTCGATGTAAACATGCTTGAAACCCTTGAAGAAGAAGAACTCCTCTAACTTGAACCACTAGAAAGCTTGGAGACATGCTTAGCACACTTCATGGAACCTGAAGATCCCATCATTAGTGAAATTGTGCAAGCAGAAAGACCGGTAGTTGATACTAGCCGGTGGAGGCCCCATTTTGAAAAATTGCCACCAACCACATCAAGGCCTCTACCGTCTAACATCAAACCACCGAAGCTTGACCTCAAACCACTGCCATCCGAGCTTAAATATGTATATTTGGGTCAAGAGGAAACTTTCCCAGTTGTCATTGCCTCCCACCTAGAGAAAGACCAAGAGCTCAAGTTGATTGAGTTACTCAAAAAACACCGAGAAGCCATAGGTTGGACAATAGCGGATCTCAAAGGGATAGATCCTTCGGTTTGCACTCACCGTATACACCTTGAAGAAAATGCAAAAATGACTAGACAACCTCAAAGACGGCTAAATCCAAACATGATGGAGGTTGTCAAAGCCGAGGTGTTAAAGCTATTGGATGTGGGTATCATCTACCCCATCTCAGATAGCCAATGGGTGAGTCCTACCCAAGTTGTCCCCAAGAAATTCGGTATTACCATCATTGAAAACGCCAACAACGAGCTTATACCGACTAGGGTGACCACCGGTTGGCGTATGTGCATTGATTATAGGAAGCTCAACACGGGCACTAGGAAAGACCACTTCCCTCTCCCATTTATGGATCAAATTTTGGAGAGGTTGGCAGGCCATCCCTATTATTGCTTCCTAGATGGTTATTCCGGATACAACCAAATTGAGATAGCTCCGGAAGACCAAGAGAAAACCACATTTACATGCCCGTTTGGTACCTTCGCTTACTGAAGGATGCCATTCAGGTTATGCAATGCACCCGCCACATTCCAACGATGCATGTTGAGTATTTTCTCGGACATGATGGGTGAGTTTCTTGAGGTGTTCATGGATGACTTTTCTGTTTTTGGTTGTACATTTGATGAGTGTCTCGAGCACTTGAAGTTGGTCTTGATGAGGTGTGAGGAAAAGCAACTTGTATTAAACTGGGAAAAGTGTCATTTCATGGTACAAAGAGGAATAGTCCTTGGACATATCATCTCGTCCAATGGAATAGAGGTAGACCGGGCGAAAATTGACATAATTTCCAATCTACCACCACCCAAAAGCATACGCGATGTGCGGTCCTTCCTTGGACACGCCGGTTTCTATCGAAGGTTTATAAAGGATTTTAGTCACATCTCAAGGCCTTTATGCAACCTTCTACAGAAGGAGAACCAATTTGAGTGGAGTGCCGAATGTCAATTAGCTTTTTCAAAGCTAAAAGACATGTTGACAACCGCTCCTATCATGCAACCACCAGATTGGTCCATGCCTTTTGAGTTGATGTGCGATGCGAGCGATTTTGCTATTGGGGCGATGTTAGGCCAAAAGAAAGATAAAAAGACCTATGTCATCTACTACGCAAGTAGGACCTTGAATCCTGCCCAAGTTAATTATTCGACTACGGAGAAAGAGCTCCTAGCTGTCATTTTTGCCTTGGACAAATTCAGGCCATACTTAATAGGATCCAAAGTTATTGTTTATATGGATCATGCGGCGCTGAAATACCTTCTCTCTAAGAAGGATGCTAAGCCCCGTTTGTTAAGATGGATCCTACTCCTTCAAGAATTCGACTTGGAAATCAAAGATAAGAAGGGGGTAGAAAATGTGGTGGCGGATCATCTATCCCGCCTAGTCCTACCAAATTCCATTGACGAGTCACCTATTGAGGACTCATTCCCTGATGAGCAACTCTTTGTTGCTATGCATCCACCATGGTACGCTGATATAGCCAATTATCTTTCCACAGGTGCGATGCCGACTCATTGGACTGCGCAAGACAAACGTAAATTTCTAAGGGAAGTGCGCGGATTTTTCTGGGATGAACCTCTATTGTTTAAATATTGCCCAGACCAAATTATAAGGAGATGCGTCCCCGATGATGAACACAATTCAGTCATCTCCTTTTGTCATGATCAAGCATGTGGGGGTCATTTTTCAGCCAAGAAAACAACTGCGAAAATTCTGCAGTGTGGTTTTTATTGGCCCACGTTATTTAAGGACACCCACGAGGTTTGCAAAGCGTGCGAGCGCTGCCAGAAGCTAGGAGGATTATCTCGTCGAAATATGATGCCTCTCACCCCAATTCAACATCTTGAAGTCTTTGACTGTTGGGGCATCGATTTCATGGGACCATTCCCCTCATCTTTTGGGCATGTCTATATTCTGCTTGCCATAGACTATGTGTCTAAATGGATAGAGGCTATCCCATGTAGAACCAACGATCATCGTACGGTTCTCAAGTTCCTCAAAGAAAATATACTTTCTAGATTTGGGACGCCTAGAGCCATTATTAGTGATGGTGGTTCTCACTTTTGCAATAGACCTTTTGAGACTTTGATGAAGAAATATGGTATTAGGCACAAAGTGAGTACCCCATACCACCCACAAACAAGTGGGCAAGCTAAAATCTCCAATAGGGAAATCAAGCAGATTCTGGAAAAGACGGTGAGACCGGATCGCAAGGATTGGTCCCTAAGATTAGATGATGCACTTTGGGCTCACCGTACTGCCTACAAGACACCCATTGGAATGTCCCCTTATAGACTTGTCTATGGGAAAGCTTGCCACTTGCCTGTGGAGATAGAACACAAAGCCTATTGGGCAATTCGGGCTCTAAATTTTGACATTGACAAGGCTAGCTCGCTTCGCAAACTTCAATTAAATGAGCTTGATGAGATCCGGAACGATGCATATGAGAATTCGAGAATTACAAGAGCAAGATGAAGGCCTTTCATGACAAGCACATCTTAAGGAAATCTTTCCATGAAGGACAGAAAGTGCTCTTGTATAATGCCCGACTTCATCTTTTTCCGGGAAAATTACGATCTCGATGGACCGGCCCATATATTGTCAAAGAAGTTTTTCCTCATGGGGCTGTTGAGATTGAGAATGCAGCGAATGGTGACTGTTTCAAAGTTAATGGACAACGCCTTAAACCATTTGTTGAGAAATTTGATTCAGAGGACATGTCCATCTCACTGAATGATCATGTCTATCAGGATGATTGATCTCCTAGTCTGATGGAGGTATAGCATAGGTAGGTTTAGTTTTTTTTTTACTGTTTTAATAGGTTTTAGTTGTTGGATTGGAGAATTCCATGATCGCTCCTTCAGGTACTATTGTTCTTACTCTCTCATTGTTTACCATTGCTCTCATGTTTATGCTAATTGACTATCTTTTTACATTGAGGACAATGCAAGATTTGGTTGGGGGGTGAGATGAGATCCCTCATCTAGCATATTGCAACATTTCGAGCTTCATATGCACAAAAATTTTTCGAATTTTCTAACATCTCAAAACTCTTTTAGAAAATCTTGTTTCTATACATTTGAGATGCTATGAGTATAAGAAGAGGAGACACGAAGTGTGTGATGTTGTAGTTTTGAATTTCTCCCAACATAATGGTTTTATATGATAGTTCCCCTATTGTTGTGATTGATAGAAAAATTTGAACACCTTTGCACCAAGTTCACATTACACGATTTTCATGAGTGACAGGTTTATGTGATTTGTGGATTAGCTAGACTTTGATTTAAAGGTGTTGAGCAGCCAAGCCGGGGTATTTTGTCCGTCCTTGTCCATGGGAAAATAACAGAAGATATGGATTTCTAAAAATCCTATCTAATTTAAAAGAAAAAGGAAAGAAAGGATGAAATCGGGAATGAAGGAAAAATGGTGGAAAATTCCGAAAAGGGCTACCTATTACCAACCGGGGGATGGTCGAACCGTAACCAAAGCCGGAAATGGGACGTAGTGTGAAAGCCGTCGGAAGGACGGTAAGCCAAATTCCTGTCATAGGCTTGCTGTTGCTCTGTGCACCTTAAAATCCTTGGTTTACTTAATCTATGAAGAAGATGATTCCAGGAACTCATGAGATGAACTTTCACTATGCACACTAGGTTGAATTTGTTCGAATTCTTCTATTTATCAATCAGTCAGCGGGAACTTCATGTAAACACTTCTTATGTTTTGAGAGTCCAAGGTTCAGCTTCTATCACCTAGCTTCTCCAAAATTTTATACTTGTACATCCTGGAATGGGTAGAAACATGGTTTCTGGAAGAGAGTTGGATTTGGGGGTTTGAAATTGTTTTCACGCATGTTTTGCTCGGGACTAGCAAAAAGCTGGTTGGGGGGTGTGTTGAACCTCCAATTTATACATTGCATTGCCCATTACATGACATGGTTTGCATGATTTTCATGATTTAAAGGCCCATCTAACACATCTTTTGTGATTACAAGGGATGAGAGCGGACTTCACTCATTTGGGATTAAAAGAAAGCTTTGGAGTCATTGAATGAAGAATGAAAGAGAATCGAAGATAGAAGAAAGCAAAGAGAAGAAAAGAAAGAAAGAAGAACAATTTGAAGAGGGCTGACCGGTCAAGCAACCCAATCCGGCGCTAAACAAGGGGCTCATCCGACAAGTAGGTTGTCTTATTTGAGAGTCCAGTTTAGAGTTTGTTTTTCGAACTCGACCTAGGGACGTTAGTCGTTCCTTGGCCCGTCAGCCGGGCCTAAACTAAGTCTCCGACACGGTAGTAAACGTGCGAATAGGTTGAGAGTTAGCCTATGTCTAAAACTCCGGATACGGTTGAGAGGTGAACCGATAAAACCTCCGTGTAAAGGTTGAGAGGCGAACCTCATTTAAAACCTCAGATAGTGAATGCCGGTGTGCTCAAAGGGGTTGAGCACTTGAACCGGGAGTGGAGTAGACACGTAGTCGAACCACTATACATCCTTGTGTTTGTGATTGTTCTTGAGCACATTCATATCTTCACATTGTTAGTTTAATTGCTTAATTATGCATGTTTGATAAGAATGTATGCTAGGCACTTTTTAGACATCCCCACACAAGATGTACCTTCACTACTTGTGTAGACTTGAGCTCATTGATCCACTCTCATAAGTCTACACAAGTTGCATAGGTTAGGAGCTTGATTATTTGATTCTTTTATGAACCTATGCATGCATGACTAGGATTGCTTATTGCTTTACTCTTGCTAGTCTTTTGATTGGACCCACCAAGGCTTGGTAGTCGAGGTGTTCTTACTTACAAAGCTTATTTTATTAAATTGCATAAGTAGGCGAAAAGAATTTGAAAAAAAAGGTCCATATCACCCCCTCTAAGTCCATAGACATATCTCCTAGTATCTCTACAAGCGGTAAAACCGCAATTTCAATTGGTATCAGAGCGGGTTCCTCTTTAAGGGCTTAATTGCCTAGAGGTAGATCCTAAAGAGAAACTTGAAAATATGTCTAGAGAGGACTCTTCATCTGTCACTAAGCCTCCTTTCTTTGATGGGTCGAATTATCCATACTGGAAAGCCCGAATGCGCATCTTCTTGGAATCCATTGATTTGGATGTGAGGGACATGGTTGATTTTGGATATGAACCCCCAATGGTCACTATTTCTAAGGAAGGTGAGCCGGATGTTCTCAGGCCAAAAGACAAGGCATTGTGGACTGCTCATGAAAAGGCTCAACGTATTAATAATGTCAAAGGCCTGAATGCCATATTTTGTTCAGTATCGAGAGAAGAATTTGGTCGGATCCAAAACTGCACTACCAGTAAACAAGCATGGGATATTCTTGAAGTTACCCATGAAGGTACAAATGTTGTTAAAAATTCTAAACTCCAGCGCCTCTCCACTCTATTTGAAAATATTATTATGGATGAGGATGAAACGTTTACTGAATTTTATACCAAACTGAACAAAATCACAAATGATATGTGGGGCTTAGGGGATCCGGTTCCGGAACATAGGCTTTGTAGGAAAATTCTGAGATCTCTTCCGGATCGGTTCTCTTCTAAAGTCACCACCATTGAAGAGTGTAGGGATCTTAATACAATGAAAGTTGAAGAACTCATAGGTTCCCTACAAACCTTTGAGCTAGGCTTTAAAGCCCCCTCTAGAAGGAAAAACATCGCCTTTAAGTCCTCTCACAAACACAAGAAAATCAAAAGTGAGTCGGAGGAAGATAGCGATGATGAGGATGATGAGGATGAGAAATTGAACAAAAAATTCAAGAGATTCCTCAAATTTGATAGAGGGAATAGCCGTGACAAGAAGGACAAGAAGAGTGATAAACGTACAGGAAAATCATCCATACCTTCATCTGTCCGTTGTTACGGTTGCGGTCGTCGTGGCCATATTGCCCCGGAATGTCCAGAAGGGCCTAAACCGAAAGGTAAAAAGGCAATGGCTGCTACCTGGGATGATACGGAGGAGTCCGAATCTGATGATGAGAGCCAACATAAAGATCTTGCTCTCTCGGCCTCCATCACAACCCCTTTACCAGATTATCTAAGAGGGGATCCCAACCGCTATCCCTTCTAGTAGAAGGTGTTCCCAACCCCTCACCTCATGCTACATTCTATGAGGGTGTTGTGGAACTTTGCTACCCTTTGGCTTTTTAATCTCATCATGGTAAGAGAGGGTAGCTAGTTATGCTCTTATTGAAAATCTGAGGATTTCAGCCTCATTTCTAAGAGTATGGGCAAATCAGAGGACTCCAGCCTCATTCGCCCAGATTTTGATGATTTAGACTTGCTTTTAATTAATACATTTGCTTGCTAGATTGTCATCCTGCTTAGATTAGCTAATCATCTTGAGTTTTATGCTTCATGTATGCTAATCTTTGCTTAGTATTGGTCTTGATATACCACTAGGGGAGGTTGGTTGATTGGGCTATAAGCCCTTTGTGCTTTCATTGCAAATGTATATCCTTGACCAATGTTGCATGATTAACCTATGCTTAGATACTTATATCTTCCTGTTAATCATGTTTCTTAACTTGCTCTATGTATTTATGATTCATGCACCCTATACTCTCCATTTTAGCTTGTGCTTATAGTTATAACTGCGACACACTATCTTCTCTTACCTTAACCTTATTAGCATATCATTAAGGGGGAGAGAATAGTTTGTCAATTGCTAACAAAAAGGGGGAGAAAGTTCAAATCCCACCAAAACTAGTTTGCTATGTTTTGTGATGCAGGGATTGACAGGTTATGGGGGAGCAAACTGAAGCGGAGCAGCTTAGTTAAGGCATGTCAAGAGTCCTGTATTTTGTGTCTTATCTATGTAATATCTTGAACATGTAATTTGTTTTGGTAGGTTAAGTTTTTGTAAGTAATTGACAAAGGGGGAGATTGTTAGTGCACTTTTCCGTGGCATACTAGTGCACCTTGTTTGTCAATCACTTACGTCAGTAAGTCTAGAGTCGGTTGAGCCCAAAGAAGACGAAGACCGAAGACTCAAGACGTCCAGCCGCATCAAGAATGAAGATTCAGGTAAATGAGATGCCTTGATGCCTTAACCTTGACCAAAACCTATCCCCTTTGTATCCTTGATGACCTTGACCATATTTAGAACCCTTTAGGCATCATAGATAGGCCCTAGGTGTCCCATTTGATCACCCCAACCTAGGACTAAATGAACAGGCTGAAGAAAATGGAGTTCAGCAAATGCATTGGGGGAACCAGACTAGTCCGACCGGTCATGACCGGTCGGCCAGCAGCCTTGCTGCTTTATGCAATGGCCAGCCGACCGGTCATGACCGGTCGGTCGTCTGCACATCATGGAGGCCAGCAGATGTGGCCGACCGGTCATGACCGGTCGGCCTGGAGGCGTTTTGATGTACAGCAAGGGGGTCCGACCGGTCATGACCGGTCGGCCTGATGTTTCTGGCCTGTCCAGCAAGGGGGGCCGACCGGTCATGACCGGTCGTCCAGTGTATGTGGCCTGTGCATTTGAGGTTCTTCAGCAGGGGAGTCCGACCGGTCATGACCGGTCGGGACAGGTCATTTTATGACCGTTTTATGCCCGTTTTATGACCGTTGGGGCTCTCGTTTCCTACATAAAGAGCTCCGATTTTGGGCATTAGGAGAGGGATTTTTTAGGGAGAAAAGCCACCATTGAAGGAGAGCTTTTGAGGCTTAATCCTTGACCTATGCAAGGCATCTTCCTTGTGCTTTAACACAAGATTAGAGCATTCCAAGCTCATGAAGAAGATGACCTTCATCCCCTCTTGATCTCTAGAGTTAGGAAGCTTCTTGATTGGCAAATCCTTTGTTCTAAACTCGAAGATGAGATCGTTGTAGGTAAGAGACTCTAGGAAACCCATTCCCACTAAGTTGTAGAGTTCTCAAACCCATCCTCCTAGCACCTTGGACATTTCAAGGCATCGCATGCAAGGTGTTTGATCGAATGTGGCTGAGGCATTGGCGACGCAACGGCGGCACGATCGAGGGAGCAAAGGGAAGCTGATTGAAGCACGGGAGAGCGGAGATCAAGCAACCCAATCCGGCGCTAAACAAGGGGCTCATCCGACAAGTAGGTTGTCTTATTTGAGAGTCCAGTTTAGAGTTTATTTTTCGAACTCGACCTAGGGACGTTAGTCGTTCCTTGGCCCGTCAGCCGGGCCTAAACTAAGTCTCCAAGGGGGAGCCTCCGACACGGGAGTAAACGTGCGAATAGGTTGAGAGTTAGCCTATGTCTAAAACTCCGGATACGGTTGAGAGGTGAACCGATAAAACCTCCGTGTAAAGGTTGAGAGGTGAACCTCATTTAAAACCTCGGATAGTGAATGCCGGTGTGCTCAAAGGGGTTGAGCACTTGAACCGGGAGTGGAGTAGACACGTAGTCGAACCACTATACATCCTTGTGTTTGTGATTGTTCTTGAGTACATTCATATCTCATTGTTAGTTTAATTGCTTAATTATGCATGTTTGATAAGAATGTATGCTAGGCACTTTTTAGACATCCCCACACAAGATGTACCTTCACTACTTGTGTAGACTTGAGCTCATTGATCCACTCTCATAAGTCTACACAAGTTGCATAGGTTAGGAGCTTGATTATTTGATTCTTTTATGAACCTATGCATGCATGACTAGGATTGCTTATTGCTTTACTCTTGCTAGTCTTTTGATTGGACCCACCAAGGCTTGGTAGCCGAGGTGTTCTTGCTTACAAAGCTTATTTTATTAAATTGCATAAGTAGGCGAAAAGAATTTGAAAAAAAAGGTCCATATCACCCCCTCTAAGTCCATAGACATATCTCCTAGTATCTCTACAAGCAGTAAAACTGCAATTTCAAATCATAGCCTAGAAGTGGCTTGGCGACAGTGAGTGCATGTCTAGAAAAGGTAGCTGTCCTTTGGAGGTCCCCCGTCGGAGCTGAAATGCTGAAATTTTCTAAGTGCTGGAATCCTGAAAATCTGGCTAAGTAGTGGGAAAGCGCCGGCAAAGGACATGCGCCTGGCCTCTAACCACATGCGCTTGCACCTTAGTAGTGAAAGGAAGTGATCCGAACACTTTTTCGAAAAGCGCCGGGAAATGCGCCGGTAAAGCACATGCGCCCGGATCCACCACATGCGCCCGGTGTATTTTTCTCACATGCGCTTGACATTGTTTCTGGCACATGCGCCGGGAAATACCTGCCTGGTAGATCCGAACCCGATTTCCCTCCTATAAATAGTGAAGTCACCTCATTACATCAGGACGAGATCATCCCCTGCCGACCTCAGAGTGATGTAAGCACCACATGCGCTTGCTTTCTCTCCCCTCGCCGGATGCCTTGGCCGGAGTGGATTTCCTCGCCGGAAACCCTCGCCGGAAAGGGATTTCCTCGTCGGAATCCCAAGTTCAGGAAGAAAATCCTGAAATTTTCTAAGTGTTGGGCACATGCGCCGGCATATCCCCCACATGCGCCGGCTTATTCCACCACATGCGCCGGCTTTTCCCACCGAAAAATCCTGAAAATCTGCTAAGTCCAGGAGGGACATGCACCCACTCTTTGAGTCCAGGCGCATGTGCATTGCCACATGCGCCCGGAACACCTCTTCTCCATCTGTTTTTTCATAAAAAAAAACACTTCACATGCGCCCGGAAGATGGGACATGCGCCCACCTCCCAACCACATGCGCTTGGCAGCTATGTCATCCTGACATGTGACTGCATATCCACCCCTCCATGCGCCTGGACGCTGATGGGAGGGGTGGACCTTCGATCGCGTGCCCTGCCTTCGTTCGGAATCCGATTTTTATGAAATCACTTCCGCCGGATGCGTCTCGATGAGATCTATCCATCTGCCGGATCAGATTCTCCAACGGTCAATGATAAGTGGCCCAAATCAGTGTTTTGGTCCAAAATGACCAACACTTAGCCAATTTGGCAGCTCCGGAAATCCTTCCGAAAGAGCAAAAAACGGCCGAAAACGAGAAGAATCAGGCGGAATTGGACCGAGCCCGAGAGGGAAACTTTTCTTCTACATGACATGATACGCCATAATCATGTACCGCGACAAGGTTATCCTATCTCAGGACCCCCGAATACTCTAATCAAGTAGTCGGCAAGTCCACTACTTAGTCATTTTCAGCCCTGGGAAGTGCCCTGTTGGCTCGAAAATTGACTTCTACTAAGCGAATCGAAGCACGATCGCACCGCGAGCTTCGTAGACATAATTCACCCCTGTTCCAAGTCGTTCGTCGATAATATTCACCGAATACCCTGATTAGACCGCAGACAGGTCCACTACTTAGTCATTTTCAGCCCTGGGAAGTGCCCTGTTGGCCCGAAAATCGACTTCTGCTAAGCAAATCGAAACGCGATCGCACAACGATCTTCGTGGACATAATCCACCCCTGTTTAAAGACGGTTATCGATAATATTCACTGATCTCCCCAATCAGACCGCAAACAGGTCCACTGCTCAGTCATTTTCAGCCCTGGGAAGTGCCCTGTTGGCTTGAAAATTGACTAATGCCAAATGAAATCAACCGCGATTTCAAAGACGACGAGGCAAAGCTGAGGTACTCAGGCTATCCAACAGCCGAGTTAAGCATTTACGGGGCATCGATTCCCATTATTCATGAGAAATTGGCATGAACAGGAGTCCATCGGACCCTATACTTAGCCATTTGCGGGCATCGGAAACAGCCGATCCAGCCCATTAAATATATTGAAATCTTCAAAAGATCTTGGCTCGATAAAGTCTACTTGATCCCAAATAGATCATTGAAAATACTTAGAAGAAAGAATGTTCTCGAAGACGAGTCACCCGACTCCAGAAGAAATACATTTACTTTACTGTACAAAGCTCTATTCATCCCGGATAAAGGTCCGAGGCTAAACCTAAGGGGTTATGGTTACCACGAGAAACCACAAACCAAGAGTTCTAACTAAGCTTGAAACATCTTACTATGGACTGCCACTATGAAAAAGACCGTCGATGCCCTACCCATCGACAACGGGTCGATCGGTTGAGCTGATGAGGTAGTTGCGGATTGCTTTCCTAAGGTCACCCGTCATAAAAATACGGGCGCGGGCTTTAGGTTATGCCGACCAACATTTCGAGGTTCGTGTATTCCAGTGGTCACCTGTTCACAGTAACAGGCGCGGGCCCCGAGTTGCACCACTCGATTAAAACCCTCGTTCAGGAACGTTGCGGAGTGCTTTTCTAAGGTCACCCGTCATAAAAGTACGGGCGCGGGCCTTGGGTCATGCCGACCAACATTCGAGGATCGTGTATTCCAGCGGTCACCTGTTCACAGTAACAGGCGCGGGCCCCGAGTTGCACCACTCGAATCCTGACAGTCTCTCAACCCGGACATACCGAAAGAAAATGGGACATAGACATCCGGCGTGTCTAATAAATGTGCCACAGTCCATAACAAGAAAACAAAGGTCTAAACTGTTAGTGCACTTTTTCGTGGCATACTAGTGCACCTTGTTTGTCAATCACTTACAGCAGTGAGTCTAGAGTCAGTTGAGCCCAAAGAAGATGAAGAAAGAAGACTCAAGACGTCCAGCCGCATCAAGGAAGAAGATTGACAGGTAAAAGTGATGCCTTGGTGCCTTAACCTTGACCAAAACCCATCCCCTGTGTACTCTTGATGACCTTGACCATGTTTAGAACCATTTTGTCATCATAGTGTGGCCCTAGGTGTCCCAAAAGAACACCCACACCTTGGCCAATATGGTTGTGCTGAAGAATGCATGGGATTGCAAAGTGTAGGGCTGAACCCAGGCCTGTCCGACCGGTCTAGACCGGTCGGCCAGACCAAACAGCAAGGGCTGTGTGTGCAGACTAGTGGACCGACCGGTCATAACCGGTCGGCCCTCGCAAATGAAGAAGATCAGCAAGTACTGCCGACTGGTCATGACCGGTCGGCCTGGGAAATCTTCAGCCATCCAGCAAAGAGGTCCGACCGGTCATGACCGGTCGGCCTGATGCATTAGGCCTATCCAGCAAGGGGGTCTGACCGGTCATGACCGGTCGGCCAGTATGTTTGGCCTGTTCATTCAGCAAAGGGGTCCGACCGGTCATGACCGGTCGGCCAGTATGTTTGGCCTATTCATTCAGCAAAGGGGTCCGACCGGTCATGACCGGTCGGGGCAGGCCATTTTATGGCCGTTTTATGACCGTTGGAGCCTCTTTTCTATAAATATGGAGCTCCATTCTTGGGTCATTGAGAGAAGTTTTTGAGAGCCCATTCCATACTCATCTTGTACATCATTTGGGGCCTCAAAGAGGAGGTTTTCAAGTCATATCCCTTGTGTTTCAAACACAAGTATGGGCATTCAAATGCTATCAAGAGATGACTTGATTCCTCTCTCAAATCTAGAGGTGTGACACTATTCCACATAGGTATATCCTTTGTCCAAGACCTCTAGAAGACTCTCTAGGTGAATCTCCTAGTTGGAACAACCTACACATCCCATGTATGAGATTCACCCATCCTCCTAGCACCTTGGGCATTTCAAGGCATCGCATGCAAGGTGTTTGATCGAATGTGGCTGAGGCATTGGCGACGCAACGGCGACACGATCGAGGGAGCAAAGGGAAGCTGATTGAAGCACGGGAGAGCGGAGATCAAGCAACCCATTACGGCGCTAAACAAGGGGCTCATCCGACAAGTAGGTTGTCTTATTTGAGAGTCCATTTTAGAGTTTGTATGTCAACTCGCCTTAGGGACGTTAGCCGTTCCTTGGCCCGTCAGCCGGGCCTAAACTAAGTCTCCAAGGGGGAGCCTCCGACACGGGAGTAAACGTGCGATAAGGTTGAGAGTTAGCCTATATCTAAAACTCTGGATACAGTTGAGAGGTGAACCGATAAAACCTCCGTGTAAAGGTTGAGAGGTGAACCTCATTTAAAACCTCCGATAGTGAATGCCGGTGTGCTCAAAGGGGTTGAGTACTTGAACCGGGAGTGGAGTAGACACGTAGTCGAACCACTATACATCCTTGTGTTTGTGATTGTTCTTGAGCTCATTCTATCTTTGCATTGTTTGTTTAATTACTTAATTATGAATGATTGATAGGAATGCATGCTAGGCACCTTATAGGCATCCCCACACAAGATGTACCTTCACTACTTGTGTAGACTTGAGCTCATTGATCCACTCTCATAAGTCTACACAAGATGCATAGGTTAGGAGCTTGATTAGTTGTATCATTTACTTCCTATGCATGCTTAGACTAGGTTTGTTTATTGCTTATCCTCTTGCTAGTCTTTTGATTGGACCCACCAAGGCTTGGAAGCCGAGGTGTTCTTGCTTACAACGCTTATTTTGTTGAATTGTATTAGTAGGCGAAAAGATTTTCAAAAAAAGGTCCTATTCACCCCCCCTCTAGGTCCATAGCCATATCTCCAAGTGTCTCTACAAGCGGTGAAACCGTAATTTCAATTGGTATCAGAGCGGGTTTCTCTTTAAGGGCTTAATTGCCTAGAGATAGATCCAAAAGAGAAACTTGAAAATATGTCTAGAGAGGACTCTTCATCCGTCTCTAAGCCTCCTTTCTTTGATGGGTCAAATTATCCATACTGGAAAGCCCGAATGCGCATCTTCTTGGAATCCATTGATTCGGATGTGAGGGACATGGTTGATTTTGGATATGAACCCCCAATGGTTACTATTTCTAAGGAGGGTGAGCCGGATGTTCTCAGGCCAAAAGACAAGGCATTGTGGACTGCTCATGAAAAAGCTCAACGTATTAATAATGCCAAAGGCCTGAATGCCATATTTTGTTCAGTATCAAGAGAAGAATTTGGTCGGATCCAAAATTGCACTACCAGTAAACAAGCATGGGATATTCTGGAAGTTACCCATGAAGGAACAAATGTTGTTAAAAATTCTAAACTCCAGCGCCTCTCCACTCTCTTTGAAAATATTACTATGGAGGAGGGTGAAACGTTTACTGAATTTTATACCAAACTGAACAAAATCACTAATGATATGTGGGGCTTAGGGGATCCGGTTCCGGAACATAGGCTTTGTAGGAAAATTCTGAGATCTCTTCCGGAACGGTTCTCTTCTAAAGTCACCACCATTGAAGAGTGTAGGGATCTAAACACAATGAAAGTTGAAGAACTCATAGGTTCCCTACAAACCTTTGAGCTAGGCTTTAAAGCCCCCTCTAGAAGGAAAAACATCGCCTTCAAGTCCTCTCACAGACACAAGAAAATCAAAAGTGAGACGGAGGATGATAGCGATGATGAGGATGATGAGGAAGAACAATTGAACAAAAAATTTAAGAGATTCCTCAAATTTGATAGAGGGAATAGCCGTGACAAGAAGGACAAGAAGGGTGATAAACGTACAGGAAAATCATCCATACCTTCATCCGTCCGTTGTTACGGTTGCGGTCGTCGTGGCCATATTGCCCCGGAATGTCCGGAAGGGCCTAAACCGAAAGGAAAAAAGACAATGGCTGCTACTTGGGATGATACGGAGGAGTCCGAATCTGATGATGAGAGCCAACATAAAGATCTTGCTCTCTCGGCCTCCATCACGACCCCTTTTCCAGATTATCTAAGAGGGGATCCCAACCGCTATCCCTTCTAGAAGAAGGAAGAGTTCTCAACCCCTCACCTCATGCTACATTTTATGAGGGTGTTGTGGAACTTTGCTACCCTTTGGCGTTTTAATCTCATCATGGTAAGAGAGGGTAGCTAGTTTTGCTTTTATTGGAAAATCTGAGGATTTCAGCCTCATTTCTGTGTATATGGGCAAATCAGAGGATTCAAGCCTCATTCGCCCAAATTTTGATGATTTAGCCTTGCTTTTAATTAATTCATTTGCTTGCTAGATTGTCATCCTGCTTAGATTAGCTAATCATCTTGAGTTTTATGCTTCATATATGCTAATCTTTGCTTAGTATTGGTCTTGATATACCACTAGGGGAGGTTGGTTGATTGGGCTATAAGCCCTTTTGTGCTTCATTGCAAATGTATATCCTTGACCAATTGCATGATTAACCTTGGCTGAATAGTTACATTTCTTGTTAATCATGTTTCTTAGCTTGCTCCATGTATTTATGATTCATGCACCCTATACTCTCCTTTTAGGATGTGCTTATAGTTATAACTGCGACACACTATCTCCTCTTACCTTAAGTTCATTGGTATATCATTAAGGGGGAGAGAATAGTTTGTCAATTGCTAACAAAAAGGGGGAGAAAGATCAAATCCCACCAAAACTAGTTTGCTATGTTTTGTGATGCAGGGATTGACAGGTTGTGGGGGAGCAAACTGAAGAGGAGCAGCTTAGGTTGTCATGTCAAGAGTCCTGTATTTTATGTTTTATTAATGTTATCTCTTGTTCATGTAATTTGTTTTGGTAGGTTAAGTTTTTGTAAGTAATTGACAAAGGGGGAGATTGTTAGTACACTTTTCCGTGGCATACTAGTGCACCTTGTTTGTCAATCACTTACAGCAGTGAGTCTAGAGTCGGTTAAGCCCAAAGAAGATGAAGAAAGAAGACTCAAGACGTCCAGCCGCATCAAGGAAGAAGATTGACAGGTAAAAGTGATGCCTTGGTGCCTTAACCTTGACCAAAACCCATCCCCTGTGTACTCTTGATGACCTTGACCATGTTTAGAACCATTTTGTCATCATAGTGTGGCCCTAGGTGTCCCAAAAGAACACCCACACCTTGGCCAATATGGTTGTGCTGAAGAATGCATGGGATTGCAAAGTGTAGGGCTGAACCCAGGCCTGTCCGACCGGTCTAGACCGGTCGGCCAGACCAAACAGCAAGGGCTGTGTGTGCAGACTAGTGGACCGACCGGTCATGACCGGTCGGCCCTCGCAAATGAAGAAGATCAGCAAGTACTGCCGACTGGTCATGACCGGTCGGCCTGGGAAATCTTCAGCCATCCAGCAAAGAGGTCCGACCGGTCATGACCGGTCGGCCTGATGCATTAGGCCTATCCAGCATGGGGGTCTGACCGGTCATGACCGGTCGGCCAGTATGTTTGGCCTGTTCATTCAGCAAAGGGGTCCGACCGGTCATGACCGGTCGGGGCAGGCCATTTTATGGCCGTTTTATGACCGTTGGAGCCTCTTTTCTATAAATATGGAGCTCCATTCTTGGGTCATTGAGAGAAGTTTTTGAGAGCCCATTCCATACTCATCTTGTACATCATTTGGGGCCTCAAAGAGGAGGTTTTCAAGTCATATCCCTTGTGTTTCAAACACAAGTATGGGCATTCAAATGCTATCAAGAGATGACTTGATTCCTCTCTCAAATCTAGAGGTGTGACACTATTCCACATAGGTATATCCTTTGTCCAAGACCTCTAGAAGACTCTCTAGGTGAATCTCCTAGTTGGAACAACCTACACATCCCATGTATGAGATTCACCCATCCTCCTAGCACCTTGGGCATTTCAAGGCATCGCATGCAAGGTGTTTGATCGAATGTGGCTGAGGCATTGGCGACGCAACGGCGACACGATCGAGGGAGCAAAGGGAAGCTGATTGAAGCACGGGAGAGCGGAGATCAAGCAACCCATTACAGCGCTAAACAAGGGGCTCATCCGACAAGTAGGTTGTCTTATTTGAGAGTCCATTTTAGAGTTTGTATGTCAACTCGCCTTAGGGACGTTAGCCGTTCCTTGGCCCGTCAGCCGGGCCTAAACTAAGTCTCCAAGGGGGAGCCTCCGACACGGGAGTAAACGTGCGATAAGGTTGAGAGTTAGCCTATATCTAAAACTCTGGATACGGTTGAGAGGTGAACCGATAAAACCTCCGTGTAAAGGTTGAGAGGTGAACCTCATTTAAAACCTCCGATAGTGAATGCCGGTGTGCTCAAAGGGGTTGAGTACTTGAACCGGGAGTGGAGTAGACACGTAGTCGAACCACTATACATCCTTGTGTTTGTGATTGTTCTTGAGCTCATTCTATCTTTGCATTGTTTGTTTAATTACTTAATTATGAATGATTGATAGGAATGCATGCTAGGCACCTTATAGGCATCCCCACACAAGATGTACCTTCACTACTTGTGTAGACTTGAGCTCATTGATCCACTCTCATAAGTCTACACAAGATGCATAGGTTAGGAGCTTGATTAGTTGTATCATTTACTTCCTATGCATGCTTAGACTAGGTTTGTTTATTGCTTATCCTCTTGCTAGTCTTTTGATTGGACCCACCAAGGCTTGGAAGCCGAGGTGTTCTTGCTTACAACGCTTATTTTGTTGAATTGTATTAGTAGGCGAAAAGATTTTCAAAAAAAGGTCCTATTCACCCCCCCCTCTAGGTCCATAGCCATATCTCCAAGTGTCTCTACAAGCGGTGAAACCGCAATTTCATAAACGACCATGAACTCAAGACCATAATCCCCGGCGGATTAGTCTTTTGCCTTCCAATCAAGGGTGATCAACCGTTGATGTAATTAAAGGCTCGTGACCAGTATCACAGCCTGGAATGTAAAAGATCTCAGAATCTCTGGAATAAAATTCGCCTTGCGATATCTCTCTCTTGTGTACACTTTGTGATTGCTTATGATTGTCTATGAATATCTCAATACTCAGAATTTCCCCAGAATAAAAGAAACATGAAAAAAAGAAAGAAGGACTACTGACGAGTAGTTCTGATCTTTCCTCTCCTTTTTCTAAGTTCTAACAATGGGCTAATCAACATCAAAATCAAGCCCTAAACCATACTGAATTGGATGAGAATTAAGTGGGGGATGTACCTCAACCTAGAACTTTACATGACTATTTACAACCAGCTAGGACGAGTACTCCCTCTTGCATAATTTTCCCTCACAATGTGGGAAACATTGATTTTAAACCGGGGTTGATCCAACTTCTTCCTAGATTCCATGGACTCGACTGTGAGAGCGCGTATCTACACATTAAGGAGTTCGAAGAGGTTATTGCCACAATAAATTATGACAATGTGACCAAGGATACTAGAAAACTTAAATTGTTCCCTTTTTCCTTGAAAGAGAAGGCCAAATCATGGCTACATTCCTTAAGGCCAAGGTCTATTGGGACATGGGCTGAGATGACTTGGGAGTTTCTTAAAAAATTCTTCCCTACTCATCGAACCAATGCACTAAGAAGGGCCATAATGAACTTCGCCCCAAAAAGAAGAGGAAGCCTTTTTCCAATGTTGGGAAAGGTATAATGAGTTATTAAACGCATGCCCACATCATGGCTATGAATGGTGGAGGTTGATTAGCTTCTTCTATGATGGATTAAACTCAACCATGTGCCAATTTGTGGAGATGATGTGCAATGGGGAGTTCATGAACAAGGAAACAGAGGAAGCTTGGGATTATTTTGACATGTTGGCTGAAAACACACAAGCATGGGATACATCTAAGCCAACAAGTTCAAAACAACCCCAAGCCAAGGAAAAGGGAGAAATTTATGTTTTAAATGAGCAAGATGATCTAGGTTCTAGAGTGGCTAAACTCACACGAAAGGTTGAGGAGATGGAACTAAAGAAAGTGGACACAACCCAACAAAGAGGGGTTGTTGAAACTATTTGTGGTATTTGTGCTTCCAATGTGCATCAAACGCCAGATTGTTCAACAATCTATGCGTTTCGAGAACTTTTATTGAACAATCGAATGCTTTGAATAGTTATCAATGACCTTTTAGTACTCCAAATTCAAACACGAACAATTCTAGTTGGAGAAACAACCCTAACTTCAATTGGGCGAATGGAAACACGGCTAATCAAAATAATCCTCAAAGGGGGCCCCCAATGCAAATTCCTATGGCCCCACCTCAAATGCCTATAGAGGATACATTGAAAGCATTCATGGAAGATCAAGCTCAAATAAATCAATCCAACCATACGATAATGCTTGAGCTTAAAAATTCGGTGGAGGAAATCAAGGCTCGCTTAAATGCAAGGTAAGGGATTCTTCCAGCCCAACCCATACCAAATCCGAAACCACAATGCGAAATAAGCATGCCTAGTTCCTCTAACCAACACATGGAACATGCTAAGGCCATCACCACTCTTAGAAGTGGTAAAATTATTGAAAAATCTAACCCGGTGAAGGCCTCCACACCTAATGATCCGGAAGCTTCCAAAGAGGATGATAGACCTAGCACCGCCATGAATGAAAAAGAGCCATTGAAAGAATATAGGCCCGTTGCTCCATTCCCCCAACGCTTGATTTCAGCCAAACCTCAAGATAAATATCAGGAATTTTTGGAGGTTTTCAAGCAAGTTAAAATCAACATCCCATTGTTAGATGCCATTAAACAAATACCGTCATATGCTAAATTTTTAAAAGACCTTTGCACGGTGAAAAGAAAAATACATGTGCAAAAGAAGGCATTTTTGACAGAGAATGTAAGTGCCATTATAAATCACGGGATGCCTAAGAAATACAAAGATCCCGGTTGTCCGACAATATCATGTGTAATTGGAGACTACCGGGTGAAACATGCTTTACTTGATCTAGGGGCAAGTGTGAACTTAATTCCCTTTTCGGTCTATGAACAATTGGGTTTAGGTGAATTAAAACCCACCAAAACCACATTACAACTTGCTGACCGATCGATTCGTATTCCGAGAGGGGTGATTGAGGACGTCCTTGTCCAAGTTGACAAAGTCTACCACCCGGTGGACTTTATTGTCTTGGACACACGACCCATGGTTAATATTGGCCCCCAAATTCCTGTCATCCTTGGCCGCCCATTTCTAGCTACATCAAACGCTATCATAAATTGTAGGAGTGGGGTCATACAAATGTCTTTTGGCAATATGACGATTGAGTTGAATGCTTTTAATATTGACAACCAACAAGAGGATGAGGATGAGGAGGTCCACGAAATAAACATGATCAATTCTATTGTGGAAAATGAGTCCCTCTCACCTTTTTACTCATGTCACCTAGATGAAGATATGACTTACTCCCTTGATGAGAACGATGATATGATAAAGGATATGGTCACACTTTTAGAGTTGGTATCGGCATATGACGTTAGCCGAGAGAAGGATGTGAAAACAATACCGTGTTGTACTAAGAAATCAATTCATATTTCCACACCTTTGTGGATCATGCACACTGAACTCCACCAACCCTGGGATGATCCTTACTTGCAATATCAATGCCCAGGAAAATCTGAATGGAGACATATTTTTTCTGATAAATATGATGATGTCTCCTCTTATACATGAGGTGGAAACATTAAGGAACCCGCTGAAATTCCTTTTTTGGATTTTGAGTGGCTTATCTCGATCACTCACACACATGTACATTGTAAAGCAGGATATTGGATGACCTTACTGCAAAATCTTTTGATCCATCTAATGATTCTGCTTGACTTTATGCTTTTGGATGAGTTGTTGGGATTGACCTCCTAGTCTGACAAAGGATGATTTTAAATAGTTTTTCTAGAACGACACCCCATTAGGATTTGCTTTGGTCAGTTGATTTAGTTGTGAAGTACTCCATCTCCAAAAGCTAATCTTGCCATGAAATATATGCTTCGGGTGATATCTCTCTTTCTCACTCTCTTTTTGTTTTGGCATTGCTCTCATGTGTTACATTCATTGTATACATTCTTACATTGAGGACAATGTAAAGTTTTGGTTGGGGGGTGAGAGAGATTCCTTAGATGAATCTGCTAGCTTTTTGACATTTCGAGCAATGATGTAGAAATTTTTCGATTTTTCTAAAATTCAAAATTCTTTTGGAAAACTTTGATTCTATTCATTCGAGATGATATAAGTATAAGAAAAGGAGATACGAAGTGAGGGATGTTGCAAGCTTTGAATTTCTCTTAATATAATGGTTTTATATGTGAATTCACCTATTTTTATGATTGATAGAAAATTTGAACACCTTTTGCACCTAGTTCACATTACACGATTTTCATGATTTGAAAGGGTTATGTGATTTGTGGATTAACTAGACCTTGATTTAAGGTATTAAGAAACCAATCTGGGGTATTTTGTCCATCCTTGTCCATGGGAAAATAACGAAAGATATGGATTTCTAAAAATCCTATCTAATGTAAAAGAAAAAGGAAAAGGAAGGATGAAATTGGGAATGATGAAAAATGGTGGAAATTTTCGATTAGGGCTACCTACTACCAACCGAGGGATGGTCTACCCGTAACCAAAGGCGAAAATGGGATGTAGTGTGAAAGTCGTCGGAAGGATGGTAAGGCAAATTCCTGTCATAGGCTTGTTGTTGCTCTATGCACCTTGAGATCTATAGTTTAGTTGATTTATGAAGAAGATAATCCCGGAAACTCATGAGATGAACTTTCACTATGCACACTAGGTTGAATTTGTTCAAGTTCTTCTATTTATCAATCAATCAGCGAGAATTTCATATAAACACTTGTTATGTTCTGAGAGTTTAAGGTTTCAACCTTTATCACCTAATTTCTCTGATTTTTACGCTTGTGTGTCTTGGAATGTATAGAAGAATAGTTTCTAGAGGAGAGTTGGGTTTTGGAGAATGAAACTTGTTTCACGCATGTTTTGCTCGGGACTAGCAAAATGCTGGTTGGGGGGTGTGTTGAGCTCCTAATTGTGCATATTATAACCCCAATTCATCACTCATTATGCACGGTTTACACGTTTAAAGGACTACTCTAATGCATGATTTGTGATTGTAGGGACAAGATGGAGATTTCACTGATTCAAGGCTAAATAGAGCTCCTTACAAGCATTGAAGACCAAAAGAGGCTATTTAAAGCTATTGGATGAAGGTTGAAGGAGGACCAAAGAAAGACAAAGCAAGGAGAGAAGAGAGAAGAAGAAACAAAGAAAGAAATGAAGAAGAAAAAGAGCTTAGACCGGTCGTACGACCGGTCGGCCACGGGAGCCAGACCGGTCAAGACCGGTCGGACAACCCACTACCTGACTTGAAGATTCACTGGATAGAGGAACTGCACAGTCCAACCGGTCGTGCAACCGGTCGGCCAACAGGTCGTCCACCTTTGTCCACTCGCTGGACTGATCCAATCAACAGGTCCGACCGGTCGTGACCGGTCGGCCAGGCCAGTCCGATCGGTCGTGCGACCGGTCGGCCATGCGTAAACAACAACTTTCTAAATTGAGCGCCGAATTTCTCTGCGCAAGTGCGTACTTTTACTCGAAATCTGGAAGTTTCTTACGCAATGGACACCTCTAAGATATAAAAGGACTTCTTCTCTTCATACCAGAGCATGCTAGGACGTGGGGATTGCTTAGGAGACGAATTCTACTTCGAGTTTCTAGTTTTCTTCCTGTTTTAGTAGTTTTTATGTTTTTTAGGCTTCTAGTTCAAGGATGTTAGAGATGAACTAAAACCTCTTAGCTAGGGCTAAGAGGTGAAGCTTTTGATTCATTTTTGATGGATTGATGCAACCTAGGTTTCTTTTTTATGATTTAATTGATGAATTTTAGTTAATGTGAGTTTGAATCAAGTACCAGTTTGGTTTTTACTTTGATCTCTTGATGACTCCGGGCTCATGTGATTCTTAGTGATCCTAACTTAGTAATTTAGCTTCTGAGCATTGTTTGTGCTTGTATAGTTCATTGATCTATCATCGACTCCGGGCATGGTAGACCCTTTGATTGCCTTGTGTACAATGGCCTGATTTTCATGTGAGAACTCACTCAACTAAAGTTCTTATCTTTTGTAGTAATCTGAAATAACTGTTTGTTGATTGATTTTGATTTAATTAAAGTTCTAATCATTAGTTGTAATCAAGTCTAGTGACAGGATTTGATGAAAGCTATGGTTGTGAATCTCAACTAGATTGGAAAGAGGCTTGGCCTACACAATTGAGTGTGCCCAAGGCCTGAGTATTATTGTGGGAATCAAATCAATGAATAAGCACTTATTTTGGATAATTGCTGATTGAACCGCTCTATATTCCGATCGGATAGAGATATGAATTCGATTCGGATTGAGTTATGAGAGACCTAGTTGTGTTGATGCATTGAAACCTATCAAAAGTGGATCCTTGGCGCTCTAGTGCCTTTTTAGATTGAAATTACCTTACACATTCACTGTTTAAACCCAAATTACTATTTTTCAGTTTTAGTTCTTAATAAAATCTTAATTATTAGTTGTTTTAGTTAAATTCTGAGAATACTCATTCATAAATCTCTGTGGGAACGATACTCAGTCTTTCCGAATTATTACTACTTCGCAACCCTACACTTGGGGAGTGAACAATAGATACCTCCATTTCTCTTTATTGGCCTATTTTGGGATTCTTTGGTTTAGATGTGTCCTATGATTTTGCATTCTCAGCCAACATATCGAAGTAATCCCATGCCTCATCGGCTTCTTTATTAACGTAAGGTTTTAGTGACGTTTATTTGCAATCCAACTTGTTGATAATTTCAAGAAGATCTGGATGAAGGGAAAATATAAATTTCAGCTTGGTTTAAAACTTTTGTGGCCCACAAAATGTTTTTAATGATCATTCATCACTGTTTCTAATGCTATGGTCCACCTAAGATTTGTATCTTTTTAGGGTTTGGGATCACGTCCTAAAATGAGATGGAAAAACATATGGACAACATGGATATATAAAAACTACATCAAGATGGGCCCCACACAGTTAGGGTAACACCCACTAAGCTGTTCCCGGGGTAACAACTAATTCGCTCTCAAGGAAACCTAGAGAAATTTTCATCTGTAAACTTCACTTTTGACCCTCCAGCCAAAGTAAACTCTCCAAATTTATAGTTTCCACTTCTAAACTTAGAAGCATTTTTCGAACCGAAATACCCCTGCCCCTTCGTTTTCGAAAAACCATCGTCTTCTCTTCCTCCTCCTTTTTCTTCCTGAAATCTACACTTCTTGAAATTTACACTACACTGGGCAGAGTACAACAATATTATGGTATTATTCTCATCGATTTCTACCAGAAATCTCCATTTTTCGAGGTTGAAGATGACTCCTCCATCCAAGAAACCTCGCATAGGTATATTTTTTTCTAATGATGAATGTATGTGATTAGGGTTTAGCCGAATACACGTGAAGTTTTCTTAAATGTTGATTAGGGTCCATGTGAATGGTGAATGGAATGGTGAATGCACTATGGAGAAAAGGTATGTTGATATGAAAGAATGTATGTTGAACTGAATGCACTATGTTCGAAAGAATGTTGAATTGTGAAACTCAGTGAATATTCAAGAAGTTCGATGTACTCAGTGAATTTTCATTGAACTTGGTGAATATTCAAAAAGTTCAATGTACTCGGTGAATTTTCACCGAGCACGTTGTAAAATTCACCAAGATCTTGGGGAATTGTCGTTGTACTTGGTCAATTTACAAGTTGTAAAATTCACCGAGATCTCAGTGAATTTTTACTATAATTGGCCAATTTTCACTGAGATCTCGATGAATTGTGTCACTATACTCGGTGAATTTTACATGTACTCGATCAATTTTCATTGAGATCTTGGTGAATTTTCGCTGTACTTGAATTCACCAAGCACGTTATAAAATTCACCGAGATCTCGGTTAATTTTCTCTGTTCTCGGTCAATTTTCATCGAGATCTCGGTGAACACTTTGTAAAATTCACCGAGATCTTGGTGCATTTTCTCTGTTCTCAGTCAATTGTCACCAAGATCTCGGTGAATTGTCGTTGTACTCAATAAATTTTCACAGAGCACCTTGTAAAATTCACTGAGATCTCAGTGAATTTGTGATTAATTGATGTCCTTTTTAATTGACTTATTTACTTGTGAGTTTATGATTTATTGGTGTTATATTTAGTTTATATATTTGAGTTTCTCATTCATAGAAGATCTCATTTATAGAAGATATCATTTTCTCTGTTCTTATGTATAGAAGATATCATTCTTTCTTGTGAATTGTTTCTTTCTTGTGTGAACTATTCCTGAAATATTTTATATTTCATTCTATTTTTTAGAAATTGAAGATTATCCAAAGAAGTGCAGTGATAACCCAAACTTTTCCGCCAAATGTTTTCTTACATGGTGGTTTGAAAAAGTTAAGATTAGTTTAGAGAAGAATGATAGTAGGTTAAGTCTATTTAGGCTAGCACAATTTTCATTTCTGTTAGACATTCCATCTTTTAAATATATAGGAATCGTGGTTCATATTCTTTTCTTGAGACACAAAAGTGAGTGGTGACCTTATTTTTTAAATAAAAGAAAATTTATTGAAGTTTACTGAGATAGACTTCGCCCTTATACAAGGCTTAAGTCTGAAAACCTTACCATGCCCAAGATAGGTAGTAGTAAGAAGTCAATAAAAGAGAAATATTTGAAGAAACAACACTCAATATATAAGAAACATCCATCAGATGTGTTTGATAAGATTGTTAACACTAACAGGCATGAAAATGTTGAGAATGTTGTGTTATTGATATGTGTTAAGTGGTTTTTTAGAGGGACAGACACCAGGTGTTATTACAAGTCCGAATTAATTAATTTAGTTAACTCTTTAGAAGAGTTCAACAAGTATCCCTAAGATAGTATGACATTCGAGACAATGACTCAAGGGGACTTGCATCAGTCAAGACATCGTGTTTAGGCAAGAAAACCTACAACGTCTACAGATGCATCCTTCCTTTATAAGGATTCTTCTGTTGTTCCACATAACTAGTGTATTTATTAAACTATAGTCTTTTAACTTTGTGTAATTTCGTGTCACTGTAACAGATATGGGCCATTGAAAGAGTGTCGGCCCTAAGAGAGAGTATGGTCTTATTTGTTCCCTCCCAATTCCACGTTTCAGTCAATATCGAGGCTGAAATGATTGGAGGTAAAACACAATATACAACATCTACAAGAGTGAAGACGTAAGTCTAATATTCAATCTATTTGGTCGCTTATCTTATTATGTAAGTTTTATACATGAACTTGAAACGTGTTATTTTTACAGATGAATATAATCCTTAGCCTGGAACCCACTAGTGAAGAACTGGAGACGGAGGTGGTTTGGGAAAGGTTTCAGGTAAGATGTCATGCAATCTCCTTTATACTGTTAAATATTAGTAATTTCATATACATCTTTAATATATTACATCTCTGATAATATTACATTTATTTTATAGGGCATTGAAGTTGGTTTTATTGAAAAGAGACAGGAAGTATGAAAGAAGAGACCACTCAATCTGCAAGAAGATGTGGATGAGGAGGAAGAAGACGAGGAAGAAGAGCGAGAGGGAAAAGGAGAAGGAGAGGGAGAGGGAGAGGAGAAGGGAAGGTAGAATTGGGGAAAGAACTAAAGGAGGTGCGAGAATGGTTGAAAAAAGGAGATGGAGGAGTTAAAGAACGAGAGGGGAAAGTTAAAGAAGCAGAGAAAAGAGTTGAAGAAAGAGAGGGAAGAGTTGAAGGAGATAGAGGAGTTGAAGAAAGAGAGGGAAGAGTCAAAGAAGGAGGGGAAAGAGTTAAGGGGGGAGAGGGAAGAGTTAAAGAAAGAGAAGGAAGAAATGAAGAAGGAGATTAAAGAGTTGAAAATGGAGAGGGAAGGAGGGAATGAAGAAGAAGTTTGAAGAAGGATTGGACAATGTGATTTAGTTTTCTTGTGATATGATATAGTTTACTTGTCATATTTAATGTAGACATTTTCTTTACTTGTGATACAGTTTTTCTGAATTATGTTGTGATATAATATACGACATCTTCTTTACTTGTGATATTACTTGAAAATTTCACCGCGAACTCGTTCAAATTTCTCTGTACTGGTGAAATTTGACGGAGTACTCGGTCAAATACACTCTGTACACAATTGTGAACTGTTATGTTTACTTTGAACCAATTGTTCTGTGAACTTGAGTAATACTCTTATCTACACTCGAAGATGAGAACATTTGCCGTGCGCAGCACTCGGCATGGGTAGTCAGTCTAAGCTGCTTGCTACTTAGATAGGGTGGTTGTCCTACATTTGGCACTAGGGCTTCAACATTGCTGAGGCCGAACTGTCGATTGAGGATGAACTGCTGACTGAGGACGAACTGCTAACTGAGGATGAGCGCTCGACTGATAACGAGCGCTAAGTGCTAACTCAGCCAACTGCTAAGTGCTAATTGAGGGTGAGCACTCGGCTGATAATGGGTACTGAGTGCTGACCGAGGGCGAGCATTCGGCTGATAACGGATGCTGGTAGGCATAGTAATAGCGTTGGACCATGATGCGAACGGCTGGAAACCATAGTTGGAGTCATAGCTGACGAAGAGAAAAGAGATTGGATGAGCTATTTGACAGGAATCAGGTGCATTAACTAGATTTTAAGTGAGCCATATATCGATGGTTGCGTATCTTCCATGTTACAATCAGTGACCCGCTCAAAATTTCCCATAACAATATGATTAGAAAATTTACTCTACCTGAAAACTTTACTTGGCTAATATATCATGTGTATAATCTTGTAATATTTCTTCACTATGATAGCCTCTGACATTATTGAACCATCATCAATATGCAGGTCTAAACCGTCTTATAAAGCCTAACTCGTTCCAGCTCGCATGCTCATTAGCAAGCATCTTTAGCCATCATTGTGCCTTGAGTTAGAAAACTATATACCTTATTTTGATCTCTTGGTCCAATGCATGTTAAGGGCCCGCTTGGATTGAAAGTTATTTAAGATAAGCTACTTATCAGATAAGTTATTTATCTTGGTTTTTACTTATTAAGCAGATAACTGTGTTTGGTAAACAACATACTTATCAGCTAATAAGTATTGGGGCTCAAATTTGCACCCATTATAAAACAACATCCCGTGGTCCATTGACAACGATTTGAATCAGTTTTGATACTGGAAAAGCCCAAAAAATGCCAATGTAACCCTAATCACTTGGTAGCGACCAAAATCTATAAACAGCATTTTGGGGCATAATTGGACATGCGGATCACCGCCAAATGGTCCAGAACAACCTAAAACCCTTAACCTACAAGTTTCAAAGTCATACAATGCCTATATTTACCTGCGCACCTCGGAATGCATTTCATCCCTGCCTAGAGCTAACCAAAAAGGGTCCGTAAGCCTACAGCTACCATTTCAGAGTGGAACCAGACATCCACACCACCGCCAAATGATCCGGACCACCCCAAAACCCTTAAATAACAAGTTTGAAGTTATTACAGTGCGTATTTCTATGTGCGTGCTCCCTGAAACAACGTTCCTATACGACAAGCCGACCCAGAGGTTCCAAATTAGTAAGGAAGTACCAAAATTGGCAACAACTGGACTTCCACACCCCATCTCGTTCATTCAGGAGGTCAATCCTAGCTTAGAAGTGGCTTGGCGATAGTGAGTGCATGTCTAGAAAAGGTAGCTGTCCTTTGAAGGTCTCCCGTCGGAGTTGAAATCCTGAAATTTTCGAAGTGCTGGAATCCTAAAAATCTGACTAAGTAATGGGAAAAGTGTCGGCAATGACATGCCCCTGGCCTCCCACCACATACGCCTACACCCTATTGATGAAAGGAAGTGATTTGAATACTTTTTCGGAAAGCGCCGGGAAATGCGTCGAAAAAGGACATGCGCCCGGACCATGCACATACGCCTGACTTTGTTTCTGCCACATGCATCGGGAAATACCCGCTGGGCCAGACCCAAACCCGATTACCTCCCTATAAATAGTAGAGTCACTTCATTCATCAAGAGGAAATCATCTTCTTCCGACCTCAGAGTGATGCAAGCACCACATGCGCCCGCTTTGTTTTCCTTCGCCAGGTGCCTTGGCCGGAATGGATTCCCTCGCCGGAATCCCTTGCCAAAAAGGGATTTTCTCGCCAGAATCCCAAGTTTAGAGAGAAATCCTGAAATTTTTTTAAGTGCTGGGCACATGCGCCAACTTTTCCCCCGCATGTGCCGGCTTTCCCAGCACATGCGCTGGCTTTTTCTCACAAGGAAAACTCAAAATTCCACCAAGTCTGAAATGACATGCGCCCACCATTTGGGGCCAGGCGCATGTGCACTACCACATGCACCTGGAACACCTTCCTTTCACCTATTTTCCATGTGGGATGGGCACATGCGCCCGAAAAATCACCACATGCGCCTGGGAGATGGGCACATGCGCCCAAGTCCCCACCACATGCGCTCATCAGCTGTTGTAATGCCACATGTGCCTGCACCCACCCCCCCATGAGCCTGGACACTGATGGGAGGGGTGGACCTTCGATTGTGCAGCCCGCCTTCGTCCGGGATCGGATTTCGATCAAACTGCTTCTCCCGGATGCATCTTGATGAGATCTATCCATCCCCCGGATCAGATTCTCCAACGGTCAATGATAAATGGCCCAAATCAGTGTTTTGACCCAAAATAACCAACACCTAGCCAATTTGGCAGCTCCAAAAATCCCTCCGAAAGAGCCAAAAACGGCCGAAACAGAGGAGAATCGGGCGGAATTGGACCGAGCCCGAGAGGGAAACTTTTCTTCTCCATGACACGATACACCATAATCATACACTGCGACGAGGTTATCCAATCTCGAGACCCTCAAATATCCTAATCAAGCGGTCAACAGGTCCGCTACTTAGTCGTTTTCAGCCCTAGAAAGTTCCCTGTTGGCTCGAAAATCAACTTATGCTAAGCGAATCGAAACGCGATCGCACCGCGATCCTCGTTGACATAATCCACCCCTGTTCAAAGATGGTTAGCAATAATATTCACCAAATATCCTGATTAGACCGCAAATAGGTCCACTACTTAGTCATTTTCAGCCCTCGGAAGTGCCCTATTGGCCTGAAAATCGATTGATACCAAATGAAATCAACCGCGATCTCAAAGACGCTGAGGCAAAACTAAAGCGCTCAGGCTATCAAACAGCCGAGCTAAACATTTATCGGGTACCGATCCCCATCATTCATCGAAAATTGGCATGAACGGCCACCCATCGGACCCGATACTTACCATTTGCGGGCCTCAGAAACAGCCGATACAGCCCATTAAATATTTGAATCCCCAAAAGATCTTGGCTCGATAAAGCCTATTTGATCCCAAACGGATCATTAAAAATACTCAGAAGAAAGAGTATTCTCGAAGACGAGTCGCCCGACTCCAGAAGAAATACATTTACTTTATTGTACAAAGCTCTATTCATCCCCGATAAAGGTCCGAGGCTAAACCTAAGGGGTTATGGTTGCCACGAGAAACCACAAAAAAAAGAATTCAAACTAACTTTGAAACATCCTGCTATGGATTGCCACTATAAAAAGACAGTTGATGCCCTACCCATCGACAACGGGTCCGTCGGTTGAGCTGATGAGGCAGTTGCAGATTGCTTTTCTAAGGTCACCTATTCACAGTAACAGGCGCAGGCTTTAGGTTATGCCGACCAACATTTCGATGTTCGTGTATTACAGCGGTCACCTGTTCACAGTAACAGGCGCAGGCACAGAGTTGCACCACTCGATTAAAAACCTGGTTCGAAAATGTTGCGGAGTGCTCTCCTAAGGTCACCTGTCATAAAAATACGGGCGCGGACCTTGCGTTATGCCGACCAACATTCGAGGATCGTGTATTCCAGCAGTCACCTGTTCACAGTAACAAGTGCGGGCTCAGAGTTGCACCACTCGAATCCTGACAGTCTCTCAACCCGGACAATCCGAAAGAAAATGGGACATAGACATCCGACTTGTCTAAGAAATGTGGTTCAGTCCATAACAAGAAAACAAATAGGTCTATACGACCATGAACTCAAGACCATAATCCCTGACGATTTAAATTACTTGCTCGATCTATCCAGGCTCTCTTTCTAATATTCCATCTATTGTATAACTACATTCATAGTGGAATCCTATCGCTTTGTGACGTGGTTTTCTCCCGCAAGGGTTTCCACGTAAAAAATCTTTATGTTGTTTGTGATTTGTTTCATTTATGTTCATGCTCTCTTAATGCTTCATTTAACTTATCTATGATGCATGCATTCTTTTACTTTTGCCTTTTAATCAAGGGTGATCATCCATTGATGTAATTAAAGGCTCGTGACTAGTATCACAGCCTGGAATGTAAAAGATCTCATAATCTCTGGAATAAAATTCCCCTTGCGATATCTCTCTTGTGTACGCTTAGTGATTGCTTATGATTGTCTATGATGTCTTTATGCTCAGAATTCCACCAGAATAAAGAAACACAGGAAAAAGGACTGCTAACGAGCAGCGATTTTTCTAGTTCTAACAATAAGTAAGTATGTTTGGTAATAACACATTGATAAGTAACCTTTGGAAAGAAAATTTCAAATCTACATATAATAAGCAACATATTCACATGAAAAGAAAAAGCTAAGCGTTGAACCAGTTTTCTTAACAGAATGAGCTTTTCTAATCCTACGTGCGTGCAATAAAGCTCATGTCTAACATGGCACGATTGGTCCGAGATACATTCCATCCATCAGAACAGGACCACTATATGGATGCCCTAACACAAGAATCAGGTTGATCCACTGGTCGTGTGGGGGCAGATCAAGCCGGCTATGCAAAAAAAAAAAAAAAAAAACCAGTCATAAAAGAAAGAGATGAGATTGTCATCGAGACTAGTCATATGAAATCAAGGCCGATTCGTGAGAAGTGGCTAGTACAGGTCGTGATGGTGTAGATAATTGAAAGCGAAGAGCTGATCAAACAAGATGTTGAACCGTTAACAACTTAGGGCAGATCAACTAATTGACCCAAGCTCAGTTATCGAGGTGAGTGAAGGAGATCCAGGATGCCTTAGCGACCCCAATCGCATAGAGAATAGCCCGTAGTGCCGCTTCACCCATTCTATAGTCGGCGGAAGAATCACAGGGGGTAGATCAAGCCATTTATACAGAAAACAGTTGAAGAGACGGTAGAAATGATCATCATCAGAGTCATTTTGATAAAGCTGAAGCCGACACGTGAGGGGCGATCAATGCAGGACACCGTGGTCTAGGTGGCCCAAGACGAAGAATTGTTTGAACAGACTAATTAACCGCTAGTAATCCAAGAACAAATTGATGAGCTAGTTCAAGATTCAGAATGACTTAGCAAAGTAATCAAAGGACATTCATAATGCTCTGGCAATCCTAATAGCACAGGGGGCCGCTCAAAACATCATTTTTGCCCAAAATATAACAGGGGCCAAGTAACGGGTTTCCTCATCAAGCGAATGAGCTAGTGAAGTGGCGATCAATCTCATAGCCAGAGAAGCAGCCAAAGCAGCTATCAACTTGACAATCAAAGCAGCTAGCGACTAAAAAAAAATTAAAAGAGTAGAAGGAAAAGGAAATTGCTAGCCGACTCAGCCAGTTCCTGTAAGTACCGTAGTGCTATGGGTAATCCCTACTGAGTGTACAATCTTGTCGAACTCTGTATAGTCACAAAGTCGCTGAACTCTGCATAAGCGCGAACCTTACCGAACTCTGTATAGGCACAAAGTTGCTGAACTCCACATAAGCATATATATACCCTTGCACCCCGGGTCTAAACGAGTTGAGAAACAAATATACCCTTGCACTTCGGGTCTAAACGAGTTGAGAAACAAATATACCCTTGCACTCCGGGTCTAAACGAGTTGAGAAACAAATATACCCTTGCGCTCCGGGTCTAAACGAGTTGAGAAAATACTCCAGGTTATGAGAATAAACTGAACCATACAATCTCCAGGTTACGAGGATAAACTGAACCATACAATCTCCACGCTACGAGGATAAACTGAACCACACAATCTCCAGGATACAAGGATAAACTGAACCATACAATCTCCAGGATATGAGGATAAACTGAACCATACAATCTCCAGGATACGAGGATAAACTGAACCATACAATCTCCAAGATACGAGGATAAACTGAACCATACAACCTCCAGGATACGAGGATAAAATGAACCATACAATCTTCAGGATACGAGGATAAACTGAACCATACAATCTACAGGCTGCGAGAATAAACTGAACCATACAACCTCCAGGATACGAGGATAAACTGAACCAGATCCCTCCAGGTTATGAGGTGAAAGTAAACCAGATCCCTCCAGGTTATGAGGTGAAACTGAACCAGATCCCTCTAGGGTATGAGGCTAAACTACACCAGATCCATCTAGGGTATGAGGCTAAACCACACCAGATTCCTCTAGGGTATGAGGTTAAACTACACTAGATCCCTCCAGGGTATGAGGCTAAACTACACCAGATCCCTCCAGGGTATGAGGTTAATCTACACCAGATCTCTCTAGGGTATGAGGCTAATCTACACCAGATCCCTCTAGGGTATGAGGTTAAACTACACCAGATCCCTCTAGAAATTTTCGGATCAATCTAGTATGATAAGAGGATGGTATTCTATAGAAGATCTGCATGAGATGCAATGTCTTCATATTATTATTTTATCATGGTCATCTTGTTACCATTATGACATTCTGGCATTCTCCTACTCTATATGAGAGCAATTAAGAGTCGTCGATCTTTTATATATATTGTCTTATACGAAGAGAGAAGAAAGCGTTCTGTGAAAGCAATCCAAGGATGATGGTCTCTTATACATAGGGTTCTATATGAAGATGATCGGGATATTCTATCATTATCAATCTTTTATACACACACACTTGATCTTATATGAAGATGATCAGAATGTCTCGCTATATATTCGGCTTTCATATTCTATAGGAGATCTCCTTATCATTATTGTTATATTCTCCTATTCTATATGAGGACGGGTCAGAACCAGGTTTCTCCTATATATATACACATGGCTTTATGTGAAGATGGTCAGGACATTCAATTATGTATCACTTTGCTTTGAGAATATTAACGGCTTTCTCTTATGAATAATTCCGCTACAAGAATATGCAATGAAAGATTTTGATCAGACGGGTATTCTATGTGGATTTCTAAACCACAGGACATCTTTTATCAGAAGGAGACAATAGCACAAAACGAAGAGTTAAATACACCGGGGGCAAGCCCCAATATATGATGAGAAACTCAAGCTTATAGAAGAAAACGACTGGGGGCAAGCCCCAATAAATATATGATCAGAAACTCAGGCTTATAGAAGAAGACAACTGTGGGCAAGCCCCAATATATGATTAGAAACTCAAGTTTGTAGGAAGAAATGACGGGGCGCAGGCCAGAAAATATCCGGTTACGTCGCGAGCACATCCCAGATCTGGAAACCCAAGACATCCTGAGATCGACGACAAAGGGAAGTATTATTCTCTTCATTTCATTCTGCATTAATTATCTTAAATATTTAATATTACCTTTCATCATAGTTATGATTGCTATTAAGTTATATTGCAAAGCATTCTAACACCCATTGCACAATATCACACAATAGAAAGGTAATTGTCATTGTCATTTCATTAACAAAAGTATAGTTAACATCTTTCAACACCGCATACATGAATGGTCAAAAGTAAGGATCCCTTACATTGATTACAACGATTGTGAAATCTAGTCAAGATGAAGCCCCGTGATCGTCTCTATATATAAAGATTGGCAAGAAGAATATCAGAAGTAAAGATCACAGCTTCTCTAGACATCCTGATATCAACCTGATCACGACCACCCTGGCAGCTTCCATCGCCGACTTCGCCTTGGATAATATCGATGCAGGATCGGGAACATTCTAAAGCTTATTGGTCAAATCTTCTAGCTGCTTGCGCATCGCTTCACTATCACTTTCAAGCCTTATAACAGTTATTTGATCCTGAGCAACTACGGACTCGAGACGAGCAGCCTCGAAGGCCACAACTATTTTCTCCGCCTGCAAGTACTTAATCTCAACATCGATTTCGGCCAGACGATCTAGACACCCCTTATGTTGTATCTTATTTCTTTAAGAAGACGCTCGTGCATCCATCGTTGACCGCATACGGTGCTCTACTACAGGTCCCAGAGAATCTATGATCTTTCGTTTCCCTTCAATAACAGGGTCTGGCTCGGTGCGTTTAGCAGCCGTTACCCTCGTGACGAAGCTTTCAAACGAAGAAATATGATCGACAATCATGAGTCCATTAGGTCCTATCACTCTAATACAAGCCTCCAACACTTTCATTCCAGCACCCAACATATGCCATTCATGCGGATCAGCTAGCGTTTTTGAGATACTCGATAACAAACTCCTCAATATGCTCTGCCCGAAACAGTCCAAATGATCGAAACAAGGAACATCGGACGCTCCATGAACAACAGCACCAGAGTCAACAATAACTATGGCAAAGAAATGTGGTGAGCATCATAAAATGATAAACGCAAAAAGAAGAAGATATATATCAAGAAGTTATGAGAGAGCACTACCAGGGGCCAGAGGTGAGCCAGCAACAGATTCTAAGGGATCCTCAACGTGTGCCGTCGTGTCAATGAATAACTCAGTGGTCTCAGTCGTAGCTCCGAAGTCATGATCGAAGATTCGATAGTGTTATTATCAGCATTAATTACCTCAATCGATGTTGGCACCTCTGCCATACCCTCAACATTAGAAGCACCAGAGGCCACGAACACAGTTGTGTCATTCACCGACATAGTAGTCCCTTGCAGATTATCTTCTCCAATCTGCCCGACCCGCTCTCTCACACCGACATGATCTGATATTTCATTCACCGGCTCAGTCGTCATCGGGTCCTCTTCACTAATTAACTGATTATCATCCTTATCACCTTCAATCACCAGAAGACGTGTAAACCCAGATTCTTGTGACCACTTCACCAAAGATACTCCGAAGGTATGCCAGTCGTCCAATGCCGTATCCTCCTTACAATGGTCAATTGACACACTCAGAGAAGTCTTATGCCTAATACTTGACGACAAATACGCTTCGGCTTGCTCTCTATAATAGCCCAATCCATCAGCAAGGACCTCTGCCAGCTTTGGAGGAGGAATGTAGATTGGAACATCAACAGAGCTGTTGTTCCGAATCAGAGCATCCTGATGCACCCACCATCTCAGCCAGCCATAAGGACCGCCAGTCTTCCGATAGAGGCCGGGAAGCATGAACCTCGGGCCCGTTCGGGTCATTAGAAGTTGATGCCATATCCACTCCCAGTGAGCAGGACCTGTGTCATACGCCCGCTCTACTTTGGTTACATTTGGTAATGTTATCGGAACACCCTGATCATATTCGAATTGCCTAGCAAACCGGCTGGGGTAATAAGGCTCCCGCCAGAAATATATTCCTTCACGTAGTGGAAGTGAAGCAGTACGAATAGACACCAGAAACTCCCTATCAAGAGTATTCAAAGAATGTTCATCGTCAATGACTTCTCGATCCTCTTTGACGTTAGAAACAGGAAAGTGATAGAAGCAAATATCCATCTAGCTGCCGATTTTCGAAGCTATCCAATCAAATGATTGTGCTATCATCTCAAGCTTTCTGTAGCGGTAGAGAGGCGCGTGATCGGTGTGGAGATATTGAAAGAGATCCATTCCATATGTCCACGGGAAATATATGCCCAGCCACCCACAAAAGAAATGCCACGGACAATAAGCCACGTTTATCCCTCTCCCGGGTCGATCTTTATTACTGACAATATTACCGAAAGCCCTATATAAACTGCACAACACCGGCGGTGCTAAAGAATATCAATGGCCATTTGCAAGAGCTCTTGCCACGACGAAGTAAGAAACCCTGACCCCATCAGCACCCTTGGAGCTAGGCAGCACAACTGCTGACAGCCAGTATACTAAGAAGCCTGCTAGTTCACAAGTCAACGTAAGCTCATTCGGATTACAGAATCTATATTCGAAACGTTCCTTCATCAAGACTTGGTCTTCCTGCGGGGTTTTATATTCTTCATAATCAATGCTTCAAGAAGAAAGAAAAGTTCCATGTTAGAAGAAAAGAAGCTAAGAGCATGCAAAATATAAAGTACAAAAGAAGGTATCAGAAGAAATATTACTTCATCCTCTGGCTAAATTAGATCAACCAGTCGTCGTAATGGATCTTGGTAATATTGTCGAACTGCGACAACTCAGTGAATAACTCCAAACAAGCCTCCGAATGGTAAGCATCTCGAGGACTTTTAAGCCGAGACGAATACAGCTCTTCATCAGTTGGGACGTATTCCTAGTAATATCGTCCTAGTACAGGCAAGTCAGCCATCATCCAGAAATCCCATAAAGTTATACTCATCTCCCCATACAGAAAGTGGAATGAATTAGTAACAGAAGACTAGTAATTCAAGAAGCTCTGAATGATTGTTGGATCACGGAAGAAATGCCCAGAAGTTGCATCGATAGCCTGATACTGACCGACTTGCTTCAGAATCTTCTCGTGACGGACCAAAATCTCTTTTGCCCATGGCTCATAACCAACTCGCTCGTTCAGATGACCTCACGTATGGAAACTACTAAACGCCCACATCATCGTCTTATCCATATGCCGAAACCTTTGCTGAACTGTCTCGAAATAATGGGCTGGATAGAGAGCGTGAGGATCACAAGCCGGTGCAAGGAAGACCATTTCTCTTGGGGGACTTACCCGTTGTTCTCTCCCATCGTCAATCAATAAGGTAGTTAACAACTGCTTGGGAACAGATGTCCACCTTCCAACCCCATAGAACTGAAAAGGACCTTGATCGTGGGATGGCTCGATGCTCGGGAGCGGTCGGTGCCTCATAAGAGATTTCTCATGAGTAATGACTCGGTCGTTGTAGGGGTTCACGATGAAGAAACCGCACGTCACGGCGATTTGGTTTCTATCCCAGCCAATCTTCATTCGGTCATTCTTCAGATCGACGAGCTGTGTCGACTGCTCCTCTTGACCGATTGCCTCAGCCGATTTCTTACCTCGATTTCATCTCTTCTTCTTCTTCTGAACTTCTTGATTATCCTTGAGATGTTGGGCAAGCGAACTAGAAGGACCCGCCTCGACGACACTCGGAGACCAATAAGTTGACAATACCAAGAGGACCATTCTTCCTCAGTCCCTTGCATCGGAGGCTTGGATGCGATTCTATCCACATAAATACGCAGTAACACCTCACGAGGAAGCTGCTTAATACGACCAGAGAAATCCTTCACTTCAGGATCGGTTGTCGCAGGGAAGCGCAAACAACACTTTGCTATAGATGGATCAACAGTATCTTCAGTCGTCCTCTTCTTCCCGTGTTGCGGAGATGATGGACCAAAGACTTGTGTCCCGAAAACTTCACCAGAAGATCTTATCATCTCTGCCAAGATTTACTGTTACACGCAAACAAGGAAATATCAGGAGAAAGCTCCATTGCATGTAACAAAGCAACATAATAAGGTACGCATCATAAAAAAAAAACAAAATCACATAATCCAATCATGGATTGCACACACAAACAAATTACGATCCATAAAAAACATGAGAGTAACAAGATTCAAGTGCGCATATGAAAAATAAGCACACACATGTCACAAGTGCTGGGCAAAGACAAGAAACAATCCCAACATCGGATGTACACAATTGTTCACACACAACAATCTTGCGTACGTTCGAAGCACTTGAGCGCAGTCCGGCAGGTATACCCTGAACTTGCCTAAAATAAACAGTTGCAAGCTGTAACAGGCTAAAGAAGGTAGCCTACTACAAGCCCCAGGCACTAAGTTCCCATCGTGCTTGAATTTTAAGCAATCTAGCCTCAAATGGCACTGGATTTGGCTGAGAAACAGAGTCGAAAATGCCATTTCTTCACCGAGTGCAAAGCGGGGCCAAAATATACAGAATTTCACTAAGTGTTGGGCTCACATGCGCCCAAGGTGGAGCCCCAGGCGCATGTGGCCTCTCACATGTGCCCAATCCACAATTTTCCCAAATGCAAGTTCATCATTCAAAGCACCAGGCGCATGTGCAGTCTGACATGCGCCCGGCCCCGAGGAAGAAAGAGAGCAAGTTTGAAATGCAAGGTTCCAGGCACGTGTGCATCCCCACATGCTCCCAGCTCCAGAATTAGGGACGAATGCAAGTCCTGGGCAGTGCCCTGGGCGCATGCCCAGAGCTACATGCACCCACTCCTGAATAGAAACTCACATGTGCCTGGAGGGAGTTTCTTCGTCGAAAAAGAGATGGCAGGCCACATGCGCCCATAACTTGAGGATGAGCTCTCTCACCTTGGGAAAATCAAATTTTTTTGACTTGAAAAAATGTCGGAATGACTCAGCGAGTCAACTATTTAACTTGAACCTAATGGACCGGTGCACTGCACTAGCATGATGTAAACATACAGCGCAACACACCAGGGGGTGGCACTTGTTGGGGCTCAAATTTGTACCCATTATAAAACAACATCCCGTGGTCCATTGACAACAATTTGAATCAGTTGTGAGACTGAAAAAGCCCAAAAAAAGCCAGTGCAACCCTAATCACTCGGTAGCGACCAAAATCAGTAAACAGCATTTCGAGGTATAACTGGAAATGCGGATCACCGCCAAATGGTCCGGAACAACCTAAAACCCTTAACCTTTAAGTTTCGAAGTCATACGATGCGTACATTTACCTGCGCACCTTGGAATGCGTTTCATCCCTGCCCTGGAGCTAACCAAAAAGGGTCCATAAGCCTACAGCTACCATTTTAGAGCCGAACCAGACATCTACACCACTGCCAAATGATCCAAAATGCCCCAAAATCCTTAAATAGCAAGTTTGAAGTCATTACGGTGCGTATTTCTATATGCGTGCTCCCTGGAACAACGTTCTTATACGACAAGCCAACCCAGAGGCTCCAAATTAGGAAGGAAGTACTAAAATTGACAACATCTGGACTTCCAAACCCCATCCCGTTCATTCAGGAGGTCAATCCTAGCCTAGAAGTGGCTTGGCGACAGTGAGTGCATGTCTAGAAAAGGTATCTGTCCTTTGGAGGTCTCCCGTCGGAGCTGAAATCCTGAAATTTTCTAAGTGCTGGAATCCTGAAAATCTAGCGAAGTAGTGGGAAAAGTGTCGGCAAAGACATGCGTCTGGCCTCCCACCACATGCACCTACACCCTATTGATGAAAGAAAATGATTTGAATACTTTTCCGAAATACGCCGGAAAAGGACATGCGCCCGGACCATGCACATGAGCTTGACTTTTTTCTGCCACATGCGCCTGACTTTGTTTCTACCACATGCGCCGGGAAATACTTGCCGGGCCAGACCCGAACCCGATTACCTCCCTATAAATAGTAGAGTCACTTCATTCATCAGGAGGAAATCATCTTCTTCCGACCTCAGAGTGATGCAAGCACCACATGCGACCGCTTTGTTTTCCTTCGCCGGATGCCTTGGCCGGAATAGATTCCCTCACCGGAATCCCTCGCCTGAAAGGGATTTCCTCGTCGGAATCCCAAGTTCAGAGAGAAATCCTGAAATTTTTCTAGGTGCTGGGCACATGCGCCGGCTTTTCCCCCGCATGCGCCGGCTTTCCCAGCACATGCGTTGGCTTTTTCTCATCGGGAAAACTCAAAATTCCACCAAGTTTGAAATGACATGTGCCCACCATTTGGGGCCAAGTGCATGTGCACTACCACATTTGCCCGGAACACCTTCCTTTCACCTATTTTCCATGTGGGATGGGCACATGTGCCCGAAAAATCACCACATGCGCCCAAGTCCCCACCACATGCGCTCATCAGCTGTTGTAATGCCACATGTGCCTGCACCCACCCCCCCATGCGCCTGGACGCTGATGGGAGGGGTGGACCTTTGATCGTGCAGCCCGCCTTCGTCCGGGATCGGATTTCGATCAAACTGCTTCTCCCGGATGCATCTCAATGAGATCTATCCATCCCCCGGATCAGATTCTCCAACGGTCAATGATAAATGGCCCAAATCAATATTTTGACCTAAAATGACCAACACTTGGACAATTTGGCAGCTCCGGAAATCCCTCCGAAAGAGCAAAAAACGGCCGAAACAGAGGAGAATCGGGCGGAATTGGACCGAGCCCGAGAGGGAAACTTTTCTTCTACATGACACGATACACCATAATCATACACCGCGACGAGGTTATCCAATCTCAGGACCCTCAAATACCCTAATCAAGCGGGTAACAGGTCCGCTACTTAGTCGTTTTCAGCCCTAGAAAGTGCCCTGTTGGCTCAGAAATCAACTTATGCTAAGCGAATCGAAACGCGATCGCACCGCGATCCTCGTTGACATAATCCACCCCTGTTTAAAGATGGTTAGCAATAATATTCACCAAATACCCTGATTAGACCGCAAACAGGTCCACTACTTAGTCATTTTCAGCCCTCGAAAGTGCCCTATTGGCCTGAAAATCGATTGATACCAAATGAAATCAACCGCGATCTCAAAGACGCTGAGGCAAAACTAAAGCGCTCATGCTATCAAACAGCCGAGCTAAACATTTATCGGGTACCGATCCCCATCATTCATCGAAAATTGGCATGAACGGGCACCCATCGGACCCGATACTTAACCATTTGCGGGCATCGGAAACAGGTGATCTAGCCCATTGAATATTTGAATCCCCAAAAGATCTTGGCTCGATAAAGCCTATTTGATCCCAAATAGATCATTGAAAATACTCAAAAGAAAGAGTGTTCTCGAAGTCGAGTCGCCCGACTCCAGAAGACATACATTTACTTTATTGTACAAAGCTTCATTCATCCCATATAAAGGTCCGAGGCTAAACCTAAGGGGTTATGGTTACCACGAGAAACCACAAACAAAAGAGTTCAAACTAAGCTTGAAACATCCTGCTATGGATTGCCACTATAAAAAGACAGTCGATGCCCTACCCATCGACAACGGGTCCGTCGGTTGAGCTGATGAGGCAGTTGCGGATTGCTTTCCTAAGGTTACCTGTTCACAGTAACAGGCGCGGGCTTTAGGTTATGCTGACCAACATTTCGATGTTCGTGTATTCCAGCGGTCACCTGTTCACAGTAACAAGCGCAGGCCTTGCACCACTTGATTAAAAACCTCATTCGAAAATGTTGCGGAGTGCTCTCCTAAGGTCACCCGTCATAAAAATACTGGCGCGGACCTTGCGTTATGCCGACCAACATTCGAGGATCGTATATTCCAGCGGTCACCTGTTCACAGTAACAGGCGCGGGCCCAGAGTTGCACCACTCGAATCCTGACAGTCCTCAACCCGGACAATCTGAAAGACAATGGGACATAGACATCCGACTTGTCTAAGAAATATGGTTCAGTCCATAACAAGAAAACAAATAGGTCTATACGACCATGAACTCAAGACCATAATCCCTGACGATTTAAATTACTTACTCGATCTATCCGGGCTCTCTTTCTAATATTCCATCTATTGTATAACTACATTCATAGTGGAATCCTATCGCTTTGTGACGTGGTTTTCTCCCGCAAGGGTTTCCACGTAAAAAATATTTATGTTGTTTGTGATTTGTTTCATTTACGTTCATGCTCTCTTAATGCTTCATTTAACTTATCTATGATGCATGCATTCATTTACTTTTGCCTTTTAATCAAGGGTGATCATCCATTGATGTAATTAAAGGCTCGTGACTAGTATCACAGCCTGGAATGTAAAAGATCTCATAATCTCTGGAATAAAATTCGTCTTGCGATATCTCTCTTGTGCACGCTTGGTGATTGTGTCACGCCCCAAACCTGGGGACCAGGCTCACTAAATTTCCGATCGCCGACCTTGGTGCCAACAGCCTCCGTAGTACCCCATTCTCGGCTCCTAGCTCTCATGTGCCAGGTTCCGATCCTGGGATCCTACCAGGAGGATTTTCAGGGTAAATTTTTTTTTTGTACAGGAGCATAAACAAAACCATAAACATCATCAAATATCCACTAAAAGTTTGTTGAGTACAATATTGGAAAGGGAAATACAACATAAAATAGAAGTCCAAAATATCAGGTACATGAACCGCCCTCAATGCTGCTGATAGGCTCTAGTACCTGCAGTGTAAACAAACACGCATGAGCTTCCTACGAAGCCCAGTAGAGTGCGTGTGTGCGCGTGTGATGCATATGACAAGTATGCAGATATCAGAGTAAGCGAAAGCAGTAGAGGGCTAAGTTACCAAGTTCATGAATGCTATCAGCCATCCCAAGGCTATGCTATGCAAGGGCCTACATGGCCGAGTGTTACATGCTAGAGATGCAATGCAAACATGTCAATCCTCAACTGATCCACATATCAAAATAGTTATCATCTGGGACATCACCGGGGTCTAATATACTCTAATATTGGCCGCCGCACATTGCGCGCGAAACCAAGCGAGTAGAAAAGACCTCACTATCCGCCTCGTCAGTGGTATGCCAATGCCCACCCGGCTCGCCGATAGCGGACCCATTCCATGAGCTGGTCAGACTCGACCTAGCTTACAGCCCACTTCACCCGGGCGGATAAGGTCACACCCCTTTCCAACCGACCTCGACACAGTGGGAGACGCGGCCTACTGGTATTTGGCACACGGGCGCTCATGTTATCCACTCGTTCTCGACGTTGGAGCATCCTACTGGTACCACAGGGTTTAGGGACTTTCACCCAAGGACATCCATAGCGCCCACGTACTAGAACAAGTTTCCGGTGTCCAATACTGCCAACCATGATGTGACTATGGTGGCCACCACCCTGATGCTGCTAGGGTGTGAAAGCGATCGTGACATATATAATGCGAAATGCATGAGTCATACAATCCAAATCATGCACCAACTTACGCATACTGCGCAATCATGTGGGGCGACCCTGTCTCACACGGGTCCCCTAAGTATAACAAGCCAACTAGCATATGCTATGGTTAATCATGATCCATAACAGGCATACAAATGATGCGTATGGGCATATGAATGAGCATGGTATTCATTATACTAATCATGTTATCAGTGTGACATATTAAGCTAATCATACTAGCATGTTACCAACATATCATGTAACATTGGCCTTAAAAGGCCCAATATATATATAGAGAGTGGGACCCGGACTGTGGGTCCCATTGGAAATGTAAAGGTCTTCGTGGCATAGCCCACTTGAGACTACATCGGCCCCATACTTGGGCCTGCACATACAAGGGAGGTCGACAAAATGTACGTACGGCATGGATAAATCATATATACTAAGGAAGGAATCATGATGGGCATCAATGACCACTATTCCCTACGGGTGTGGTCCATCTAACATCTGAATTTGCCTCATTGTTGGGGCCGTATCTAAAATAATATGGAAAAATAGATAGGCAGCATGAATAGAACAGATACATCATGGTGAAGCTAATCAATACATCACGTTGGGGCCCATAGGGTGGGCCACCTGCTGGGCAGCGTGGTACCCATCTAGTCCCAATAAGTTTTGAATCAAACAGATATTTGTGTTTTCTCCTTCATCCATATCCATGTGATCTTATGAACAGATCGGATGGTAAAATAAACATCACTGTAGAACCTAGAAAGGTTTCAATGTTGGAAATCATTATCCCCACTATAGCATGGTCCACTTGACATTAGGATATGCTTAAATTTTTAGGCCTAGCCAGTTATGAATAGGTTGGGTAACAAATAAACATCACTGCAAAACGGGGGAGCTTTCAACTGTGGAGATCATCATTCCCACTGTTGCCCCGTGGCATGGCCCACTAACCGTTTGGATATGCATAAAATTTGGGCTCAGCCACTAAAAAAAATGAGCTTGGAAAAACATATGGAAGGAATGGCTAAGGCACATACATTCTAGGTGGGCCCAGCGAATGGGGCCCATGGAGATGCCTTGTGGCCTGTTGGGCAGCAGCGTCAGCGTCCCCTGGACGCTGCCTGTCCAGCTGCAGTGCCCCCTTCTTCTTCTTTTTTTCTTTCTTTTTTTTCTTGTGTTCATATCAAGTGGGGCCCACATGGGTCTGATCCACTCCGTTCATCAGGTTCCCCATCTCATGGGGGACCCAACAAGCCCAATATTGGGTAAGAAAATCAATTTAGAAATGCTAAGGTGGGCCAAGAGATTTCTGACAATAGGAATCATTGTTCCCACTGTTTCATGCGGTGCGGTCCACTGAAGATTTCGATATGGTTTGTCCTTGGGCCCTGGCCCTAAAATGATATGGGAAAACAAGTGGACGGCGTGGATGGAACACAAACATCAAGGTGGGTCCCACGAGTGGGGACCCCAGCCAACGTCCAAGGTGACGCTGGACGTTCCAGCGTCAAACGTCCAGACGCTGGACGTCCAGAGTCCTTTTTTTTTTTTTTGGTTTCTCTCTTCTTTTTTTTTATATTGTGATTATTTCAAGTGGGGCCCACTTATGGACAATCCACCCCCTCCATCATGTTCCCCAGCTCATTGGGGTTCTAACAAGCCCAATATTGGGCAGGTAATATGGTCCACAAACATCATGGTGGGCCCAAGAAGCCTTGGCAGTCGTTTCCACTGTTTTCTATGGTGTGGTCCACCTGAGATCTGGATCTTCTTCATTTTTGGCGCCCAGCCATAAAATGGGGTGGAGAAACAGCTGGACGGCGTGGATCTAATACATACATCAAGGTGGGTCCCACGTGTGGGGACCTGTCCACGCCCAAAAGGGGCTGTAGCCCACGAGCTGCTGGGCAGCAGCGTCCCCTGGACGCTGACTGTCCAGCGCCCCCTATTCCTTCTCTTCTTCTTTTTTTTTATTTATTTTTTTTATTATTATTATTATTATAATAAGGTGGGTCCCATTCATGGGTGATCCAGTCCATCCATCTTGTTGCCCATCAAAAGGTGGGCCCGAAGAAAAATAAAATGAAAGAATTTAAGAAAATGGGAGGGGGTTTATGCCCCTTGCACTCACCTCAAAGGATGGACGGTTGGATTGAATCGGGTTGACGATTGGATGATCCGGACGGTCCGGATGATGGTTGGGGTCCTCCAAGCTTGGATCTCCACCCTCAAATCCTAGATCTCCCTCCAAATCTCTCTCTTCTCTCAAATCTTCCTCTTTCTCTCTCCTTTCTCAAATCTCTTTCTCTCTTTCTCTCTCCTCTCTCTCTCTTGCAAAATGGGAAGTGAGGAAGCCTCCTCTCCCCCTACGTATGGTATTGTATGGGGGGAGAGAGAGAGAAGCAATCATGGGTGATGATGGGTAGCATGGGAGAGAGGGATGGGGGGTATGGTGTGAGGGTTGACTTTGGGAGGAGAGAGAGGGATGGGGGTATGGGTAGAGTGATGGTGAGAATGATGGTGATGGGTTAGATTGATGTGACATGGTCTTGGAGTTTGTGCAAGTGGGGCCCACGACACACGCACGTTGTGCGGCCCACCTCAAATTACGCAATCAATCATAACTTTCACACCGGGTATCGCAATGGGGCGTGCCGCGCGGCGTTGGAATCGCAGCGCCTACGCGGTCGCCGGGGTATAGGTCTTGGGTCGATGCGGTACTAAAACAGGGTCGCGATCAAGGCTCGCTAATCTGATCCGCCCGGGACGTACCGGCACCGGAAATTAAGCGTACGGAGGGCAAACGAGGGTATGGGTCTTACAGATTGCTTATGATTGTCTATGAATGTCTCTATGCTCAGAATTCCCCCATAATAAAGAAAACACAGGAAAAAGGACTGCTGACGAGCAGCAATTTTTCTAGTTCTAACAATAAGTAAATAAGTACGTTTGGTAATAACACATTGATAAGTAACCTTTGGAAAGAAAATTTCAAATCTACATATAATAAGCAACATATTGGCATAAGCAACATATTGACATGAAAAGAAAAAGCTAAGCGTTGAACCAGTTTTCCTAACAGAATGAGCTTTTCTAATCCCACGTGCGTGCAATAAAGCTCATGTCTAACATGGCACGATTGGTCCGAGATACATTCCATCCATCAGAACGGGACCACTATATGGATGCCCTGACACAAGAATCAGGTTGATCCACTGGTCGTGTGGGCCACAGTCTAGAAAACAAATGCACAGCTCTGGAAGACTTGGCTGAAGTTTTCTAACCCATTCACTTGTTTCTAATAGTCGATCCACATGGTGAGTGGACTAGAACCATTTTTGGGAAAGATGTAGAAGATTAGATCAACCTAATTGGTGGATTGGATCTTGCACCAATTAATGTAGGGCCCATTTTGATGTGGGCCGTCCACTATGTGAGCCCCAACTTTGATGGGACAGTCCATCATGTGGGGCCTCCTTTGATATGGACAGTATGAGAGAGTAGTAATTGAGTGAACCATGAGAGAGAACTATGATATGTAGCATGACCTGAGAGAGAGAAATAGAAAAGCCAAATTAGAGAGGGTAGTTAATTAACATTGGAGGGTGACTAACAGTGTTCCCCCCCCCCAAAAAAAAAAATGACATGAGAGAGATAAGTTAAAAAGTCAAAAGTCAAAAAGTCGAAAACAATACTTATTTGATAAGTAATTTTTAAGAGATAAGTTACTCTTTAATTATACTTATCAAATGAACTTAAGTACAAAAAGTAACTTAACGGCTTAAGTTCAGTCCAAAAGTAACTTACTTGGTAGTATCCAAACGGGCCCTAAGGCACACCAGAGCTCCCCTTATGCCTTGAATGTATTATCGCATGATTCAAAATTAATTAACATGAGACACTATAGTCGTTGCCATAGGTTGTAACCTATCACCATGATGTGTAAGGCCATTATATGATGCCATGTGATGATGAGGCCTCTTGATGGGCAAGATGCTATTCTTGTGAAGTAACAAGTTTGGATATTGGTGCCATGGATGGAGAAAGGCAATATGTTCCCTGATGACATTGTGATATTCCTGTGAACGTGCATGCCGAGTGTGTGTGTGTGTGTCTATATATATATATATATATATATATATATAATGCACGTTATCGAGACAGGTGTTAGATTAGGTATTACACAACCGTAAGAAGCACAGATCGTTGATATGCTACGAATATGGCACATCCATTCGGTCATCGTGATTGTATGATTCGAGATGTTATAAGGCGGATGTTTATGGCTGCATGGGTTAATATGTGCACTTGGCACCACAACTCAGGCAATCATATTAGACATTCAATCAATTTTAAAATTTAATTTTTTTCTAAATATTATACTTTGGTTGTCTTTCCAAAAATCTCCAACACATACACGTCCTAACACTAATGCCTTGTTCACGTGTCTTTAAACTGGCACATGAGGTGACTGATAATGCACATCGATACCGACTTCTAATCCTTCATATTATTTGTATTGATCACATCAAATTGCAGGTGCCACGACAAAGGAAAATGTAAATTCATCTAAATGGTTAGGATATCAGGTCGGTGTAAAACTTGTTCATGACATTCCTTTTGTAGAGCGCATGGTGTACAGTCTACGTATGCATGAGTATGATATAGGCTACTCCTTGAGAGTATCGTATGATCCCGGGTCAAAAGTACTTTTTCTGCATCTACTTCATCCCTATTCCGAGATCCGTTATTGGGAAATGTTTCCACTCCCTTCGGATCTTGTCTTGGAATCCTCAAATCAAATCTAAATAATACCCTTTAGGCATTTATTGCAGCCCGAAGGCACTGGTGGACAAATAAAACAAAGTAAACAACTGACTGCAACTCCCCACCAGCTCCTTATGATATACACACGAGAGGCATCACGGAAAACTCTGCAAGGGTATGGCACATCATATACTTGCGCTCGCACACTTAGGGCGTGTTTGCCGCACAGGATTTGGTGGGATTCAATGGATTGAATGGTAAAAATCACTTTTTCAAATCTACCCCTTGTTTGGTTGTGATTTTTGTTGGTGATGGATTACACTTTGGAAACTATGTCGGGATTCTCACAATCCCACCCATTGTGGGAGCAAATCTTGAAAGGGAGAAGAAATCGGAAGCAAATTATATAATGGTGCATCACCAAGCTCTATGGTCCCCACTATGATATATGTATTATATCCATACCATCCATCCGTCTATCGAGATCATATTAGGCCATGAGCCCAAAAATGACACAAATCCAAAGCTTACGTGGACCAAAAGTAGTAAGGACAATGGCTACTACCGTTGAAACCCTCCCAAGGCCCATCATGATGGTTATTTGTCATCAAAGTTGTTCATGAGATCACACATACATAGATGAAGGTAGGAAAACAAATATCATATTGATCCAAAACTTCTATAGCCCTCAAGAAGTTTTCAATGGTAGACGGTTAAAACTCCATTGCTTTATGATGTGCGGTCAATTTGACATTCAAATATGCCTCATTTTTTGGCCCATGCCCTAAAATGATCTCGTAAAATAGATAGACGGTGTGGATATAATACATACATTGTTGTGGGCCCCACAAAATTGGTGATGTAAACATAGTATCTTCATCCCAACCGGTATCTCATCCACGCCTCCTCCACCTGCCGCTGGTGGGTTTTCACTGCTGCTAGCCAAACATGGCATGTCGTAGAATGGGATGGGATGAAAATTTTTAATCCCACGACAACCCCTGACGGCATGTAATGATTACTTTCAAGCAATCCCACTCCCGTTTAATCCCACCTAATCCCGTGCGGCAAACACACCCTTATACAAGATGCGTGAACACAAGTCAATCCGCACCATCCAAATCATGGGGCTGTTTATGGATAGGACGTGACACAAAAATAACTGCAATTGGATGCACATAACTGGACGCGACTCAGGTGGTGTTGCCAACACCATCCCTAGTAGTGGTGTGTCAACGTGTTGGGCATTGCGGGCCTGATGCGATGTATGCATTTTGTATCGTCGTACATTCATTTTTCCAGCTCATTTTAGGGCATGAACCAAAAAAATGAAGCAAATTCAAAGCTCAAGTAGACCACACTATTGGAAACAGTGGTGATTAAACACCCACCATTAAAACTTGTTGGGGGCCACAAAAGTTTTGGATCAAACTCATATTTGTGTGTTCTCTTTATCTTGGTCCAAGGGACCTTAACAATGGGTTAATGACAAATAATCATTACCATGCTCCCTAGAAAGTTTCAACAGTGGGTGTCGTTGTCCTCACTGTTTCGTGTGGTGTGGTCCACTTGAGCTTTGGATGTGCTTTATTTTTAAATTCATATTCTAAAATGAGCTGGAAAAATGGATGGATGGTGTGGATATAAAATACAGACATCAAATTAGGCCCACAGAGCCCAACGAAGCAAAACACTATGGTTGGTCTTCCAGCATAACTTCCAAGAGGTATTATCGTGTCATGATGCATTAGGACCTAGAACATGTCCCAATGTGCCCAGATTGTATTGATGTGACCTGTCTGGGGTCTCTGCGGAAGCCTTTCAGAAGAAATTTCTGTGGAAGTGAGGTGGGGCCATTATCTATTTTGCAATTTTAGGATATTCAACAGAAAAAAAAAATGAGGGAAATTAGTAAGCTAGGCAAGAGGAAACAATGGGGCTCGAACCGTTAGGATATTTTCTTCAAATGGCGTTAATTGTATCCTGCATCCCAATCAGATGAACAACCTGAGTCACATGTTTATGAAGGACACACCAGGACATTCACCTCGACCGGACCCACGTTTCGTATACAATTTTAATGTCAATAAGCTCGTGTTTCTATCGTGGCCTATGGGGAATACGAATGGGCAGGATGACAATATGGACGGCTCAGATTAACCAAGTTATATAGATGGAAGGGGAAAAGCGGATAACTGACTCGGCACGTGCATGCACTCATGGTCCATAACTATGGTCCTATTCTCAAGGATATGGCACTGTACAGCAGGCATGGATTGCTCAGGCTACCTCAACCCACATTGATGTTCGTGAGAAATCCACTTCCAAGCATCTTTTGCTAGAGTGAAGAGATCTAAAACTCAAGTAGGCTACAACCCATGTGATAGGAAAAAATAGGAAGAAACTATCCTAACCTTGAAACTTTGGTAGAGTCCACCTTGCTAGCGTGAAGATCGAAAACTCAAGTAGGCTACAACCCACGTGATAGGAAAAAATAGGAAGAAACTATCCTAACCTTGAAACCTTGGTAAAGTCCACCTTGACGTTTATATACCATCTAAACTTTCCATAATGTTATTTCTATTAAAATGACTGAAAACAAAAGCAAAAAAGAAAAAATAAAGGAAAAAGGAAAAAAAAAAAGTAACTTAATCCAAATTCTGTGGCTACAGGTGTGTTTGGATGCCCGGGTTTGGATGGAATTGTGCTGTTGTAGACGCACAATACATGGAAAACAACGTTGGTGTTTGTTGTGGTAGCTGGGATTGAATTCCCGCCCTCAAAATTGAAATAGTGAGTTAGCTTGTTGTATGGTCCTAAAAAATCTCTGATTTGAGGGATACGCCCAGATTTGAAAATGACTAGAGCTCTGCAAGTGGTAGAATGATGACTATGCAGCTAGTGTGCTCACGCACCTCTTCCCCATTATAACGTAGTCCCAAACCCTTCCGTTCATTAGCTGCCATCTCTCATGAGATGTGAGTGACCATCGACTACCAGCTGCCTCCATTAATTACGGTATATATACTCTACTCTCCCTTTTGTACCTCCATTTATTTCCAACGCTTCATTGATTGGGGGAAGGACTCTGACTATCGATGTTACGATTACTTGGTGCATTACACTGGGCCTAACGGAGTGGAAAGATTTCTAGTGACGCTACCTCAACGGAATTCCTCTTACTCACTTCAGGTTCGTGTGCTTCGTCATCATCCCCATAATATAACAATAGCTATTACATGGACTGTGAGGATGGGGTATGTGGAGCTGACCATCAGTCAATTCAGAAGTCCACACCGTCCGTCGATTTGGACACGAATACGGTTGCCCTAAAATGAATGATACGTTTGATAGTAAAAAGACTCATTGGTTATTTTTTTGTTTTTTTGTTTTTTTTTTTTTTTTTTTTTTTGAATTCATTTTTTCCATTGATATTTACATGCGGTGGGAATAGAAAAGGTGAGACCTCCAATCCATCGAGTTGTTTGGGACCCCTGACTATGGGGCCTACTGTGCTGTCTATGACTACATGCACGCCGTCCATCTGTATTGAAAGCACATTTTGAAATTGTGATTTTCACACTACCGTTATATGTGGAGCTTAAAGTATAGCTAATGTCCTAAAGGGGGATGAATAGGACTTTATAAATTTCTTTGCCAATTAAAATTAAATTGTCTTCACAATATGATTTTCCAATTGTGCACATGCAAAGCATAAGATCCAAGGTAAAAGATCCTCCTATTATGATAGCTAATCTATGATGATGATGTAGGCTATGAGTTATGAGATGAATTAAGTGAAGTTTATAAGGAGATACAATAAAATCACTTGATCAAACAATTGATATTCATACTTATCCTAAACATTCAATTAAGCGTATAATGGAGAATATCTTGTAGGCATTTTCTCAAGCATTAGTATGCATTCAACAAGTCATTTATAGACTTCAATAATCAATCGAAATAATGAACAAGAAGCATTTACCACATTACACACGATGTATAGTAGTTCGACGATGAGTCTACTCCACTCCTAGCTAATCCACTCACCCCTTGAGTGACCGGATTTCACTATCACAATGGTTTTAAATGAGGTTCACCATAAACCTTTACAACCTACACAAGATTAACTCCTACACAAAGACTCCACTAATCCTACAAAAGGACAACGAACATATTCTCTCGTGTCGGAGGCCTACGCAAGGACTTCCCGAGTTTGGATCACAAACTCTAAATTCATCATACACAAGGACACGTCCTCCACAAGGACAACTCTACATAAGAGATAAACTTGGACTCTAATACTAAGAAATACTTAGCTAAATGAGCCCCTTGAAAATGCCTTTGTTGAAGAAGCTTTTACTTGCATGAATAGCTCCTTCTTTAGCTCCCTCAATCAGCAACCTTGCTTCAGATGTGGTTTTGTAGTGCCAAGGTGAGGGATAAAAAGTTGGGTGAACCTTCTATAGGATAGGGCTTTTGATGAAGACAGAAGGTTTCAGCTAGGGTTGTATTAATGGCCTTATAGACTAAGGATGTACCTATTTCGGATTAGGTCAAGGGCCATTAATGAAGGCTTGAGTTCATGTTTCAATTCGAGCTTTGAATGTTCATCAATGTTTTCCAACAATAAGGTTTGAACAATGAACTCAAGGGATAGAGCTTTAGGAAGAGGGGTTTTTGGCTATAAGAACTCACACTCTCAAAGCTCAACTCTCTTCTCCATCATCGACTAATGGAACTAGCAAGGGATTAAATAGCATGAATACAACGACTATAAAATGGTTGAAAAAATGGCTAGATCGATAGGCTGGAGTAGACTGTCGATAGGATCGAAGGAGCGTCCAGACATATAAGCAGATTGCTGGACAGAGAGCTTCGATAGGGTCGTCAATAGGGTCTACAAACTCATCAATAGGATTGACAAACTGTCCAGAGAATTTTCAGATCTAAACAGAGAGCTTCGATAGGGTCGACAGACTGTCCAGAGAATTTTCAGATTGCTGGATAGATGCTCGATATCATCGAGGCTTTCATCGATAGGGTTGAGGGACTGTCCAGAAAGATTTTTTAGTTGCTGGACTGATGCTCGATAGCATCGATAGGTCCATCAATAGGATCGATTAATCCTTTGATAGGATCAATGGTATGCTCGATAGGATCAATCATCCTAAAAATGTACTTTTTGTATCCTTTTTCTTTAAGTCTTTTGAACTCAAAACACTTAGGTCCAAGCTGATCATTTGGACATTCACTCTAGGTTATGAGAGGCTAAAGATCATACCTTTTAAGCATAAGCCAACTAGAGGATAAGGCTTAGATACTACATGGTCTAGGAGATGTTAAAGGTTAGGGTTCACCAAGGCACCATATTTACCTGTTTCCTCCATCCTTGATGCAGCTTGCCTTCTCATGTCTTTAGTTTTCATTTTCATTGGGCTCAACTGACTGACTGAAACATTGACTCACGTAATTGACAACAAGATGCACAAACAAGTGCACTAACAATCTCTCCCTTTGTCAATTACGTGACAAAATCTTAACCTACCAAAATAACACAAAATACATGTTCACGAGTCCAATGATATACAATGAATTAAAGGACTCGAGACATGGACTACAACTCATACTGCTGCTACTCCCCCTCAATTACTCCCCCTTACTCTAGCATATCCTTGTAATAAAAAAATCCTACAAAACAGATTTCATTTATTTTGGTGGGATTTATCTCTTCCCTTTTTTGTCAGTAATTGACAAAGAACCAATCTCATAGGGATATAACTCCCCCCCCCCCCCCCCCCCCCCCCCAATCAAATATACCAAGTAAGCACAGAGATACAATGGTTCAATGACATTAAGATCAAACTATTCAACACATACTAACATGGGATATAATAAAGGATCATTGCATCATTAAAATCATGGAATAAGCAGAACATGATCAATATAAGATATATCTTCCTAAGCACAGTTAATCATGCATAGAATGGTCATTCACATAATTTAACTAGTAAGCATCAATGACAAAAAATAAGATCATACAAAATGTTTAACTATGAAGTAATGATGATCATGGAAAATGGTCATACATAATATATACCAATTCAAGCATATGACTAAGGATATGATCATCTAGGATATAAACTTTAAAGTGAAGATGATCATCCAAATTATGGTCATTTAAAGATATTCAGAAAAACATAAATGAGCAATGCATAGATAAGCAATCATTAAGCATAAAATTTCAGCAAGATTATGCTAATCTATGTAGGATGAAAGTTTAGCTAATGATACTAAAAGCAACAGCTTAGGCTAAACTATCAAGGGTTAATGAGGCTAACAACCTCTAATATGCTCATATGCTCAAAGATGAGGCTAAAAACCTCTGATTTTCCTATTATGCACAAAACTTACATAGTTTGACAAAACATATGATATGCAATTAAGCAAGTTAAGTTAAACTACGTAAGCAGATCAAAAGGCTAAAACTCTCAAATACAATTATAAGTTCACAAATGAGGCTTACTCTTCAAATATAACCATGAAGCACAAAACCCAATGATAGTTAAGCAATAACATATGATACTAAGATGAAGGTAACTTAAAGCTTAACTATAAAGTGGAAATGTGGCTAAATTCCTCTGATTTAACTATAGAGCTCATGAAACTTAGTCATAGCAGATATACATTTGAACAATTAATCCATAGGGCATATAGCCCAAGCAACCAACCTCCCCTATTGGCATGTATATCGAGACCAATTATCTAAAACATATCTTGCCCAAACATAAAACCTATGTCAATAGATATTTTATCATAATCATAAGTCTAAGGGCTTACTACCCAAACCATCCAACATTCCATCATTAGATATATCAATCATGTACATAAACTCATATGGGCGATTATCATTAGCAAGATTAGGTTCAAATTGGCTATCTTTGATTTTTAAGTCTTAACGTTCAGATCTAACTTTACAAAGTTCGTAATCAAGACCGGAATATCTCCCCAAAGTTCCAAGGAAATTGGACTTAAGTTTTTCGATTCTAATATAAGGGAGAAATTTTCAAATTTGTCGTTTTCTAGCTCATTAACCAATCGAATCTAATCTTCATTAGCCAAACCAATCCTTTTAATATTTTCATAAATTAATCATAGAGTTGGTCAGTAGCAATTTTAGAAACAACTCCTCCATCTTCATCTTTTTCTTCATAATTGGAGGATGTTTCTCTTCAATACTCAAAGTGTTATGGTCAAATGCTTTCTCCCAAATTTATAGATGTCTGTCACGCCCCAAATTCGGTTCTCGACATCCATTCGCCGTAACCCGAATTCAGAGGTGGCAGCCTCCATAGTACCCCGATCTTGGATCCTAACCCCACACGCCAGGTCCCGATCCTGGGATACCACAAGGAGGATTTTAGGGTCTGAATTTCTTTTTGAAACATGAGCATCACCATATAATTACCATAAAAAACAAACACAATATTTCCACTAACTCATTTCGTTACATATAGAACTGAAAGGTAAATACACAATGCGTAAATATACAAACTGTGCACAATCCGACACCTCCTGCTATTGCACTCCTAACTCCAACTCAACGTTGCTGATACACTCTGGTATAACCTGCAGCGTAACAAACCCGCATAAGCTTCGAACGAAGCTTTGTGAGTGCGTGTGTGCGTGCGCAATGCGTATGACAAGCATGATAAATATCAGAGAAATTTAAACCAAAACTTAGCCTAATTAGGCTACATGATCATGTGATGTGAATAACCAGTGTACCATGGCTATGCAAGCATGTAATACATATAACTAGCTTACCATGGCGATGTAAGCGTGCAATACAGGTAACCAGCCTACCAAGGCTATATACTCATACTATGCAATGACCTACAGGGCCTAATGTCACATACAATGATCCAATGCATGTATGCAAATCACCACCTCTCAGTACAGTGGTCGAGAGTCATAACGCGATCGCCTAAGCAATTCAGGACTCGGAACTGGTAGCTCGCCCAGTGTGGTAGCTCGCCCAGGCTTACAGCCCCGCCCACGTCAGGACCGTCCAATACCATACAGTGATACCAATACCATCTCTGAAATGGAACATTACCAGGGTCTCACAGACCTCACTACTCACCAGTAGAATGCCAAAGCCTATCTGGTGCAATAACGGACCTACTCACAGGTGGTCAAACTCAACCCACTTTGCTAACACTCTTCCGGCAGGTTAGGTCAGACCTCCTTCCAAACTGACCACGTGCAGTGGAAAACACCGCCGTTTGATATTCGGCATACTGATGTATGATTAAACCACCCGGTCCTTGAATGGAGCACCCACCTTGGTACCAATGGGATCAGGGACTTTCACTCAGGGATATCTTTGGCATCCAGTTTAAAGATCACATATTTTCGGTGTTCTGCAAACCACGATAGAGTTGTGGTTGCAACATAGTAACCATGCTATGCGCGGCACAAGCAGACGGTGCAAAATGCAATCATGCTTACAAACGTCGGACGACATGCCCGTGCAAGTCTCCAAAGAGCACTATAAAACTATAGGGTCTCAAATACAATGTCACCGTCAACTGGTAATGAACTACACGACAATCGCGGCCGTTATGGCCGGTTGATACAAGACAATCAGATGAGCCAAGCATTCATGATGCATGAGCCAAGCATACAGTATGAGTGCCAACAAGTAGTTAATCTACCACGATGGCAATAAATCAATCTAGTCCAACCTATTTGAGATATGATTAAGATGAGGGGACACATATGAATGATCGAGTCATAGTGCGGGATGTCGCTAGTCAGGGAATCTCGCACCAAGGGCTACAAGGTATGCTAAGTTATTCCTACCATACAGTGTAAGTCAGGATGATAGATTCTTGTCCTCGAATAGTCCCATACCTATTGGAGAGGTTTGCGATAGAGAGCATGTGAATTACATTTGCGCGACTACATCTCGAATGCTTTATGAATGCATTTATGCCCTAGTGGTCCCCAACTAACAATGGTGATTCAAGATGCATACACATTACACATGCATGGTAGTCGTCGAAGCATATAGTATATAGATCGCATAGGGATATTCCAAACAACACTACATGTGGGAACAGATATACTAAAAACAGCATAAAAAGATAATTCACTTATAACACAAGCAAACTTAAAGAGATAGGACCCGAGATGGATGGTATACAACAACACAAATGGTCCAACAATTGAACGATGTAGATCAACCTTCAACACTCAGATAACCCAAATGGAAAGAAAATGATTGAATACACTACCGACACATCAAAGGTAGAACCTACTTGAGCGGCAAGAGTAGAATACCCAAAATCATGCCGAGAGCCATAATCATGTAGTACAGTAAGATAAACACAATGAATGGTCCGTAAAAGGAATGTCATAGAACGGGTTGCAAGATAGACAGGTCATGATAGAGAATCATAAATGGTAGGGTAATATGAGATATATGGTCAATACGATGAGGTCCAAAAAAGGACGACAGGTCTAACCTCATACTGCAAGATAGGCTCCATATAATGGATGGCCTACATGACATACTAACGTCGAGGATGAGCCCTACACTCGTTCTAAAGGTAAACGGACAGTGTGGATGGGATATACACGATATGGTGGTCTTTAATAGTTAGGTACAAGGGTAGGAGGGGTGAGTCATATGAGTATACAACAAGCTGAGTTACGAGGATCAATCAACATGGTGAGTCAACAAGGTGAGTCAATAAGGCAGGTTGATAAGGCCGGTCAACACGGTGAGTTAACAAGGTGAATTGACAAGACGGTTCAACAGGGTGAGTTTAAGAAAGTAGCCCTATGACTTGGATCGAGCGAACTTTAGGGATGACCTTTCAATAAGGGTTTACACAACTAATCATCTAGGTGGATCCACGGGATGGACAACGCGGTCACTCGAACACGCACACTAAGGTGGTCCCAAGGCCATCATGTACATAACATGCTAGGGTTCATTCACTTGGAGGGTTTTCATTAAGCCCAACGATAAGTCTGTCTGACTTGGGACATCTGGATAAAATATATACACTAAGGTGGGCCCTGCCTATAGGTTAGATAACAAATAAACATTATCGTAGGATCTAGGAAGTTTCAGTGGTAGGCATTCAATCCCACCATTTCCTACGTGTGGCCCACCCAAAACTGGGCCCACACCCCTGCCAAGAAGAACTATAAGGTATACCCAACATTCATCAAGGTGGGACCCAAAGTTGGGCCCCATCACCTTTAGTTGGATGGATAAATAAACATTACAATGGCCCCAAGGAAGGTTTCAAAGGTGGGCATCAATGACCACAGTTTCCTACAATGTGGTCCACCAGAGCTTTGGATTGCCTCATCTTTTCTTGGAGGGCCCAGGACTAAAATAATATGGAAAAACAGATGGGCGGCATAGATAAAACAGATACTCCACAGTGGGACCCATGGGGTGGGCCACATGCTGGGTCAGCGTGCCCAAGCACACTGCCTCCTGTGGTGCCCAGTTGGGGTCCAAGAAGTTTTGAATCAAGTGGGTATTTGTGTTTTCTCCTTCATCCATATCCATGTGATCTTATGAACAGGTTGGATGACAAATAAACATCACTGTAGAGCCTGGGAAGCTTTCAACGGTGGAAATCATTATTCCCACTGTTTCCCATGGCATGGCCCACTTGACATTTGGATATGCTTAAATTTTGGGCTCAGCCACTAAAATGAGCTGGAAAAACATATGGACGGAATAGATAAAGCACATACATTCTAGGTGGGTCCCACTGAGTTTACGATCAAGCTGATATTTTTGTTTTCCCTTCTTCCACACGTGTGTGGACTTATGAACACGTTGGATCTCAAATAAACATCGTGGCGGGCCGTAGGAAGGTTTCAACGGTAGGGTCACTGTCCCTACTGTTTCTTTGGTAGGGTTCTCTTTAGATTTGGATCTGTCTCATTCTTAAAACCATGCCCTAAAATGATCTCTCCAAATGGATGGACGATGTGGATGGTACATCATAGTGGGTCCCACGAGTGGGCCACCCACTGGGCAGCCAAGGGCCAGCGTTGCTGACGTTGTGGGTGGCCAACGTGTGGACGCTGCCTCCCTCTTCCCCCCTTTTTTTTTCTTTTTTCTTTTTTTGTTTTTGTGCTGTTACTGTCTTCATCAAGTGGGGCCCACATGAGGACAATCCACTTCATCCATTATACAGACGACCCTATGGTTGACCCAATAGGTACAATTTTATACAGGTTTCGTAGCATACATACGTCACAGTGGGCCTTAGAATGTTTCCAACAACAGAGAATCTTTCCTTTGGTATGGCCCACTTGAGGTTTGGATCTCTCACATTTTTGGTCCCTTGGCCTAAAATGATATGGAGAGACAGATGAACGGAGTGGATATAATATACACATCATGGTGGGACCCACAGGGTGGGCCACCTAGGGCACCAAGAGCCCAACGTCCGTGGACGCTGGGTTCTCCTAGCGTCAGAGACGCTGCGCCCCTCTTCTTTCTTTTTTTGTTTTTTTATTTTTTATTTTCATGGTTTTTGTCCAGTGGGGCCCACAAGGGGACGATCCACTCCATCTATCAAATTCCCCAGCTTGTGGGGGACCCAATGAGCCCTATATTGGGTGTATGATACGGCCCACAGACATCAAGGTGGGCCAAACAAATTCACAGCAGTAGGCTTCCTTTTCCCCACTGTTTCATGTGGTGCGGTCCGCTTAAGATTTGGATCTGGTTCAAACTTGGGCCCTGGCCCTAAAATGGACTGGAGAAACAGATGGACGGCGTGGATGGAACACAAACATCAAGGTGGGTCCCACGAGTGGGGACCCATTCAGCCACACTGACGCTGGACGCTGGACAGTTCCAGCGTCCCTGACGCTGTGAGCGTCCAGCGTCTGGTCGTTTCTTTTTTTTTCTTTTTCTTTTTTTCTTATATTTATCAAGTGGGGCCCACTTGGGAAAGATCCACTCCATTCATCAGGTTCCCCAGATCATGAGGAACCCATAGAGTCCAATATTGGACAGGTGAAAACGTTTACAAACATCACGGTGGGCCCAAGAAGTTTCGACAGTGGGCATCATTATTTCCACTGTTTTCTATGGTGTGGTCCACCTGAGATCTTGATCTTCATCATTTTTGGTGTCCAGCCATAAAATAGGCTGGAGAAATAGACGGACGGTGTTGATTAAATCCATACATCAAAGTGGGTCCCACAAGTGGGGCCCATGGTCAACACCCAAAAGGGCTTTAGCCCAGGCGCTACTGGGCAGCAGCGTCCTCTGGACGCTGTCTGTCCAGCGGTCAACTTCTCCTCTTTTTTTTTATTATTATTATCATAGGTATGTGAGGCCCATTCATGGATGATCCAATCCATCCATCTAGTTGTCCATCACACGGTGGGCCCAAAAAAGGAAAATGAAAGGTAAATAAGGAAAAATGGGGAGTTTATGTCCCCCTTGCACTCACAATGATGGTTGGACGGTTGGATGAGGTTGGATTGACAATCCGACGATCCGGACGGTGATCGGGGTCCTCCAAGCTTTGATCTCCTCTCTTAATCTCTTCTAACTTCCCACACAACTCCCTCAAATTTCTCTCTCTCTCTCTCTCTCTCTCTCTCTCTCTCTCTCTCTCTTCTTAGTCTTCTCTCTCTCTCTCTCTCTCTCTCTCTCTCTCCTTACTTGGAAATACTATGAACGAGAGATTGCTTGGGGTGTTTGAGGGGGGGGGGGGGGGGGGGGGGGAGGGGGGTTCTTAGGAATGTAGTGATGATGGCTAGCATGGGAGAGGGCATGGGAGGTATGGTTTATATTGACTTTGGAGGTGAGAGAGGGATGGGGTGGGTATGGTGTGTGTAGACTACGATGATGAGAGGGGTATGGGTGAGGTTGAGGGTGATTGATTTGATTGATTTGACATATTCTTGGGATTTGTGCAAGTGGGGCCCACACCATGCATATGTAGCATGGCCCACCTTGATTGCGCACAAGTATGCATCTTTCAAACTAAGCAAGGGTACAAGTCTTAGGTTGTTGCGGTACTAAATCAGGGTCGTGATAAGAGATCGTCGATTTGGTCAGTTTGGGATGTACCAACATCGGAAACTAAATGTACGTTCGGTTAATCAGGGTACGGGTCTTACAGATGTAGGTGTTCGCTCGCCTCAAGTGTAAGGCTGCAATGTAGTAATAAAACTTGGTAAGACCGAGGTCGATCCACATGAAATTGGAAAACAGGTTCCAACTTATTCCAGCAACTCAATTTCGCAGTAAATAAGAGATTCAATTGAGAATTCTATATTAAAATAGTAACTTAATGAAAACAGTAGTTTAAAGGCACTAAGGCATTCAAGGATCCACTTGTAGCAATCCCATGTCAATCCAATCAATCCAAGCAAAATACACAACTAGATTTGAAGTCCTATCTCTCATCTAGTTGGAAAATAAAACATTAAACACACTTAGTCCCACTCAAGTTGAACTTCCAAGTTCTAGTCCCATTCAACAATGTAGAATTCAAAATCATAGCCTTTGGAGTAACAGTCATGCCTATGGACTATGGCCTGCTCAAGGATTACTATAATTCGAATCTAAACAAGCACAATATGATAATCTTAGAGAATTGCAAGGAATCCATGTCCGAAGCACATGAACTCTTATAAAACATCTCAAACTATCAACTTTTAAGAACTAGATTAAGTAAAAATCCAAACTTGAAGTAGAGTTACTTGAATTAAATTGAATCAAACATGAAATCGGCAACAAGCTTCACCTCTCAGCCTTAGCTGAAAGATTCTAGCCGAGCATTGTCATACTACACTAGAACTCAAATAAGAAAAACATAAAACCTAGAAAAACCAGAGTTTAGAGGGTTGTAGACGCTCCACGACGACTTCCTTCCTCTCCCACGACGTCCCTTAGCTTCTATGATACCTTAGGAAGAAGCCTAGGTGTCCTTTTATAGTATAGTGCGGAAGGTTTCGGATTGCGCAAGAAATCCCGGACTGCGCAGAGAAAATCAGAGCTTCACGGACAAGCCCTGTTATGCAGACGACCGGTCGCACGATCGGTCTAAGCTCTTGGACGACCGGTCGCATGACCGGTCTCAAAACAGCAAAAACAGTCCAGCGAGTTTTGCTGAAATCCGATATTTAAATTTTAATTCAAGGACCGGTCGGACGACCGGTCTAAGCGGGGGGCGACCGGTCGCACGACCAGTTGTGGATAGTCCAGCAAGCCTTGCAATGTGATCTTCTTTTGTTGAGTAGTCGGACCGGTCGGACGACCGGTCCTGGCTATGGACGACCGGTCTTGGCTACTTTTTCCTGCTTTCTTCTTTGGCTTCTTTCTTCCTTTCTTCTCCTCTCTTTCTACTTTCTTTAGTCCCTCTTCAACCTTCATCCAATGGCTTCAAATGGCTCTTTTTAGTCTCCAATTGGGTGAAGTTTGCTCTCATTCCTACAATCATAAAACATGCATTAGATGGGCCTTTTAAGCATGCAAACCATGCATATAATGCGATGAAATGGGCAATGTAATGTATAAATTGGAGGTTCAACAGTAGGGAGAGAAGGGTGTTGAAGATTGTCAAGGTTTGCAAGATTTCTCGGTCTTCATTACTACGGGATTTAGAATCTAATTATTCTGTTTTGCTACCATATCTTTCTTGAAAAGATTTTAAATTTTGAGAGTATATAAAGTGGTAGCTAGACCATAACCCAAACAAATGTGGCAATGAGATTTAATTGAAGAATATACCTATATTTGCGTATGCCACAATATCAAAATAAATCATCTCAAGCATAACGATAAACAAATAATAGCATATGAGATGGCTAACTAAAGAACTCAAGATTATTTATACTAAGTATGCATACAAAGATGAGTTTAGTAGCTAGAAAATGTTTAAAGAGGCTAGATTTCCTCAAATTTACCTATAAAGCACAATTAACAAAATTTTCTCAGTAAGTTTAAACTATTAAGCTCTAAATGATATTCAATCAATTCAAGATATACAAACTTAGCTGAGAATGTCACATACTACAAATGAAGCATGCAACATATATATAGTCACAAATGAATTTTAACTATGGAGTAAAATTGACCACAATAGGGATTAGCAAAGTAGACAATCAATCCAAGCTAATCCAAAAGCAATTAGTTCAACAATCAAAATGATATGAGTACGATACACAAGAGTTAGACTAATCAAAAGAGAATGATGCTTAATCCTCAAATTTACCAATATGCACATGTGGCCAACTAGCAGACTATCAATGGTAGCCTCCCATGGATTTCCTAAAATCCAAGGGTCTAAAAATATCAACTAGTTGTCTCATTTTGGTTGGCGTATAATTTTGTCTTTGGGTATCAGATTTACTAATTTGATTACCGAAGACCTTATGTTTGCCCTTAATCATTTGATTTACCTGTTTATTCATTTGGAAAACTTGCTTAAACATCATCCCCACATAATCATATACTTTTGGAGGGGAATGAAGCTTCTTCTTCTTGCCAACCTTGGGAAACTTTTCCTCCTTAGATTTGGTTGAGTTCTTCTCAAACCTTGGTGCCTTCCCATGTTGGTTCTTCTTTTCTAGAATCACTTTCTCAGTCATATTTGATTTTTCTATTTGAGAGCGGATTGTTGTGAATGGCAGTCTGTTAGCTATTGGGCAGTCAAATTTGAAATGTCCCGCCTCTCCACAGAAGTGACATGAAAGAGCCGACTTGGGTTTACTCCCAAGTAACGAAGAATCAACCTCCACAAATATCAGAGGTGGGATTTTCTTGATATATTTGTAACCCCATTTTTCTCCCAACACCTTACCATTTTCAAAAGATTTACATATTTGAGCATGTTGGGTCTATTGGTCCTTGTTGTTATCGGTGTAGGTCTTTAGTTGGTTGACCTCAAGTTTTAGAGCTTGATTTTCCGTTTTAACTATATTTAGCTTAAGCTCAAGCTCTTCAACTCTCTTTAATGCCTCTCTCAACTCAATTTGCATATTTTCTTTTTCTTTTGCTAGAGAGATGTGGTCATTCTCCAACTGTTTCTTTCCTTTCTTCTCCTTATTGAGCTCTTTCATTACTTTTAGGCTTTCACAATAGAGCTCATTGTATGCTTCTTGAAGGTCATCATTATCATCATTTTCCTCTTCACTACTTGAGGATGTCTCATCATTACTCATATCCTCCCTCAAATTTATACTTACAATTCTTTCCGTAGGAGGAATAGACATAGATGAATCAGTTGTATAAGAATGATTTTCGTAAATAGATTCCAACAACTCCTAAGCTTTCTTTGCGGATTCGCAAGTAGATATTCTATTTTGTTCCTCTTGGGAGAGGCCACAACAGATTACATCAAGGGCTTTATCATTATTTATAGATTTAGCCCATTCTTCCCCACTCCATTTACTCTTATCTTTTGCAGTGGAAGATATCTTGCCTTTTCTTTTATTTTGAACCATAGGGATTGGCCAACTTTTTTTTATTACGTCCCATATAGATGGATCAAGTGACATCAAATAAATTCTCATTTTAGCCTTCCAAAATAAGAAATCGGAATCGTTAAAACATGGAGGACTAGAAATCAAACTCTCATCGAAGTTAGACATACTTACAAGCTCTCTTAGATCGACCTTAAGGCGGTTAAGCTCTTGAAGAGGAACCCGCTTTGATACCAATTGAAATTGCGGTTTTCACACTACCACTATATGTGGAGCTTAAAGTATGGCTAATGTCCTAAAGGGGGATGACTAGGACTTTATAAATTTCTTTGCCAATTAAAACTAAATTGTCTTCATAATATGATTTTCCAATTGTGTACATGCAAGGCATAAGATCCAAGGTAAAAGATCCTCCTATTATGATAGTTAATCTATGATGATGATGTAGACTATGAGTTATGAGATGAATTAAGTGACGTCTACAAGGAGATACAATAAAAGCATTTGATCAAAAAATTGATATTCATACTTATCCTAACCATTCAGTTAAGCATACAATGGAGAATATCATGTAGGCATTTTCTCAAGCATTAATGTGCATTCAACAAGTTATTTATAGACTTCAGCAATCAATCGAAATAATGGACAAGAAGCATTCACCACATTGCACACGATGTATAGTGGTTCGATGATGAGTCTACTCCACTCCCGACTAATCCACTCACCCCTTGAGTGGCGGATTTCACTATCACAATGGTTTTAAATGAGGTTCACCATAAACCTTTACAACCTACACAAGGTTAACTCCTACACAAGGACTCCACTAATCCTACACAAAGACAACGCATGTATTCTCCCGTGTCGAAGGTTTACGCAAAGACTTCCTGAGTTTGGATCACAAACTCTAACTTCGTCCAATGTTGAACCTCTAATTTATACATTTACTAACCCATTACATCACATTATGTGCATGGTTTGCACACTTACAAGACCCATCTAATACATGATTTGTGATTGTAGGAATGAGATGGTGATTTCACTGATTCAAAGCTACAAAGAGCATTTTACAGGCATTAAAGATCAAGGAACCGAGTGCCAAAGGATAGAAGAAAGAAGCAAGGGAGAAAGAGAAAGAACGAAGAAGAAGTACAAAACAGACAGCACTGAAGATCGGTCGTTCGACCGGTCCGCAATTCAACAGTGACCCCCATTCACTAGATCGAGACAGAACGGTCGCGAGCACTTAACAGAAAGGGGGAGGAATTTTAAAAAACTCACTGGACAGTTTTTTACGTTTTATGACCGGTCGTGCGACCGGTCGTCCATGAGCTTAGACCGTTTGTCCGACCAGTCGTTTGCGTAACAAAGCTTGTTCTACAAGCTCCGATTTTCTCTGCGCAACTCTATGATTCCTTGCGCAATCTGGAATCTTCCGCACTATTCTGTAAAAGGGTACCTAGGGCTTCATCTAAAGGAATCCTATAAGAGATTGGAGGTCCTGGGAAGTGAAGGAGCGCACTGTGGAGCGTCCACAACTCTGTCAAATCTGGTTTTTCTAGTTTTTATATTTTTTTATTGAGCTCTAGTTGTAGTATGACAATGCTCGGCTAGAATCTCTCTGCTAGGGCTGAGAAGTGAAGCTTGTAGCCAATTTCATGTTTAATTCAGTTTGATTTAGTACTTTCACTTTAAGTTTGTATTTTGAATGTTCTAGTTCGAATAACGTTGATATTTTTAGAAGTTTTATGAGAGTTCATGTGCTCCGGACATGGATTCCTTGTAATTCTCTGAGATTATCATGTTTTGCTTTATTAGATTTGAATTATGGTAACCCTTGAGCATGCCATAGTCCATAGGCATGGTTGTTACTCCGAAGGCTATGATTTTGAATGCTATGTGATTGAATAGGACTAGAACTTGAAAGTTCAACTTAAGTGGGATTGAATGTGCTTCAATGCTTTATCTTTCAACTAGATGAGAGATAGAACTTCGAATTTAGTTGTGTTTTATCCTTGGATTGATTGGATTGATATGGGATTGCTACAAGTGGATCCTTGAAAGCCTTAGTTTCCTTTAAATTACTGAATTTCCTAAGTTACTGTTTTGAGTTAGTTTTCTTAATTGAATCTCAAATTGTTCCAATTAAAGTTACTGGAATACTTTAGAACTATTTTTCTAATTTCCTGTAGATCGTCCTCGATCTTACTGAGAATTATTACTACATCGCAGCTTTGCACTTGAGGCGAGTGTTGAGCTCTTAATTGTGCATATTTTAACCCCAATTCATCATTCATTATGCACGGTTTACATGTTTAAAGGACTATTCTAATGCATGATTTGTGATTGTAGGAACAAGAGGGAGATTTCACAAATTGAAGACTAAATAGAGCTCTTTATGAGTATGGAAGACCATTGGATCAAGCATAAAGAGAGAAGAAAGCAAGGAAAGAAAAGAAAAGAAAGAAAAAAAAGAAAGAAAGAAAGAAAACATCAAGAAGAAGTAGCTAGACCGGTCAAGACCGGTCGGCTATAGCTGCTGGACTAATGCAGAACAGAGCCCGACCGGTCAAGACCGGTCGGCCAAGCCAGTCCGACCGGTCCAGACCGGTCAGCCATGCGTAGCAGGCTGTTTCTATTTTGGGATTCCGAAATCTTCTGCGCAAGTGCGTAACTTTACGCGAAATCTGGAACTTTCTTGCGTAAAGGACACCTCCAAGCTATAAAAGGACGTCTTCCCTTCATACCAAAGCATGGTAGGACGTGGGGATTGCTTAGGAGACGGATTCTACTTCGAATTTCTAGTTTTCTTCCTGTTTTAGTTATTTTTTATGTTTTTAGAGGCTTCTAGTTCAAGAATGTTAGAGATGAACTAAAACCTCTTAGCTAGGGCTAAGAGGTGAAGCTTTTGATTCGTTTTTGATGGATTGATGCAACCTAGGTTTCCTTTTTATGATTTAATTGATGAATTTTAGTTAATGTGAGTTTGAATCAAGTACTATTTTGGTCTTTACTTTGATCTCTTGATGACTCCGGGCTCATGTGATCCTTAGTGATCCTAACTTAGTATCTTAGCTTTTGAGCATTGTTTATGCTTGTGTAGTTCATTGATCTACCATCGACTCCGGGCATGGTAGACGCTTTGATTGCCTTGTGTACAATGGCCTGATTTTCATGTGGGAACTCATTCAACTAAAGTTCTTATCTTTTGTTGTATAATCCGGAATAGTTGTTTGTTGATTGATTTTGATTTAATTAGAGTTCTAATCATGAGTTGTAATCAGGTCTAGTGACAGGATTTGGTGAAAGCTATGATTATGAATCTCAACTAGATTGGAAAGAGGCTTGGCCTACACAATTGAGTGTGCCCAAGGCCTGAGCATGGTTGTGGGAATCAAATCAATGAATAAGCACTTATTTTGGATAATTGTTGATTTAACCGCTCTATATTCCGATCGGATAGAGATATGAATTCGATTCCGATTGAGTTATGAGAGACCTAGTTGTGTTGATGCATTGAAACTTATCAAAAGTGGATCCTTGGCGCTCTAGTGCCTTTTTAGATTGAAATTACCTTAACCATTCACTGTTTAAACCCAAATCCCTATTTTCCAGTTTTAGTTCTTAATAGGATCTTAATTACTAGTTGTTTTAGACAAATTCAGAAGATACCCATACATAAATCTCTGTGGGAACGATACTCGGTCTTTCCGAATTATTACTACTTCGTAACCCTACACTTGGGGAAGTGAACAGCGAGCGAACAAGTTTTTGGCGCCGCTGCCGGGGCATTTAGATAAACGGTTCTAGATTGCTTTAGTGGCTGTAGAAGTATATAAGTTTTTTTTTTCCTAGGACTAACAAGTTGTTTTGTTTTGTAGGAATTCTTCCATAGTTCAAGCGGATCGGGTAATATCCTTCTAACTTAGTACTTTTTATAGATTTTTCAATTTTCAGATTTTTATTAAATTTTGTTTTAGGACTTAGGAGTAGTTTAGATCTTAGTTGTGTGGTTTATGTCCCGTTGGGAACGTGACCACAGCAATCGTCTCCAATCTGAAGGTGGTCTAGTTGGACCATTATCGGTCTATAGATGAGTCCGAAAATACCAAGAGCTTTGTGATAGTTTGGGGAGTATGGATCAATCACCTTTAAGGAATCCTCCCCCTACCCCAACTACAAACGCAAATCAAGAGGGAGTAGGAGAGAATGAGGTACACAATGTTCCTCCAATGTGATCTTTAGGGGACTACCTACAACCGGCCTGTACAACTACACCCTCGTGTGTGGTCTTACCACCAACCGGGGGAAACATTGATATAAAGCCAGGTGTGATTCAACTTTTGCCAAAGTTCCATGGGCTAGACTCTGAGAGCTCATACCTACACTTAAAGGAATTTGAAGAAGTGGTGGCTACTTTGCAATATGCTAATGTTTCAGAAGATGCCATTAAACTTAAACTTTTACCCTTTTCATTGAAAGAAAGAGCCAAGAGTTGGCTCCACTCTCTTAGACCACATTCGATAGGGTCATGGAATGAGATGACCCAGGAATTCTTAAAAAAGTTCTTCCCGGCTCATAAAACAAACACCCTTCAAAGAGCCATAATGAACTTTTCGGTTAAAGAGAATGAGTCATTCTTTCAATGTTGGGAAAAGTTTAAGGACCTCCTACTTGCTTGTCCACATCACGGCTACGAAAGCTGGCGAATTATAAACTTCTTCAATGATGGATTAAGTTCCAACATGTGCCAATTCGTAGAAATGATGTGTAATGACGAGTTTATGAGTAAAAATCCAGATGAGGCTTGGAGTTACTTAGACATGTTGGCCGAGAATGCCCAATCATGGGATACTTCAGACAAATCCAGTAATCTCAAGCCTCCTCAACAAAAGGACAAAGGAGGCATCTACATCCTTAAAGAGGAAGATGACGTAAATGCAAGGCTAGCCAACCTCACAAGGAAGATCGATGCCATAGAACTTAGTAAGAGTAGAGTTTCAAAGTCCAATGAAGCTATTAAGAACATATGTGAAATTTGTGCCACTAATATATATGCTACACAAGATTGTCCTACAATTCCTACGTTTTAAGAGATGTTACAAGAACATGCAAATGCCACATATGGTTATCAACGGCCTTTTAATGGATCGGTGGGTAACACGTATAACTCTACTTGAAAGAATCACCCAAATTTTAGTTGGAAGAATAATCTCACGGGTAATCCTTCCAACTCTTAAGGAGGGCCACCCATGAAAAACATGGCCCCACCTCAATTCTCAATGGAGAATACTCTAAAGGCTTTTATGCAAGGGCAAATGCAAATCAATCAATCAAATCAGCAAATGTTTCAAGAGCTTAAAGTCTCGGTTGATGAGATTAAGGGACGCATGAATGCTAGGAAGGGACCTTTCCGGCCCAACCTCAGCCCAATCCAAAGCAAATACATGAAGTAAGCATCCCTAATCTTCCTAACCAACATGTGAAGCAAGCCAAATCTGTCACCACTCTTAGAAGTGGTAAGCAAATTGACAAATCTATTCCGGTGAAGGCCGACAAGCCTAATGATCCGGTAAATTCTGAGGATGAGGACGGATCTATCTCAGCCCCACAAGAAACGGAACGCGTTTATAAGCCTGTAGCACCATTCCCTTCGAGATTGGTTGCTCCAAAATCTTTCCCAAACTCTCATGATATTCTAGAGATTTTCAGACAAGTCAGATCAATATTCCATTGCTTGACGCTATTAAACAAATCCCGTCCTACGCCAAGTTTCTTAAGGACTTATGCACAACTAAATGCAAATACAATGTGCAGCAAAAAGCCTTTTTGAATGAGCAAGTGAGTGTCATTCTCACTCAAAAGACCCCCCCCCCCCCCCCAAAATTCAAGGATCCCGGTAGCCCCACAATTTCATGCATCATTGGTGACTACCGGATTGAACGTGCATTGCTACACTTGGGGGAAAGTGTAAATTTAATCACATACTCGGTATATGAGCAACTAGGTCTTGGTGAATTAAAACCAACCAAAACTATGTTACAACTCGTTGATAGATCCATCCGTGTACCAAGAGGGATAGTTGAGGATGTATTGGTCCAAGTCGATAAATTCTACTACCTGGTGGATTTCATCATTTTGGACACACAACTGGTTATGGATACTAACACTCAAATACCGATGATTTTAGGCCGCCCATTCCTGGCTACATCAAACGCAATTATCGATTGTCGGAATGGGGTAATGCAATTGTCCTTTGGAAACATGACATTGGAGGTGAATGTGTTCCATCTGGGAAAAAGGCATAGGGATGATGATGATGAGCTCTTCGAGGTAAACATGCTCGAATCTTTTGAAGAAGAAGAGCTCATCCAACTTGAACCACTAGAAAGCTTGGAGACATGCTTGACACATTTCGAGGATTCCAAAGACCCCATTATTAATGAAATTGTGCAAGCATTGAATAGTGAGAAATCGGTAGTTGGTACTAGCCGGTGGAGGCGCCAATTTGAAAGATTGCCACCAACCACATCAAGGCCTCTACCGTCCAACATCAAACCACCGAAGCTTGACCTTAAACCATTGTCATCCGAGCTGAAATATGTATATTTCGGTTAAGAAGAAAAGTTCCTGGTAGTCATCGCCTCTCACCTAGGAAAAGATCAAGAGCTCAAATTGATTAAGCTACTCAAAGAACATAGGGGAGCTATAGGATGGACAATAGCGGACCTCAAAGGGATAGATGCTTCGGTATGTACTCACTGTATACACCTCGAAGAGAACGTGAAAACGACTAAACAACCTCAAAGAAGGTTAAATCCAAATATGATGGAGGTTGTCAAAGCCGAGGTGTTAAAGTTACTAGATGTGGGTGTCATCTACCCCATCTCGGATAGCCAATGGGTGAGTCCTACCTAAGTTGTCCCTAAAAAGTCCGGTATTACCATCGTAGAAAATGCCAACAACAAGCTTATACCGACTAGAGTGACCACTAGTTGGCGTATGTGCATCGATTATCGGAAACTAAACATGGTCACTAGGAAGGACCACTTCCCTCTCCCATTCATGGATCAAATTTTGGAAAGGTTAGCGGGTCACTCATATTATTGCTTCCTAGATGGCTATTTCGGTTACAACCAAATTGAGATAGCCCCAGAAGACCAAGAGAAGAGCACCTTTACATGCCCATTTGGCACTTCGTATATCGAAGAATGCCATTTGGGCTATGTAATGCACCCGCCACATTCCAACGATGCATATTGAGTATTTTCTCAGACATGGTGGGTGAATTTCTTGAGGTATTCATGGATGATTTTTCTATTTTTTGTTGTACTTTTAAAGAGTGCCTTAATCATTTGAAGTTGGTCTTAACAAGGTGTGAGGAGAACAACCTTGTTTTAAAATGGGAGAAGTGTCATTTTATGGTACAAAGAGGAATAGTCCTTAGACATATCATCTCGTCCAATGGAATAGATGTAGACCAGGCTAAAATTGATATTATTTCCAACCTACCACCACCCAAGAGCATACGCAAGGTGCGGTCCTTCCTTGGACACGCCGATTTTTACAGAAGGTTCATTAAGGATTTCAGTCATATTTCAAGGCCCTTATGCAACCTTCTCCAAAAGGAGAACCAATTCGAGTGGAGTGCTGATTGTCAATTAGCTTTTTCAAAGCTAAAAGACATGTTGACAACCGCTCCTATTATGCAACCACCGAATTGGTCCATTCCTTTTGAGTTGATGTGTGATGTGAGTGATTATGCCATTGGGGCGGTGTTAGGACAAAGGAAGGACAAAGAGCCCCATGTTATCTACTATGTGAGTAGGACCCTGAACCCCACCCAAGTCAATTACTCGACTACGGAGAAGGAGCTCCTAGCCATTGTTTTTACCTTAGACAAGTTCAACACGTACTTTACAGGATCCAAGGTCATAGTTTACATGGACCATGCGGCGCTGAAATACCTTCTTTCTAAGAAGAATGCTAAGCCCCGTTTGCTTAGATGGATCATACTCCTTCAAGAATTCGACTTAGAGATCAAAGATAAGAAAGGAGTAGAGAACGTGGTGGCGGACCATCTATCCCGCCTAGTTTTACTGAGTTCCATTGACGAGTCACATATTGAGGACTCATTCCCTAATGAGCAACTCTTTGCTGCTATGCATCCACCATAGTATGCTGATATTACAAATTATCATTCCACAGGTGCGATGCCAACTTATTGGACTGTGCTGGATAAACGAAAGTTTCTAAGGGAAGTGCGCAAAATTTTCTAGGATGAACTTTTACTTTTAAATATTGCCTAGATCAAATTATTAGGAGATGTGTCCCTGATGATGAATATAATTATATCTTCTCCTTTTACCATGACCAAGCATGTGGGGGTCATTTTTCCACCAAGAAAACCACATCTAAAATTTTGTAGTGTGGTTTTTATTGGCCCACTCTATTTAAAGACACCCACGAGTGTTAAGTCAGATTTTGCAACAAGACCCACCGGTCGTTCACCTTCTCTCCAACAAGGATTTCTTCCGCCGGACCTGTAAGAAGATAGAAAGCAACTAGGGTTGGCTGGTGTCCAGCCGTTAGCCCTCCGATGCTTTAGTCAGGCAAAGCAAGAAGAAGAATATCCAAACAAAACGAGGCTAGAGATTGAATATTGTGTACCTCTCTCTTAATGGAGTCATCCCTTTATATAGATCTGAAGTGATCCAATCTGTTACGTAAGATATCGAGATCCCGCTGATTTCGTGGAATAAGATTCTTATCCTTAGATAGAGGAGTGATTTAGTCCAACAACTCATGCGTCAGTTACGTTCCTTGAGAGTAATCCCTTGAGATACGGAACCATTGAAGAAGATAAGCCGGAATCGGCCTATACGGGCTGCTGGAACTATTATACGAAGACTGTCCAAACCAAAAGCAAAGACTCATGACTGCACAGATGTCGGGAGCTGCTCGTGTCAGGAATACTCACATTCAGAAAGCACGACCCCTTTTGCCGAGCGTGAGCCGAGCTGCTCGCATCCAGGATATGCGACCCCTCCTGACGACCACGAGCCGAGCTGCTCGTATCCAGGATATGCGACCCCTCCTGACGACCACGAGCCGAGCTGCTCGCATCCAGGATATGCAACCCCTCCTGACGACCACGAGCCAAGCTGCTCGCATCGAGGAGATACGACCCATCCTGACGACCACGAGCCAAGCTGCTCGCATCCAGGATATGCGACCCCTCCTGACGACCACGAGCCAAGCTGCTCGCATCCAGGAGATGCGACCCATCCTGACGACCACGAGCCGAGCTGCTCGCATCCAGGAGATGCGACCCCTCCACAACTAATTTTGCCTATAACAGATGCCCCCCAAAACCCTTGGTATTGGGGAGAGCTATGCCAAGGGTTTTGTCTATATGTGGAGCTGGCGGGTAGAAGAAAATCGCTCATGATTCACTTAACGTGCTTCCGCATTTATGATGGCCAGCTTTTTCGCAGCTTTTCCAGCCGCCAGAAATGAGGCGTCGGGTGCCACGTGCCTTCGTAATTAATGCTAGCGCCCGTTCGTCTAGTGTGCCTGATGAGAAACTGCCGCGTGTCCAGCAAATCAAACGGGATGATTGCGTATAAATACCGGACTTAGAAAAAATTCCTTCATTTTCGAATTTTCTGCTATGGGGCTCTCTGCTTTCTTCTTCTTTTTTTTGCTTCTGGTGCAAAAAACTTCTGTTCTTCTTCCTTTGCTTCTGGTGCAAAAAACCTCTTCACAGAGGTAGTCCTTCTCCAACTTTCTCCCTTCATTTCTGCTCCCTTCATCTTTCTTTCTTGCTTTTCTATTTGTAATGGCGGGATCCTCCGATGAAGAGATTGTTCCCTTGGGAGATCATACCCCTGATTCTTTCGAATCCAACAATGCCAGAGTACCGGCGGGGAGATATTCCGCCTCCGGATATTCTTCCATTTTGACGGAGGAAAGACTCTCTAGCCTTAGAGAGACATATCGGGTCCCAGACTCTGTTTCGTTCAGATTACCTGGGAGAGGGGAGACAGCCGATGCACCGCCACCAGGGTGTGTGGCTTTTTACGAGTATTTTTTCAAAGTGGGCGTACGTCTTCCCCTTCACCCTTTCATACGAAATTTCCTCTGTCTCTACAAGATTGCCCCGGGCCAACTAATAGTAAATGGCTGGCGGGTACTTCTGAGTGCTTTCGTTCTTTGGAAGCAAGCGTGTAACGAGGAGTTAACCGCTGAGGAGTTTTTAAGGTTATTCCAGCTGAAGAAGGTGCCAGCTAGCGAAGGTTGGTACTACCTATGCTTCTGGCACCGGAATAACTTTATCTTGGGGAACCTTTCTTCCAACTGCCCGGGATGGAGAAAAAAGTGGTTCTACGTTTCTGGTAACTGGGAGTTCGAATTGGGCTCCGACCCCAAAGGCCATAACGTTAATCGCCATTTTGGCGAAGGTGGGTTAAGTGTTCGTTTATCTGTCCGAAAGAAATAATGCTTTTGCTCTATTGATGATTTAATCGTACCTTCTTTTTGTTCGTAGGAATCCCGACTGGTGTGAAGCCGAACCTGCGAGGACTCAACGAGAAGTTAGTTAGAGTCTACAAGCTTGCCGCGACCACACGCCACGTCAACGTCACACTAGAGCCTCGTCATCTCTGTGCAGCGGGTCTCATCTTCCGAGAGGAGATGACGAATGTTGGAGACAAGAGAGGTGCATTGGGGGTACTTCCCCGTCTGAAGGGCGCAGCCTCGAAGAGGCAAAAGAAAACCGCGGGGGGTCCTTCTAATGCACCTGCTCCTGCAGAGGGGTCGTCTCGCGGACCTCAACCACGTGGGGTAGCTTCGGGAGGGATTGCTACGACTTCTCGCACGACTGCGACCCCTCCGGTCAACGCGACCCCTCTATCCACCGTGCCCCCTCCGGCTGACCTGCCTCGTCAGCCAATCATCGAAGTAGCCGACAACTCGCCGAAAGGCGATCGAAGAGGAGGGGGACTCTCTCAAAGGGGAGCTACGTGCGAGCCGGCTATTGCTCGCGAATCGCTGACCCCCTCTCTGGGTACAGCGGGTGCTTGCGAGGCGAGCTCGAAGGAGATGGTGGTGGCCCAACCTTCTGGGTCGGAAACTTTTGTCATCCCACCGCACTTGCATCCCATATGCGAGTTCATGTTTGACAAAATAACTCCCAACTCCTTCGGAACTCTCCCCGAACCCAGCCCGGAAACCCTTTCATCAGATATCGAGGTGAGATTGTTGCAGGTAACCATCCTTACATTGTCTTACTTTTTCATATATATTTATTGATATGGCGGGCTACTCTAATTTTCCTTCTTTCTCACATTTTTTATAGAGCCTGGATCTCACGCTTCGAGTCAGATGTGACATCGAAGCAGCCCGCCGCAGCGTGGAAGATGCGGAGAAGAAGAAGAAGACGATGGAAGCAGAGGTCCAAGGGCGGGACCGCTTGGTGAAGGCTATGGAAGTTCAGATCGCCAAGCTAGATGAAGAGAAGAAGATTCTCCTCGTCAAAATCCAATCCCTGACTGAGCGCTTTCAGTCAGTGGACCTCCAAATCGCTAAGCTTCAAGAGCTTCATACTAAGAGCGAGAAGGAGAAGGAAATCTTCCGCCAGGACAAGATCCAGCTTGAAGGGCAGTTCAAGGACGCTAGGGCCAAGCTTGAGGAGGCCCAGCAGCGGCTTAACCAGCTAAAGGATGACTCCATCCACTGGGAAGAGGAGCGGGTGGCTCTCGTTCAGATGGTATCTGACGAGGGTCCTCGCGCCGTCCAGGAGTTTCGTACTTCTCCACTTTATGATGAAGAGCGATATGAAGCGTATATCGCTGGTCGCGATTTCGCGGTCAGAGTTATGCAGCAGATCGCTCCGACTTTTAATGTTGAGGAGTTCGATAATATGGCTTTCGAGGTCGCAGCTAGAGAACGAGCTGCTGCCGAGAATGAAGTCACCGGGGCTACAGACGTTGTTCCTGCTCCTGAAGCTGGTCCCGAAGCCGAGAGCCGCGAGCCTGCGCAAGATGAGGATGATCAACCTTGACCTCGACACCCTCCTATGTCATGTATTATATTTTTCTTTCTTTTTTTGTATGCTTTTGAGAAGAAATTTGTAGTGTCTTGACCTTTTGGTCACCATTTTAATGAACAACTATTTCTTCAGTGTTGCATATTCTCCTTCTCTTTCATTTTTGCTTTGTGTTGATCACATGTTGACTCATCAGAGGATGCGACTCCTTAATTCGAGCACGAGCTGCGCTGCTCGCAGTTAGGAGGTGCGACCCCTTATACGAGCACGAGCCAAGTTGCTCGCATTTAGGGCGTGCGACCCCTTTCATCGAGCACAAGCATCTAACTCATGAAAAAGTGAATTAGACTCAATCCGGGGGTCGTGTGACCGTGTCCGCGTTGAGATAGACTGATCTATCGATTGAGACTTTGATCCCACCAAGGGCGGAAGATTGGTCAAGAGAGCACGCATGCTCTCTTCGGGGCTATTTTTAATCCATAGAATGGAGAAGCAACTAACTAGTAATAGTTTCAATCCTACCAAGGGTAGGCAATTGGCCAAGAGGATGTGTGTATTCTCTTTGGAGCTATTCGAGTCCAAATAAATGGGATAGCGGCCAAAAGGTGGTTTTAGCCCTACCAAAGGTAGGCAATTGGTCAAGAGATGGTATGCACTCTCTTCAGGGCTATTCAGGTCCAAGTAAATGGAGTAGCGACCAAAAGATATCTTCAACTTTATTCATAAAATGTCGTTGTGAACTACATCGAATCTAGGGGAAGTATTGTAGCAAATGCTCCACGTGCCAAGGGCGACGCACGGGTCTGCCCTACATGTCTTCAAGATAATAGGTACCGGGTCGCACAATCTTAATAACTCGATAAGGGCCTTCCCAATTGGGATCCAGCGAACGAGCAGGAACTCCGAGTTTTTGCCTCAAGACCAAATCTCCGAGCTGGAAGGACCCAGGCCGAACCTTAGCATTTCGATAGCGGGCAATACGTTGTTGATATGCGGCTGCTCGTAATTGGGAGGCATTTCTTCGTTCTTCTAAGAGATCGAGGTGAAGTCGGAGGTTTTCCTGATTACCCGCAGGGTCATACTGCTCGATCCGATATGAAGGGACTAGAATTTCTACCGGTATTACCGCGTCGACACCAAATGCTAAGGAGAAAGGGGTTTCACCCGTTGATGTAGGAGTTGTAGTCCTATATGCCCATAATACCTCTGGTAAAAGTTCTGGCCATTCACCTTTGCATTCACCAAGCTTGGTCTTTAAGTGGTGCTTGATGATCTAATTCACTGCCTTGACCTGCCCATTCGCCTGAGGATGATATGGAGAAGTGCGGAGATTACGTATCTTCCATTTTTCACAAAATTCATCAAAGGCTGCGTTGTTGAACTGCGTTCCGTTGTCGGTAATTATAGTGTGAGGGAGTCCGAAACGGCATATGATATTTCTCCATATGAACTTGGTAGTTTGTTTCTCAGTAATCTTGGCTAATGGTTCTGCCTCGGCCCATTTGGTGAAGTAATCAACCGCCACAATTGCGAACTTATTTTGTCCCTTTCCCATGGGCAAGGGCCCAATGATATCGACCCCCCACTGAGCGAAAGGCCAAGGGCTATCAACTGGAGTCATCCGTTCGGATGGTACATGAGGTATAGGTGAATATCGTTGGCACTTGTCACATTTTTTAGAAAATTCAATTGCATTTGCTTTCATAGTGGGCCAATAATATCCTTGCCTCATCGCCTTGTATGCTAGGGATCGCCCCCTGGGGTGATTACCACATGCCCCCTGGTGTATCTCATCTAGAACACGAAGTGCTTCTTCTGGATGGAGACACCTTAAATAAGGCAAGGAGAAGCTTTTGAGTAATAATATTCCGTCTTGCAAGGTATACCTGGCAGCTCGAAGCCGAATTTATCTTGCAGCTTTCTTGTCGTCTGGTAGGTATCCGTCTCGGAGATAAAAGATGATAGGGTCCATCCAGCATGGAGATGATTGTATCGATATTACTTGCTCAAGAGTTGCTTGGTCGATACTCAGGTTCTGACGATGTTCGATGGGAATTGAAAGTAATAACTCGGATTCTGGTGCAGAGGCGAGCTTCGCCAGGGAATCGGCAAGTTGATTCTTCTCACGAGGGATATGAATTATTTCATAAGTCTTTAGTTTTGCGAGCAGGATGAGGACACGAGATTTGTATAAGGCCATCCTTTATTCTTTGGCCTCGAATTCACCGAGAACTTGGTTGACAATGAGTTGGGAGTCGCTATGAATCAGCAGATTCTGAATTGAAAGGACAATTGCTAGTTCGAGGCCAACTATCAGAGCCTCATATTCTGCTTCATTGTTTGAGACGCGAGAGTCGAAACGTAGAGCATATTGAAAATGCGACCCGTCGGGAGCCACTAAAATTAGGCCCACTCCGCTACCTCTGGCCCGCGACGACCCGTCCACGAAAAGTGACCAAGAAGGCTGGTCGTCGTTCGCGGCATTATCATCGGAAGAGTAGGTGAACTCGGCGATAAAGTCAGCCACGGCCTGGCCCTTAACTGCAGTCCTGGGGTAGAATGAGATATCGTGCTCGTTGATCTCGACCGCCCATTTAGTTAAGCGTCCGGAAGTCTCAGGTTTTTGAAGGACTTGCCGTAGCGGGTGATTTGTTGGTACTAGAATAGCGTGGGCTTGAAAGTATGGTCGCAGTTTTCGAGCTGCCGTGATTAAGGCCAGGGCCAGCTTTTCCATATCAGAATACCGAGTTTCTGCATCAACCATTGCTCGACTAATATAATAAACGGGCCTTTGCACTCCGGAATCTTCTCTTATTAAAGCGGCGCTAACGGCCGTAGAGGACACAGATAAATAAAGAATGAGTTGCTTATGTGCTACAGGTTTAGATAAAATGGGGGGTGCGCTCATGTATTGCTTCAATTGTTGAAAGGCTTCTTCACACTGTGGTGTCCATTTCCAATCAGACTTGGCCGTTGCACGAAGGAGTTTGAAGAATGGTAAGCATTTGTCAGACGCTCGCGAGATGAACATGTTCAACGATGCGATGCGACCAGCCAAACGTTGGACGTCCTTAAGAGTGGTCGGGGATTTCATCTCCAGCAATGCTTTAATTTTTTTCGGGATTTGCCTCAATTCCTCGCTGACCGACCATGAATCCGAGGAACTTTCCAGCAGATACCCCGAATGCACATTTTTCTGGATTCAACTTCATCTGATATTTCCTCATCAGATCGAACGCTTCTTGAAGATCAGGAAGATGATCATCTTCCACGATGCTTTTTACGAGCATGTCATCGACGTAAACTTCCATATTTCTGCCGATTTGGGCAGCGAATATTTTGTTGACGAGGCGCTGATAAGTGGCCCCTGCATTTTTAAGACCAAACGGCATTACCTGGTAGCAATATAATCCCCGATCTGTGATGAAGGCAGTATGTTGACTATCAGGTGGATGCATCATGATCTGGTTGTAACCAGAATAAGCATCCATAAAACTGAGCAGGGCGTGTCCAGCTGTTGAATCAACCAACTGGTCGATCCGCGGTGTCGGAAAGCTATCTTTGGGACATGCCTTGTTCAAATCTGAATAGTCGACGCACATTCTCCATTTGCCATTAGCTTTTCGGACGAGAACTACGTTCGCGACCCACTCTGGGTAATCAACCTCTTTTATGAAATTGACCGTGAGTAGCTTCTCGACTTCAGCTTTAATCGCCATTTGCCTTTCTACAGTGAAGGCACGTCGACGCTGTTGAACGGGTTTATGCTTCGGGTCAATATTGAGACGATGTGCGATGACATTGGGGTCGATGCCTGGCATATCTTTATGAGACCAAGCGAACACGTCCTGGTATTCGGTGAGAAAACGGACCAAATCTTCACGATGGACACTGGTTAAAGAGGATCCAATGTATATGACCCTGGACGGGTCGTCTTTAGTTAAATGAATCGCCACTGTTTCTTCCCCAGGAGTTCCTGATTGGAGAACGTTCTCTCTCGGATCCAGCGAGGTGTTGGTGGACAAGTTGGGTGAATCTTGTGCTATCTCCATAACGGGTGTCGCTTGAGCTTTCTTACGATCTTGTAGGGCTATCTGGTAGCAAGACCGAGCCTCCTTTTGATTTCCTCGCACAACCCCAACACCATTTGGGGTAGGGAACTTGACGCATAAATAGGATGGGTGTAAGGCTGCCCCAACCTTATTAAGCGATGGCTGCCCCAAAATGGCGTTATACGCTGATTTACAATCCACCACGAGGAAGTTCACGAAGATGGTAGTCTTCGCTGGACTTTCTCCAAAAGTAACTGGGAGATCAATGCTTCCTTCAGGTGTTACCACCTCACCTCCGAAGCCGACGAGAGGAGTCGAAACTGGTTTTAGTAGGCTTCTGGCGAGTGCCATTTTGTTGAAAGCCTCTAGATACAGAATATCCGCTGAGCTACCTGTATCCACCATAATTCGATGAGTCAGATAATTCGATACCTTTAATGCGACTACGATGGAGTCTTCGTGAGGGAAGTGAATTCCTGCCGCATCTTCGAGGGAGAAGGAAATTGGGAGATGGCTGGCCTTTGACGCGCTGGATGCCTGTTCCAGCCAATAAATATGATGGGGTTCTTTAGACGCCTTCCGAGAGTACGCTTTCCTTGAAGCTTGTGAGTCGCCCCCACAAGCTGGTCCTCCGACGATGGTGCGGATTTCTCCAATTGGCTCAGCGTCCTCTTGGGCAGTATGATGATGAGGCGGTTCCTTTTGGCGTGGTGAGGCTTTCGCCCTTTCTGGTGATCGATTTTTACGAGCGACATAATCCTGGAGATGGCCTTTTCGAATAAGGGCTTCAATGTGGTCTCGTAGAGAGATGCAATCCTGGGGTCTATGCCCGTGATCTTTGTGGAAGTAACAGAACTTACTCTTGTCTCTCTTTTCGGGATCGGATTTGATCTTTGCAGGCCACTTTACATATGGCTTGTGTTTAATCTCCATTAAAACCTTTTCATGAGACCGATTGAGAGGAGTGTAGTTATGATATTTACCAGAATAAGGCTTCTTGGGGGAACGATCGCGCTGATCACGACAATATTTTTTGTCTGCAGTAGAGGTTCCCTCCGGCTTGCGTTTCTTACCCTGTACTCCATGACGTGTCAATGCGACTTCTTCTGCATTGATATACTTCTGAGCTTTGGCTTGGAATTCTGCCATAGTTTTCGGTGGGCTTTTATCTAAGGTGAACCTGACTTTCTCGCCCGTTATTCCTGCTATGAGGGCTGTGAGATCTTTTTCTTCAGTATAACCTTCAGTTTGAACGGCTTCTGCAGTGAACCGTACTGTAAACTCCTTTATTGTCTCGCTATGCTGCTGTTTCAGATTCATTAGATGGGAGGCTGGCTTCTTAATGCGAATGCTTCCCATGAATTGAGAAAGGAATATCTCCAATAACTATGAAAAGGAGCTGATGGAATGAGGCTTTAGTCCCCGGAACCACGTACGGGCTGCTTCCTTCAATGTTAGGGAAAATGCCCTACACATGATTTCTGAGCCATGTCCTTCCAACTCCATAAGAGACATATATGTTTCCAGATGCTCAAGAGGATCACCGATACCTGTATACGGGGTGATAACAGGCGTTCGATACTTTCTAGGTAACGGTGCCCCCATAACCTCGCTGGTAAAGGGGGACTCGGATTGATGTATTGCCGCCATGACGGCAGATGGCCGATTTGCCTGATATTGCTGTTCCATGATGTCAAAACGATCATGGATTCTTTTGAGATCTCCTTCCCAGGGTAAGGTATAGCCTGATGTTTCGGCGGTAGAGCCTTGAGGTTGAGGTTGTCGAGACGAACTAGAATGTATAGAATGTGGAGACGGCGCAGGGTGATGGTTGCCGAGTGGTGTTCGGTTTGATGGAGGATGGTGTGGTTGAACCCGTGGTTCGTCCACAAAATGTCTGGAAGCCACCGGAATGGGTTGCGGTGGTAACTCTTCGGCGGATTGTCTCTGCGATTCAGGGAAATGCTGGTCAAGCCGATTCGACAGGGCCTGAACTCTGGCATTTAGAGTTAGAAGAGTATTTCCGAGGAAACGCAGGACATCATCTTGATTTCCAGAAGCCTCCAATAATGGGTTTGCTGATGGCATATTTGGGGCTCCCTGAAGGATATTCGTCGAAGTGGTTGGAAGGACAGGTACGGATTCCGTCTCATCGGGCGGAGGTGGTGCTTGCCTCGATGTGGAAGGATGAACACCCTTTTTAGGAGGCATCGAAGAAGGATTTTGATCAGTGATTGGAACGATTAACTTTGACGATTAAGTCGTTCCCACAGACGATGCCAAACTGTTAACGTTAGATTTTGCAACAGGACCCACCGGTCGTTCACCTTCTCTCCAACAAGGATTTCTTCCGCCGGACCTGTAAGAAGATAGAAAGCAACTAGGGGTGGCTGGTGTCCAGCCGTTAGCCCTCCGATGCTTAAGTCAGGCAAAGCAAGAAGAAGAATATCTAAACAAAACGAGGCTAGAGATTGAATATTGTGTACCTCTCTCTTAATGGAGTCATCCCTTTATATAGATCTGAAGTGATCCAATCTGTTACGTAAGATATCGAGATCCCGCTGATTTCGTGGAATAAGATTCTTATCCTTAGATAGAGGAGTGATTTAGTCCAACAACTCATGCGTTAGTTACGTTCCTTGAGAGTAATCCCTTGAGATACGAAACCATTGAAGAAGATAAGCCGGAATCGGCCTATACGGGCTGCTGGAACTATTATACGAAGACTGTCCAAACCAAAAGCAAAGACTCATGACTGTACAGATGTCGGGAGCTGCTCGTGTCAGGAATACTCGCATTCAGAAAGCACGACCCCTTTTGCCGAGCGCGAGCCGAGTTGCTCGCATCCAGGATATGCGACCCCTCCTGACGACCACGAGCCGAGCTGCTCGTATCCAGGATATGCGACCCCTCCTGACGACCACGAGCCGAGCTGCTCGCATCCAGGATATGCGACCCCTCCTGACGACCACGAGCCGAGCTGCTCGCATCCAGGATATGCGACCCCTCCTGACGACCACGAGCCGAGCTGCTGGCATCCAGGATATGCGACCCCTCCTGACGACCACGAGCCGAGCTGCTCGCATCCAGGAGATGCGACCCATCCTGACGACCACGAGCCGAGCTGCTCGCATCCAGGAGATGCGACCCCTCCACAACTAATTTTGCCTATAACAACGAGTTTTGCAAAGCATGCGAGCGCTGTCAAGAGCTAGGAGGATTGTCCCGTCGAAATATGATACCTCTTACCCCAATTCAACATCTTGAAGTCTTCGACTGTTGGGGCATCGATTTTATGGGACGATTCCCCTCATCTTTTGGACATGTTTATATATTGCTCGTCGTAGACTATGTGTCCAAGTGGATAGAGGTTACTCCATGTAGAACCAACGATCATTGTACGGTTCTAAAGCTCCTTAAAGAAAACATACTTTTCAGATTTGGAACGCCTCGAGCCATCATTAATGATGGCGGTTCTCACTTTTGTAATAGGCCTTTCGAAGCCTTAATGAAGAAATATGGCATTAGACATAAGGTGAGTACCCTGTACCACCCACAAACAAGTGGGTAAGCTGAAATTTTCAATCGAGAGATTAAACAAATTTTGGAAAAGACGGTGAGGCTGGATTGCATAGATTGGTCACTACGATTAAACGATGCTCTTTAGGCTCACCGTACCACTTACAAGACCCCCATTGGAATGTCCCCCTATAGACTTATCTATGGGAAAGCTTATCACTTGCCTGTGGAGATTGAACACAAAGCCTATTGGGCAATCCGGGCATTGAACTTTAACGTTGACAAGGCTAGCTCGCTTTGCAAACTCCAAATTAATGAGCTTGACGAGATCCGGAACGATGCTTATGAGAACTCAAGGATAATCAAGAGTAGGATGAAAGTATTCCATGACAAACGTATCTTCAAGAAATCTTTCCAGGAAGGTCAAAAAGTGCTTTTGATTACCTCTGCTGTTTGATTTTGCCATAAATCATATATTTAATCTTGCTATACGTGAATTTCTTTATAACTATGAATTATTTACGAATTTTGAAATTGTCATTTTCATTCCTCATGTTTAGAATATGAAAGTGGAATATGAATTTGAATGGTTACGATCACCTATATTTGATGGGACCTTAAACTGGTGGCCTTTGGAAGCGATTTATTGGAAAGATTCTTAATGGTGTCCTTAGATGGAATTGTTGGACTAAATGTTAAATGAGATGAGATATTGATTATGTCCCTAGTTGGACTCGTGTGGAAATATTTTGGAGAATTATTGTGATGAAATGCCACTAGTTGTAAGGGAATGTCATAATTGGTTTTGTTGTAAATTGGAATAATAATGGTTGGTTTAATCATACATATCATGGCACAGACGGGACGTGTGATGACGAGCCATATTACCGTCGGGTGATCTGGTTGCTGAGAGCACGTACCCTCGAGGTATTTTTGCTGGCTCTAGACCACCATAGAGTGTGTCATTCATTGAGAGCACGTACCTTTGGTATTTTGCTGGTGATGACCACTCGTGATATTGTGGGGCTAATGTGTGTCCTTAGTGACTTCCAGACCACTGGGTGAGGTCGATGTGTGTCCTTAGTGACTTTCGGATCACCAATTGATGGATTTGCATTGTGGGGCTGATGTGTGTCCTTAGTGACTTCCAGACCACATTTTCCAGCTGGATGTGCATCCCCAGGCTGAGGGACATGTGCATGCATTCATGCATTTAATAAAGACTGCATCATGGATGTTTTGTATATATTTTTTATTCTTCTTGATTAATGTGTTGGTGTGTAATCTGGAGGGGACCTCACACTGAGCTGGCCACTCATGCTGTTATATTTCAACTGTATAGTTGGTGAAGATGATTTGAATAATATACAGGTACTATTGGTGAGGAGTAGGATGATGAGATCAGGGATGACAATGCATTGCGTTTGTCCAAAGAAGAGTTGAATGTCTTTGCATTTTGACAATAGTTATTTAAATTGATTTACAATTGAGAATTATTTCATTACTGTATTCTAATTTACGTTGGATATATTTAGATTGTTTCCTTTCTGTATCTCGGAATAGATGTCGAGACATTTGGTTTGTATAATCTTTATGGGCACCACTTAGACTTATTGTCATATATGTTATATCTTTCCTATGTGCATGGTGTTATTTTTTCGCCGTGAACGCCTTTTTTGGAATGATATTTGGAAATGGAAGGAAATGTGAGTTTTCTTCATAGGCGAGCGCCCAGATTTTTAGTATACGAGTCTAGAACTCGGGTGTCCGAAAATTCGGGGCGTTACAGGCATGGTCCATTGAGATTTGGATTTTGTTCATTTTTGGGTTGATGCCCTTAAATTGATTGGGAAAAATAGATGGGCAATGTGTATATAGAATATATACATCAAGGTGGGAGCCACTATATATAAGGGTCATACTGTCTTGAGTGAGGTAGGGTTGTACTTACCATAGAGCTATTCCTCATGGTACAATTGGCACAAAATGAAATAATAGAATGAGACACGGCTTTCCTGAAAGGCTTTGGCATGGTGTTCCTATGCTGGGAAGCTAGGTAGGACTTACTATGATGTTAGTGAGAAATCCACCTTGTCCATCCATTTTGTAAGCTTATTTTAGAACATGACAAAAAATTATGTGGATCCAAAATGCAAGTGAGCCACACAAAAGAAAATAGTGAGGATTGAATGACCACTGTTAAAACATTCCCAATAGAAATGACCTTATAGCTAAAAAAGTTTATATCATGCTAAGTTTTTTGTGTTTCAGCTTATCCCAATAGAAATGACCTTATAAACGGTTTGGATGGCATATACACATCAAGGTGGACCTAGGAAGGTTTTAACGATAGCTTATTTCTTTCCCCATTTCCTCCTTTGGTATGTCTTCCTTGAGTTCTTGTATCCACTTTATTTTTGGTGTCATGTCCTAAAATGATATGGCAAAATGGATAGACAATGGATTTCTCACAAAAATTATAGTGGGCCCCACTTAGCTTCCCAATGCAGGAATTTCCTATGAAAACCTTTTGCAGGAAATCTGTGTCCAATAAGATGTCATCTATGTTGATAGAGTGCCTTTAATTTGATCAGTATGGTGCAGTCGATCAAAGAAAAGTTGGGTTGACCGAAGTACACTGTGGTTCTCCGTGGACCGAGGTCTGTTTCAGTTGATCGACGAACTCTGTGATGTTCTCAGTCAACTGAAGGTTCAGTTGGGTCGACTGAACAAAATGCGTAAGTTTTTAAAAAAAGTGGGTTATGTTTCTTAATCTTGGACGGGGTATTTAAGGAGACTCCTAAACATGACTAGGGCGTTGTGGAGAGAGCCTACACGATTTCTAGGGTTTTGCAAAGGGAGAAACCTAGAGTTTTCAATATTGTAAGTTGTTCCATCCCTTGTAATTTATTGTTCATAGTGGATTGATCGTCGCTTTGTACCATGGCTTTTTCCTACAAGAGTTTTCCACATAAAAATCTTTATGTGTACTCAAATTTTTCATCATCTATTGCTTGTTTGATTCGTTCTAAAGTTGCTTCTGCGCCCAACAATCTAATTGTCAAGTCCTACATGCAACTTGGTGTAGATGATAAAACTTTTCAACTAGCTATGTGTGATCCCACCATGGTATATGTGTATCGTCCACTTCATTCAATATGGTTTCCTAGGAGGCGAATTGCCTACAAAAGCATTTTGCACGAACTTCTTAGGACGGGAAACTAGGTGGGCCCAATATGATGTTTGTGAGAAATCCACTTGGTCCATCTATTTTTTTGGATTATGTTGGGACATGCCCCAAAAATGAGGTAGATCCAAAATTTAAGTTTGCCTTGCTATAGGCAAAGTGGGTAAAGAAATGCCAAACATTGAAATCTTCCTAAGTCTATTGTAATTTTTATATGCCATCTACACCATTCATAAGTTTATTCCTATTAAGTTGGACTGAAAACACTAAAAATTAGCTTGATTTGAAGCTTCTATGGCCTATGAATGTTTCAATGATGAGCGTTCAATCTTCACTGGTTTTATCGTGGAACCACTTGATTTTTTATGTGCCTCATTTTTGGAAATTTGATTTTTACCGAGTTACTTAGTACGCTTTTATCACACCGAGTAAACTTTGTTGGCGACATTGTGAATGCATGTTCTTTATCCACACCATCCATCCATTTTTCTGTCTAATTTTAACAAGTGATTCCAAAATCGAAGCATATCCAAAGATCAAATCGGCCATACCACAAAAAAAAAAAGAGGGAATAATGATTTTTCACCATTGAAACCTTCCTAAGCCCATATTGATGTTCGGGGATGTTCGTTTTTTTAATTACTTGTACAAATAAGGGTAAATATGTAATAATTAGTTTTAAAGGATGGTTGCTTAAGAGGGAAATACTTCCATAACTGTGCCTCGAAAACAACGCCATCAAGTATGTAACCCAACATGGCCTCAAATGGTCAAAATTCATGAGTCCCACAGTGATGTGTGTATGTGATCTAAGCCATCCATCCATTTTAGCATATCAGTATAGGGCATGAGCCCAAAAATGAAATAGATTAGAAGCTCAAGATCACCACACCACAAGAAATAAGGAGGTTAAAGACATCCACCATTTCCTATGGCGTCGTCCACTTGAGCTTCAGTTCTATCTCATTTTTTGGCTCATGCCCTAAAAATGAGCTGGCAGAGTAGATGGATGGCATGGATAAGATACAAGCATCATGTGGCCCATAATTTTTATACATGAGAATTATACAAATTCAATACTAAAGCATAACAAACAAGCTCACTATCAATGCCAACCTCGGTATTGATGTTGTATTTATTGTTGTTAAATAATCATTACTTATTTATCAGAACTTACACGTGTAAATGAAAACACAAACACCTTATTACTTGTCATCCAAGCTATTCATAAGATTACACAGACATGAATGGAGGGAACCAAAAATATTAGTTTGATCCAAAAGTACTGTTGCCCCATGAATATTTCAACAATAGATATTCAATTCATGCTATTTCTGTGGTGGGGTCCACTTGAGCTTTATATATGCTTCATTTTTGCGTTCTACGCCTTAAATTATCTGATAAAATAGATGGACGTATGGGATAAAATACATACATCACGGTGGGCCATGGACTTTACTCAGTACGCAATCGCGCTTCCCATTATTGGGCTCATGTCCCAACATGATTTGAAAAAAAGGGGCAGATGGGTGATGTCTCACAAACATCAAGGTGGCCCCACTTGATGTCTTGTCATGATCAGTAAAAACAGAGACGGGATGGATTTCTCACAAGCATCAAGTTAGGCCTCACTTGTGTCGCACCGAGTTCTTGCCAAATGGCATCCCCTGCGTAGGGCAACTATGTTATATCGGTTGGATGCCGTACATGCAACAAGGTGGGCCCCACACCCCAACCAGTTGCCTTTACGGAGTTGTGGTTGTGGATGGGACCCTCCCATAAATGTGCGGTTAAGATAAACTGTACCTGGGAGGAATCGTTTGCACCAGTAACAAAAAGCGATTGCATGTGCTTAATGGCTCTGATATGTCATACGTGAGTGAAAAACAGCGATCTAATATGCTTGACAGCTCTGATATCTCATACGTGTGGCTCGCTAACACGTGCGAGGCACTCTTTTAAGGGCCAACTAAACACTTTTACAACACTCACTCTTCTCATTGGCTTCTCTCGAGCCGTTTGGTTAGGCAGTGAATTCGTTGAACGCAAGACTCACTCAGACTAGCGAGAGAGAGCCTGCAATACCCTCTTTTACCCTTTCCTGCCGACAGAAGCCCACATCTAACTCTCTCTATTTCCCTTGAGATTTCAGGAGATTGGTGGGGTTGGTGGATTTTTATTTAAAAAAAACGAAGAGAAAGAGATTGAGAAAGAGATTGAGATAGAGAGAGAGAGGGAGAGGTAGATCTCTTTCGTTCAATTTCTTGTTTCTCTTTGTTGTTGTTGTTGTTGTTGTAATGGGGTGGAGATACAAGGCAGGATTGTTGCTGATGGTTGCCGTTGTTATTATATGGGTTACATCCGCTGAAGTCACCCAGGTATGTCTAGATCTTTCCCCTCTTTTGCTTTCAATGGTTTTTTTTTTTTTCTTCAAATCTTCCTTTACATGGTTTTGAATTTGGTTGAATAGCTGATAGTTCAAGCCTGTGATTTGTGATGCACGATTGCAATTTCCTGTTCTGAACCTGGGCACCAAAACAAGTGGAATTTTGTTGATGTTGTGTTTCTTGGAATTGGCTTGTTTATGTCGATAAGAATGTCATAGATGCGATCTCGCATTTATTTTCACTACGTTATTGTGTTTTTTGTGTCTTGAATGGGGTTTTCCAGGATTCGGATTTGAAGCTGTATATTGCTTGAATTTCCTTTGTTATTATTATTTTTACCGTGATTTGATCCTTGTAATCAAGTGATTTTTCTTCTTTTTCGATATTTTATCTAAAAATTCGCTGCTCTCTCTCTCTCTCTCTCTCTCTCTCTACACACACACACACACACACTTTTATACGACAAATTGTTAAGTCGTAAAAAGAGGATTTGGCTAGCTTCTCTATATTATGGGCCAAGTGCTTTGCTAAGTCTGCACACACGTACAAGTTAGCTACTGCACATGGCACCATATATGCCAGTGTGGCAGATAGGTGCAATGTCCAGGCCATCCATCAGAAGGTACCACAATGCAGATTCGGTATCCTAATAATCAGGTCAAGTGGGCCACAATTAACTAAACAAATGTATGGTTAAAGTAGGCTGAAGATCTCTGAACTTCCGCTTGTGTCTAATATCATGGTGCACCTGTACGTGGTGCAGTCCACATGATATTGTACACTCATGTGGGCTTAGCAAAGCTCATGGGACAATATTAAGCCTATGGTTACCAAGCAATTGGGGTTTTTGTCAATTACTTCCTATTCAATAGCAAGAAGTAATAGAATGGATATTGATATTATCAATAATTTTGAAGTGGGAAGCTTAGTACTTTGGGTGGTCCTACAGACTACTGCATATTTTCTATTGTAGTTTATTAATATAAATTGGAGAGAGGGGTAAGATGGAGCCCTAATTTCAATTAGCCCTAAATTACATGGTATCAGAGCTAGGTTTTTGCCAACCCTAGTTCCCCTTTCCTCTTTCTTCTTTCTTCTTTCTTCTCCGGTCGCTTCCGCCGTTTAGATTTGGACATCATCGAGCAATCCACGAGCAATCCAAAAATTCTGATTTTCCAAAAAACCCCTCTCCATTAGCATCGTCTCCCTTGTCACCCTGCCGTAAATAGCAGTCGTTGCGTTCCTCATCTCTAACACCATTTTAGCAAACTTCCAACACCATCGCCACCACTGATGTGAACCAACATGGTCACCACAGTCGCGAAACCATTCACGGGCTTTGCATCTTCCCGCTCTGTCACCATTGTTGCTGCAAACCCACCATTGTCACCACCGTCGCAAACAGAGGTCACCGCCATTGTGAAACCATCAGCTGGTCGTCACCGCCGCTCGTTTGAAGCGCATTTGCTATCGTCACAAAGTCTAGCGATGCCCCATCTGCACCCAGCATCCGGTGATGCTCCGGCTTGCATTCGGATTTGCCGTCATCATCAGATTTGACCACCACCACCCGTCTCCGACCCAACCTTCATTGATTCCAACTATCCTTTTCAGATTTGTTCAATCATCTTGGCTCGACGAGATTTTGAACCAAGTCGACTCGGTGAAGACTCGTTGATTTATTTAAAAAAATTACACTAGTTTATTCATGACATAGAAGGATGCTATGGACAACACGAGTGTGGATTTGAAGAATGAAATTCAAACAAATATTCTCGATTAAATTGAAAGGGGTGTTAAATTTTCCACCGTGGGCATGATTTGTCATGCTCTTAAAACCAAGAGGATGCTTAAATGCTTGAAAGAGGATAGTCCTTTTGAGGATTCCACTTCATATATTTTGTGGAACGAGGATGATGCACAAGTCATGAATTGGTTGTATGGGAGTATGGATGAGATAGTGTATGCCATTGTGATGTGCCATGAGATTGCTAAAGAAGTATGAGGGAATCTGCAACAGTTATACTCAACTAAGAAGAACATTTACCGACTTTATGACATTTTCAGGAGATTTGTACAATGAGACAGGGCGATAATCTCCATGAGCATTGTGCTCGGTTTAGAGGATTGTTCAGTCAGTGGATTATGCGACATCCATACCTGCTAATATCTACCCAATAGAGACAGTATAGACAGGAGCTTGGTGTGGCCTTATTTCTTGCTACCTTGCGCTCATATCTTGGGCTAGTGTGAGCTTAAATGCTAGGGGGTGATAGTGTATGTTCTTTGATTGATATATTTGCTCGTGTTGTTTGGGTATCTCTCTCATCTCATACTTCCTCCCCTGTTCCATCTGGCGATACTACAGCCTTTGTGACAACCTCTTTGGGGGGTGGTCGTGGACGTGGTTTCTCTTGAACAATAGCATGTTTGCACTCACTGCAAGAGGACAAATGACACTATTGACAAATGTTGGTTACTTCATGGTCGATCCCCCAGGCCTCTCTTGGCTAATCATGCGATGTATTCAGAGGGTGGACCATCTGGCGATATTGTAGCCTTTGTGACAACCTCAAGAGGCCGAGGAGGTAGAGGAGGGTTTTTTTTTTTTTTTGGGGGGGGGGGTCTCTCTTGTGTATGTTGGACAATAACGCATTTGCACTCACTGCAAGAGGACAAATCACACCATTGATAGATTCTAGTTACTTCATGTTCAGTAAGCATTTGCACTATGAGAGAATGATTAGTAAGCATTTGGCAACAACAACTCCATCATCTACCTATACTGCTATCTTAGTTGACATATCGAATGCTTTTGCTTCATTCTTTGGCTTCATCTCTTGGATGATTGATTTAGGGGCTACAGATCATATGACAGATACATACCATTTCCTTTCCCAGTTAGATACCTCACTATCATGTTTCTCTGTTACCCTTGTTAATAGATCCGTATCTAAGGTTCAAGGGTGTTGGTTACCCTAGTTCTGCTTTATTTTTATTTTTATTTTTAATTCTTTATGTACCTAACTTGCCTTTTAATCTGATGTCTGTGAGCCAGTTAAACAAAAACTTAAATTGTTCGGTGACATTTCATTATTCCCACTGTTTGTTTCAGGACCTGTAGACAAGGAGGATGATTGGTAGGGGTTGTGAATTACGTGGACTTTACTACTTTAATCTTAGGATTTTTGGAGTTGCACTTCATGTTAGCACCTTACCTCTACAATGGTGTAGTCAGTTAGGTCACCCTTCTTTGATGTCTTTAAAACTTTTAGTCCATTCTGTCTTTAATTAGTACAATCAATTGTGAGGCATGTCATATAGTCGAAGATTATCGTTTCTCTTTTATTCTAAGATGTGATAGTAGATGTTCTGTTCAATTTTATTTGTCACACTTTGATATGTGTAGTCCCATTAAGATCCCAAGTTCAAATGTTTTTCAGTATTTTATTACATTTATTGATGATTACTCACACATGACTTGGGTGTATCTGATGAAAGATCGGTCTGAAGTTTTTTGACATTTCTCAATTGTCTCTGTCACGCCCCGAAAATCGAAACCTGAGTACAGCAACCCAAAACCTGAGTTCCAGGGTGTGAATTGAAATTTCGAACATAGATTCCTCGAGATTCCATTCCACACATCTCATAATTAAAATAAATCCCAAATATAAAGTTTCTTTTCCACTAATGTCTTTTTACATTGAATTTTACAAGATAAAATAAACCAACTACAGTTGGCGCTTGAGTAGAATGTGACCATCTGAATACTCTGCTCTACCTACGGCTTTTTCTTCCTAAATACCTGTAAGAGCTGTGGTGATTTTGGTGAGCTAAAGCCCGGTGAGGTCATTTCCATCACAGGTAATATTCCAGTTAATAAGAGATAGGATGCGAATCATCAACGGTAGAATTGTATGACATACACGAGAATGAGGTTATGATTGATACACTTTATGATTTATTATAAATGAAACATGATTATCATGATGTCATGTATGTTATGATACGTTTGAGAGCAATAAACGTCTAGGAACTCGCTGCCACTGAACATTAGGAACCTGTCGCAAATCAACCATGCTCACCTAACCGGTACAGCGAGGCGGCAAATCGACCATGCACGCCAGTGGGCAAATCAACCATGCACCACTGATCTAACCGAGCAAATCAACCATGCTCAATAAGTGAAACGACCAGAACTCGCTGCCACTAAACATTAGGAACCTGTCGCAAATCAACCATGCTCACCTAATCGGTACAGCGAGGCGGCAAATTAACCATGCACGCCAGGAGTCAAATCAATCATGCTCCTGTTCTGTCGCAGTGTATAAATGTATGTATATGTCATGAGTTATGGAAGCACTTTTTCAAGCATACAATGCATATCAAACTCAAGTCCAATCACCCCATGCATGTGTTATCTTCATTCAAGTAATTCTTTATCTTGATTTAGTTATTGTCAATCGAGGAATTTGAGAAGGTCATCGCGTAAGGTTTAGTGTTGACGAATAACTAAGATTGTTCTAAGAGTTATGTATTGTACATTATCTACCTAAGTTGTTGTCGATTAGGAAGTTTAAGACTAATGTCACGTGGAATTTTGAGAATACTACGTGTATCTAGGGGTGCATGTTGGCGACATCACCTGTATGAAATCCTAAGTTGAATTGTTGTGGAATTCTGACATGTGCATTAAAAAGGAAAACTTGAGAAAATTAATTCTATAAGAAAAAGATAATTGGTAGGTGAACTTTAAGGATAGAGATAGGAGATGGATGTATCCCTTACCTAGGATACATATTATGCGTGATAACAAAACACAACCCTAAAACCCTAGTTAAGAAGGAGATTGAGTGGTAGACCTTTACCTAAGATCCCTTACATGAAATGCTAAAGAAAAACTGAAAATTGAATGCAAAGGAAAGCAAACCTATGAAAAGGAAAATCAACTAGAAATTTTGAGATGAATCACTCACAGTTATGACATCCCTACGCTTGAATAATTTCGGATTTCAGAATCTGAGTCGACATAGCGAGTTGACTCGCTGGGTTAACTCAACAGAATTTCTCCTTCTTCTTCCTTCTACTTCCTTTCTCTTTCTTCTTTCCTTCTTCTTCTTCTCTTCTTCTTCTGCTGCTTCTTCTTTGCTGGAGGGTTCTCCCAGCAGCAATAGGAATAGCAGCAGTAGGTGGTTCCTTCACACGATAGCTAGATCACACGCTAGCTCTCTCTCTCTCTCTCTCTCTCTCTCTCCCTCTCTCCTCCCTCTCTCTTTCTAACGGCTCTCTCTCTCTCTCTCTCTCTCTCTCTCTCTCTCTCTCTCTGAGGTTTCTTTGAAAGAAGGCGGAGCAGACGGTTGGTTTTATAGCCAAGCAAGAGTGCACAATGAGGACGGTTGGAGATTTCCGAATCCAAGTTGGATTCAGATTTATTTATTTATTTATTATTATTATTATTATTTTTATTTTTTTGCAATCTAGGCCACCTAGGATCGTTGGAAAGATAGGTAGGGTCCACACGATCCTAGAGTATTCGATCTTGGAGGTCCATGCATAACAAGGACTCGGATCTTGGCGGTCTAAATTTTCTTTGATTAGAAACAACGGTACAGCGTACGTTGTGAAATCAACGTTTTAAAAAAAAACTTCCAAAGGATTGATGTGCAATTGAAGGGGAGTCGGATGGACGGTGTGGATCGATCAATGGGGTCCACCGTGATGGACGGTGTTGAGCGCCCAGGTCGGCAGCGGGCGCTGCTGTCACAGCGTCAAAGAAGAAGAAGAGTCTTCTCACTCCTCCGTCTCGCAATGTACGTGGGTCCCACCATGATGCATTGGACAAATCCAGTCCATTCATTAGGTAGGCCACAGAATTTTAGGTCATGACACAAAAAATGAGGCAGTTCTGAGGTTAGATGGCCCACTTATGGCCTGATTTTTGATTAGGGTATTTGTAGGATGATTAGAGGGCTGAAATTTGACGTGTACGGTTAAAACATGCCCCTAAACTATTATATAAAGTTTTGCATGAAACTAATTGTCAGAAACTGACATACTTAAAATCGTCAGTTTAACTTAAGTTTAACTAATGTCATTTTCGTAATTATTGTAAATTTGTGAGTTTTGTGAAATCCGACACTTCTACGCTATTCTAGGGTTTATTCTAAGCAACTTTAATAAAGGGATCATACCCTAATTCCTTACGGATTATTTAATATTACTTTATCAACGTTTAAAGTTATTTAATTTATTAAATTACGATTTAAACGATTCCAAGAATTTGGGGTGTTATAAGCACGTCTGAATAGGTTCATAGGGCCAGGGAATAAGTGATTTAAGCATATTCCTGGTGGTGGACAAGGTGTACGGATCAGATTTATGGACAAACATGTGTACAAGACGATATGGTGACCGTACGACGGATTTACGTTGATCGTGTTGTTCAAAATCGAAGTGGCCGGTTAGATATTCTAGTCTAGCAACGACAAATCATTCTAACATTCAATCTATTAACTTAACTAAGTATACTAAGTTTTCAGAGGTCTTAAAAGTTGTTGGGATACATACATGAGTATACACGTGTGCGTATGCGTGTGAACAACACGGCCTTGCATTTAATTTCTTACGTGTGAACACGAACTCGTGTACTATCCGTGTGTCCAAATTTTTGGGGTATTACATTCTATCACCCTTACACAGAATTTCGTCCTCGAAATTCAATCCACCTACTCGTGTACTAAATTTCTGAGGTATTACAGTCTCATCGTGAAATTTCAAAATTGATTCAAGATTAATATATCAATATTTCTGTTTGATAATGCACTGGAATATTTGTCCACTTCCTTCCATGCATGCTTGACTTCATCTGGGATTTTACACTAGGCTTCGTGTGCCTACACCTTGTAACAGAATGGGGTGGTTGAAAGGAAAAATCGACACCTGTTAGAGGTGGCCAGAGCTTTGCTCACCCATATGCAAGTTCCCAAATGGTTATGAGGGTATGCTATTCTCACTGCATGCCACCTCATTAATCGATTGCCTTTTGTAGTTTTGTAATGGAAAACTCCTTTTTCTACCTTGCTTCCTAACTTAGTGCCTTTTCCATTACCTGCTTGTGTATTTGGATGCATTTCTTTTCTTCATAAATTTTGACCTGGTAGTGACATATTTGATGCTCGAGTAGTCACGTGTGTGTTTCTTGGATATTCTCGTACAAAAAAAGGGTATAGGTGTTACGACCCCATGGCCTGTCGTCAATATGTGAGTGCCGATGTCACGTTCTTTGAGGACTCTCCCCATTTCACCTCTGTTGATGGTAAGGGGAAGTTACCCTCCATGGACGTTTTGTTAGTTGTTCCTTGTCTTGTGATTGATCTTTCGGAACCTATTGACTCTGCAACACCACAACCAAAATCTATTGAAAAAAAGATTCTTATAAGATAGCTAGTGCACGCGCCCGCAGGAACAAGATTTCTACGCTTAAGATCGATGACAGCCTTACTTCGGACAAGCAAGTGATATGCGATTCTATCGTCTCTTATTTTAGGGATCTTTTGTCTATAGAACATTGGAGCAGGCCAAGGCTAGACAATCTCCATTTTGAGAAGTTGACTGACGATGAAGCGATGGCCCTTGAGAAGCCGATTATGGAGGAGGAGGTTTGGGAGGTGTTGTGGTCTATGTGCAGAGACAAAGCTCTAGGGCCTGATTGTTTCATATTCTGTTTTTCCAGTGGTTTTGGTATATTATTAAGGGCCCATTTGGATTGTAAGTTACTTAAGCAACTTATCAGATAAGTAACTTATCTTTGTTTTTACTTAATGAGTAGATAAGTATGTTTGGTAAACAACATACTTATCATCCAAAAAGTAGAAAAGCATGTTTGGTTTTCAATATGTAAGTAATCATCTCTCAAGTCTATTTGGTCCCCCTCGCATCCACTGTCCATCATGTGGGGCCAACCTTTGATGTGGATCGTTTATTGTGTGGCCCCCACTAATGTGGGCCGTCCATCATGTGGGGCCCACCTTGGACGTTGGCCATTTAGCATTAGGGTCCGACCTTTAATGTGCACCATTCATTAGGTAGGGCCCACCTTTGATGTTGGTCATCCATTATATGGGGCCCACCATCAATGTTATTGTCCATCGTGTGGGGCCCATCTTCAATATCCACCACCCATCATGTGGTGCCCACCTTTGACGTGGACTGTCAATCATGTGGGCCCACCTCCCATGTGGGACGTCCATCATGCGAGGCCTGCCTTGGATATGAGCCACTCTCATTAGGCCAACCTTTGATGTGGACCTTCCATCATGTGAGGCCCACCTTGATGTGGATCATCCATCATGTGGAGCCTGCCATTATTAATTATCCATCATGTGGAGTCCACCTTTGATGTGGATTGTCCATCATGTGGGCCCCACCTTCAATGTGGGTTGCCCATCTTACGGGGCTCCCCTTGGAAGTGGGCCATTCATCATTAGGGGGCGACCTTTGATGTGGATCATCCATCACATGGGTCCACCTCGATATGGGCCATCATCATGTCGGGCCCAACTTCAATATCCACTGCCTATCACGTGGAGCCCACCTTTGATGTGGACTGTCCATCATGTTAGCCCCACCTTTGAAGTGGGTCGTCCATCATACTAGCCCTCTTTGGATGTGGGCTATTTATCATTATGGGTCGACCTTTGATGTTGACCATCCATTATGTGGGTCCATATTAATATGGGGTCATCCATCATGTGGGGCCCATCTTTGAGGTGGACCGTCCACTGTGTGAGCTCCACCTTTGATGGGATAGTCCATCATGTGGGACCTCCTTTGATATGGACCGTATGAGAGAGTAGTATCTGACATGAACCATGAAAGAGAGCTTATCAGCTTCTCTCTTTCGTCTCTCCTAAGTCCTCTCATCAGTAACTTAGGAAAAGTAGAAAAGCTAAAAAAATTAACTGAAGTGATTATGTACTTTTAGGTAAAAAAGTTACCTATAATTAATCATAAACCAAACTTATTTGAAATATGTGGGCCTTCCTGTAACTTTTCCGTCAAATCGTTGTTCGCTATGATCTCTGAGTTTTGGTTAGTCTCCCTCCTCATCCGTTCCACCATTGGTTCTATGGCGCTTCCCCTTGGGTTGCAGTTTTTTGTCTGGTTAGCTGGTCGGCAAAGGATTCTTACTATTGACAATCTACAAAAGAGGGCGATGGTTCTTCCTAATATTTGTCTTATGTTTATGGCGAGTGAGGAGACCATTGATTATCTTTTTATTCATTGTGCCTTCGCCTGTAAAGTGTGGAGCCATTTTCTAGCTATGCTCCAAACTGACAGGGTGATGCCGTCTTCGGTTGGAGACCTCCTTTAGGAGAGGCATGGAGGGGGCGGAAAAATGCGCTGGCTGCTGCTCATCATGGCTATTTTCTAGGCTATTTGGGGGGTAAGAATTGCTTGCTGTTTTAGGGATGTGCCTGTTCGAGTAGATGAGGTCATATTGAGGGTGCAAGCCTTTTTGTATGAGTGGGCATTGGATGCTCAAGCCGATTCGGCCGCCCCTGCGATCTGATTCTGGTTTTTGGGTGTTGTATTCTTTACTCTTTTTTCAAGAGCCTTTTTAATAAATTTTTTGTTATCTCTAAAAAAAAAATAACAACTAGAATCTATTGGCGAAAAGGTTGGTCCTCCTATTTAGGCACCCTTTCATCTTCACCTTTACCTATGGGCCCATCCTCCACTCTTGTTGATCTGGAACTATTGATTGCATTTTGAAAAGGTATTCAATCTTACACCCAACATCTTATATCTCACTTTATTTCTTATCATCGATTAAGTTTGTGTTTTCATGCTTCTACTATGTCCCCGTTGCATGTATACACCCACGAATCGCCATGTGTACTGGCACATCTTGATTGGTGTAAGGCCATAGAGGATGAGATGACTACTATGTACCAGATTCATACGTGGGAGTTAGTTGATTTGCCTGTTGGAAAAAAGGCAGTAGAGTATTGATGGGTTTACACTGTCAAGTAATTGCTCGGATGGGTCTATTGAGCAGTTGAAAACCCATTTAATTGCCAAGGGCTACACACATACCCAGGGACTTGAGTATGAGGAAACATTTTCTTGTGTGGCCAAACTAAACTCTGTTCAAGTATTAATTTTTATTGTTGCTACCAAGGATTGGCCTCTTTATCTGCTGGATGTCAAGAATGCATTTCTTCATGTCAACTTAGCCGAGGAAGTCTACATGGAGCAGCCTTCTTGGTTTGTTGCTCAGGGGGAGATTGGGAGAGTACATAGACTTCAAAAAGCTATTTACAGGCTTAAAGCAATCTCCAACAGTGTGGTTTGACGAGTTCAGTAAGGTGTTACTGACTTATGGCTTCTATTGAAGTAAGGTTAATCATTAAGTCTTCATCAAGCACAATGATAAGGGTATATTGATAGCATTGGTTGTATATGTCGATGATATCGTCATTACGGGGAATCACACATTTGGTATCTTAGGGCTCAAGAAGCATTTTCAAACTAAGGATTTGGGGTTGCGTCGCTACTTCTTGGGTATTAAGGTCCCTAAATCAAAGTTCGGGGACCTTAATATGCCTATAAAGACTAGTGAGAAGTCATTGGATTGACCAAGGAGAGTTGTTTAAGGACCCAAGTCGATATAGAAGGATGTTCGGCAAGTCAATATATCTTATAGTCACTCGACCAGATACTGCATTCACCATCAGCATTGTGATAGATATATGCATCGGCTGAGAGTTCCACATTAGGAGGCAGTTCTCAGAATTCTTAAATACCTGCAGTACCTAGCTGGGGGATCTTATATTGAGCTAATGGTTATCTTTAGGTAGAGGCCTTTGTTGATGCTAATTGGGCAGGTTCCATCACTGATAGGCGATCTACTACAGGATCTTGTTATTTTGTTGGGGGCAATTTGGTCACCTGGAAGAGTAAGAAGCAGAATGTAGTGGCTCGTTCTAGTGTAGAGGCCGAATACAGAACCATGGGACATGCCGTTTGTGAGCTGTTACGGGTCAAGTCATTATTATAGGAGCTCCAGTTGTTTTCAAGTGGAATCTTAAAAAAAAAAAAAAGTTTTCAAGTGGTCCTATGATGCTTTGTTGTGATAATCAAGTAGTAACCCACATCGCAAATAATTGAGTCTTCCATGATAGGACCAAGCACATAGAAGTTGACTGCCATTTCATCTGAGAGAAGATTGCTTCCAAGGAGATTACTACAACCTATGTTTAGTCCAAATCACAGATTGCAGATATCCTCACTAAGGCCTTACCATACGCCCACTTTTCTTTATTATGTTCCAAGCTGGACATGATAGATACCGATACTCTAGCTTGAGGGGGAGTGTTGAAGTGGAAAGCTACCGTATATTTTCTCTTGTGGTTTATTAATATAATTTGGAGAGAGGGGTGAGATGGAGCCCTAATCTTAATTAGCCCTAAATTATAGATAATATTGCCGTTACTTGGAACAGTGAAAATTGGAAATAAAAGCTATATGATAGTCATGTTTCTTACAAAAAGCCCCTTAGAATTTCTAAGTACGTCCAATTTTTCTTCAATGAGGATCCTTTCTGCAGTAGCGTTCACCATCTGAGCGGCAATAGACTAGTCTTAATTGCAAAGTGTTCTTTAAATAATTTATTAATTGATACCCATTATTTAAGTAATATGCCGTGCATGCAAAGAGTGGTGAGGTTGGCAATTACATCTCTCATTGATGAGTTTCCAATTGGTTTGCATACATTCTTTGTATTTTCAAAACTTTTAGCAATTTCTTTAACCAGTCCATCACCACTTAATTACCCCATTGTAGGGTTTGTATCACCATCAACTTTAACAAGTAGTGATGCCTCTTTTCATGTGTACATTCTAGACAACTAAAACTTTTTGTTGAAGATAATATCATGAACCCTTTTGGTTTCTTCAATAGCGGTAGGCTAATCCATTATTGAGATCCAAACATACTTTTGATAGCCCTTTTTTTATTAAAAAATACTTCTGACTGTAAAAAACAAGTAGCATACGTTGTGATTGCAAGGCAAATTAGCTCTATACCCTATGTAGGCCTAGGAGAGAGAGAGGGAGAGAGGGAAAGAGAGAGAGAGAGAGAGAGAGAGAGAGAGAGAGAGAGAGAGAGGTTTAGGGCAACAAGTGTAGTGTCGTTTTTAGCCTAAAAGACTAACACACACATATTAACTTGAGAGAAACTTACATATTGTGCTCCACAGGAGAGAGAGGAGGAGAAGTTTAGGAGAACAAGTGTAGTGTTGCATGTTATAGCCCAAAAGTCACAAACTTGAGAGAAACTTACATATAGTGCTCCATAGTAGTGTTTTCAAAATCCTACGATTTACGATTTGAGTCAAATCTTAAGCAAAACGGTTTGAATCCCACCTTGAATCCCTTTTTATATGAATCCTACGATTCTTTGATTTGAATTCTACGATTTATGATTCAAATTATGCTTGTTGTCTTCTATATTAAGCTTCAATTGGCTTTCATTTTATGTTTTTAGGGCTTTAAGAATCGTTTAGAAAAAGGTAAATTATTTTATTTTGTTCTTTAGAGATTAAATGATATATATTCTCTTTAACATTAAATCATAGAGTTTTTATTTTTATTTTTTGATGATTTCTTACTTCTTAACTGGTTGAAATGTTGCAGAAAAACACATGCACACAATCGATATAGGACAAGCTAAACCACAAAAAGAAAAGAGCTAAACAAAAAGCAAGAGACGAGACAAATTTACATGGTTCGACAATATGCCTATGTCCATAGGGTAGCCACATGGAGCTTTATTTTTCACTAAAATAAGATAAACAAAAGTATAAGACTTCTCTCCTACTCTTCCTTTATACAAGAACTTTCCACCAAGGAATACCTTTTAAAATCATCTTCTTCTAGATCCCATTCTTTTTTGCATAAGATCAAGGTATCCCAAAACAGTTATGTAACGGCCGTTATGAAAAAATTAACTCGTAACGAGGATGAAATAGTTAAAAAAAAAAAAGAGGAAAAAATCGTAATGGTTGTTTCAACTTGTATTGTAGCTGTAATGATAGTGGCCATTAGGCCCATCATCACTGTTATGGAATACCTTGCTTTAGATGTCCACTCTGCCATACCTCACTGGCATCATTTGTATGGCCTGATGGAGTTAACAGTTGGCCCCATTATCATAGACTGCGATTAGATCAGAAAACATGCTCTGATACCAAAGAGAGAGAGAGAGAGAGAGAGAGAGAGAGAGAGAAGCTTAGGAGTGTAGTGTTGTGTGTTGTAGCCCAAAAGGCTAAGGGGCCGTTGGATTTTTTTTTTTTTAGCATTTATCACTGAAAGTTGATATTTTCAATGATTTTCACTTATTCAAATTGGTTGTCAAATCCAACTTATTAAGTGCTTAAATTAATTTTTACTGAAAATATGGGTCTTTTCTTCAGCTCCCCTCCCTTCACTTAATGCTAGAGGCTGAATCTGAAAGTTGTGGTGCATTAAAATTTCTTTTCATTTTTTGACTAAAACCTAAAATAATTTCAAAATTACAACTAGCACTTTAACCCAACCCACCCACCCACGCATGCATGCACACACACAAACTTTATAGAAACTTACCTATAGTGCTCCACAGGAGTATAGAATAACATACACAATTACATATCTTTTCCTACATACCTACGCATCATATTTAAAACCATTTCATGCTCGTAGATATAATTTTTTACTATTGCCTTCGTCATCGAATTGACTTCAATGCTTCTTTTTCCTAAATCTTCAAGCACCAAATCAATGCAGTTACACTGCACAAGGACCAGAACAAGTTTTGCCTCCTTTCCATTAACAGTTTAGCAGCCTTCTCATGAGCTCAGAACATTCGCTTTTCCAACTTTAGTTACAACTAAATCTAATAGATCACACAATTTGTTGGCATTCCTGACAATGCCCGATGTGTCAACACTTCTTAAAAAGACTTTGTGATGAGGACATCAGAGGATTCACACGAGTTTACCAGAGACGGAGACGACCATCATCTTCCTCGCAACTTTCCCTTTGGATGGACAGAGACTTCCATGTGGGACCCGTCGTGCTGATTTGAAGACCCTGCATACATTGACGTGCATCAAGAAGACCTCACACTAGGATGATGCATGTGGGTTGCTTGTTAGGAGTTTTTAACCATATGTTTCAGTTTTTGAGTCAATTCAACTGTTGGATCATGCTAAGTTGGGCCATCGGGCCACTAAATCATCCGGATCTGGGCCCCCTGGACCTTAGTTTTTCTTTGCTTATGTTTTTAGCTATTTTTAGGTGTTATTGGATAGTTTAGATAATTTTCTTTGTGTTTGGAACATTGATTTTGAGTTTGGCCCACTTAAGTGAAGGGCATAGTTGTAATTTTGAACAAAATTTAATAGAAAAGCACTGGGGGGGGGGACGTCCAGCCCTAATGCCCATTGTTTTAAAAAAAAAAAGAGAGAAAGAAGTAAGCTTCTTCTTAGAGAGGGTTCCTGGAAACCCTCCCTTCCAATCAAAGTGTGGAAGGGTACATCAAAGCTTGGTGGTGAGTTCATCCAGAACTTCTTCTCATTCTTCCTTCAAGGTATTCATCTTTCTTTTCTCTTCCTTCATCCATGACTCCTTTAAATGAAAGCCCTCTCATCCCACATTTTGTTTCTGATTTTTTTTGCCTCATCAAACCATCCCCATCAACTACCTTCATCAACCACCCCCATCAACCACCTTCATCAACCCTAAATCTCCAATTCCCTAAATCTGAATTTTATTGGTACCCTTTTTTCCTCATGCGGATGTGGTATATTATTTATGCTAGATTAGAAGTCCTTACTTCCAAGGGGCCATTTTTGTGATTTCTTTATAACTTTATGCACCACACTTGTGATTAGCCTAGGCCACTTAATAATTGAATCTGAATTTCCTTTTTTTTTTTTTTATCTTCCTTGTAGATGTGCTTGAGTTTGCGTGATGATTATCTGAATTAATGTGGAACTTGATCTCACCTCATTCATCCTAGGCTATGTCACGCACGTCGTACATCACTTTGCTAGATGGACTACTTACTAAAAAGTTTCTTATTGAATGGTTCTTTCCATCTTGTCCAACTTTGAGGCATAATGGTGTACCTTTTCTTCTCGCATGCTTTCTTATACTTTTCAAGCATGTGCTCACATTTTGACCTTAATCTCTGGAAATGTATTTCTCATCGCATGGTATGATGGTAGCTTTAGTTTTTGATCAAACTCCACAATCAGTGGAAGCAAAGTCGTAAAATATAGACATTTACCAAATTGAATGAGAATGAATTTGCAAAAAAAGAACTAAAAGAAAAGAAAGGAATCTTGTAATTTCCAAAAAAGTTTCTGTACTTCCTGTCTTCCAAACTGCTTTCCATGTCGTTTGCTTGCCCACGTCGCATTCGTTCCATGGTGTACTCATCCATGGGGCTTTTCCACTTTGAGTAGCATGTTTTCTTAACCTCTTCATCTTTTTCTACAGAGGCCTTGTCATGAAAATAGAAGTCCCAACCACCAGCTGCTTCTTATAAAGCTTCATTCCTTTCTCTTTTTGTATCAACTATTCCTTTCAAAAATAGTTTAAAATGCTACTGTTGATTTAAGTACATTTTATGATTATGATCCTTATTTTTTCACGTACTTTGCTAATGGAAAGTCCATACTTGCATCACAGCATTTGAAGCTGAGATCCATAAGCACATGCAATTAGATAGCATGTCTATCAGGTCAAAATCATTTCTTTTATATGCCATGTCCTCTGTACTCAATTATCCTATATGACATTATTATCTCACACTTGGCACTTTTCTTCTGAAATGCATAGGTAATGGAATAACAGTTTTCGTTTATCTGTGGATTCTTTATTTTCAGAAATTTGTCTCATATGCATGATTTGGTTTATGTGATTCTTCTATTTTGGAACTGTAAATGGATAAATATAACTTTTATCCTTACACGAGCTTCTGACTCGGCTAATTTTTGTCATACAGGATATATTTACAGATTACAAACAGCCATTTGTAATCACATATTTGGGAGCCTCCCTCATGGTAGTCTACCTCCCGTTAGCATTCATTAAGGATTGCATATGTAATTCAATGAGAAAGCAATCTTCTAAAAGTGGTAGAAATGCAGAAACTGTTGACAAGACTTCTGCTGGGCTTGGGTCTCCTATAAACCGTAACGGGATGCAGAAGATCTTGGAAATGGAAATGCAGGATACTATGACTAGAAAAGACAGTGAACTGGACCTTCCTGCTCAGGAAGAAGGGAAGCCGTTGATTGCTAATCGAAAAGGCGACCTGGATAGAGAGCTTACCACAAGGGACATTGCTAAATATGGCTTTTATATTGCCCCTATTTGGTTTATAACAGAGGTAAGGTACTGCAATTGATACAATGTTTTCCTATCAAATCTCATTGCGACTCTTTAGTTGCTACGCTATTTGTAACGTTATAAACAACATGGATTCTAAGCATAAGCTTGTGATACCCTTAAGAGATGCTTAGCTTGGTTTAGAAAGTGAAAGAAAGGGTCTATGATATTCTTTTTTTTTTTAGCCTTATTGTTTAGCATATCTGTGCCTAAATTGTTTATTTTGCAATAAAATATACCCAATTTATTGAGAAATGGTCATTTTCATGCCCTGAAAATGCTGCCCGGGCCCCCGACTCTTCTCTTGGGCTGCGACAAGAGGGGATTTTTTTTTTTTTTTTTGTTGGTATATGGTTAAACAATAGTTCCCCCTTTTTCACTTCAAATACATCACAAAGTTCTAAAATATATCATAGCATGACCTAAGATATGGCAATATGCTTATAATGTCCAATTTACATGTTATTCTCAAAATACATTCTAGATTTTACATCTTTCCATTTCTAAAAAGAGAACCTAAGTTATGTAATGAGGAGCTCTCGGCACCCGCTCGTGAAAAGCAGCTCGCTAAGGTTTCTTGAAAAAATATAAACAATTGGCATGAGCTCAGAAGAGTCCACTAGGTACACTTCTTTATATTACAACAATTATAAGGATATTATCATAAATATCAGGTACCCGCTCGTGAAAAGCAGCTCGCTAAGGTTTCTTGAAAAAATATAAACAATTGGCATGAGCTCAGAAGAGTCCACTAGGTACACTTCTTTATATTACAACAATTATAAGGATATTATCATAAATATCAGGTAAATGTAGGTATTGAGCATGAATGAAATGCAGAAATGAATGCAACGAACCACTCCTCACATACTCCACATACTCAACATATTGCACATATACCATGAGCCAAACAACCACGGGCAGCACCATCTGTCCATGACAGTAAGGCATCCTACCCGGACTGACTGGTGGAGGATCCCAGCTGGGCCCGACTCCAGGCGGGCATGTTTCTATCCCCTCCTGATGCCCTCTTCTCATAACTCCAGACGGGCATGTGTTCTACCCCCTCCCGATGCCCTCTTCTCATCAAACATATCCCAACACAAGTGCCAACTGCCAACATACATCCAACCATCCATCACCAACATATATCCATCCTCCACCACCACAACATATGATGCAAGTGCATGAATTAACATGATACATGTTACATATAGAAAGATGATGCTATGTTTATTGACATGAATTTAAATATTCTAATAATCAATCTTCTGGACACCCTCCGCATCAATAGGTTACCAAATTCATAGAACATATAAATCATATCCAAGTGGACTCTACCCAAGAGTCTACTTCCACCATCCATTTCAATTCAAGTATAAGATAGAATACACATTCCTACTACATGGTTACTATCTTCGTATAACAGTGAAACATATCCAGTAGACTCTATCCACCATCATTACCCATTTCAATCTAAGTATAAGATCATAGGACACACATTTCTACTATGGGTTTGCCATCTTCATAAAATAGTGAAACACATCCAGCGGACTCTTTCCATCATCGTCACCCATTTCATTCAAAGTACAAGATAACACATAAATTCCACATAAGGCCAATTTCACACAAGTCCGGGCATCCATCCACAATATCGAGAGAGGTCTACGTACATTCAACATCATATTGAGGATTAGCCTGTCCCACTAACCACTTTAATGCAAGGGTTAGTTTATGGGCTAATATACTAGAATACCCGACTATGGCTGCATGTATATTAATCCACATATACGGCTTATGCGATAAATGTGGTATAGGGGTACACTTGAACAATAGTTTGTGAGTGCTTAAGCATTCAAGCACATCCTATTGTATGATTTCTCGGAAGAGTACTTGGAGATGGATTTTAGGTACATGACCATACTTTTCTCATTAGCGGCTTATTCCCCATCATGTCCAAATTCTGTTTCAAGTGTAGTAAACCATGCTCAAGAGGTCCGTCTAGCTTCTAGTGGGCGCGCATTTGGATATGCTAGTAGGCATTGCATTGCCAAATGTTCGCCTAGTGTAGTGGGCCACACACTATCACAATTTCACATGGTTTGGTGGCCGCACAAAATCATAGGTTCGCCTAGCTAGGTGGGCCACACAATATCACAAATTCACATGGTTTGGTGGCTCACACAAATACCACAAATTCACATAGCTAATGGGTCTCACAAATATCACAAGTTCATATAGTTTACAAATATTTGGTGGCTCACACAAATACCACAAATTCACATAGCTAATGGGTCTCACAAATATCACAAGTTCATATAGTAGTCACACAAATACCCCAAACTCAGTTAGCTAATTAGCCCAAGAAATATCAGGAGTTAACATGGTCAAATGGCCACACAAATATCAGAAGATCACATGTTCTCATACAACTCATTAGTCAAAGAAAATCAAGATCGATGCTCCATAATCAAGGAGAAATTAAGATCAAGGTATGACCTATTTGAAATACATGGTGATGAGGACATCAGTGGTGCACCCTTTAGAGTGTACCAGAGGAGGAGGTGTCGCCAACAGAGTACTGGAGCAGAGGAGTTGATGTGGATGGACGCTGGGTCCATCGGACTCATTTTCTGACGCACTAGGAGTGCGTGAGTAGCAGGACCGCAGGAGAAACATTACCGCTGTACCATGTTCACGCCCCGTCGTGTGAGTGGTTTAATTTTTAGGTGTTTTTCTGTTCTTTTTCTTGTTTTTAGGTACTTTAGTGCACTTTATTATTTCGTGGCTTATATATACTCTGTGAGAAATCCTATTTTTAATTTAGTGAATGAATGAAAAAAAAAGAGCATGTTTTCTTCCTCTTTTATCAAAGAGACTAGGATTTCAAGATTGACCCTTGGGTGTTGAGGATTCCACCTCGGATTTCATGTTTTCTTCTTTTTAGATCTTTAAGGTGCATGAGAAGGTAAGGTTCATCTACTTTTGTTGGGAGAATTCGTGCTTCTTTCGTCTTGAACCCATCTTTTCCTTTTTCATCTCTTTCCTTCTCCCCCGAATCTTTCCCTTTTGATATGAACAGTAGAAGAGGGATGACTAGTCATGAGAATCTGATTCAAACGTGAATGTGGACTGATTTATGCTAGATTTGGTGATATCCTCATATCCCTAGGACTTCATTTTTACTGTTTATGTGATTTTATGCTAAGGGGTATGATCCTAACGGGTTAATCTCATCTCATTGTTGAGGTTTGCTTAATCCCTTTGATTGAAAGTAGTTAGTTAATTAATTTTATTGCTTGAATCTCTTCAATCTGATTATACGTGCATTTAGAGTTAAGTCATCACATGCCCCTGCATCACATGGTTTCTACTTGAGCATTCACAACATACATCTAATGGCATCAAATTTATAATATCACTATCTAAGGGACTATGAAATATGTGTATCCATGTATTCGATCATCTACAACATACTATTATGCCTTGTCGGACCATTTGGACACAAGGGTCTAATGGCGAACTATGAGGGAAATTCGCTAGAGTACTTGAGCGAGGCTACTTGTATGCCATACTGGTGTAAGTCGCGTAAGTCAAATGCACTATGGAAGTATACCTGAACAATAGTCTATGTGTGCATTCTATTCATGCATATTTCACCTGTCTAATGTTTCCTTATGAGTGCACTTCAACATGGGTTATGGTGCGCACAATCTAGTGCATGTCACATAAGTCGGTTTCCCATATGTGCAAGCATGCTCTCTAAGTGTCGTCAACTAAGTTTGGGTAGGCCCGTTTAGCCTTAGCATGCGCTTGAGTAAACTAGCTTAGGCTTAACGGTTATAAGATTAAGCAATTACTCTACATGTCGTTATTGTGACTTAAACATAAAATCCCACTAACTACTCTACGTATCGTGTTTCTGGTTTGCGGGCTTCACACTGTGGGCCCCGTATAAACATAGGGTAGGCTCAAGACCAAACAGGAGGACATCGTGGATATAACATATACCTTAAGTAGGCTACACTCATTGGGCAGCTTGCATATACATATATGACAGATGGTTCTCGTGGCAGGACCATGTGTATGTAGTACGTACGCTAAGGTAAGGCCCTAGGTTGGACGTTGTGGGTATGATAGACACATCACAAGTTCGCATAAATAAGTGTCCACGAAGCATCACAAATTCACAAGGTTAAGTGGTCACACATACATCATATCATCACACGGTTAAGTGGCCACACATACATCACAAGTTCATGGGGTTAAGTGGCCACACATGGATCACAAGTCCACATGATTAAATGGACAGTATATTATAATTTCACATAGTTGGGTGGCCACACGCACATCAATGATCACGTAGTTGAATGGCTGCACATACAACTCAATTTCACATGGTTAAGAGGCCATAGATATATCACATGTTCATAGGGTTAAGTGGCCGCATATGCATCACGATTTCATATGGTTTTAGTGGCCCTACATCCACCATGATTTCACATGATTTAGTGGTCCTACGTACATCACAATTTCACGTGGTTAGTGGCCACACGTACATCATAATTTCTCAAGTTTAAGTGGGCCTTCATTTATTGCATGATCATATGATTAATGGGCCGCACGTACATCACAAGCTCACAAGTCTAAGTGGCCATTCGTATATTACATGATCACATGATTGAGTGGCTACACATACAATCTAATTTGACAAGGTTAAGTGGCCATATACCACCACAAGATTGCTTGGTTACGTGACCGCACATACATCACAACTTCACACAACAAGTGGGACCTGCTGTCTAGTGGATAGCATGGATCAAACACCACATCATAGTGGGTCCCGTTGCCCATTGGACAACAGGGATATAGCACACACATCAAGGTGGGCCTTACCCTCTGGTGGAGTGGCAAATAAGCATCATGGTGGGGCCATCAGGTTGGGTGGCATCAAACATCATAGTGGGTCCCACATGTATTTCTACTATGGGACCCAAACAATTTGAATGGTGGGCTCCACACCCTGGTGGCCCCATCGGCATGCTGAATGGCAAATAAACCTTATAACGCGTCACAGCTCTTATTTCTATTACTTTACTCACGAGTTGCTCACTGAATCTGTTGATTTGAAATCACAGGATCAGTAGATGTCACAGATGATGAATCTAATTTTTTTTTGTACCTCTGTTACTCTATCTTTGTTTGTGCTATCTATAATGATTGATGAATCAAGAACTTCCAATTGGAATTGATTCTTTCAATTGGTATTTTTTCTTATCCTTGTATTTTGCAAAAATGGAAACTTAAGTGCTTTTATAAACACATGTATATATAAAAAAAGAACGTTTCTCATTTAGTTCCCTCATGCCTACTATAACTAGTTATTTCGGTTTTCTACTGGCTGCTTCAACTATAACCCCAACTCTATTGATTGGTTTGAGCAAGGACTGGACACTAGGAAAGTTTCAACTGTGGGCCCCTCCTTGGGAGCCCCACCCCCTAATGGATAACAGATAAACATTATAGTGAACACCAGGAAGGATTCAATGGTTGGCATTTAGTCCCCACTGTTTATAGTGGTGGGTCCACTTGAGCTTTGGATTACATCATAAGTGGACCCTAGGAAGGTTTTAACGGTGAGGATTCAATCCCACTATTCTTATAGTGTGATCCATTGGATGGACGATGTAGGTACATAACAAATACATCACAGTGTCACCCTATCAGTGTTTAAATTATCTCCGATATTATCGAAATATCCCCGATATTAGCTCTATCTCTAGCATAGCAATACCGATAACACCGATAGCGATACTGATAACGCTAATAGTATAAAAAATTCTAGGTATCGGCAATGTATCACTAAATATCGCCAATGTGTCGATATCGTCATTATTTTCAATTGTGTAAATTATAGGTGTCGTTTGTATTACCAATGCATTAATACCGCTGGTGTATTGCCAATGTTTTTTACTGTGTAAATTCCAGGTGTTGCTATATCGTTAATGTATCTACAATATTTCAATAATATCGCTAATGTATCGATATTGTTAAAAATCTGTATATTAAAAAATTCCCAATTCATATTTTTTTATGGGCACATGGTTGTATGCAGTGTTCAATTTGTCGACAATAATATCACGATATTATCATTATCGCAACATGGCAATAACGATACCATAATCTTTAGTTTCTTTTTTAGTTGTTACTAATTTGTTGGGAAATATCACGTATTGTCAATATTTTGAAATATCAATGGATGTTTGGATGGAAAGTCAGATATTAGATAGATAGATGAGATGGTTGGACTGATTTCTTACAGCACCACATGCTTTTAGGTCCCCATTAAATAGAAACCTATTATGTATGCATTCATTTTGCAATTTTTTTACTCCTAAATATGCAAATATATGTATTTTATCATCTCTTGAGGTTTCAGTGAAAAATTCCACCGTTTTTCCCATTTTCCCCACATTTCCGGTTATCAACGATATTATCGGCGATATCGATATTGTTTCCGTATCCCCGGCTAGCGAAACTTGTAGCGATATTGAAACTTCGAACATTGCACCCGAGGAAGGTTTCAATGTCGAGGGCCCCTGCTCCCCATCGTTTGGGGTGGTGGGACCCACCGATTGGACTGTATGGGTACACACACACACACACAAGGCGGGGGGTGGTCGTCCAACACAAATGGACGGTGAAGACATGCAATAAATACATCAAGTGGACTTCAAGAAGTTTTTCAATGGTAGGCTATCTGTTCCCACTATTTACTCTGGTGGGCCCAACCCAGATGGGCCTTGGAAGGTTTTCAATGCTGGGCATCTGGGATCCGCTGTCTCACGTTGTGGGGCCCAACCAAGATTTAGATCTGCTGCATTTTTGGGCCCACGCCCTTAGGTTAGTTGGAAGAGTGGATGGACGGTGTGGCAACCCACACGTCAGTGGGGTCCATTTTCTGGTGGGCCCCACTAGCATGGAATCAAGCTAATACTTGTGTTTCCTTCCATCCAAGGTCGAGGGACAAGAAATGATGTTACAGTGGGCCCATGGTCTTGTGGGCTCCACCAGTTGGGATTTTAGCTAACATTTGTGCTCTCGCTTCATCTAGGTCTACGTGACCTTATCTATAGGTTGGATGACAAATAAACATCATGTTGGGGCCCAGCCAAGGTGGGTCTCACTCCCCTAAAGTAAACCGGAAAAACAGATGGACAACATGGAGCAAGCACCTACATCAACGTTGGGTTCCACAACGTGGTGGGCACGCTGTGTTGGATGGTGTGCATCACACGCTATCCTCACAGCGTGGCGCACCCTTGTGGGCCCCCAAGATTTCAATGGTGGTTGTTCACTAATCACCCTTTCTAGATGGGGTCCACTTAATTTGGGCTTATGCCCTTAAATGGGCTTGAAAAATGTTTGGACAACATGTATACAACATACACATCACATAGGCCCCAACGCGGGGTCCATGCTGCTGGACATCATGATCAAACACAAACATTGCGTGGGTCATAGGGTTGGACAAAGTGAATAAAACGCATACGTCAAGGTGGCTCAATCCAATGGGGGTCCATCAAACGGATGGATGGCCGGATCATCTCATATATCAAATGGGCCGATCCAAGTGGTGATCTACCAATGGGTGGATGGCCAAAACAACCTATGCATCAAGTGGGCCATCCTAAACACATAAAATGAAGGAAAATTAAAGAAAATGGGGGGACAAGGTGACCTACCAATCTAGTTGTGTGTTCTCCCCTCCGATCGGAACCAATCAAAGTCGTTGGCCCACCTTGATGGTCCACCAAGCCCCCAAAATTCCAACAACATGCCCCTTTATTCTCCCAAAATCTCCTCTATTTTCTCTCTGCCTATCTTTTTCCCTTCTCTCTTTTCCTGTCTTTCTTTCTCTCTCCTTTTTCTTCCTTCCTTTCTTTCTTTTCTTCTCTATTTCCTTTTCTTTTCTTTCTTGCTTTCCTTCTCTTCTCTTTTTCTTGCTGAATTTCTGTAGCAACTAACCTCCTTTAGTGACGCAGGACAATTAACCACTTGCTCTTCAAAGATTGTACTGATAGAGCATGGCGAATTAATCCCTTTATCTCATAGCCTAGGTTAGGCCCTGCTTCACATGGGTTCCCCAGTTCACATGGGTCCCGCCTCGTGCCGAACCCTCCTTCGTGGGCCCCACTTTACATGGGTCTCGCTTCACACTAGTCACCCGCCTCACACAGGCCGCCCACCCTGAGTGTGCCCTCGCTTCACACAAGTTGCCCCACTCGAGCCCGGTGTGAAAATGCCCCTGGATTAATCACCCTCGGTGAGGAGTCTCGAACACGAGAACTTCCGCTTTGATACCACTTTAACGTAGGACAATTAACAACTTGCTCTTAAAAGATCAAACTGATAAAGCGTGACGAATTAATCCCTTTATCTCATAGCCCAGGGCAGGGCCCACTTCACATGGGTCCCGCCTCGTGCCGAGCCCTCCTTCATGGGCCCCACTTCACATGGGTCTTGCTTCACACGAGTCACCCACCTCACACGGGTCACCTGCCTCACACGGGCCACCTGCCTCACACAGGCTGCCCACCCCGAGTGTGCCCCTGCTTCACATAGGCTGCCCCACTTGAGCTTGGTGTGAAAATGCCCTTGCATTATTTAGGTTAGAAACCTAACGAGGGTGGGGTTTAGGCTAGTTAAACTAACTTGGGTTAGGAATGGTGGAGTGCATGCATTGGTTGAAATGTGAGGTGTGGGATGAGGTGGCTAACTAGGATTGAGGTGTCATGAGGAGAGAGTGCGTGGGGGTGAGCTGTTGTGCATGTGAGGTGTCATGCATGTGAGATGGATGTGGAGTGAGTGGAAGGACAGAGTGAGTGGAGGAGATAGTGAAATGTGAGGTAAGAGAGATAGTGGAATATGTAGAAATGGGCTATGGGTTTGGTCCAAGCCCACCCAAGGGTGTGAGGATATAGGTTTTCTCAATTTTGGAGCTCATGTACATGGATGGGTGTGTGCTCGGTTGTGCGGGTTCGCATTCGTGCGGTGCGGGGGCATGATCCTACATGCATGTACCGAGGGGCGCTCACATACTCTCGGAGGTACGAACACGTACACACGGGGGCACAGACGCACACACATGGGAATATGGTTGCATACGCTTGGGAAGTTGGGACACACATATGCAGAGTGCAGTTGCAGACAGAAGGGAGGCTGAAGCGCATGTACAAGAAGTGCTGTTGCACATGCACGGGCAGCTGTAGCGTACGTACGGAGTCGCACGGGAAGCTGGAGTGTATGTGCACGAAGGGTGCAGTCACACATGTATGGAAAGCCAGAGCGCTCGGAGAATTTTCGGTCCATTACAGTCATTGTACATGATTTTTTTTTCACATATTATTGCAGTTGAATTCCTATGCATGGGATAAAGGTGTACAAGATTTGGACAACTCATCCATCAGGCCCAACCATACATGCTCCGTGGTCCAAAGTTAGGCTGTTCAGGTGATCTTAACCTCTCAACCAGCACTGAGTGCCCAGAAATGGGTGGTGGTTGTGTTTATTTCCTCAAACTAAGTGGTTAGAATTGCCAGGCCAACATATTCTTTTGGTCACTCATGACCCCTATGTGGGGGCCGGGTGGATGAGCAAATGGGGTTGGGATATGTCTGCCATTTATTGCCATGGGAATTGTTTGCAATGCATGTGAAAGGTCATTTGAAATTATTTTTCTCCAATTGATCTGTTTTGCATTTATATCATAGATTTACTCACACACACACACACACACACACACACACACACACATAGAGGAATGCTCACCTGTGCACCAGTTCTCATGAGAGCTGGTGAGCACTTTTTGAGAGCTCATCACAGGTGATGTGAGCCCTGAATCTGAACTGTCAACGTGATGCAGCACTCCAAGAAACCCCGAGGGCCCAACTTTCATCCTGGTCCAAAGCTTTGGTGGGCCGTGGCGGAGAGAGAGAGGCAAATCAAGGGAGGAAACTGTTTCCTTTTGCTATGGCCCACCAAAGTTCTAGATCAGGGTAAAAGCTGGGCCCCTAGGGTTTTTTGGGGTGCTGGTAGACGGTTTAGATTCAGGGATCACATCACTTGTGATGAGCTCTCAAAAAGTGCTCACCAGTTCTCGTGAGAATTGGTGTGCAGGTGAGCATTCCTCTCTCTCTATATGTGTGTGTGTGTGTACACATTTTAAGCTCTACACTTGACCCTATTGTCTATATTTTGTGATCAAATATGGAAATTTCGTTAAAATTCTTGATTTATGCATCCATTTCCCATTAGACCCACTTAGCCACACACACAATAATGATAATATAATAATAGTAATAACAACAACAAAAAATAAGAATAAAAATAGATAAACTTATCTGCCTTTCTAATTTGTGAAAGAAACAGGACCCAAATACTTACTGACCTCTTTTTGTTGATTACAGTACTTATCAAATGCTGCACTCGCACGCACAAGTGTTGCGAGTACGACAGTACTGTCCTCAACTTCAGGACTTTTTACTCTTTTCATTGGTGCTCTTCTGGGACAAGACTCTCTAAATATAGCGAAAGTAGTTGCTGTTTTTGTCAGCATGGCTGGTGTTGCCATGACAACTCTGGGGAAGACTTGGGCCACTGATGAATTGCAGACAAGCTCTCCTGGGTATGTTTTCTTTACATGATCTCAGCTGATTCTGTAAGCTATTATCAACTTCAGGATGTCCGCAAGCCACCCTCCCTTCCATTTCTAGATGCTCCAAATCTAGCAAAATATCAGCTAGTGTATTATTCATGCAGAATAATGTTCTTTTTTAATATATTTTCATAGTTCTTTTCTACTTTAGTTAATTTTTTTTTTTGTTTGAAAGGTGTTCTACTTTAGTTTAATGAGGTTTGCTAAACCCACACATGCCTCTACCACATGCAAATCACCAACCTGGCCCAAAAATCAGGTGGATCCATTAATCAGCTAACCACAAATGTAAATTTGCGTGTGGAGACAACTTCTATAAAATTGTCCAGCTGTCCATTTTTCTCATATATGGTTTGATAGTTGAACTGCCTGGTGTATCAACCATGTCATCTACGTGTTTGTCCCACCAATGCATGGCTCGGATATCCCACTCAGATGCCAGTTGGCACCTTTTGCTGTGTCTAGAGGTTTATGTGGATGATGGCTCAATGAAGCTCTAATTTATTCATTTTTTTGAGTGTTACATTTTAAATTTTGTGCAGAAGTGGAAAACGTTCTCTTGCTGGAGATCTGTTTGGCCTTCTCTCCGCAGTGTCATATGGTCTATTTACTGGTTGGATGTTATCCCTGCCCCGTATTACAGTTCATTTTTTCCCCTTTCCAACCTCCCATAGTTAAGGCTGGGTTTGGATGCACAAGTGAATTAAATTTGAGCGCTCAATTTAATCAAGAGGAAATGACGTATGCTAATGCTGTTTCCTAGCATTCATGGTGAGGATATATCATCAAATTGCACTTACATTTCTTTCGAAGTCCAACTTGAAACTAGCCTAACTGCAGTTTGGATCATAGAACCTTGGTATGAGTGCTAAGGGAAGAAATTTGCATTTTTGTCATTCCCACTTATACTAATTGCATTCGATTTGGTAGTGCACCACACGCAATCTAAATGGATTATCAAGCTGAAAATTGATTGCTAAATCATCATTCTGCAGTGCTACTCAAAAAGTTCTGTGGAGAGGGAGGAGAAAAGATTGATGTGCAAAAGTTATTTGGATATATTGGATTATTCACTCTTGTCGCCCTCTGGTGGCTTGGTAAGCTTGCCCCATAGATAATGCTTACTAAATTATACAAACTAGTTAATGCCATCTTACCTCAGTAGAGCATGCAACACTACTGTTGTCTATATTGCAATTTCTTTAAATGTTAGTGTACACCTGAACTTGCAAGTGCCAACAGTTTATTGCTTAGCTTCAACTTGGTTCATTCTGTCTGCTTTTTGCAGATCTCCTTTGATTCCCATGGCTGTGTACCATCACCTGCAGCCATCACCTGCACTCGTTATCTAGAATACTTCAATTCTTTGTGTTTCACATGGTATCAAAGTGTTGGGGTCTTTGAATTCTTATAGGGCTTTGTACTCATATACTTTTTGGGTGGATGTGATTGGCTAGGTCTCATATTCAAGGGTGGAGTCCTCAGCTTCCTTTTTCTTTGGAGTTTGTCTGGTGGCAAGGACATCCATTTGACATCCATCTGTATGATGTCTTGGACAAACAGATCTTGAAAAAAAATCTCAGTTTTTCAAGATTTTAGTCAATTGTATCAGATTTTTTGAAGCCTCTTTGCGGACCATTAGGACATTGGGATTTGAAAACTCTTTATTTTGTGAAGAAATTGGATCTTCTTTTGGCCAATTCTCTGGATATTTGAGATTGTGGAGTAAAAAACACCGTTTTCACCCATCCCTAATTGTTTTGTTTTTTTCATTTTTTTTTTCTCAATTTCTGAATCTTCTTTTCATGAATTATCTTTAGGGGATCTGAGTGGAGATAAACAGCTTCTGATTCCAGCTGTTTATCTTTCTTCCAATGATATCCTGATACTTGCACATGCTCAGCATATGACCCAAGATACTGACTGTTGGATGGTCACCATCAGCCCATGATCTCCATCTTAATAGTTTGATACTACATCATCATCATCATCTAAGACTTATACCAGCTAATTGGGGTTCAGATATCTTCTTGCCCATGATCTCCATCTTAACTGTATAATACTAGATCATCATCATCATCATCGTTATCTAAGACTTATCCCAGCTAATTGGTGTTCAGATCACTTATTGGTATGTGGGACCCCTCTCGGTATTCGTCATGTAGGACAAGACACTGTACCAGTAGTGGCACTGGATACTGCTTGGATGCTTGAAGCCTTTTTTTTTTTTTTTTGTTAGTGTGTTTGGGTATGATTGAGCCCCTGACTTCAAGGTTATTCACCTAGAGGTATCAACACCAAGATGAGGTCAAATTCCAATAGTATGTGTTTTAACCAAATCCTATTTTACTACAGATTCCTTTTTCTGGTTGATCCTTTTGTTTAAAGAACTCTTGTTGGCTCAAACTTTGTGGGAACTATTGTCAAGGTTGTGCCCTTTAGGGTATCGACAGTAGGCCAAGGGGCAATTCCCATAGGATGTTTTTCCGACCGACCCTTGTTGTACTACATATTCCTTTTTCCAATTGATCCTTTCATTTAGGGCCTGTTTGGATACCACCAGATAAGTTACTTTTTAACTTATGTTAAGTCATTGAGGGCGCATTTGGATTGTGAATTATTTTACATAAGCTACTTACCCCTCAAGTAGTATCTTGGTTTCTACTTATTTAGTAGATACATATGTTTGGTAAACATCATACTTATCACCCAAAAAGTATACTGCGGGAGACATGTATATTGCGGGAGTAGCGGATGATCTGTATTCTCGAACGAAGCTAGTAGCATTGTCAGGTTTGGGTGATAAGAGGAGGACACATGTCGCGTTGGAGAACACATAAACCTCAACCCTCCTTCCCTGTTGTTGGTTCGGCATTGCCATCTCTGTGCGACATGTATTCCTCGATGCACTGTTCAAAGTCTGACACGCAGGGTCTAGTAGATGCAGGCGATACTGGGCTTCCAAAAGGAGCAGCGTGCGAGCTTACAAGTGAGAATGTTTTAAAAGTAGTGTGCGAGAACTTGACGTATTCGAGCGAGATGAAGAGGTGGTCACGTGCAAGACTCTTGAGAAGGTTTTCTTTCCTAATGTGGGGTTCGCTGTACAAATAGCTTCCCTTCGACTCAGGGGATTGAAGGCGGGTTGTTGCAGGCGCAGGAGAACTCCATGGCTCTGTTCGACTTCACAATGGCGCAAGGGGACGAGGGATGGGGGTTGGAGTCGGCAGACGAGGATCGCCAAACATTGCACTCCCAGGAAGGGGATCAGGATCAGGGACAAGACGAGGCGGAGGAGGCTGATTGGTCTGTACAAGGGAGTATAGCTGCGGCAGGAGAAGTGGTTGAAGCAGATGCATTTGAGGAAGCTCTGGACGTCACTCCTCTTTGCATCAAGAAAGTGATCGCGACAGGTCAACACGAATGTTAAACGAATGTTTCTGCAAAACAGTCGTGGTGGGCCAAGGACGTTCTAGAAAGGATAGGGGGGTTCGTGGGGATGTCTTACGGGGTAACAGAGGACGACGTGCAGGCATTTTTCGAATTTGCTAAAGCCGGGGCAACACAGTACTTTCAGGACAGATGCCAATATAATGCTAAGAAGAACACGAAAGGGGTGAGGGAACTCTTGACACTCGAATGTTCTATTAATTATGATTCAACGATAAAAGGAGCAGGCGGAAAGAGGGCGAGATCGGGGAAATCCAGTGACCAATGATTATTTTTACTTGGAATGTCAGAGGGTTGGGGGATAGCTTCAAAAGGGCTCAAATTAAGAAGGTATGCAGAAAGGTGAAAGCGGACATTATTGCGTTTTAGGAAACTAAGCTGCGGACTTTTGACAGAGGTATGATCGACTCTTTGTGGGGTTTGAAATATAAGGATTGGGAGGTGCTTAATGCATCAGGGACTGCAGGTGGGATTTACGTAGCGTGTTACTCTGAAAAATATAGGCACATTGATTCGTGGGTTGGGGATTTTTTAGTGTCGGTTTTGCTGTGCAAGGTGGACTCAGGATTCCGATGGCTGTTCATGTCTGTTTACTGTCCGTGTGTGTACAATCTCAGGAAGAAATTATGGGAGGAGCTGGATGGGATTAGGTGTCTTTGGTCAGTCCTTTGGTGTATTAGAGGTGACTTTAATGTAGTTCGGTTCTCGTACAAAAAATCCTCAGGCGGCAGGGTTACGAAGAGCATGGCAGCCTTCTCGGAGTGGATGGGTCGGAACGAGATGGTGGACCTTCCACTAGGAGGAGCTAGATTTACTTGGTCTAATGGATAAGCTAAGCCGGTTCTTTCTTGTCTGGACATATTCATTGTTTCAGCTGAATGGCTCGAGAGATTCCCTCTGGTTTCTCAGCGAGGTTTGCCGAGAGTTATCTCGGACCATAAACCCATAGTTTTAATAGTAGAGGAGGAGAATTGGGGTCCAAGACCTTTTAGATTTGAAATGGCCTGGCTGGAAGTGGAAGGGTTCGAGCAATTAATTTGCGAATGGTGGGCTTCTTTCTCAGTGGAAGGTTTTGCAGGGTTCAGATTATTCAGTAAATTGAAGCTGTTGAAACAAAAATTAAGCATATGGAAGAAAGATGATGCGGACATCAGGCCCTTTAGGGTTTATTAGCGTAGGAGGCGAGTGACACGTATATCTTTATGGCTCAATGATGATGGGCCTGGATCGTTCGTGACGACTTGAGGAGCATCGAAGACCTTACACATGAGTCCGAGACATTTGAGAAGACCTCACCTTGGGAAGACATGTGTAAGTTGCTTAGAGGAGATGATCGGACCATTGGATCGCGATGATGATGTGATCGGACTGTTGGTTCATTGTGGCCCACTTTCATCGTGCTATCATCGGAGGCCATCGGGCATCTTAGATTTGTGTTTATTATATGCGTTTCTACTCATTTGAGTTTTGGGTCAGTGTGTGCACGTTTTTTTGTGCGAATGTCTTTTTTTTGAAATTTTGTTAGTAGGGGTATTTTGGTAATTATACTAATTTTGAATTTTATAAGGGTATTTCCCCAAACCTTTTTCATTAGTTGTTGATTATTGAAAAACAAGCCTCTTGGTTGCCTCCTTCCCCTCTCTCTCTCTCTTGGAACTTTATCTTCTTCTTTGATCCTTTTCTTTTCTCTTCTTCTTATGCCCCTCTAACCTTCTTCCAGGTAATCTATCATCTTTTCTCATCATTCTAAATCTCTATTTTGTTTATTTCCCACAACATTAAATCTGAGAATTGACCCAAACCCTAGTTTCTTAGATTTTCGAATCCCTCATCTGAGAAATCCTTTGATCTTTCGGATTAGTGATTCCCATTAAGCAATTGGGTGATGACCATGCAAGATCGGGAGGTTCCATCCCTTGCCGGATCCAAGGCACGCATTATTTGAATTCCTTACTACATGATTGTGGTGATGGCCCACATTGTCGCATGTTTTGTTCCAGATTTTGTTAGATTATATGATAGTGAATGCTGAGTTTTGAATTATTATTGTTGTTTATTTCCATTGGATTATATTTGTTCATACACATGCATCATAATTAGGTCATCCTACATCAAATTTGGTATTAGAGACAGGCTTTGCATGGTTATGTTTAAATCGAGTTATCAAACTAGGGTTTTAAATTTAGGTCTGTTTTAAAAATTTTCAGATTTACGAAGTTTCCAAAAATTGAAACTTTCTATTTTTAGAAAGTTTCCAGATTTGGATCGTAGTGTCTGGATTTCGTGTTTCCAGACTTAAAAATCTAACTTTCAAATATGCTATTTTTAGAATTTTTCCATTATTGGAAAGTTTCCAAATTTAGAAAATTTCCTGAATTAGAAAATTCTGGTTTGGTGAGCCTAGGGTTAGGAAGTTTGTTAGTTTATACATCATCATAGGATTAGATTCATATCATTCACATTGTGAGTCATCCAATCCATAGAGTTGAGTTTAGGAAGAACCTAGGACAAGTCCTCCGTTGTGTGCCCATTCGTTTTGGTCATGGTTTTGGATGATGCATCACTACCATGAATTAGGATTGGATTCTAGAGGCTTTGGCCACCATATCCCAATGTCTGGACAACATTGAAAACTATTCTAGAAAATCCTTCCAGAATCTCAACGACAAATTAGAGGCATTCAACCAGACTAGCCTTGACTATGGAAAAGATAATTAACATTATGCCTTGGTGAACAGCAAGTTGGATGTGTCCAAACATGATGTTTATGAAGTGGAAGAGTACGTGCCTAACGTCAGTAGTGAGGAAATAGAAGAAATTGAGGCTTCACTCATCATCTTTGATGATGCAGAAGTGTGTGCTAGTGATGAAAAGGTTGAAGAGTTTGAGACCGCACCTCTTCTAGGTGTTATGTGTGATTTAACTGATGCAGTCTCCCAATCTACGTCTCTTACCGTGGTGAACACAAATGAAATTGAAGAAGAGACTAGTGATGATATGATGGTAGACACCTACATGACTTGTGATCCCACCAGATGATTTATGGGATAAATTTTTACCCAAATGGGACATTCAACACACAATTGATCTTATCCCTCGATTGATCCTGTCAGCTTTCCTTCATACCAGGTGAACACTGCAGAAAATACAGAAATGCAGCGTCAATTTGATAAACTTCTCGGGGAAGAATTCAATAAGGAAAGTTTGAGTTGGAGTTTTGTTTTGTGTGCCAAGCCTACCCTTTTCACTTTTAAAAACAATGGCATATATGATGGTCAGAGCTCTTATTCCGCATCTTGATGACGTTTTGGACATAATGGCTGATGCCAAGATCTGCTCAAGACTTGGTATTAATAGTGTGTGTTCTCAAGTGTTGGGGTGCCTGAACATCATCCTTGTTTATAATACTTGTAATGAGAAATTATGTGTCACCCATGAGAAGTGTCCTCTTGTTTCAGTTTTCCAAGTTCTAGATCGTAGGATTGTTTATTTCCATAGGTTTGCTTATTTCCAGTCCGTTGCTTTTTTTAGAGCATCTTTTAGTTTCACCCATGACTGTCACCCAAAGGTCTTCAGAATTAGCCAATGCATTTGCACGACACATTCATGAATTGCATACATATATTAGACAACGGATTAATAAAAGCAATATAAATATTCAGCTGACTCCCATCGTAGATCACAAGACTTTCAGGAAGGAGATTGTAATGGTGAGGATAAGGCCAGAGTGGTTCTCATAGGGTACCGCTAAGAAATTGCAACCGCATAGTGCTGGACCATTCAAAATATTGCAAAGAATTGGGTCCAACGCGTATTGGATTGACCTTCCACCTGAAATGGGCATTAATCCAACGTTTAATGTGGAAGATCTAGTCCGTTCCCCTAATCCTACCATTGATCCCTCGTCCCTTTCATAGCCATTCTCTGAATTTTCTTCACAACCTACTCCACCCCTTCCTTCACCTATTATTCGAAGGAAGAGATTGAGGAAATTGTGGATGAAGAGATAGTTTCCACGAGAGATGGAGGTCTCCAGAGGTACCTTGTCAAGTGGAAGAATAAACCACCGTTATAATCTGCATGGTTGACAGAAGCAGAGTTGCAGAGCGTTGAACCAGATTTATTAGAGCGCCACAAGAGTTTTATCTCGCCGGAGTCGAGCTCTTTTCAGACGAGGAAAATGATGCGGACATCAGGCCCTTTAGGGTTTATCAGCATAGAAGGCGAGTGACACCTATATCTTTATGGCTCGATGATGACGGGCCTGGATCGTTCGTGACGACTTGAGGAGCATTGAAGACCTTACACATGTAGTCCGAGACATTTGAGAAGACCCCACCTTGGGAAGACATGTGTAAGTTACTAGGAGGAGATGATCGGACCATTGGTTCGTTGTGGCCCACTTTCATCATGCCATCAATGGAGGCCATCGGGCATCTTAGATTTGCGTTTATTATGTGTATTTCTACTTATTTGAGTTTTGGGTCAGTGTGTGCACGTTTTTTCGTGCGAATATCTTTTTTTGAAATTTTGTTAGCAGGGGTATTTTGGTAATTATGCTAATTCTGAATTTTATAAGGGTGTTGCCCTAAACCCTTTTCATTAATTGTTGATTATTGAAAAGTAAGCCTCTTGGTTGCCTCCTTCCTCTCTCTCTCTCTTGGAACTTCATCTTCTTCTTCTCTTTTCTTCATGTGCCCCTCCAACCTTCTTCCAGGTAATTTATCATCTTTTCTCATTATTCTAAATCTCTAGTTTGTTTATTTCCCACAACCTTAAATCTGAGAATTGACCCAAACCCTAGTTCCTCAGATTTTCGAATCCCTCATCCGAGAAATCCTTTGATCTTTAGGATTAGTGATTCCCATTAAACAATTTGGTGATGACCATGCAAGATCGGGAGGTTCTATCCCTCGCCAGATCCAAGCCACGCATTATTTGAATTCCTTACTACATGATTGTGATGATGGCCCACATTGTCGCGTGTTTTGTTCCTGATTTTCTTAGATTATATGATAGTGAATGCTGAGTTTTGAATTATTATTGTTGTTTATTTCCGTTGGATTATATATGTTCATACACATGCATCATAATTAGGTCATCCTACATCAAAAGAGGTTCTCGCTAAGAGGGAAGAGGAATTCGACAATCTTGCCGACGAGATACATGAGTTGGATTTGAAAGAGGAGGCTAATGGGCTGACGGATAACGACAGAAGAAAGAGGGAGGAGCTTTGTTTTAGTATCGCGAGCAGGGCGAAGGAGTAAGAGATCAAGTGGCGTCAGAGGTCCTGCGCTATTTGGCTAAAGGAGGGTGACAAAAACACCCGTTTCTTTCATAATATGGCTAGTGTTAGGGCCCGAGTTAACAAAATAAATAACCTGGTGATAGATGGGGAAAGGGTTTACAAGAAAGATAAAATTTGCGAGTCTATATAGGAACTTGTTCGCTAGCTTGTCTTGGGCGATATTGAGACTTGACGGTTTGCAGATTCGACAGCTATCTATAGAGGACTCAGCTGGGCTTAGAAAGGAAGATAACTGAGGAAGAAGTGAGAGTTGCTGTGAGGTCCCTGAGCGGGGAGAAAGCTCCTGGACCAGATGGTTTCCCCATAGCCTTTTATCATAAATTTTGGTCTGTGGTTGGGAAGGACGTTACAAAATTCATAGTTCAGTTTTCGGAGAGTGGCCATCTTTCCTTCGAATTGGGAGCTTCATTCATAGTTCTCATACTAAAAAAAGAGGGAGCCGAGCAATTGAAAGACTTTAGACCCATTAGTCTTATCGTGGGGCCCTACAAGATCTTGGTGAAGATTTTGGCGCTTAGACTAAGGGAGAGTATTTCTAAAGTTATTTCGGAAAACCAATGGGCTTTCGTCTTGGGGAGACAAATTCTGGATATGGCTCTGATTGTTCATGAATGTATTGATTCTATGCATAAAGAAGGAAAAAGCGAGCTGGTATGCAAGTTGGTCATAGAGAAGGCATATGACCACGTAGATTGGGATTTCTTGGACTACATGCTTGGGAGGATGGGATGTGGAGAAAGGTGGAGGGGGTGGATAAAGGCATGCGTTCGGTCGGCTTCATTTTCAGTTATGGTGAATGGCTCCCCAAACGGCTTTTTCAAAGCTTCCAGGGGTCTTAGGCAGGGGGACCCTCTATCTCCTTATCTATTCGTTATTGTGGCTGAGGCACTTAGTTTGATGCTAAAAAACGGGGAGGACAATGGTTTGTTTCACGGGTGTCAAATTCCGAATCTTCAAGGATCCATTTCCCACCTTCAATATGCAGACGATGCCCTCTTGTTTTGCGAGGCGAACGAAGAGTATGTCAGGAATCTGAGGAAGATTTTGGTGTGTTTCGAGGCGGTTTCGGGTTTAAAGATAAATGTTCTAAAGTCGGAAATGCTAGGAGTGCATGTTGAACAGAAAGATTAGACCTGTGTGGCCATGGCTTTTGGATGTGAAAAAGGCTCGTTTCCGTCATTTTACTTAGGATTGCCCCTCTGCTTGGGGAAGCCGGCTAAACATCTGTGGGATAAGGTTGTAGAAAGAATCGAGTGGAAGTTTTCTACGTGGAGACGCAGATATATGTCCTTAGGAGCCCGCATCACGCTGATTAAGTCAGCTTTATCTAACATGCCGGTGTATTTCTTGTCTATATTCAGGTGCCCTAAATTAGTCATGGACAGAATAGAGAAATTGAGAAGGGATTTCTTATGGAAAGGGAATAGTGAGGGGAATAAGTTTCACCTTCTCAAGTGGGAAGAGGTGTGTAGGCCCTTATCAGAAAGAAGGGGGGGGGGGGGGGGGGGGGGGGGTTGGGTGAAGAATCAAGCCGTTAAATCATATGAATTCCGCTCTTCTGGGGAAATGGATTTGGAGATTTAGCATCGAAGAGGGTAGCCTATTGAGAGACATCATAGTCGCGAAGTATGGGGTTCAGGATGGAGGGTGGTTCGTCAAAAGTTCTTCTTTGTATAGAACTTTTGGCTCTTGGAAGGCGATTATGGCTACTCAGCATTTGGTGTGCAAGGGTCTCTTTTAAGATTGGAGCAGGATCGCGGGTTAGATTCTGGACGGACTCTTGGTGTGGATTGCTGGAGCTTTAGTCTTTGTTTCCGCTAGTAGCTAGGCTCGCCCCAAACAGATTTATTTGTGTGGTGGATTGCTACTCTTATGTCGGAGATATGATTGTCTGGTTGATTCCTTGCAGAAGGAACATGATGGACGCTGAATTTGACGAGTTCCTCGCCTTGATGGAGATGCTGCATGCTGTTTTGCCGGATCCTTCTATGGAGGATTCCATTGTTTGGGTGGGTAAAGAGTCGGAGAAATTCTCAGTCAAAGTTCTTTACAATATGATTGCCATTAAACCCTCTAATGAGTTGCCCAACCATCCTTTCCACCACTGGTTTTATGGAGCACCTCCCAGGATTGTAGCTTTCGTTTGGCTTGTAGGACGGAAAAGAATTTTGGCCATCGATAATCTTCGAAGGAGAGCGCTTGTTCTCCCCAATATCTGTCTGATGTGTATGAGGAATGAGGAGACGATTGACCACCTTTTCATCCATTGCTCCTTTGCAGTTAGAGGCTAGGACCACCTCCTTGGGTGGTTACAATTGAACTGGGTGATGCCTAGGTCGGTGGAGGACCTGTTGTGGGCTTGGCATGGCCAGGGGGAGGGAAGGCCAGGCAAGCTGTCTCGAGGCTTAGTATCATGGCAGTTTTCTGGGCAATATGGGGAGCCAGAAATGATTGTTACTTTCGTAATGTCATTGTAGGGGAGGAAGCAGTAATTTTGAGGGTTAAAAAGCTAGTAGCAGAGTGGGCGGTGTATGTTAAGGCGGCCTCGGCCGCTATCCCTTTGTAGCTTCTTGTGTGGATTCGGGCCTGTATTGTTTCGATTCGGCGTCTTTTTTAATTAATTGGTTATCTTTCAAAAAAAAAAAAAAAAAAAAAATCACCCAAAAAGTAGAAAATGATGTTTGGTTTCTAATATCACATAAGTGCTTATCCCTCAATTTTGTTTGGTCCACCTTTAACATACACCATCCATCTTGTGGGCCAACCTTTTGATGTGGATTGTTCATTATGTAGGGCCCCACCTTGGCCATGTCTTCAATGTGAACTGTCCACCTTGCGAGGCCCACCTTGGATGTGGGCTATCCATCATGTGGGGCCACCTTGGATGTGGACCGTCCATCATGCGAGGCCCACCTTTGATGTGGACCGTCTATCATGCAGGATCCAATTGAAGTGGGCCGTCCATCATGTGAGGCTTGCCTCGAATGTGGGTCATTCATCATGAGGAGCGACCTTTGATGTGAACTAATCCTTGTGTGGTGCCCAGTGTTTGCATTGTCGACGAAATGTCGATAATATCGACGATAATATCGGTGTCGTTGCCGTTGCGACACCGAAACCCCCTTTTTTCGTGTCTCTTCCAGATATCGCCGAAATTTCGGCGATTTTATCGAAATATCGCCTGTAAATAGGTAAAAATCGGAAGAAAAATCGGAAGACAACAATTGTCAGGGCTGAAATTGCCTAATTAAGTAAATATCGTCGAAAAAAAGAAGAAAAAACTCCAATTTTCATACCTGGTTGATCGGAACAGAAGCACGCCTCAATCGACAATGCCGGTACACGTAAGGTAAGAAATCTCCCTTTTCCTTCTTCATTGAAAGCTCCATGTCGCAATTTCGGCGAAAAATCAGGGATTCGAGGGAGAAAAGCTCTCGATTGGGAATGATTTAGGGATTTGAGGCAAAAATCCCTCTTTCACGAGCGGGAATCCCTGATTTTTAGGGCTTCTTTCTCTCCAGCCCTTTCTCGAGGCTTTTGTGGGGATGCGGATTAGCTATAGTAGGAATCGGATTGCGTGTGGAGTTACTCCGCACGCTCTTATCGTGCGGAGTAAACACTTTTGGGCCCACCTAGAATGTATGTGCTTTATCTATTCCGTCCATATGTTTTTCCATCTCATTTTAGGAGTTGAACCCAAAATTTAAGCATATCCAAATCTCAAGTGGACCATGCCACGGGAAACAGTGGCAATAATGATTTCCACCGTTGAAACCTTCCCAGGCCCCACAGTGATGTTTATTTGTCATCCAACCTGTTCATAAGATCACATGATCATGGATGAAGGAAAAACACAAATATCAGCTTGATCCAAAACTTCTGTGTCCTCAGAGAATTTTTCAATGGTAGACATTCAATTCACACTTTTCCTGTGGTGTGGTCCACTTTAGATTTTGATATGCTTCATTTTTTGGCACCATACCTAAAATTTTCTGTTAAGATGGATGGACGGAGTGGATAAAATACGTAAATCACGGTGGGCCCCACGGAGCTTATGCGTGCGGAGTAACTCACTACGCAATCTGCTTCCGGTTTAGTAGGGACGCGGGTTGGGTGGTGACGTGAACACTGTGGGTCCCATCATGATGTATTTCTTTAATCCACGCCGTTAATCCATTTTTACAGATCATTTTAATGTATGAGACCAAAAGTGAGATAGAAAAATATCTCAAGTGAACCACATCACAGGAAACAGTGAGTAGAATGTTATCCACTGTTGAAACCTTCCTAGGGCCCACAGTGATGTTTATTTGTCATCCAACCTGTACATAAGATTAAAAAAGATGGATGGATGGAAAAAAAATATAAGCTTGATCCAAAACTTCTGTGGTCCACAAAATTTTTCCAATGGTGCATGTTCAATCCCCACTGTTTCCTATGATGTGGTCCACTTGATCTTTGCATCTGTCTCATTTTTGGTTTCGTGCCTTAAAATGAGATGGAAAAACGGATGGACATCATTGATTAAACAAATACATCATGGTGGGACCCATAGAACTTTGACACCAGCTTGCTGGTTGGTGTTCGCGTCACCAGCCCACCCAGCAGACGCGGGGAGACATGCAACCAAAGTGACGTCACCAGATTTTGTGGGCCCCACCATGATGTATGTGTTGTATCCACACCGTCCACCTATTTGGAGAGATTATTTTATGGCATGAGCCAAACAATGAGTCAGATCCAAAGCTGGAGTGGACCTCGCCACAAAAAAATAGTGGAGATTAAACACCTACCATTAAAAACTTCTATGGGCCACAGAAGTTTTCGATCAATCTCATATTTGTGTTTTCCCTTCGTTCATGTCTGTGTTAACTTATGAAAGGGTTGGATCTCAAATAAACCTCATGGTGGACCCTAGGTAGGTTTCAATGGTAGGCGTCACTCTCCCCACTGTTTTCTATGGTGGGGACCACTCGAGCTTTGGATCTACCTCATTCTTTATCTTATGTCCTAAAATGATCTCTTAAAATAGATGGACGGTGTGGATTAACGGCATGGATATACAATTCATACATAAAGAGGTGGGCTCCTACGGTCAAGGTACCACCTACATCGCTGGTTACTGGGTCTCACCCAAGTCTCGAATTCCTGCAAAAGCCCTGCGCGCTGGGCATGTAGGTAAGGCCCACCGTGATGTTTCTGAGATATCCACCCCGTCCATCCACTTTGGGAGAACAATTTAGAACATTATACTAAAAACTAACCGGATCCAAGACTCAAGTGCGCCGTGCTAAATGAAAAGGTGGGGTAGGGAAATTCTTACCGTTGAAACCTCCCTGGGATCCACAGTGATGTTTATATACCATCAATACTGTCCATAACATCATTCCTACTGGGATTAACTAAAAACAAAAATATTAGACTGATTTAAAACTCCTGTGGCCCCATGAATATTTCAACTGTGGACATTCAATTCTTACATTTTCGGCCCATTTGATTCTTGGATCCATCTCAATTTCGGTTGCATTTATATTATATAAACTTATTTTGGTTGCTATTGGAGTGATTTCTCACGGTAACGCGTGCTTTTTGAGTCTATTGAATGAAAAATTATTATTTAATGCATTCTTTTTGTAATTTTTTTTATTTCTGAATATGCAAATATGTGTATTTAGACATTTCTTGAAGTTTCACTAAAAAATTCCACAGTTTTCCTCATGTTTCTCCATTTTTCCCCACATTTCCGGTTATCAGCGATATTATCGGCGATAACGATATTATATCTTTATCTCCGGCCAGCGAAACTTGTAACGATAACGACAATGCGAACACTGGTGGTGCCCACCTTAATATGGATCATCCACATGTGGGGCCCACCATCAATGTTAGTGCCCATCATGTGGGGTCCACCTTCAATATCCACCACCCATCACATGGAGCCCACCTTTGATGTGGACTATCCATTGTGTGGGCCCCATCTTTGATGAGGGTCGGTCATCATGCGGGCCTTGCCTTGGATGTGGGCCATTCATCATTAGGGGTCAACCTTTGATGTGGGTCATCCATTATATGGGCCCACCTTGATGTGGGTCATCCATCATGTGGGGCCTACCTTCAATATCCACCACCCATCATGTGGGGCCCACCTTTGATGTGTACCGACTATCGTGTGGGCCCCACCTTCAATGTGGGCCGTCCATCATGCGAGGCCCGCCTTGGATGTGGGCCATTCATCATTAGGGGCCAACCTTTAATGTGGACCGTCCATTATATGGAGCCCACCTTCGACATCCACTGCCCATCACCTGGAGCCCACCTTTCATGTGGACCGTCTATTGTGTGGGCCCGACCTTGAATGTGGGTCATCCATCATGCGGGGCTTGCCTTGGATGCGGGCCATTCATCATTAGGGGCTGACCTTTAATGTGGACCATCTATTATGTCCATGTTAATATGGGTCATCCATCATGTAGGGCCCACCTTTGATGTGGACCATCCATCGTGTGGGCCCCACCTTCAATGTGGAATGTCCATAATGTGGGGCCTCCTTTGATATAGACCATCCACCACGTGGAGAGATGAGAGGGAGAGAAGTAGAAAAGTCAAAAGTTACAAAGCAAGAAAAAAAAAAAAACTTATTGTGATAGCAACTTTCATCACATAAGTTACTTTTATAATCATGCTTGCCAAACTAACCTAAGTAAAAAAAATAATTTATTAACTTTTTGTAAAGCTAATTATTGGGTGGTATCCAAACGGGTTCTTACTTACTTTTTTCACTTAAGTTAGTTTGGTAAACATGGTTGCGAAAGTAACTTGTGTGCTTAAAGCCTACTTATCACTATAACTTTTTTTTTTTTTTTTTTTTTTACTTCTCTCTCTCACTCACGGTCCATATCAAAGGAGGCCTCACATGATGGATTGTCCACATTGAAGGTGGGGCCCACACGATGGACGATCCACATTGAAGGTGGGCTCCACATGATGGACCACCCATCTTAACGTGGGCCCACATAATGGATGGTCCACATCAAAAGTTAGCCCTTAATGATAAATAGCCCACATCCAAAATGGGCGAGTATGATGGACGACCCCTTCAAAGATGGGGTCCACACGATGGACGGTCCACATCTAAGTTGAGCTCCACATGATGGGAATGGACATTGAAGCTGGCCCACATTAAAGGTCGGCCCCTAATGATAAATGGCCCACATCAAAGGCAAGCTCTGCATGATTGGCAACCCACATTGAAGGTGGGGGCCACATGATGGACAATCCACATCAAAGGTAGGCTCCACATGATGGGCAATTAATAATGGTGGGCCTGACATGATGGATGATCCACATCAAGGTGGGCCACACATGATGGACGGTCCACGTCAAAAGTCAGCCCTAATGATGAGTGACCCACATCAAAGGTAGGTTCCACATGATGGGCTGTGGATATTGAAGGTGGGCCCCACATGATGGACAATAATATTGATGATGGACCTTACACGATGGAAGACCAACATCAAAGGTAGGCCTTACATAATGGACGGTGAACATTAAAGGTGGGCCCGCATGATGAATGGCCCACATCTAAGGTGGGCCCAGCATGATGGACGACCCACATCAAAGGTGGGGCCCACACAATGAATGGTCCACATCAAATGTTGGCCCCACATGATGGACGTTGGATGTGAGGGGGACCAAACAGACTCGTGGGATAAATACTTACGATGTTGGAAACCGAACATGCTTTTCTACTTTTTGGCTGATAAGGATGTTGTTTACCAAACATGTTTATTTGCTGAATAAGTAGAAACCAAGATAAGCTACTTGTGGCATAAGTAGCTTATCTAAAGTAACTTACGATCCAAACACCCCCTTAACAAACGCTTTTTGGCTCTAACTTTGTGGGAATTATTGCCAGTTAGATTTTAGAACCATCATTTGTTGAGGAAGAGAAGGGATTGTTTGAAGCCTACACAATGACATGTGGGATTTCTTTTTTACTTTGTAATAAGATTTATTTCTACATGCAGGATCTCTCAAGGGCTATCATCAATCAAACCATGCTTATAGGCACCCATCGAGCAAGAATATCATGGGGATGATGCAAGAAGATAAGTCACTAGAAATTTATCCCCTGTTATCTTTGGGATGAAATGAATTGGTAGAGACAAATCCCATATTTGTCCAAATGTTGAGCGTTTAGCATTGGAACAGAGTGGCTGATGAGTTTTCCTGTGCATCAATAATGAAGTCTTGAGTGTTCAATTTTTCTTATTGCACCTACCAAGCTTACCCTTGATGAATGAGCTGATTGAACTATTTTCAAGGTAGACTTTCTTGACTCTAATCTCATGAAAAACTTTATAGTGTGAAGGACACTGTACTTTTGGCTTAAGGAAATTATGCAAATGCAATCAAATCCAATTTCAAAGGACTTGTCAAAGACCTAGGACCATTATTTAGAGTTTTGGATGTGCAATTATGACTTGTTCTAGTTTGCAAAAATGCCAACAGACATTGATTAGGCTACCTTCACGTTAAATGCTTCCTCCTTTAGTGATTAGATGAACACTCTTGGTAATAAAGCTGATGTTGCCTTCTTCCTTTGGTCTTACAACACTCAATTCCATCACCATCATCTAAACCTTATCCTTATTAGTTAGGGTAAGCAACATGAATCTTGTTCCGCCATTCCACTCTATCAAGGGCCATCAGTTAGACCAAAGGTCATCAACTCTTTTCTTACTACCTCCATCCACGTCCTTTTGAGCTTCCCCTTACCCTTTTAGATCCTTTAACTTGTACCAACTCACTCCTAACCGGTGCGGTTCTTGGTCTCTGTTGCACATGACTAAACCATCGAAGTCTACCTTCCTTCATCTTATTACCTATTAGTGTTACTTCTAAGCTCCCTCGAGTGCATTCATTTCTAATTCTATCTTTCCTAGTCTTGCCCCTGATCCATCTCAACATCCTCATTTCAATTAACTCATCTTATGGACATTTTTTTTTTCGTTAATTGCCCAACATTCTGTCCCATAAAGCATGGCTGGCCTTACGGCTATCCCATAAGTTTCCCTTTTAGTTTGAGTGGTATCATAAAACTCCAGAGGCATGTTTCCATTTCTTCCACCTAGCTTGAATTCTATGGGCAACATCCTTCTCAATATCTCCACTCTCATGACTTATTGACCTAAGGTATCGAAAGTGGTCATTTTGGGGGAACTTATTGGTCAACATCTTAACCAATTCCTTTTTTTCACTCCTATTGTTGCTGAAATCACACTCCATATACTTTGTTTTAGTTTGACTAATTTTAAATCCTTTAGATTCTAAAGCACCCCTCTAGAAATCTTGCATTGTGTTGACGCCTCATCTTGTCGGTCAAAACTATGCCATTTGCAAACAACATAGACTGTAGTATCTCTTTCTGCAAATGCCTTGTTAACCAGTCCATAACCAACACGAAGAGGTACAGGCTTAATGGTGACCCCTGGTGTGAGCCTACGCTATGAGAACTCATTTGTCTCTTCACTAGTGATCGCCATATTTGTAACTACTCCCTCGTATATATCCATAATCATGTCAATAGATCCTCTTGGAACTCCTTTCTTTCCCAAAACCCACTAGATTAATGCTACAATCTTAGGGTTCCACACCTAAGTGCAGGTTGCGAGGTAGTAAAGTACTCAATAAGACCGAGGTTGATCTACAAGGACTAGTATATTAGTTTAAGAGCACACTAGAACTAGAAATATGAAATGTGGGTTTTTAATCCAGCGAATTGAGTTGCATAGAACAATAAATTAAAGACAACAAAGGCGCCGAGGCTCCACTTTCAATAGATCTATAATGATTAGTTCACTGATTCAATGTGATAACTCAACTAGAATCGAATAATGATTCCTTCTAGATGGAAACAAAAACATGAATCTTAATTAATCGATTCTCTCATGAAGATCTAAGTAATTAATTGCAGGGAATTCCAAGTACCAATGTGCTCGGAGTCGACAATGGATCAAGGGATTTTATAGATGAAAACTTTCGCCAATACTAGAAATTCAAACTAATTAACTTAAGTTCATCCATAAAACCATGAATATTGAATCAAATAAACTAAATCATCATAAATCTATTGAAAGATTCACCCCCTTAGCCTTAGCTAAAAGATTAGCCAAACATAATTAATAAAATAATCTCAAAATAAAAGAAAAACATGAAAAACAAACTGAGGGAAGAAAAGAAGAACTAGAAGAAGCTCTCTCTCTCTCTCTCTCTCTCTCTCTCTCTGCTTGATAATGATCTAAAACGAGCTTAGAACCCTTTAAATAACAAATTCCACCGTCTTTGGAGAGCCCCATTCAAATTAGGAAACAATTCTCGCACTTGCGCAAAATTTGCATAACTTTTCGATAAAAGTCTTTGATAGGATCGAGTTCATTGAATTCCTGTCGATAGGATCGAAGAGCTATTCAATGGAATCCAAGAAGTGGAAAAAATATTCTAGCGAGTTTTCTCAAAAATCTTGATTTTCTCGATGGGACGTTTGATCCTATTGAGCCCCATCGAAGGGCTGTCGATGGGATCGAAGCCTGGCTCGATTGTATTGACAAGTGCGATTTTTTGCATTATCTTCAATGGTCTTCAAAACTTGGTTTCTTCAAATCTTCAACATATTTGTTCTTCATCTCCTTTGGGTTTCTAATCTCCATTATTAGCTCTAATTCATCTTGAACTTTGGATTCTTTCTTGCACATAGAAAACACATCTAATCAGTTCACTTTAACACACTTATGTACGGGAAAACAGTGTAAAATAGGGGATAAATATGTAATATTAAGCGATTATCAATTAACTCTCTAGGGACCCTATCGAATGCTTTCTCTAAGTCAATAAAGACCACGTGGAGATCCTTCCTCTCCATATATTTCTCCATGTGTGTGTGTGTGTGTGTGTGTGTGTGTGTGTGTGTGAAGGTAGTCGACCTCATGGGAAGCTTCCCATGAGGTCGAGCTGTGTGGGCCCCACCGTGATGTGGATTAGACATGGATCCACCCCATCAGTTAGATGCACCCTTCCATGGTGGGCCATTGCCCCAAAAATCAGGCCAATCCATGACTAGTTGAGCCACACCACAGACAACGGTTGAGAGTGGATGTCGGCCCATTAAAACCTTGGCTGATCGTATATAGGGCCTGCTGAGATGTGGTTCACACATCCAGCCCATCCATTGTGTGTATACCACTTGGATGAGGGGTCACACCAATTTTCAGCTCTATCCAAAACTCAAGTGGGCCGTACCAAGAGCTTTTAGATGTTTTAGGCATGATTTCACATAATTTCAGATGGTATGGACCACTTGAGCTTCGGATACAGCTTATTTTTGGGATAGCCCATAACCTTGAGGGGACCCATCAAATGCATGGTGTGGATGTCCGATCCACATTACGGTGGGGCCCACATAGCTCCACCTCATGGTAAACTCCCATGAGGTCGACCTTATAGTACCTTATATATAAAGCGAATATGGCTCATATATTTAATCCCATGATAGATAGTGAAGCTCATTATTTCTCCTTACTTCTTATAAACATGTGTGACGGTACTTTTTCTCCATTCGTTTGGCATTTTCTTCGGTCTTACAATCTTGTACTTTGTCAACCAAAATAATCTAGTGTCTCCCATACACTTTCAAACCTCTATTGGTATATCATCTGGTCCAACACTCAATTCTTTTTATTTTTTATTTTTATTTTGAGAGAACTGAAATTTTATAAAAACAGCTACGAAAGGCAAGAAAAGAATACAACCTGACACTGCGACTCTCAAAAAGAAGAAAGATTAGCAAAATTTGCTGTATTTACAAAAAATGCCCAACCCATATGTTGTAGGATAAAGTTGGTCGTCGAAGGATACGATCAGGAAGTGATTGAAAGAAGTCGCGACCAGCCTGTCCAACCTCGAGCCCTCTCCGTTTATAGTTCATCTCAGATCTCCAACCAGGCCATCCGATCGAAAGCAAGCAGCTCGGCTAGTGGTCGTTGAAATGGGTCGTGTCTCAAATATGCGAGCAGCTCGGCTCGTGGTCGTTGAAAGGGCTCGCATCTCAACATGCGAGCAGCTCGGCTCATGGTTGTTGAAAGAGGTCGCATCTCAACATGCGAGCAGTTATCCCCGAGCCCGAGCATCCTTCGCTTTTCTAGTACCAGCAGCCCGTATAGGCCGATCTTGGGCTTATCTCGGTTCGTAGCTCCGAACCTCAGGGAGCACCATCAGGGAACGTAATCAACTAGATGTCTAACTGGATTAGGCCATCCCATTATCTAAGGAGTAATTGGATAAACACCTTATCCCCGAAAATCAATAGTAATATTAACGTCTTGTGTAACAGACTGGATCACTCAGATCTGTATAAATGGATGACTCCACAGAGGATAAAAGGTACACAATCTAAAAAGCTCTCAACCCATTGTTTTACTTTACAACCACGTCCCATCTAACTTGAGCTTCGGAGGGCCAACGGCTGGACGCCGGCCACCCTTAGTTTTCTCTGGTATTCTTTCAGGTTTGGAGGGAAGCTGGCTCGAGGGAAAGTGAACGTCTGGAGGAATCTGTTAGCAAATCCGACGTAAACACCATACAACATTCTTAACTTTGCTAATAACCTCTTCCATAGAAGATCCCTTGTTTTGTAAACATCGACTGTTCTGATCTCCCCAAATAAATTGAGGAATTGCCAAACCAATGAGTCTCGATATTGCTTTCTGAGATTTGCCCACTCCATCTTCGTGCTAAGCCCAAAGAAGATTGTCAATTGACTTCGGCATCACCCGAGTGATATGGAAGAAAGCAAGAAAATGCTCTCACACTCTTCAATCAATGGTGCAATCAATGAATAAGTGATCAATTGACTCTGCATCCCTAATGCAAATTAAACAAATATTGGGAAGAATGAGGGATCTCTTTTAAAGGTTTTTAATGGTTACCACTCTCTTCCTTCCCACAAGCTAAACAAAGGTTGCAACCCTAGGAGGGGTTCCATAAAACCACTAATGAAATAGGAAGGCCTATAAATACTGGATGGCTTAGAAATCAATCTTGTAAAGTTAGCGCACCAAAAGAAATCCGAACTATTCACTTTCCAGACCATCGAGAATCTTCTTCTTGAGGCGAGGGGATCACAATTTTCAGATGATTTAGCAAGCTGACTAATTCCACAGTTTCCTTGTCCAACAAATTCCTCTGACACAACAGAGACCAAACCACTGACCTGTCACAGATAGAGTTGCAACAATCCACAAGAATGAACCGGTCTGTGGTAATAATGGCAACTCGAAGAGCTCTTGCAATGTCTGGTCTCCACACCAAATATCCACCAAAAAATGAATACAATTCCCCTTTCAAGGCGGCCCCTCTATGAAGCATCTGTTTGGTCGAAGCTATTGCCTTCCAAACTTTAGAAGCATGGTAAGGGGAATTTTTTTATACTCCACTCACCCGTCTGAGTGCCATACTTGATAGCACTCAATTCCATGCATGTGAAAATCTGCAAACCCTTGCTTAAGCTTTAGCTGTTGCAGCATTATCTGTTGAAAATGAAAATTTCCTTGTTGAGTACTTGATTCCCTTGAATCAAATCATTTGAACTGTTGATGATTCCTTTATGTGTCTCTCTAGAGTAGGTACTGTGTCCATAATAGCGAAATACAGAGTGACACAAACCTCAGTAATGTTTTTTATATCTTAGTTTCTCCATGAACTCAATATCCATTGGACAAACATCTCAGTAGTGATATACTTTTAGGCGGGCTTTGTTATGTATCCTTCCAAGTGAATGGCTGACGAGGATTAGAATATGTGAATATGGTCAGGGGTATATGAACTGGTATTTGTTGAAAGACTTGGCTGTTCCTTTTCTTTTAGCAATAGTAGAAGTTTTGCATCTTGATCCATCAAATTGTCATTTATAGATTCCAAGTTCTATCACCCATTCCAAGCTGATGCTATGCACCATGAGCCTGAGAGAAACATCCAAGATAATATGATCCAAGACAATAAGCTTGTTTTTTTACATTAGGCCCTTTAATTAATGTTCCACCAAAGTTCTCCCTCCAGCATTGCTATTTCAGTTATGTTGATGATATCACAATCAACAAATTATATATCAATTAAATGATCTCCTTGAGGTTTACCTTTAGATGTTCTCTCTTGAGAATAGAATTTTCAAAAACAACTTGGTGTATTTTGAGCCATTACAAGTTAAAGGTTAATAATATAGCAAGCTTAACTGAATGATATGAAGGTGGTTAGCACTCCCTTTGAATTTGATATTGAGTCGAGTTTTTGAGTTTTTAAACTATGGTATGAAGAATTTAGCTCCAACCTCCAAACCTTATACTATCACTACATTAAAGAACAAAAATGGCTGAATTCAAATAATATGAATATTACACCTTTCATGATGGCTTCTAGTTGGGCTTGCCTGTTTGCTGGTCAGTTTGGGTCTCACAACTGAAGGCGGAATCCTTTACACCTTGGATGGGAAAGGGTTAGGCCATTGGCATCTTGGATGAGAAAGGCTTAGGCCTTTTGTTTTTCACACTTCCAAAGGCATTGCTCATGTGGAATTTTTATTTCTGTTATTATTTTTTAACAGATTGACAGATTGCATTTATTGCCACTTCATATCCTATTATAATATGTAACAGGGTGTCAAATGTCAATGATCAAAATTTTTTATCAACAGGAAAAGAGCATTTGTTTATCTCAATTCCCGAACAATTCGTTCATGTGCCTTTTGAAAAAAAAAGCAGCAATTTGTTCATTTATGTTCCAATCTTTGCAACTAGCATGGGACTGCGTAATAGCCAGCAGCTTCCCTTTAGCTTACATTATTTTTCTGTACTTTCACTTCAGTATGGCCATTGACTGCATTGGGAATTGAGCCAACGTTCACAATCCCTCACTCAGCTAAATTGGAAGAACTTGTGCTTGTTAATGGGTTTGTTGGAAGCGTGCTCTCGGATTACATTTGGTATGTGAGGACCAAATACCAATCATGACATTTTTGCTCCCCGATTCTGTATTTTGGTCTTCTTATTGTCATTATTCACACAGGGCATTGTGTGTCGTTTGGACTACTCCCTTGGTGGCTACCTTAGGCATGTCCCTCACGATACCACTTGCCATGGTTGCTGACATGATGATTCATGGACGCCATTATTCAGCAGTCTACATGCTTGGCTCAGCTCAGGTAGGATCTTTATGAAAACTTGCATACTCCATTTACACCAGCTTTGCTAAGCCCACAGATGTAAAAGGCAGCTAATGCACAGGTCACCACATGTTCTAGTATCAGTGCACTGCTAAAATATCTGAGCCATCCATCAGGTTGGTTTGATCATGTAGATGTTCCTGCACAAACAATAAATCTTGTTCATTCAGAGGTGTAGGCCACGGTTTTAGCAGTTGGATGGTTAGAAACAACTTCAGCCAATTTTTTCTCCAGCAGTATATTTTTTCATGAACCATGAGTCACCGAACAAGTGGACTGACCTTATTGCTTGGGAAAGAGCATCAACAAAATGGTACCACACTATTGGATCTCAAACGAATGAGCCATATTTGCAGATATGTGGCATGTATATAAACTCCCTTGTACATGTTTGTGGACTTAGCAATGCTCCCATTTATACATATCCTTGTAATGCTCGACCATGTTTGTTGATGAATGTGGCTTATGTGTCAGTATGGATTGTGGCATTTTTGGCATGGGGATTCTATGATTCCAATTTGCATGCCATAGGATGAGCAGCTGGATGTATTTACATCCAGGAGCTTTGGTGAAATGAACTGAAAAAACAGTGCTGCTTAGTTCAAGCAAAATAACAGAAATGGCTTAGATTTCTTGCACACGGTTAAATCTTGAATTCCTCGTCCACCATAGATTATCCTCACATTCACAACTATCACATGAAGGCACACTTTTAGCATCTTTTTCAGCCAATGAAATTGTTATTGAATCCTCCCACTCTCCAACATCCAGCACACTGTAGCAGCAGTACCATGAACTTGCATGAGTAATTAGTTTAAAGTTGTTTGTCTGTACACTTTTGTGCAAATGCATGCAAACATTTAGAAGATCGGCAAGTTGATCATCCGACTTTTGATATGACGTGCAAACATCCTTAGAAACTACTTTCTTCCTCACGCCACATTTACATATACATTCACATTCCCTACGCTCCCCATCAAGCTGGAGCATGGATATCAACCATGCCCAGCTTGGAACTGGGCAAAGAAGATAGTGACAACCAAATGCCCTTGGTTAGAAAATCGGTGATTTGATCATCCGACTTTCGATATGACATGCATACATCTTTAGAAGCCACTTTCTCTGGATAAAATGACAATTAACCTCAACATGTTTGGTGCGCTCATGATAAATTGGGTTAGAGGAGATGTGAATGGCTGTAAAATTATCATTGTGTAGCATCATGGGAGAAGAAACTGGGGGACCTAAGTCAATAAAGAGTCCTCAGTATTAGCTCACATACACCATGAGCCATCACTCGATACTCCGCTTCAGTATTGGAGCGGCTGACATAGATTGCTTTTTGCTTTTCCATATCACTAGATTCCCACCAACCAAGTACAATAACTGGAAGTAGTTGGTGATCAAAAGGAGAGCTAGCCTAGTCTGCATCAGCATAGGCCTCAACATGAAGATGTCATGGGGAGAATACGAATTCCTTGTCCAAGTGAACCTTTGAGATACTTCAAAATGCAGTAAACTGCATTCAAGTGATTCTTGCGGGGAGCATGTATAAATTGACTGACTACACTAACTATATATGTAATGTCAGGACGAGTAATAGTCAAATGAGTTTTCCGACAAGGCACTGATACAAGCTAGCATCAGGCAAAGGATCACCATTAATAGGCTAGATTCGGTGGCTTTGTTCAATAGGAGTATCTATAGGCTTCGCACCGAGAAAAACACAATCACGGAGAACATCAAGAGCATATTTTCTTTGAGAAGTACTAATACCATGTTGAGGTCTTGTAATGTAGGGGCATTTTCACACCGGGCTCGAGTGGGGTGGCCTATGTGAAGCGGGGGCACACTTAAGAGTGGGGTGGCTTGTGTGAAGTGGGGGCACACTCAGTGATTGCAGTATTGATACTATCGGCGATATATTGGCCGATATTATCAATATCGCAAGTCGGCGATACGAAACCCCCTTGGAGAAACAAAAAATTTCACCTGTTCTTGCGTGTAGACGATATTATCGGCCGATATCGATAATATCGTGCGATATATCGATATCGGCTGAGATATCGTCAATATCTCATTTAGTGGATTCTTAATATCGAAAGAGTCCCCATTTTTTTTTCCAAAAAAATGGTTTTTTGTTCGACCTGCGTACCAACTCTGCGAAGGGGTCATATTTTGTTGAGTCTAGTTAGCCATTTTCTAGATTTTGTTGAGTCCCTATAAAGATCTAAGCCATATAGGGTAGCTTGCATTGCGTTGAACTAGGATAGTCAAAACTGCATTTGGAGGATACCCAGTCAGTTGCATCATCCATAAGTATATTTCTCAACTCTCTTGCTTGTTTTACTTTGTCAATGAATTGGTTGTGTTTTCATTAATGTCTTCTTACATTTATATATCTTATGGAATCAATTTAAACAATAGTTGCATCAGTTCAGTCAGACAACGCATATCTTAGGATCCTTTTACAAAGGAACTCCATTATGTGGATTTTTGTTTTTACATATTATGATTTAAATGTGTGTATTAAGGTCCATTTTAACAATTCCTAAACTTTCATTAAAAAATTCAATCAATTTCCCAATGTTTCCCCATGTTTCCCAAAAAATGCGATACATTATGCGATATAACCGATATATCCCTAGCGATACACGATATGTATCTATATCCCAAGGGTGCGAAACGTAACGTGATACCGATACTGCGAACACTGGGTACACTCGGGGTGGGCGGCCTGTGTGAAGCGAACCCCACCGGTGCGAAGCGGGTGGCTACGTGTGAAGCGGAACCCATGTGAAGTGGGGTCCACGAAAAGGGTTCGACCAAGGGCCTGGCTTGGCCTGGGCTATGAGATAAAGGGATTGATTCACCATGCTCTATCAGTTCAAGCTTTTAGAGCAAGTGGTTAGTCATCTTGCGTTAAAAGTGGTATTAGAGCGGGAAGTCTCGTGTTCGAGACTCCTCACCAGGGGTGATTAATGTAGGGGCATTTTCACACCGGGCTTGAGTGGGGTGGCTTGTGTGAAGCGGGGGCACACTCAAGAGTGGGGTGCAAGGTGTCCCGTATCGGTTTCGGTGGGCGTAACGGTGCCCACCGTTTCCGATACGGATACGGGCCGTATCGGCCGATACGGCCCCGTATCGGCCGATACGCCCCCCGTAACGGTCAACTTTTTTTTTTTTGCCAAAAAATTTTAAAAAAATATGGATTAAATCCAGAAAATTCCAAACATCCCAAATATGCATTTATTTATAATTTTAAACATGTTTATGGTGGTGAAGCGGTCTACTCTTTGGTGAAAAAGCTGTATCGGGCTGTCTGGTGAATTTATGAAGCTAATAACCTGGAATTAACTGCAGAACTTATAAATTCAAATTTCTAACTGTCTAATACCAATAATATGTATATTAGAATAAATGTAACATCAAAGTATTTCAATTTTCACATGTACTATTATTTTTTTTATAATTTACTTTATATTATTTACAATTTATTTACATACCTGAGGAGTGAGGAGTGAGGACTTGCAAAAAATAATGTATTAAGACTTCTCTTATCTTGATTCTTGAATCTATGACCGACTCTTGTCCTGCCAATTGAACATTCTAAAGTAGAAAAAAAAATTAGTAATACCTGATATACTCCCCTGCAAGCATGTTGATTAAAGATTACTTGACTGGTTGTCACTTGTCAGGGGAGTTATTTTAAACACAAGTTCAACAATGTAAAGTGTGTGTTTTTTTGGTGAATGTATGACCATGTGGGTAATGGAAAAGACTCACCAAATCGGAACTCACCACCAAAATGAAAACCTGCTTTGTTGTGGTTGCTCAACCTCCACGTCGTCGTCGTCATCATCATCGGGTTGTTGCGGTCTTGTTGTTGCATATCCATAATATTCAGTGCCAGAGGGAAAGATCAGGTCAACGAAACCTGATGATGACTGATCCTGACTAGGCAAAGATTCTGACCCTGAGTGAGGATATCTACTAGTGCCCGTCGAATAGCCGTGCCCATACTGGTACTCGTATTCAGGGCCAGGCTGTTGAGATTGAGATGAATAACTTGGATTTGGTTCATATGGTATATGTGGAACAGCGTCAGGAGGACTACTCCAACATGAAAGTGGCGGAACAGGTTCCTTATAATCCCATTGGTTGTAAGAATACCCATAATTCCTCGGATCATAGCCATACGCATGCTGATGTTCCAGATCTGTCGGTGTAGATTGCGGTGCAGGAGCAGGACCTGCAGGTGCACTACTGGAGCCAGGCTCTTGCTGGCTGTATCGTGACTCAGTACACTCATAAGTTCGACCCCCTCGGCCCCGCCTACTTCGTCGAAGTTCATCAGCCTCGCGATCCGTAGACGGCTGTATGGTATCAGTAGCCCTGGTGGGTTGAGCAATGCCAGAAGTGGGAGGACCAGCATTAGGTGCATCATCATCATCATCATCATCATCATCATCTGTTTCAGTACCGCTAGAGCTCGCACTCTTCTGCTGAGTTTGCATGAAATCCGCCCCCCTTTCTGGGTCCAACACAAATGCACGACTCTCTTGCTGTGCCCTGCGTATTTCTGGGTCTTCAACTTCTATTTCTTCACTATCATCTTCTATTTCTTTTTCCCTTACTTCCAACCAAGGTAGAAGTGGGTCATCCTCATCATAAATATTTTCCAAGTTTATTGGACAATAATCCCCATCACCGGCATTACTGATATGCCTCCTTGAATGCATGCGCATTCTTAGCCTCATGTTGTAATGCATAAAGACAAGTCTATCTAACGTCCTAGTCTGAATTCTATTTCTATTCTTCGTATGAATAAGTGCAAAACAACTCCAATTTCTTTCGCAACTAGAGGAAGACGTTGTTTGGCTCAAAATCCTTACTGCAATTTTTTGGAGAGCCGGTGTAGTCTCTCCGAAATTTATCCACCAGTCGGCGGGGTGCAACTTAAGTACTGCATGTTGTGCAAGAGTATCTCCAAAGCTACCCTGGCGAGTTCCAAATATATCCAATTCATTCAAAGCCTTTATTTGTACATCTAAGTCAGGCTCTAATCTCTTTATCACGTTCTTTAATCCAATACGAATCTCATCATCCATAACAAATGATTGGGCATATCTATACCTAGGATTTAGGTAATAACCTGCTGCATGAATATCGTGGTGGAGCTGCTTTGTCCATCTTTTGTCGATCAAATTCCAGTAAGCTCGCCAGCTTGAACAATCACGTTGAATTGCCAACTTCGCTTTATCCATGGCGTCGTAGAGGAAGCCCATCGTAGGTGCTTCATCGGTTTCAACAAGACGAAGTACCCTCATCAGTGGTTCCATCACCTTTAAAATTTTCTTAACCCTTTTCCAATATTTGTTGTCTCTTATGGTGTTTACAACATCAACCGGCGTCCCTGATGTCTTCTTCCCATATTTTGTGTTGAGCCATTGTTGGGAAGCAAACATTTCACTCAACTCTCCCCTATGCTGATACAAACTCTCTAAAGCTATAAAGTTTGTTGCAAATCTAGTCGCCGCTGGCCTAAGCAACTCTCGTCCCTTCGTGAACTTCCTCATTATTGCAACTAGGTGATTATGGTTGTAAATAAATGTTGTCACTTCTTTTGCTTTTTCAACCATTTCTTTGACATTCTTTCTCTTTCCAATATCTTCCAATATAAGATCAATACAATGTGCAGCACACGGTGACCAAAATATATGTGTTCTCTTTAGCATCAACAAATTTCCTGCAGACTTATATGTTGCTTCATTATCTGTCACAATCTGCACCACATTCTCCTCCCCAATCTCATCCACTACTTTATCCATCAAGCTAAAAATATATTCAGCATTTTTTATTTCATCCGAGGCATCAATTGACTTGTGGTACACTGTTCCCAAGTGGCAATACACCATGAAGTTGATCATGCTGCGTCTTGTTGGGCCAGTCCAACCATCACACATGATCGTGCATCCTCTGGCCTGCCATATGGGTTTAAAGGTATTTACGTATGCCTTTGTATCTGCATACTCTGCGTCTGTCCATTTTCCCCTAATCTCCTTGGCTGTGGGAGCTTTAATTCCTTCACCTGCTTCTGCTGCTGCATCAATTACCACCTGCCAATATGGAGAGTTTGCCGCATTAGGGGGTATGTTGGCATGTATAAATAACTTTGCTGCTGCCCTACCCAGTTTCTCAACAGAAGTTCTACTCCACATTTGTTTTATCTTCTTTTGTTTACTAGATTCTTTCCTAAAGAGGATCGGATCAACAGAGGGTCTCCTAGGCACATCTTCTTCTTCCACATCTACATCTATAGGATGACGAGCTACATGTGAAGATGTGCCCCGCCGGCTGCTAAACATACGCCTTAATCCACCAAACATACTCCCTCCAACCCCAGCTGTACTTCCCGTTGGGGCTGCAGTTGTACTCCCCTGGCCACTCCCACTCCCACTCGCACTTGAACCAAACGTGCGTCGACGTTCTTCCTCTTCACGAGCATAGCGCACGCTTTCTCTCCTAGCTATAGTCATTTCTCGATCAGAATCTTCCTCAGAATCAATGATGTCTTCGCCACGAACGCCCATATATTCTGGACCAAACACCTCTTGTCGGGCCGCATCAAGGATATCATCTTTCTTTTTCTGCACAGCAGCTCGTTTCCCCTTTGACTCTTCTAAATTGGCTTGCATCAGTATCATTATCTCTTTGGGAACTTTGGTGCATCCTGCAACTTGACCCTTTCGATGTGCCAAATGTTGTTTAAGTCGCGTAATTCCACCATTTATTACTCTATCACAATAGTTGCATTTTATTTGGTGCCTTCCACCACCTACCCTCTGACAATGTTCCCATCCAATATCCTCATTTGCAGTTCCACTTCCAGTTCCAGTCCTAGACATTTTTTAATTAGAGATGGCTTATGTGATGTGGCTATGTCACTTAGATACTGAGTCTAAGAGTGAAATACTTAGATTTTAAAATTTATAAATGTAATTGTAAATCTTAAATACAGATAATGAAATCAAGTACTAACTACTAAATTCAAATACTAAAGTAACTAAACCCTATGGGCTACAGCCTACAAAGTACAACTACGAAGCTCCAAAGTCCAAAACGGCAAAACCTGTCGAAAAAATAAAAATATAAACATACATTAGTCATTACTCATTAATCTGTAAATATGATTCTCCATGTTTTTGAAAAAAAATGATTTTCTCTAATTTTTAAAATTATTCCGAAATTTAAACAAATACAAAAAAAATAACAAACCATATGCATAATCTGTAAAATGCACATGATTATGTTCTATTATAAGTAACACATGTTATCCAACCTTTAAACTAGAATTTGTTTTTGAAAATATTAATTTTCCCTAATTTTTTAAATTATTCCGAAATTAAAAAAATACAAAAAAATTAGCAAACCATGTGCATAATCTGTAAAATGCACACGATTATGTTCTATTATAAGTAACACATGTCATCCAACCTTTAAATCAGAATTTTTTTTTTAAAATATTAATTTTCCCTAATTTTTAAAATTATTCCGAAATTAAAAAAATACAAAAAAAATAGCAAACCATGTGCATAATCTGTAAAATGCACATGATTATGTTCTATTATAAGTGACACATGTCATCCAACCTTTACATCAGAATTTTTTTTTGAAAATATTAATTTTCTCTAATTTTTAAAATTATTCCGAAATTAAAAAAATACAAAAAAAATAGCAAACCATGTGCATAATCTGTAAAATGCACACGATTATGTTCTATTATAAGTAACACATGTCATCCAACCTTTAAATCAGAATTTTTTTTTTAAAATATTAATTTTCCCTAATTTTTAAAATTATTCCGAAATTATAAAAATACAAAAAAAATAGCAAACCATGTGCATAATCTGTAAAATGCACATGATTATGTTCTATTATAAGTGACACATGTCATCCAACCTTTACATCAGAATTTTTTTTTGAAAATATTAATTTTCCCTAATTTTTAAAATTATTCCGAAATTAAAAAAATACAAAAAAAATAGCAAACCATGTGCATAATCTGTAAAGTGCACATGATTATGTTCTATTATAAGTAACACATATTATCCAACCTTTAAACCAGAATTTTTTTTTGAAAAAAATGATTTTTCCTAATTTTTAAATTTATTCCGAAATTATTCCGAAATTTAAAAAAATACAAAAAAAATAGCAAATCATGTGCATAATCTGTAAAATGCACATGATTGTGTCCTACTATAAGTAACACATGTTATCCAACCATTAAACCAGAAAAAGAAAAAAAAAAAACATGATTTTTACTAATTTTTAATATTAATCCGAAAATAGACCGAAATTAAAAAAAATATAAAAAAAATATAAAAATCAGTTGCATAATCTTGAAATACACATTTTAACATTTTACAATGGCTACAACATCATATCAAGGTGGAAAAAAAGTGATTAGAGGAAGAAAAATGTATAAATACCTATTTTCGGATTTCTTCGAAAAATGGCCCACGGAGCTTCGATTCATCCAAATCGTAGAAATTGGTCGTTTTAATTCTCCAAAATAGACTAATTGTGGTCGTTTTTAGCAAAAGAACAGATTAGAAAAGAAATGGGGGAAGAAAAGTGGGAAGAAAATGCAAAACAGCAAGTATTTATAAAAAAAAAAAAAAAAATGACCGTTTTTTGACCGTTACGGGGGCCGTAACGGCCGTTTTGGGCCGTACCGGCCGTTACGGCCCCGTAACGGACCGGTACGGTCAAAATTTTTGGGGTCCCCGATTTGGACCCCGTATCGCGTAACGGTACCGGACGTTTCCGGTACGTATCGGCCGGTACGGTTACGTACCGGCCGGTACGGCACACCTTGGTGGGGTGGCCTATGTGAAGCGGGCCCCACCCGTGCAAAGCGGGTGGCTACGTGTGAAGCGGAACCCGTGTGAAGTGGAACCACGAAGGAGGGTTCAAGCAATGGCAGGGCTTGGCCTAGCCTGGGCTATGAGATAAAGGGTTTGATTCACCATGCTCTATCGGTTCGAGCTTTTAGAGCAAGTGGTTAGTCGTCCAGTGTCATTTTGTAATTTCAATCCTTAAAAGATGACCTAAGATCTTTAATATCAAATTCTTTACTAAGGAACACCTTTAACGACTCGATAACTTCATTATCGTCATCAGTGATATTGATAATGATGCCATCTGCATATACAAGAACAATGGAGAGACCAATGACGCGTTTGAAGAATAGAGTTTGGTTAGTACTTAGTACAACTTCGCGAATATCCAAACTTTACTAGTGCATGTTGAAAGCATTCAAACCAGGTCCGTGGGGATTGCTTGAGATAAAAAATGGCTTTGTAGAGCTTATAAACATAATCACTTGCCACAATGGTAGGAAACCCGGAGGAGGTGTCATATTACATTTTTGCATGCAAGTCCTCATGAAGAAAGGCATTCTTGACATCGAGTTAATGGAGAGGCCATGGTAAATAGGCAGTCAAGGAGAGTAACATGTGTACAGAATTATGTTTCACAGCAGGAGCAAAAGTCTCGTGGAAGTCCACCCCCTGGGTTTGAGTAAAACCTTTGGCTACAAGATGAGCTTTGTAGTGTTCAACCTCTCAGTTTGGTTTATATTTGATAGTGAAGACTTACATCCAACCGTTTTTTTTTTTTTTTTTTTCCATGAGACAAGTTAACAATATTCTTGGTTTGAATTTTTTTTTTCCAAGGCATGCATCTCCTCTAACATGGTTTATTTCCACCGAGGAAGTTGAAAAGCTTGACGAACACTCAGAAAGAACTATGGCAAAAGAGATATTGAAAATGAATGCATAGTATGGCGGTGAAAGAGGTCAAATGCTTGTTAGCGTGGTTGGTTGACGCCTTGGCGTTTCAAACAGCAGTTCTTAGGTTCGAGACATACTAATTGCACCAATGGGTGCATTGTGTCACTGACCGTGTGGGTGCATTGCGCAACTAACAGGGTGGGTGCGTTGCATGACTAATAGAAAAAAGCTTAACCTTTCAAAAAAAAAAAAAATGGCGGTGAAAGAGAACTATATGAAATGAGGTCGGCAAGGAGGTGAGCAATACATGAGTGATTTTCTTTGCGCAAAGTAATGGGAAATCGAGAGGATTAGGTAAAGAAGTCATACTTGAGTCTGTACCAATTAAGTGGAGAAGGCTTGTGGTGGAAAAGTCGTTACCCTGTTTTCTCCTTTGATCATACGTTTTAAGACCACTAGTCTATTGAGTAGGAAGAGACTGACAAAATGGAGAGATAATCGAGGACTCCCCTTGATGAGGGGAATTGAGAGACTTCTTAGAGAGGAATAATATGGAATATCTCTAAAGAAAGTTACATCCATCGAGACAAATTATTTTTCAAGGATGCTGAGGGTATAACATTTGTATCATTTTTTGTTACAAGATGAACTTAAAAAGATACATTTGATAGCCTTGGCATCTAATTTATTTTGGTTGGTGCTAGGAACATGAACAAAACACACAACCAAATACCTTAGGAGGGAATAGGAAACAAGGGTTGCTTTGGTTGCAAAATTTGAATGAGAGCCTTCCACACCAAAATTCTAACAGGCATTTTATTAACTAGGTACATGGCGCATAAAATGGCATCGGCCCACAATTTTTGGAACATTCATTTAAGGAAGGAGGCATTGACCTACTTCAAGATGATGTTTGTTCTTTCTCTTAGCCACTTCATTTTGTTTAGGAGTATAAGAGCATACAATCTAAGATTCTCTGACATTTTCAAGCAAGTAGTTTTTGTTGGAGTGTTAAAGTCCCTTGATATACATTAATACGCCATCCTCTAACAACTTGAGCTTTTAGATCAAGTGGTTTTTTGAGATGGTATCAAAGCCTTGTTCCGTCAGATTAAAGGGTGATTGAAGATCTATAGAGGAGGAGGATCGAAGCCCAAACAATTTCTAACAGAGGGGCCTGCGGACGTCAGTCGTATGTCCCTATACGATTAGTTTGGGTTGAAACCTACACCACCAGGTGCGGTTATACATGGGAGGAATTATGAAGATTTTTTCATAATTTTTGGAATCGTTTGATATTTTTTTTTTATGGATTTTACCATTTTTTTTTCTAGAAAACGGCTCCAAATCCTCTATTTCTCAAATTTTATAATCCCTTGGAATCCACTTATTATGGGCCGTTTTTTATTTTTTTATTTTTTATGATCTATCACGTGATGCTACTTTCGTGCCATTTCGAAACGTTGTTTGCAATTTTTTAGCAAAAAGGGGGGACGACTGCCTCTTTTTGGGTTTTTTGGGGGTCTAGTGTATACACCAGACTTTGGTGTATATCTTTGCTGCTGTTTTCTCTTCAGTTTGTATTATTTACAACAGTTTATGGATTCCAAATCATCTGAACATAGCTCAAAGGGGCCCCTTTCCATTATGTCCACTAAATTTAATGGGAATAATTTTCTTTTGTGGTCCTGGACTGTTCGCATGTATGTTACTGGCAAGTAGAAACTTTGATTCTTTGCGGGCACATCCAAGAGGCCATCTACTTCTCAATCTGGTGATCTGTCTAGGATTGATGCATGTGGTCTTCCAATGCTATTGTTATGGGCTGGATCCTGAATTCTATGAAATTGGATATTGCATCTTCGTATTTCTTATATGATTCTGTTGTCGATCTGTGGAAGTCCGTCAATGAGACATATGGGACCATATCTAACAAGCTCTTGTATCTTCTAGTTGACTACTGAACTTTATTCTCTCACCCAAGAGAATTTGTCAATGATTGAATATTTTGGTGCTCTAAAGAGTCATTGGGAAGAATTGAGCCATCTGTAGCCCTTAAGTGAGCTTCCAAACATAAATAGTGCAGAGATTGTGAAGTTATGGGAAGATGAAGCAAAAACAAATAAGTTTCTGGCTGGTTTGAACAATGAATATGAGGCCCTTCGGACCTAACTTCTTGCTACGACTCTATTTTCCTCGCTTTAGGCCACATACTCCATTGTCCATACTAAGGACACCTGCAGGTAGGTGATGATAGTACCCGTTGGTACTTAGGAGAGGACTGCATTTGCCTCCACCATCGTCCCACCCGGGGACCGTAGTGGTAGTTCAGATTCTCGATGAGTTTTTATCAGAGGACGAGGTCGTGGTCATGGCAGGTTTATGTGTACCTTCTGTAATCAAGCCTGACACACCCGAGATCGGTGCTTCAAATTATATGGACATCCTTCTGCTCATATTGCTGCTTCTGATGAGATAGGGACCATATCTGACTCTTCTGGTGGTCATCCTCTTGACACCTTTCCTGTATCCGATCAGGCAAATAGTTACTATGACTAGAGCTAATGCTATGGATCTTCAGTGCCTTCGGATGCTTCAGACTCAGTCCGTGCCTCCTGCCTCTTCTACTTCACAGCCATCCGTCTCTTCCTTTTTTGCGACCACATGTACTGCACTCCATGTCTCTTCCACTCCTGCGACCTGGATTATTGATTCGGGGGCATCAGATCGTATGATTGGTGAGCAAACTTGTCTTATTCCATCTAGTTCCTCTACCTGCAGTCGTCTAGTATGCCTAGTTGATGGAACCTTTACTCCTATAGAATCCATTGGTTCTGTGTCTTTTTTTTTTTTTCCTAATCTCACCTTGTCTAATGTTCTCTATGTCCTTAAATTTCGTGCGAATTTGATATCTGTTCATAGTCTTACCAAAGCCCTCAACTGTTGTATGATTTTCTTTCTTTCTCATTGCATCTTTTAGGACTTGAATACGAAGAAGACTATTATTGGTGTGGGCTATGAGTGTGGTGGTCTCTACTTTCTGCATCAGAGGGAGCTGTCTTTTAGGAGTGTTGCTTCATCGAGTTCTTTTATTTCCGTTTCTCATTATTTTGAGTCTAGTCAGGAGTCGGCTGCCTTATGGCATGCTCAACTTGGTCATGTTTCTTTTAAGACTTTGCAATTTTTATTCCTCAGTTTCATAAGTTGAATAATGTTTCTTTCAAATGTGAAACGTGCCAGTTTAGTAAGCATATTTGAACTTCATTTCCCGCACTTTCACATTGTTCTAATAAAATGTTTGCTTTAATACATTATGATATTTGGGGTCCTAGTCTTTTTACTTCGATGGATGGTTTTTCTTACTCTGTGACTTTCATTGATGATTTTTCTTACTTTGGGTTTATTTGATGAAATGACGTCACGAATTGTCACACTCGTTTAAGGCATTTCATCAACTGGTTAAGACTCGGTAAGCTTGCAATTTCAGTCCATTCGGTTTGATAATGGTGGTATGTATCCCAAAGTTTCACATCTTATCTTTAAGAAAATGGCATTCTTCATCAGTTTTCATGTGCTTACAGTTCACAACAAAATGGAGTGGCTGAGCGTAAGAATCGCAATCTTCTGAAAGTTACTCGCTCTCTTTTGATTGGAATGAAGTTCCTAAATTATATTGGTCTGCAGCTTTGTTGACTTCTTGTTATTTAATTAATCGTATGCCCACTCGTTTCTTACATGGCAAGACTCTTTTTCATACACTTAAGCCCGATTGTCCTCTTTTCAATATTCCTCCAAAGGTCTTTGGATGCATTTGTTTTGTTCACTATTTAGGTCCTTCCCAAGACAAATTTGCCAATCATTCCATCAAATGCATCTTCCTTGGATACCCTCTTCAGCACAAAATGCCATAAGTGTTATGATCCATGCACTAAGAAGTATTTTGTATTCATGAATGTCACATTCGTTGAAGATCATCCTTTTTTACTACAATGTCTATACCTCCAGCATTGCTCCCAGTGGCTCCTCTTCATATTTCAGGTAATTCTCTTAGTCTGACTTCCACTACTCATCCATCTTCTCCTATTGCTATTCGTACTCGTAGCCATCATCCCATCTTGCATCCTATTTTTAACTTTGTTTCTTATGACTCCCATCTCTCCTACATATCGTTCTTCCCTTGCTGCCATCTCTTCCTCCTCTATTCCCAAATATGTTGTTGAGGCACTTGCAGTTCCTACGTGAAAGCAAGCGATGGAGGAAAAAATGGCTGCCCTTGCTAAGAATGGCACATGGGATTTGGTTCCCTACCTGCAGGCAACCATATTGTGGGGTGCAAGTGGGTATATTCTATCAAGTATCGGGCTGATGGGTCTGTTGAACGCTACAAGGCGCATCTTGTTGCCAAAGGTTACACGCAGAATTATGGGGTTGATTATACTAAGACCTTCTCTCCTGTGGCCAAATTGAACTAAGTTCGCCTGATCATCTCCTTAGCTGCTAATCTTTCCTGGCCATTATATTAACTAGACGTTAAGAATGCATTCCTCCTTGGGGATCTGACTGAAGAAGTTTATATGGACCTTCCTCCTGGATTTCAGCTTAAGGGGAAGTTTGGGAAAGTGCGTAAGCTGAAAAAGGCTCTTTATGACCTTAAACAGTCTCCAAGAGCGTGGTTTGTCCGGTTCAGTTTTGTAATTTCATTTGGCTTTAAGCAATGTCAGTCGGATCATACTGTTTTTATTCACACACAGCAAGAGGGCCGAACCATTATTCTTGTTTATGTGGATGATATAATTGTTACTGGAGATGATTTGGACTTTATAGAATGTGTCAAGTAGATGCTGAGTAAGGAATTTGAAATTAAGGACCTTGGACCTCTTCAATACTCCTTAGGGATTGAAGTTGCCCGCTCATCCAAGGGTATCTTTATATTTTAGAGAAAGTACACTTTAGACTTACTCAATGAGACTGGCAAATTTGGTACTCGTCCTGACTCATTCCCTATGGATAAAAAAACATTCCTTACATGAATCTGAAGGTGATAGTCTAACAGACCCTGGCATGTATCAAAGATTGGTTAGGAAGCTGATCTACTTAACTATTACAAGGCCAAATATCACTTTGGCTGTGAGTGTTGTTAGCAGGTTCATGCATTCGCCGAAATTGTCACATCTTGAGGTTGTATATCGTATATCGATATACTTGAAATCATGTCCAAGACACGGTATGCTCTATGCTAATCATGGACATGTTCATATTATTGGATATTTTGATGCTGACTGGGTAGGGTGTCCAACTAATCGAAAGTCAACTTATGGCTATTGTACCGTTGTTGGAGGTAATCTGATGACTTGGAGAAGCAAAAAACAATCAGTGGTGCCTATATCTAGTGCGGAAGCAGAATATCAAGCTATGGCTCAGGGAACTTGTGAGATTCTGTGGTTGAGATCTATTACGGTAGAGCTTGGTTTCCTTATCAACTTTACCACTCCTCTTTATTACGATAACCAAGCTGCCATCCACATTGCATCTGATTCAATTTATCATGAAAGACAAAGCATATTGAAGTAGATCTCCATTTCATCCGAGAGAAGATCTTTTCCTTGAAGCTATGCACTCCATTTGTCAAATCAACTGAGCAGTTAGCTGACATTTTTACAAAGGCACTCAGTTCTCCTATGTTGTAAGAAATTTCGAGCAAGTTTGGTATGACAGATACTCATACACCAACTTGAGGGGGAGTGTTGGAACATTTATTCATTAAATAGGGGTTTATTTGTAAATATGCAAGTAGAGACTTACGTGTATTTTTCACATTTATTAAGTTGTTATTTGTAAATAGGGGAAACCCTACATATAAAAAGAATAAGGAAAAAAGGGTACCTCATGGTTTTGAGAACCCTCTCATTTTTCATCTCTCTCTCTCTCTCTCTCTCTCTCTCTCTCTCTACAAAATCTATAGCTCTACGTGGTATCAGAGCGGAAGGTCCTGTGTTCGAATCCCGGAAGTATGCCACCAGTAATATATTCTCCCATAGGGGGCTGTTTATGGTGTGAGTTGTGAGTGTCTCTCCACCCTTGCCTAGTATGTTCCCGTGTGGAGTTCCACCCTGCACGTGCGGGGGAGTGGTGGAGTGTTAAAGTCCCTTGATATACATTGATATGCCATCCTCTAACAGCTTGAGCTTTTAGATCAAGTGGTTGTTTGACAGTTTTGAATGGCCATTACAATATAGTCACCGTTATTATCACAATGCAAGATTTTTATTATAGCCATAAATTAGTTTGCAAATATCTTATGAAATATTCGAAAGATAGAAAACTAGATCTTTGGATTTCATAATATAGGCCCTAGTAGCTTGAGTACAGTCATTTATGAAAGAAATATAGTATTTACACCCAAACATAGAAGGCACTAGAGATGGGCCCCAAAAATCTGAGTGCATAAGAGAGTGGGACATCACACTTTGCATTAGGACTAGCTGAATAGGATGATCAATAATGTTTAGCAAATTAACATGTCTCATAAAATAAATCATTCACACATCTAGACTTCATAACTATTTGATACTACTAATCGGTACATGGCCAAGACGATGATGCTAATATAAACGCTGATCAATGGCCGACTAAGGTGAAATCAAGGTCTAGAGAGTCTATCCAACATAATCTAAAGGTCGAAAAAGATAAAGCCCGTCTTGCTCACGGCTGGCCCTAATCCTTTGTCAAGTCGTCAGGTCCCGAAAAACATAAAGACAAGGAAAGAAGGTTACACACAGTTAAGAGACCGAGTAAGACCATTAATAGACAATTAGTTTAAGATAATTTGGGGCATGGAGAACCAAAAACAAGGGAAGGGATGATGGGACATTGATAGTTCCAACCCCTTTAACGTTAGTATGGGAGCTAGCCGCGGTTTTTACATAACTGTCAAATGCAGATAATGACAAGTAAGAGTGAAATAGCGAAGTCATACCAATCATATAATCTGAATTTCCATAATCAATGATCCATGACTGACCGAGTTAAGGTGGAGACTAAATTCATGTGAGTCTACTTGATAGAGTAGAATGACATTGTTGAGAGGAAGAGGCTCCTCTAAGAAGAGGCAGACGATGATGCAAGTCAGCAATTTAGTCAGTAGGCAACTGACTATTAGGTCTCAAACACTTAAGAGTTTCATTAGGAACACTGTTAAATTAGTCGGTTATAGCCACAAGTGCTTCCTCAGTGGTTTGCCTACTAGATCCCAACATGTATCTCTAGTATGCCTGGGACGTCCACAATGAGTACAGACTAACTTGTTACACTCATCACTTGATAAATTGTTCCGGTTCCTTCCATGATCCATACCGCCACGATCTGTAACTCCATAGCTACGACTAGAGTCACCACGGCCTACGCTATGATTAGAATCATCCTGTTCTTAACCATAACCACCAGATCTAAAACGATCACCTCGATCCGAGGATCCTTTGTGACTATCTCTTCTATTCTGTCCATGGTGGCTGCCAATAATTGAACTAAGCAGAGTCGATCGATCATGAGAACTGGGGGTAGTATGCATCATACCTTTCTGCTACTTTTGTCTCATCGAAGTAAAGAGAAGACGATCCATAGTAAAGATAGAGGTTCCTAACTAAGAATTGATGCACAAATGGCTTCATATTCTGATTAAGCCTCACAAAAAGATTAAAAAAAAAAAAATTAATTATTGTTCCCTGCTCTCAACTTCTCACTCTTGAGCATAGCATGAACGGATTAGTGTATGATGACCTAACTCCAGCCAGAAACCTTGAAGCGTTGTATAATAATCTCCCATAGATCTCTTCCCTTGAGGAAGTCAGCGACCTCCTTGGGTTAACTGAAAAGCCCAAGCTGAGTGAAGATAGCCTCGTTTCAACACTGAGGTCATGGTATCGATTCCCATAGTGGGGGTGGCTAACATTGTGATGTGACTAACAGGGGTGGGTGGGTGCACTAACAATGGAGTGTGTGAACTAACCCATAAAAAAAAAAAAAAACTGAAAAACCCAAGCTACAATTTTCTTCTGAGAATAAGCGGCTGCAGTAGAATCCCACATTTTTTAAGTAGTTCCGTATCACTGATTTCAGCCTTCATTGAGTGCAACAACCACCCCACAATCATCATATTATCAGCTTCCCGACCCACATAAGAAGGATCTGACTTCTCAGGTGCTAGAATAGTCCCATTATGTATCCCAATTTTTTTTACCACCAATAAACAAATGGGCTAACTGGACCATTACAAATAATTGCACCATCAAATCTAACATTGGTAATTTGTTAATGTTGATTATCACCTATTCCAGGTGCAATAAACCCCTTGGAATAACTGAGGAACTTGAAGAATCACTTGAATGTGAAGATGTACCTTCCATTTTGCTAAAAAAATCATTCCAAGATACTAGAGACTACCTAAGCACGCTCTCAACTGTACACACACTATTGCTTACCACTCTAAACAACTGGAAACTACCCAAAGCTGACCACAACTGTACATATACAAGTGTGACAACTACACACATCTAAGCCACCATTTGAGGAGATCACATAAAAAAAACAACAAGAAAATGCCCAAGACCAGGGTTGTATGGTTGTTTTTCCTCATAAAACACATCATGACTTCCTCAAATCTCACCCAATCAACAGGATACTTCAAGTAGATGGGAAACCCCAAACCGCACCAAACCCCTATGAAAAAATAGCACAAGAAATCGCAAGAAAAACTATAGAGAGAAGGAGAATAGGTGGGTTTTCCGGACATTCTCTATTTTGACTGAAACTCCAAAAAAAACTAACCAAAAAATCTCATAAAAGACCACCATAAATCTTGTAAATTTGTGCTCTTCCAGATCCCGTACTTTTTTTGAAAAATTTATTTATCACGATGGGGGCCAGCCAACTGTACACTGTTGATGCCACCCGTGTGAACAATGACATCTCACTGTGATACCAGGAGGGAGGGAGGGATTATTACAATTACCTACCCTCTACTTAAAGACGTTGGAGGAGCTGCACCAACAACGAAAATACGAAATCAGGCTATCCAATCATCGGGTGGTCCACATGCAAGAAAAAAGTTCAAATCTACATGGTGGGCCACCTGATGGGTGGATGATCTAGGATCAGCTTGATTTTGGGGTTTCTTGTTTTCATGTTGGCATGACATAGCTGAGCAGGTTTGATGACATATGTACACAGTGGTAGGCTCACGCGCCTCCAACTTGTTATCAATGAAATATGGGTTAAATGGGCAATTTCTCAAAGATAACAGTGTTAATAGACCATGTGGGGGAATCTGCAATGGATCTGGAACAAGAGGAGAGGTTTTTACAATTATCCCTACTGAGGTTTTTACAATGGTTAATTCTAAAGTGCGATGAATTGGAGGAAGAAGATGTAGTGGTGAAAATAATTCAGAATCATGCGATGCTGGTCTCTTTGGGTTGCCAAAAGCATGTTGATGCTGTCTTTTCGGCATGCTCAGCCTTTGGAGACGAGATTTTGGTAAAAATTCAAGGATCATTGGTATCAGTTTTGGTACATCCCGTTAGAATTCTGGATGGGTGTAGTGTTCAAAGAGATTGGGGCATGCATAGGTGAGATTCTCGACATTGATAGTCGCACAGATAGGAGTGAGGAACTCCGATTTGTGAGGATGAGAATCAGGAAGAAGAAACTTTCACAGTTTCCTAGTTCGATAGATCTGAAGGTGGGGGAATTTTTGTTACCAGTGGTAGTGATACAAGAGCAGGAGATGAGAGAAGGTGGAGCGGGATATCAGTCGGCCATGGAAAGAGCTTCGTTTCCAGACTCCTATGGTTCACCAAAAGAAGGGAGTGATAGATGTCATGTCTTCAGTGACTTCAGTAAAGGTGAGGATAGGTGTCACAAAGTCTCTCTATCCCAAACAGTGATGGCAGATCCAAAGTACGACAGAGCTCCAAGTGTCCTCTCGGGGGGGGGGGGGGGGGGGGGGGGGGGGGGCGTGTAACGAAGACATTTCTTAGGGGGTAAGAAAAGTCGTTGCTGTATCAAATGACAGACACAGAAAATGTCGCAACACTGCGGATCCACGTGGGGCCATGTAACGATATTTTTTATTGGGCTGAGGTGGTATGTGCGAACATTTCTGAAACGCCCACACGTGAGCTTGCTAGAGTAAGTCAAGACTCACGTGACCGTAGTTTAGACACAAATGAACCAGACCCGACGCTAAACACGAAAGCTATCAACCCCGTCATGAATTTGAGTCAAACCGAAGTAGAGAGGCGACAGATCCAATTGTCTCATCTGCAGGTTCTCGCTGATCTAAGACAGGAAGGCTTCTCTGAATCAGAGGCTCCAGTGAGTTCCGTTACAGGGCAGATAATGGAAGAAGCAGTGTCAGGGGCTGCGATCAGGTTTTTAGGGGACAACTCCACTGAGAGGTATGCTGTGTTAGATAGCTCTTCTGCGGTAGTTGTTTTACATCGGAGTCCTCCCTTGTCGGACCAGTTGTGGATTTCGAAACTCCCCAACTCGAATACGAATTTCGTTGCATGCAGTGACAAACATCTGCTCCCATTGCAGAGGCCCCTTCTCGAAGAGGGAGCACATGTATTCGCTGATCCAGCGGTGATAACTCTGCTAGCAATTTCTCATATCCCTGATAAAAAAGCTGCAGAAAACTTATCGGTGATACAAGGCATTACTCCCTTAGCAGAAACATTGCAGTTGAAGGTGACGAAGATTTCAATGGCCCGAGGCATGAAGAGAATCAAAATGGTTACGATGGAAGTGGCGCGATTAGTAGGAGTCACCTTTGGGGACTGAATCGAAGACTATATATCCTATTTTGAATGGGTTGAAGAACGGGGTACATCGATTATTCCAAAACAGGTGCAATGGAGTGATCCAGTGGTGGTGCAGTGGGAAATGGATGAAAGGGGGGGTGAACAATGGAGCTGAAAGCTCAACAATGGGCAGTCAAGTGGGGACAGTTAAGGTGTAAAATGAAGCTTTTTATTTGGAATGTTAGGGGGCTAGGGTGTGTTAAAAAAAGAGGGCAGCTTAAAGATATGTGTAAAAGGTATAAGATTCAAGTGGCTGCATTTCAGGAATCTAAGTGCTCGGATGTAGATAATCGCCTGATAGATTCGATATGGTGGGGGAAAGAAAACGAATGGGTAGCATCAGAGGCAATAGGTAAGGCTGGCAGACTGATTGTTATTTGGAATTCGTTGATTTGGAGTAAAGAAGATAGTTGGATAGGTAATTATACAGTGTCGGTAATACTAAAGGAAAGGGGGCCTAACTTCAGATGGTGTTTCACCTCAGTGTATGGGCCGTGTAAATCAAAATTCAAAGATGACTTTTGGACAGAGTTAAATTCTTGTCGGCAAAGATGGGACTGCCCTTGGTGTGTGGGGGGAGATTTCGACGTAGTTAGACTATGCACGAGAAATCGAATGGGGGTAGAATTTCTAAAAGTATGAAGAATTTTTCTGATTGGGTTTTCGATAATAAGTTGATAGATCTTCCGTTAGGAGGAGCGAAGTTCACATGGTCAAATGGGCAGGCCAAGCCAATTCAGAGAAGGCTTGATAGATTTCTGATATCCTCGGAGTGGGCGGAGAGATACCCGTTGATCACTCAACGTGGGTTACCTAGACCTTTTTCGGATCACACTCTGGTTCTCTTAGAGGTGGACGAGGAGGATTGGGGTCCTCGACTGTTTCGGTTCGAATTAGCTTGGCTAGAAATTGAAGGCTTTAGGGAGCAGGTTGTTGACTGGTGGTCGTCATTCTCAGTTCAGGGGGGTGTAGGTGCAGTTCTCTTCCAAAAGCTAAAAATGCTAAAACAGAAAATAGGGGAGTGGAAAAAAGAAGTCCTCTATGGTCATGAGGAAGAGAAGTCTAAGATGCTTTTAGAAATTCAGAGGTTGGACTCTAAAGAAGAAGAAGAGATGTTATCAGCAGACGAAATGGCCTTGAGGGAAGTTCATAGAAGTATAATGCTAGGTTGAGGGAAGAAGAGATTAAATGGAGGCGGATGTCGAAGGCGATATGGTTGAAAGAAGGAGATAAGAACACCAAGTTCTTTCATGCAACAACAAGCACTAGAGCTCGGGTTAATAAGATCTCTTCCCTAGTAGTGGATGGTCATATGTTAGAAGGTAAAGACAAAATTTGTGAGGCTATAGTTCGCTTCTACAAAGACCTCATGTCTAAAGGTAGAGATCGCAAGCCGTCCCTTGATAATTTACACTTTGATTCTATATCGGAAGAAGAGGCGGCCTCCTTAGAGCTTCCTTTTTCTGAAGAGGAAATTAAGAAAGCAATGGTGGAATTGAGGGGTGACAAAGCTCCTGGGCCGGATGGTTTCTCGATAGCTTTTTTTTCCAGATATTTTGGTCTTGGGTGAAGGGAGATGTCATATGCTTCATGCAAGAATTCTTTGAGAGGGGGATTCTTGCGAAGCAACTTGGGGCTACGTTTATAGTGATGATTTCCAAAAAGGAGGGAGCAGAAAGTATGAAAGATTTTCGCCCTATAAGTTTGTTAGGGGGTCCTTGTAAGATTTTAGCAAAGGTGTTGGCTTCAAGGTTCAGGAAGGTTTTGGGTAATGTTATTTCAGAATCTCAAGGGGCTTTTGTGGATGGAAGACAGATTGTGGACTGCTCTCTTTTAGCCAATGAATACGTTGAATAGTTTGCAAGCTTGATATTGAAAAGGCATATGATCATGTTGATTGGGCTTTTCTAGATTACATGTTGGGCAGGTTGGGTTGTGGGCTGAAGTGGAGATCTTGGATTCAATTATGTGTAAGATTGGCTAAGTTCTCTATTCTTGTGAACGGTTCGCCTAAAGGTTTTTTTGAAGCTTCTCGGGGGATTCGTCAAGGCGATCCGCTATCCCCTTTTCTGTTCGTCACCATTATGGAGGCTCTTAGTAGAATGTTGGATAGATGAGTTCAGATTGGTTTAATTCAAGGCTTTGGGGTGGATAATTCAGAGTTTCAGATTTCTCATATTCAGTATGCGGACGATACCCTTTTGTTATGTAAGGCAGAAGATTTCTATGTGGAAAATCTTCGTTCTATAATAGTCAGTTTTGAGGTGCTTTTAAGGTTAAAGGTAAATATCTCCAAAAGTAAGATGTTAGGGGTTGTGTGGAAGCTTCTTTTCCGACAACGTATTTGGGTCTTCCGTTATGTATAGGGAAATCAACGAAACACATGTGGGACACAGTTATAGAAAGATGTGAGAGGAAAATGTCAAGGTGGAAGTCTAAGTGCTTGTCGCTGGGGGGGGGGGGGGGGGGGGGGGGGGGGGGATGATCATGATTAAAGCGTCTTTGTCTAATCTCTCGATCTATTTTATGTCTCTTTTCAAATGTCCAAAATCAATTATCAATGCTTTGGAGAGACGTGTAAGGATTTTTCTTTGGGAAGGGGCGGGAGAGAAGTACAGATTTCACCTATTGAAATGGGAGGAGGTTTGTAAGCCGACGGATCAAGGTGGAGCGGGAATTGTGAAGTTAGGATAATGAATTTAGCGCTCTTGGGGAAATAGGTTTGGAGGTTTGGGGCGGAGGGAGAGGCTAGATGGAGGGGTGTGCTTGCAAGGAAATATGGTATAGAGAATGGGGGGTGGTGGACTAAAGCTTCCTCGCTTTATCGTTCGTCTTATTTGTGGAAATCAGTGTCGTCTCTGAAAGAGAAAATCTAGGAGGGCATTGGTTTTCATTTGGGGGATGGTGAAAGAATTAGATTTTGTGAGGATAGATGGATGGGGGAAATGGATTTGGGGGAGAGGTTTCCTTTATTGGTAGGGATAGCTAGGGAAAGGGGTTTGAAGGTGAGTACTTGTTGTTCTTTTTCAGGTGCAGAGGTGGTGTGGACTCCTCCGTTTAGAAGAAATTTGCGGGATGACGAATTCGAAGAGTTTATTCAATTGTTAGAGCTGCTTCGTCCCATTTCTCCAGTGCTATCCGAGGTGGACTCCATGAGATGGTTCAAGGCAAATTCAGGTTCTTTTTCAGTTAGATCTTGCTATCGGATGTTGAATGTAGAAAATGAAGCTAGAGGGGCTGTTCCAACAGCTTTTCTGTGGCATTATGGTGCCCCTAAGAAGGTGACTGCCTTTGCTTGGTTAGTAGGGAAGAACAAAGTGTTAACGGTTGACAACCTCTGTAAAAGGAAGATGATCCTCCCAAATGTATGCTTAATGTGTCTAAGAAACACGGAGTTGGTGGATCATTTCTTTATTCATTATGCTTTCGCGTCGAATGTTTGAGGTCTCTTTCTTCAGTCTACAGGGGTCTTATGGGTGTTCCTAAACTCAATTGAAGAATTTCTCATACCTTGGCACGGTGGTGGGGAAGGGAAGATAGGGAAAAAGGTGTGGAAATTAAGCTTCGTAGCGATTCTTTGGGCTTTATGGTGGGAAAGGAATGAGAGATGCTTCAAGAACAAAAGGCAAGGGGAGGGGCAGGTCTTTAGATTGGCCATGCAAAATGTAAAGGATTGGCCGGAAGTGTAGTGGTGGGCTGTCTTGGTTGAATCCAAGGGAGTTTTGGAGAGGGTTTTTGTTTAGATTTGTATAATTCTATTTTTTTGTATATTCTAGGCTTCGGCCTTCTTTTTTTATGAAATTTCATCGATGTAAAAAAAAAAAAAAAGGTTTAAATTGTCATCCAAAACCAGTATGTATTGCCCTATACTTATGGCTATTGCCCACGAACAGTACAGCTGTATCAGCCTAAAATAATCCGATACAGGGCTATATGGGCCAGTTTCAGTGGTGAGCGATTTGTTACCGCATACACATTGGACAAGCTGTCCCATGGGCCTTGTTTTCATGTAAAGTGGGTTGGGTCATATTGGATTGTTGCAGCCCATGCCTAACATTTTAATGGACCTTGTTTTCATGTCTAAAACCCGACTAGATGCACATTGGACAAGCTGTCCCATGGGCCAACTTGACCCATTACCAGCCCTATCTATGGTCCACTTAGTTGAAACTTGTTTAACCATTGCAATCGCCCTTTCTTGGGACCAATAAAATTATTGCTGCATGCACTTATCTGGATTATTTTATATGTTGTAGGTATTCGCTGGGTTTGTAATAGCTAACCTTTCCGATTGGTTTTCACAAAAGCTGGGATTGTAGCATTATCAAACAACTCATAACCTGGTGATATATGATTCTTTTCTTGTGGGCATTCTTTCCCTCATTAATCTGAGGCGACAGGTGAGTTTCACGACGACTCCTTTGATGTGTTGTTAGCTTGGGGGGGAAAAAGTGTAGTCTTTCAAGGTGTATTTGATTTTTGTTGAGGACCGAAGGAGGTTTTGTTTCCCTTGGTCCTTGAAGAGAGCCCTAAATGCAATAAACAGTCGTTTGCGAACAAAACTGTTGTTACATTTGGTGTTGATATTTGCTTTCCTTGTGTCCATTGTTGATTGTACATGTGGTGTAAATACATGGATGACATTCAGACTGTTCACCCCTTGGGCCCCGCCATTGATTAGCCAGCACCAACCCAAAATTGACAAATCTAACCATCTAATGAATGGACCCTTTTGTTGGTCAATGGAAGTCATTGCAACATCATCTTTTGTTCCCCATTGATTAAAGGATTATGATCTTCTGATTAATGTTTTTATTTATTTATTTTTTATTTGTTGTTGTTTAGGCCACATTCCCTTTGTTGTCATTGTTCTTCAATTTTATTTTTTTCTGTAGTATGTCCAAGATTATTATTATTAAGACTTTGCATGTGCTACGCACATGAAGAGAGGAGATGGTATGCAAAAATGGTGAAGAGCGGTGAAGCGGTTGTAAAAATTAGGATTCTTTTGATGGGGGCTATTTACAACAATATCCCACCATTGTAGAACTGATGGTGACACTTCAACCATACACATGGTGTAATTTTACAGAAATTGAAACCATCCAAATTTCCGACCAAGCTTTTGGATGGTGCACTGCCTAAAAATTACATTGAGAAGATATTTACTATTTGATATTGCCTTTATGATTTGGACCACTCACTAATTTTTTTTTCCTTCACATTCATTTAACTGCCACCAATTGGATGGTTAGGTGGTTTGAACTTGTTGGTTTCTGTAATTTTAGAGACGCTCCATGCACAATGTGACCTAACGACTGGGTGGTGTAGATACCTGTATGTGAATCCCGAATGTGAAGAGATGACCCGCCAACATTTTTAAAATGGCAGTGAATTATTATGGAAGTCTATCCCTAATTTTCATTTGATATGTCTACGACTCCTAAATTCACTAAATGATCTTTAGTTAGATTTAAAATCCTTCTTATCCCCTTTGGTAAAGTTTTAGCTATAGGCTACCAAGATCACTCTATTTTCAGATGAGCTATTCCTAGTTCATTGCTGCTTTTCAAGCAATGCTATGCGGTTGGTGAATTCTGACCATCTATCTGGTGGAAGGCCCTTGGTAGTAAGTCTGTCGCTGGAGCTAGATAAGTCCTGAGGGCTTCAAGCTGACAATGGAAGGTTGGAATACAAATGTGCTGAAGGCTAGGATCCTTCATTAGTAGATTCTTTTATGCTTTTTTCTAACGTAAAGTGGGCCATCCATGATAGGCTTTTGAGATGGAAAGTTTGGATTCGCCACCCATTAAGGAGAGCGCATTATATTACTTCTTTTCCATTGATTCGCATTGCATTAGCGGAGTCTCACATACACACATGCACGCATGAAGGTTTCTTATTCTGACTAGGCTACTAAGATATGCACGCACCACGTAAGGTTTCTTATTCTGACTGGTAGGTTCCATGGTTAATCAGACCATTGGTTCAAGTCCCATCGATGCCTGTGTATGGACCATGCTCGAGAATGGTCTGATTACTAAACCATGGGCATCAATTGTCCTGTCTGTGCTGTGCAAAGTCCATATATAGTTGTTCTGAGCCGTGGAAAGAATCATATAGTTCGTCTGAGCTAACAACCTTGATCTGCTTTGCAATGGCTGTTTTGAGGAGAGCTTTGTTGAGACGCATTCATATCTACACAGAGCCACATGTGCCAACCGCACCTGTGGGACATCTGGTCCATTCATCAGGTAAGCTGTACGTTGGTTAAAAGCAATGGAGACTGATGAGTGTACTGGCCTGATTTTTTGAGGCCCAACTCATTTGAAAACTGCTGAGCTGCATACGGGGTTAGCTGAGTTTGTTTGAGCCTGATGAGGCTAGTTGGCAGGAATAGGCCTCATCTGCATCCCTGCTCATTAGTTGCAACATGCAGGTTTTGCTAATTCCACGCGCCCATGCGGTGAACATCAATACATTCCATCATGTGGGCCTCAGAATTTGGCAGTCCTGATATTTGTGTGGTAGATTTTGAAGTAAAGAAACGTTAGGTTATCATCTCTTGACATAATAAAAATTTATAATAGCAAATCAATGTTGGCCCCAATATTTTAAGTAGCGGTAGTGTGCGTAGCATTCACCCTTCTGAGTGTAGTGTAAGTACATAGCCTGTAACATGAGCTACACAATACCTCTATTTTTTTAATTTAAAAATAAAAATATATATAAATAATTAAAAAAGCAAAAGATAAAAATGACTCGATGTTATTCATTTTTTTTCAAGTATAAAGATGTTAAAGCAAATTATAATGATAATTTATTAAAAGCCAATCTGTATGTATAAACCAAATTAAATCATTATCATATCAACAACTTTATAAGAAAAATACTTTAATTAATAATGTCTAATTGAAACTATAAGTCACAAGCATGAAAAGAAATCAAAATTCTACGGGTTAAAAGTGTTAAGTACAAAATATAAAATACAATTATCATTAGGGCCGTCAACGGGCCAACCCTTGGATAGGTCTCGAGTCGGATTTTAAACTGTTTCAAGCCGGCCGTTGGTCCAGCCTATTTAAAAGTCTGATTTTTCAGGTCTGAGCCCAACCTATTGTCACCCTTAATTATCATGTGTGTGTGTAGATGTAAATGTAAAGGGATTTATGCTATTTGCTAATGCTATGTAACTTTGTTGCTCCGCTACAAATGTTATTTGAAACACACTATGCTACTCATGCTACGGACACTATTCAAAACACTGATTAGCTGTAATGAAGGACTATTAAATAATTATGTACTTTCTTATCACCAACAGCTATATGAATTTGGTTCCACTATTTCACTCTATTAAGAGCTAGACCTTTAGTTAGATCATAGGTCATTAAATCTTTTCTTATTACCTCTATTGACATATTTTTGGGCCTTTTCCATTCCCTTTTGGCAAGTAGGGTGAATCCCAAATTCTATATTTGCAGATGGCACGGAGACATCATTCATGCAATGAGGCTTATACTGTTCATCTAAGAGGCCCACAATAGATGGGCCATCACTTAACAGGTCATTGACCAGACTTTGGGATCAGACTCTTTTCATAGGCTGGGCATTAAAACCCATTGATGACTTTCCTTGGCCTAATTCAAGCTTGTAGGCTGCACTAAGGTTTAGATATATACATCTTCAGCTTCAGGCCCAAGATAGGACTGTAAATGCAAGATTTTGTCAATTAGCGTGTTGAGTATGTTGTCAAGTTTGGAGAGTCACTAGCTGCTGAAGATTGAAGACTTGAAGACTTGAAGCTTCTCTGATCGAACAATTTGAAGAAACTCAGAAGACTGTCAATTGGAAGGCATTGTTCAGCAAAATAAAAATGTGTTGATTTTTTCTATTTGATCAATCGGAACTTTTTTCGATCCAATCGAGTTGACCGTTTTCTATCCATTGGAGGTCACTTTATAAAGGTATCTTGCTTGGATCTTGGAGAGATCATCTTGTGCATCATCTAGGGCTTGGTTGGGCTTATTACACTATATCCCTTTCTTCCTTCCCATAGCTTTCTTGAGTTCATTCTTCAATCCATGTTGATTTGAGCCACATTAATGAATAACATTCAAGGCTTGGATTTAAACATGAACTCAAGCCCTCTTTAATGGCTATTTAACCTACTCTAAATAGTTATATCCTTGTCATCAATGCTATTTGTTAACGATAGATTTTGGTAACAGGCCCCTCCCGAGTATACGCCCTTCTCGAAGTGAGCTCCCCCCCCCCCCCCCCCTTCAAACCTGAAAGCCAAAGAAGAAAACTAAGGGTGGCCGGCACTTGGCCATTGGCCCTCTGAAGCTTAAGTTAGAGGTGATTTGATGGTAAGATGAAGTGTGAAACGTGAGCTTAGAGATTGTATACCTTTATCATTTATGGAACTATCTATTTATAGAGATTTGGGTGATCCAACCTGTTACTCAAGCCATTAGGATCACTGCTGATTTCAAGGAATAAGGTGCTTATGTTGTTAATCCTTAGATAAGGAGACGGCCCAATCACTCTAGACGTCTAGCTGATTACATCTTTTAATGGAGATCCCTCGAGGTACGGAACTATGAATAGAAGCGAGCCAAAGCCAGCCTATATGGGCTGCTAGTACTATAAGACGAAGAGTGTCCCCAACAAACAAACAACCAGCAAGCAGAGCTGCTCGCGCTTGTAGATGGCCTTGTTTAGCGACCAAGAGCAGAGCTGCTCACACTCATAAATGGCCTTGTTTAGCAACCAAGAGTAGAGCTCCTCGCATAATGGACATGTATAGGCGGTCGCAGGTCTGAGGCAATATACAGGATATGAGCAGGGACGCTCACTAATCAGATGTTCTGGTCGCGATTTTATGGAGAGGCGCTCACTGGTCACATGTCGCTTATACTTCTTCGACAACCAACTTTATTCTACAATAGATGCCCCCCAAGCCGTACATGATTGAGTGCCATCTTTCTGCAGCTTTTCGACTAAGAGAAATGAAGCGGCGCTCGCCACGTGTCTTGGAAATTAATGCTCGTGCTCGTTCGACTATCGTGCCAAACGAAGGGTCGCCACGTGTTACCCAAATCTGGACGAAATGATTGTCGATAAATATCGGAGTCTGCGGAGGTTGCTTCATTTCGAAGTTCTGCTGGAGATATTAAAAAATCCTTCCTCCTTTCTTCACCTATATCCGGCGTGACCTCTCTGCAGAGGTATTACATCTTTTCTTTTTCTTCTTTTCTTCTACCTTTTTGCTATGGCGGGGAACTCCGATGAGGAGGCCGTTCCTTTGGGAGATGACACTCCCATTCGTTTGAATCAAATAACGCCAGAGTTCTAGCGGGAAGGTATTCTGCCTTTGGTTATCCATTGATAATGACAGAGGAACAACTTACAAGCTTGTGGGAAAGATACCGGATTCCTGACTCTGTCATTCTCAGACTACTCGGAAGAGGAGAAACCGCCGATTCTCTACCGCCGGGTTGTGTCGCCATATACGAATATTTTTTCCAACTTGGTATGCGTGTCCACCTCCATCCTTTTATCCGGAACGTTCTCCAAATTTACAAGATTGCCCTCGGTCAACTTATTGTGAATGGCTGGAGGGTCGTGTTGAGTGCTTATGTCCTTTGGAAGCAAGCGGAGAATGGAGACCTGACTGCTGATGAGTTTCTGAGGATGTACCAATTGAAAAAGCCCCGTCTAGTGAGGGTTGGTACTATCTCTGCTTCTGGCACCGGGATAACTTCATTATGGGGAATCCCACTTCAAATTATCCCCGATGAAGGAGGAAATTGTTTTACGCCTCTGGTAATTGGGAGTCTGATGTGGGATCCAACCCCAGAGGGCACAATGTCAGCCGCTTCTTTTGCGAAGGTGGGTTGATTTTTACTCCTCCATTCAAAGATAAGCAAGATTCAGTCTCTGTTACTAACTAACCTTATCTTACTTGTATCTTGCAGGCGTTCTTGTTGGGAAGAGGCCCAGCTTGCGAGGGGAACTTAACGAAAAAATCGTTAAGATCTTCAAGCTTTTGGAGGACGCCTGGAACGTCAACGTCACCCTCTCGCTTCCTTGTCTTTTTGCCGTTGGTCTTATCCCCCAGGAGGAAGCGATGGTGAATGTAGGAAATAAGAGGGGAGCGCTGGGGGTGCTACCCCGCCTAAAGGGTGCTGCTTTGAAGAGGCAAAAGAAGACAGCAGCTGGTCCCTCCAGCCTGCTTATGCGAGCAGATAAACTTACTCGCGGCTCATAGCTGCACAATCCTCCCCAAACGGAAGCGACGGTGACCCCTCCGGCTAGTCCTCGCGACCAGCTGGTAATTGATATAGTAGATAACTCACCGAAAGGCGATGAGGCAGGGCCAAGTCACCCTTCGGGTGAGGAGGGTCGTGAGCCTGCCATAGCTCGTGAGTTTGCTCCTGCTCTGGAGTCAGCTTATGCTTAGGACCCCTATGCTGCTTGCGAGGCGAGCACTTCTGAAATGGTTGTAGCCTAACCTTCGGGGACTAAAGTCTACACCATTTCGGCTCACTTGCATCCGATATGCAACTTTATTTTTGAAAACATTACCCCCAGCTCCTTCGGGGCTCTCCCGGAGCCCAGTCTAGAGAGTCTCTCCACAGATATTGGAGTGAGGCTAATCCAGGTAAGCACGTTGTCGTTTTCGTTGGTGTTTTTTAAAAAAATTATACCTTTAATGACGATTTTCTTTATTCTCGAGCAGGGTTTGGATCTCACTTTGCGGATGAGACCCGACATTAATGTTGCTCGCCGCATTATCGATGAAGGAGAGGCGAAGAGACTGGCGATGAAAGGTGAGATCCATGGGAGGGATTGTTTAATAAAGTCCCACGAGGCTCTGATCGTCAAGCTGAATGAGGAGAAGAAGATCCTCATTGGCAAGATCCAAGCATTGACTGAACGGTATCAGTCATTGGATCTTAATTTTGTGAGACTTTCAGAGATGAAGGAGAAGACCGAGAAGGAGAGAGATCTTTCATCAGGATAAGGTCTCTCTTGAAGAGCAGCTTGGGGAATGTAAAACGCGCCTCAAGGAAGCCATTGAAGGCTTAGAGAAGGAGAAGAAGGCCCTTGCCCAGCTGAAGGATGACTCCAATCACTGGGATGAAGAGAGGATGACCTATGTCAAAATGGTATCCGAGGAAGGCCCTCATGCAATTCTGGAGTTTCGGACTTCACAACTCTATGAAGACAAACAGTATGAAGCTTACGTCACTGGTCGCGATTTCACGGTCAGAGTTATGCAACGAATTTCTCCATCGTTCAACATAGAGGAATTTGATAGGGTTGGCCGTCGTTGCTGCTGAAGAAAGAGCAGCGGCAGAGAATGAAGTCACAGAGGTTACTGAAGCTGCAGGAGTCCCTGAGGCGGGTCCTGAGGCAAAAAGCCGAGAAGCTCCTCTAGACGACGAATGAGCGACTACGAGCTGCTTCTTCTCCTTTTTCTTCTCTTTTTGAAACAGACGTATCTTCCTCTTTTTTGTAATGCAAGTGATTATTTGAATGAAAATATGTTTTGTTATCTCTTCTTTGATTTATAGGAATGAATTTATATTCGTTGGATGCTTCACTCAACTCATGAAAATGAATCGGGCTCAATTAGGGAGGTCTTAGTGACCGTGTCCGCTTGGAGATAGGCTGACCTATCAATTGAATCTTTGGCTCTGTTGAGAGCAGAAGACTTAGTCAAGAGAATATTTATATTCTCTTCAGGGCTATTTGGGTCCAACAAGTGGAGTAGCGACCAAGTTTATGGATCTCGCAGCTGATCAGCTGAGATTAAAAGAGACTATCTTTATTCGAATGTGGTCTGTCATTTACATTAGTTTATGAAAAATACCAAAGTAAATGCTCCACGTGCCAAGGGCGACATAGGAGTCTTCCTCGCATGTCTTCGAGATAGTAAGTCCCCGGTCGAACGACCTCGATGACTCGACATGGGCCTTCCCAGTTAGGATCCAGCGATTGAGTGGTCGTTCCGATATTTGGTCTAAGCACCAAATCGCCGAGCTGAAAAGCTCTGACTCTAACCTCCGAGTTGTGATAGCGAGCTATTCGTTGTTGATAAGGTGCTGCTCGGAGATGAGCTGTATCTCTTTTCTCTTCTAGAAGATCAAGGTGGAGTTTTAAACCTTCCTCATTGCGGGCCACCTCATAGTCTTCCACTCGATGAGTTGGTATCTCAACTTCTAGTGAGAAGGGTGTTTCTTCTGTTGAATTACGAGTTGTCGACCTGTAGGACCATAAAACTTTCGGTAGGAGTTCTAGCCATATACCCTTACTCTCATCAAGCTTGGTCTTCAAATGGTGTTTGATAATTTTGTTAACCGCCTCTACCTGCCCATTAGCTTGGGGATGATACGGGGAAGTCCAAATATTACGTATCTTCCACTTCTCGCAAAACTCAGAGAATGCGGTGTTATCGAACTGTCTTCCATTGTCGGAAAATATGGTATGGGGTAGTCCATAACGACATATAATGTTCTTCAATATGAATTTAGTAGTTTTCTTTTCGGTGATGGTGGCTAGAGGTTCTGCTCTACCCATTTGGTGAAGTAATCGACTGCAACAATTGCGAACCTGTTTTGGCCTTTCCCCATGAGGAGTGGTCCAATTATATCGATTCCCCATTGAGCAAAAGGCCAGGGGTTGTCCATCGACGTCATTTGTTCAGATGGTAAATAAGGGACTGGAGAGTAAAGCTAACATTTATCACATTTCTTGATGAATTTAATAGCATCGGCTTTCATAGTGGGCCAATACTACCCTTATCTCATTGCTTTGTATGCTATAGACGGTCCTTTAGGGTGATTACCGCATGCCCTTGGTATATTTCATCAAGAACACGGTGTGCTTCCTCTGGATGGAGACACCTTAAATAAGGTAAAGTAAAGCTTTTACGCAACAATTTGTCGTTTTGCAAAACGTACCTGGTAGCATGAGCGCGAATTTGTCGCCCAGATTTCTTATCGTCTGGGAGTTGCCTGCTCTTAAGGTAAAGGATGATGGGATCCATCCAGCATGGAGATAACTGTAACGTAGCGACTAGCTTTTGAGCGATTTGATCGATACTCGGAGTAGAAAGGTGCTCAATAGGAACTGCTCGCATCAGATCAGACTTCGGAGCATAAGCTAATTTGGCGAGGGAATCTGCGAGCTTGTTCTCCTCATGAGGAATATGAATTATCTCGTATTTGCTCAATTTAGCGAGCAAGGTATAGAGCCATCCGCTCTTCTTTTGCCTCGAATTCATTGAGTACTTGATTGACGACCAGCTGGGAGTCGCTGTGAATGAGCAGATTCGTTATCGTGAGTATATTTTCTATTTCAAGACTAGCGATTAAGGCTTCGTATTTTGCTTCATTATTAGAGGCATGAAAGTCGAAACGCAAAGCATATTGAAATAGTGACTCGTCGAGAGTTATCAGGATCAAACCAGCTCCGCTACCAAAGGAACACGATGATCCGTCTACGTATAGGGATCAGGTTGGTTGCTCGCTGGTCGTTGGACATTACTGGAGACAGGAGTAGTGGGGGTCGAATATGTGAAATCGGCAATGAAATCGGCCATGGCTTGGGCTTTTAGGCGGTTCGCGAGGAGAAGATAATATCGTGTTCTCCAAGCTTGATCATCCTTTTAGTTAATCGTCTGGATACTTTGGGTTTTTGGAGGACTTGCCTTAAAGGATGATTCGTAGGAATCATTATAGGATAGGCTTGAAAATAAGGCCGTAGTTTCCGAGCCGCAATTACTAAAGCTAGAGCAAGTTTTTCCATGTCGAAGTATTGAGTTTCAGCATTTACCATTGCTCGACTAATATAATAAATGGGCCTCTGTATACCAGAGTCTTCTCTTATTAATGCGGCGCTAATGGCCGTGGAAAATACAGATAAATAAAGAAAAAACTGCTCATGTGGAACATGCTTGGATAATATAGGAGACCTGCTCATATACTGCTTCAGTTGTTGAAATGCCTCCTCACATTGTTGAGTCTACACCCAGTTGGTTTTTGCAGTTGTACGTAGGAGCTTGAAGAAAGGAAGGCACTTATCAGAATTACGTGACATAAACCTGTTTAACGATGCGATTCGACCAGCTAACTGTTGAACTTCTTTAATAGTGGACAGAGATTGCATTTCAACCAAAGCCTTAATCTTCTCAGGCTTTTCTTAATCCCTCGTCGACCAACCATGAACTCGATAAATTTTCCAGCAGAAACTCTAAAAGCACATTTTTCTGGATTTAACTTCATGTGATATTTTCTCATCAAATTGAAAGCTTCTTGGACATCTGCGAGATGATCATTGGCCACAACGCTTTTCATGAGCATGTCGTCGATGTACACCTCCATATTCCTACCAATTTGTGCGGTAAACATTTTATTGATTAGGCGCTGATAGGTGGCCCCCGCATTCTTTAGATCGAAAGGCATCACATTATAACAATATAAACCTCGATCGGTGATAAAGACAGTATTTTGACAATCAGGTGGATGCATTATAATTTAATTGTAACCAGAATAAGCATCCATAAAGCTGAGCAGGGCATGTCCTGCTGTTAAATTAACCAGTTGGTCGATGCGGGGAGTCGGGAAGTTGTCCTTCGGACACACCTTGTTTAGATCGGAATAATCTACGCACATCCTCCACTTACCGTTTGCCTTGTGTATGAGAACGACGTTCGTGACTCACTCTGGGTAGTCGACCTCTTCGACAAAGTTGATGGTCAATAATTTCTCGACCTCGGCTTTAATCATCATCTGCCTTTCAGCTGTGAACGCTCGTCGGCGCTGATGGATGGGTTTAAATTTTGGGTCTACATTTAGGCGATGAACTGTAACATTGGGGTCGATACATGGCATGTCTTTATGAGACCAGGCGAATACATCTTGATATTCGACCAAGAAGTTGGTCAAATGAATCCGAAAGGCGGAGTTCAGAGATGACCTGATATGGACCTTTTTGGAAGGATCATCGTTAGATAATTGAATTTCGATTGTTTCTTCTCCGGGTGATCCTGCCTGGTACGTATTTTCCCTCGGGTCAAGGTTTGTTGTTGTGGGAGACTTTTTGAATCTCTTGAAATCATCATTATAGGAGCTGCTTAGATACTCTTTTGATCTTGTACTGCGATTTCATAACATGTTCGAGCCTCCTTTCGTTCGGAGTGGGGAACTTGATGCATAAGTAGAGAGGGTGAAGAGCCGCTCCTATCTTAGTGAGCGAGGGTCGGCCCAAGATGGCATTGTATGCCGATTTTTTATCCACCACAAGGAAATTGATGAAAATAGTGACTTTGGCTGGAGCTTCTCCGAATGTGACGGGAAGGTTGATACTTCCCTTTGGCGTCACTACTTCACCTCTAAAACCGACAAGGGGGGTTGACATAGGCTTGAGTAGGTTTCTGGCGAGAGCCATCTTGTTGAAAGCTTCAAGATAAAGGACATCTGCAGAACTGCCTGTATCCAACATAATATGATGGGTTAAATAATTCGATACCTTTAACGTTACTACGATGGAATCTTCATGAGGGAAATGGAGTCCTTCGGCATTTGCACGAGAGAAGAAAATTTGCTGATGATTCAAATTTGTCGGGCTGGATGATTTCTCTACCCAATGAACTTGTTAGGGCTTTTGGCTTGCCTTTCGAGTCTACGCTTTCCTTAAGGCTCGTGAGTCTCCTCCACAAGCCGGGCCTCCTACAATGGTTTGAATTTCACCTGGTGGCTCGGTATCCTCTTGGAAAGGACGACGTTGCGGTGACTTCTTCTTCTGGTCCTGGTGATCGCGACGTGCTGGCTTACCAGATCGTTTGTGCGAACGATCTTGTCGTGAGACATAGTCTCGGAGGTGCCCTTTTCAAATGAGAGCTTCGATCTGGTCTTTAAGAGATATACAATCTTGGGTGTTATGGCCGTGATCTTTATGGAAATAACAAACTTCCTTTTGTCTCTTTTTTCGAGATTCGACTTGATCCTTGGGGGCCACTTGACATACGACTTGTGTTTGATCTCCATCAGTACCTTTTTGAGAGATCGATTGAGAGGTGTATAATTGCGATATTTCCCAAAATAAGACTTCTTTGGAGAACGATCACGTCGGTATTTCTTATCTGCTGGAGAGATATCTTCAGCCTTTCGCTTTTTTCCTTGAACACCATGGCGAGCTAAGGCTACTTCTTCAGCGTTTATATATTTTTGAGCCTTGGCTTGGAACTCAATCATTGTCTTAGAAGGGTTTTTATCCAAGGCGAATCGAAATCTTTCGCTCGTAATGCCCGCTATAAGGGCGGTGAGCCCTTTATCTTCAGTATAACCATCGGTTTGGACTGCTTCCGCCATGAATTGAACGTTGAATTCTTTGATTGTCTCTCCATGTTGCTGCTTCAAATCTGATAGATGAGATGCAGGTTTTTTTATACGGATGTTTCCCTTAAACTAAGAAAGAAAGAGATCCGATAACTAAGAGAAGGATTCGATGGATCGAGGCTTTAGACCCCGAAACCAAGTGCGTGCTACGTCCTTCAGAGTTAAAGAGAAGGCTCTGCACATGATTTCGGAGCTATATCCCTCTAGCTCCATGAGGGATCTATACGTCTCCAGATGCTCAAGGGGATCACCGATACCAATGTATAGAACAATGCTGGGCGTTCAATATTTCTTAGGTAGAGAAGCCTCCATCACTTCGCGAGCAAAAGGAGGTTCTGATCATTGGATTGTCGCCAGAGTGGATGTCGGGAGATTAGACTGATATCGTTGTTTGATATCAGCGAAACGATCCGTGATTTTCCTTAGATCCCCTTCCCAAGGCAAGGTATAACTGGATGTTTCGTCATCGAGTTGTTCTTCAGGCTGACGTTGTCGGGAAGCGCTGGAGCGGATGGATTGTGGGCTTTGATTAGGAACTTGATTGCCGCGAGGAATAGGGCTTGAAGGAGGGTTGACCTGAGCTTGTGGTTCATCTACAGAGTATCTAGAAGCTGTAGGTGCAGATTGTAATGGCGGTCCTTCTGAAGGTTGCTGCAATTCGGGGAAATGCTGATCAAACTGATTGGATAGGGTTTGAAGTCCAGCTTTGAGGGTGAGGAGTGTATCCCCGATGAAGCGCATAACACATTGAAGGCACCGGATATTTCTTGGAATGGATTTTGTACGGGTTGGCTGGGCTCCACCGGAGGAATCCTTGTCGAAGCAGCCTGAGGGAGGTTGGGAGTTGGCTCAGGGATGTCTGGCGGTGGTAACGTCTGCCTTGAGGTAGAGGGATGAGTCGTCTTCTTAGGAGGCATAGTGGGAGGTGACAATCGGTAATGAGAACGAATTGAATACTCGTTCCCACAGACGACGTCAATTTGTTAACGACAGATTCTGGTAATAGGCCCCTCCCGAGTATACGTCCTTCTCGAAGTGAGCTCCCCCCAAACCTACAAGCCAAAGAAGAAAAATAAAGGTGGCTGGGGTTTGGCCGTTGGCCCTTCGAAGCTTAAGTTAGAGGTGATTTGATGGTAAGATGAAGTGTGAAACGTGAGCTTAGAGATTGGATACCTTTATCGTCTATGGAACTATATATTTATAGAGATTTTGGTGATCCAGCCTGTTACGCAAGCCGTTAAGATCACTGCTGATTTCAGGGAATTAGGTGCTTATCCTGTTAATCCTTAAATAAGGAGACGACCCAATCACTCTAGACGTCTAGCTGATTACATCTCTTAATGGAGATCTCCTGAGGTACGGAACCATGAATAGAAGCGAGCCAAAGCCGACCTATATGGGCTGCTGGTACTATAAGATGAAGAATGTCCCCAATAAACAAACGACCAGCGAGCAGAGCTGCTCGCACTCATAGATGGCCTTGTTTAGCGACCAAGAGCAGAGCTGTTCGCATAACGGACATGTATAGGCAGTCGCAGGTCTGAGGCGATATACGGGATATGAGCGGGGAGGCTCACTAATCAGATGTTCTGGTTGCGACTTTATGGAGAGGCGCTCGTTGGTTGCATGTCGCTTATACTTCTTCGACGACCAACTTTATTCTACAACACCATTAATGATGGTTTAGGTAGATCCCATCCTTCTCATAAAAGCCATCCCATTAAGATAGGTCTACCAAACCTTCTCTCTTACCTTGATCCCATTAATGAAGAACATTCAATTCAAGGTTGTTGATCAAGGGAGCTAAGGAAGAAGACGTTCGTGCAAGCTAAAGATTTTTCAATCAAAGGCGCTTACAAGGGGCTCATTCAGCTAAGTATATTTTAGTTTTTTTAGTCCAAGAAACCTTCTCAAGAGTTAAGATTTGAGTTTTAGAGTTTGAAGACCCAAACTCGGTTGAATCTTTGTGCAGGACATGTGTGTCATTGTGTAGGATGTGGAAGTCCTTGCGTAGGCCTCCGACATTGGAGAATACGTGCGTTGTCCTTGTGTAGGAGTTGTGTAGGAATAGACCTTGTGTAGGTTGTAAAAGTTTATGGTGAACCTCATTTAAAACTATTGGATAGTGAAATCCGGCCACTCAAGGAGTGAGTGGATCAGCCAGGAGTGGAGTAGACTCATCATCAAACCACTATACATCTTGTGCAATGTGTTAAATGCTTGTGTTGTTCATTACTTCTGTTTATTGCTGAATACCATAATGAATGACAGTCTACATGTTTGATGAAATGCATGCATGATATTCTCTTATACAGTTTTTGTTGATTGTCTTAGAACTTACATGAACATCAACTGTTTGATCAAATGTCTTTTAGTCTCGGTTGAATCAGTTCATATCCCATAATCCATAAAGGTCTCATAGTAATGTTGGTAATCTAGAAAGCACTTTTGTGATTGATTCACTAGCCTTACATGTGCTTGATTGGTAAATCGTATTGATAAGGCTATTAAGTTTTAATTGGCAAGGAAAGTTAAATATTCCTATTCACCCCCCTCCAGGACATAAGCATACCTTCAAGCTTATCTCAATAGCGGTGCAAACCGCAATTTCAAGGCCTACCAATTGACCTGACAAGAAATTTGAATTTGTAAAAGCCAGGACTGTTCAAATCTTTAATATTGGTTGGCCCAGGTCGGTAGACCTAGGCCCAGCCCATTGTCAGCCTTGAACTACCAAGAAAGCATCGCCCAATTGTTTACCCTTATGGCAATGTGTGCAAAAAATGGCATGGACCCGCACTGACTAGATCACCTGCAGCTGCATGGACCCCACCATGATGATTACCTACATTCCCCAAACATGATCCATAGCAAGAATGACTGGACCGGACTGGTTTTAGGGAAAGGGAATGTTCACGGTGGAATGTGCTTAATAATGCTCTAAATAATATGCTGTGCATCCCTCAGTGCATCTCAACGGGCTTACAATTTGGATGGTTTGGATTTCCATGCACGTTTCATTGAAAAATCATCAAACAATGGTCAACTTTCACTGTGGGGCCCACTATGATGTGTGTGTCTTACATCCATGCCGTCCATCCGTTTTGACAGCTCATTTTATGTCATGATCCTAAAAATTGGGATCATGCCATAAAATGAGCTGTCAAAACTGATGGATAGCACAACTTTAAGGCACATACATCATGGTGGGCCTGACAGTTAGGGATCCATCGATCTCCACCACATCTTTATTTATGGGTTGAAGTAACCCATGAAGGAACTAGCATTATCAAACGATCTAAACTCCAACTCCTTACAACACAATTTGAGAATATAAAAATGGAGGAGCATGAAACCTTCATGTAATTTTTCACACGTCTAAACAACATCACCAATGACATGTGTAGATTAAGAGAGCGGGTTCCAGATAGCAAAATTTGTAGGAAAATCTTAAGATCTCTTCGGGAATGTTTCTCCTCTAAAGTCATTGCTCTAAAAGAATGTAAGGACCTAGACACTATGAAAGTTGAAGAATTACTAGGATCCCTTCAGACTCATGAGCTACATTTCAAACCTCCCACGAAATCCAAAACTATAGTTCTAAAAATCTCTCATAAAGAACGCACTTCTAATGACATTGGTAATGAGGAAATGGACATGGAAGAGATGACTCTTATGGCTAAGGAATTCTGAAAATTCTTTAAAAGCAAGAGCCACCACAAGGAAGGATGGTCTTTTGATCACAAGAACCATACAGGTAAATCCTTCAGAAGATCAAAAGAGCCAAAATGTTATAATTGTGGAAAGTACAGCCACATTGCTCCCAATTGCTCAGAAAACGATGAAAAGAAACATAAAGGGAGAAAGGCCATGGTTGCCACTTGGGATGATACTAGTTCGGAATCTGATTCATATGAATCCCATAGTGATGGGGACCAAAGATCAGTGAAAATTTTTATGGTCTCTACCACCACAACTCTCCCTGAAAATAAGAAAGAAAGAGACAATGCCAACCATACCCCCTCTAGCGAAGATGAATCCTCAAGTGATGATGAGGGTGAGGATGAAGACCTTCAAGAGATGTATAACCAACTATATATTGAAAATATGAGCACCATAAAGAAGTCGGGCCAAATGAAAGCTGAAAATGATAAATTAACAAAAAATCTTGATGGATTGAAAATTGAAAATCAAAAGTTGGGTCAAGATTTAGAAGAGCTGAAAAAGAAGAATAACGCTCTTGAACATGAAAAAGAAAAAGAAAAATTCAAGAGTGGTAACGCTCTATATAAACACGTGAGCCTAGAAAAATAATTCAAAGAGGTGAAAGCTAAAATCGATTGTCTTAAATGTCAAGTTGTTGACTCTAGAAGATGTTTCGCCTAAGGAGAAAATCCTGAAAAGCTCTTGGGTATAGGAAGATCACCTATGGACAGAAGAGAAATTTGTTTTAACAGTCATATCTCTAAGACTGCCTCTGGCCGTCCTATGGTGAGAAAAGAATCAGGTGCTTCGGGAAGTAAAACAAGACCGTCCCCTATTTGTCATGCATGTGGTGATGTGGGTCACCTAAAATTTGAACGTCTAGCTTTTAAACGCCCACAACTCTTTCCCTTGTTCGCTCGCCTCAAGTGTAAGGCTGCGATGTAGTAATAATTCTTGGTAAGACTAAGGTTGATCCACAGGGAATTAGGGCAAACCAATTCAAACTATTATTGCAACTTCAATTTCAATAATTTAGAAGTTTGAATTTATAAACTAAGGAAAAACAGTAACTTCGTAAAATCTGTAATTAATGGAACTAAGGCCTCAAGGATCCACTTGTAGTAGTTCCATGTGAATTCATTCATCCAAGCATAAACACAACTAGATTCGAAGTTCTATCTCTCATTTAGTTGGAAGATTAAGCATTCAAACACAAACAATCCCATTTAAGTTAGAAAATAAGATTCTAGTTTTAATGAAGCACATAGAATTCAAACATGTAGACTTCGAAGTAACAATCATGCCAAGAGACTATGGTATGCTCTAGGGTTACTATAATTCGAATCTAATCAATCAAAACATGATAATCTCAAAGAATTACAAGGAACCCATGTCCGAAGTACATGAACTCTCATAAAACATCCAAAAATACCAACTTTATTCAAACTAGAACTTAAAAATCCAAACTTTAAGTGAAGTACTTGAATCAAACGAATTCTATATGATAACTGACTACAAGCTTCACCTCTTAGCCTTAGCTTAAGAGGTTCTAGCTGAACATCATTATGCTACAACTAAAAATAATGAAAAGCTAATAAAAAACATGAAAAACCGAGTTTAAGAGAGTGGTAGACGCTCCACGACAATCCTCTTCACCTCTCACCAAGTCCCAAGCTTTCTATGATGCGTTATGAATGATCCCTAGGTATCCTTTTATAATGGAGAGGCTCCATCGACTCTGAAACTTTCAGAATTCGCAGCTACTTATGCAATTGCGCCATAAAAATCGGAGCTTCTTGAAGAAGCTGCTGGATGCTCTGCAAAATACACTGGCCGACCGGTCGGACCTGTCTGGTGAAGGTCCAGAGAGTGTGGGAAAGAGGGCCTGCTTCTTACTGACCGATCTGGTCCTAGTTCCAACAAGTTGAGAGGGAGGGCTGCTTGGTGGCCGACCGGTCAACCCTCATTTTCTTCCTTTCTTTCTCTCTCTTCTCTCCTTCTTTCTTCTTTCTTCTTTGGCCGACCTTTGGTCATCATTAAGGGCTTCTAAATGCGGTCGTTTAGTCATTAATTGGGTGAAGTCTCTCTCTCATTCCTACAACTACAAAACATGCGTTAGATAGGTCTTTTAAACATGTAAATCATGTATATAATGTGATGTAATTGGTTAGAATATGTATAGATTAGGAGCTCAACACACCCTCAACCATCATTTTGGTAGTCTCGACCAAAATAAGCGCGAAACAATCCACCTCTCTAAAAACTGAACTCTCTCTTGGAAACTATGCTTCTATAGACTTTAAGACATAAGTGCAAAATTCAGAAAAACTAAATGGTGAGAAATTGAAGTCCTAAGCTTTCCAAACATAATAAATGTTTACGTAGAATCCCCACCGATTTATTGACAAATAGACGAATCCGAACATGTATGGTCTAGTGTGCATTGTGCATATTCATCTCATGACTTCTTAGGATTACCTTCTTCATAAATCAGCTAAACAAAAGATCTAAAAGTATACATAATTAACCAAATGCCTATGACAAGAATTTGCCTTATCGTTCCTTCAACGACTTTCACACTACTTCCCTTTTCCAGCTTTGGTTACAAGTAGACCATCCCCTGGTTGGTAATAGGTAGCCCTTTTTGAAAATTTTCACAAATATTTAATGAATACCATATCTTCATTTTCTTTTTCATAAACATTAGATAGGATTTTTAGAAATCCATATCTTTCATTCTTTTCTCTTATTTCACATGAACAAGGATGAATAAAGTTCCCCGGCTTGAATCCTTAACACCTTAAATCTCCAGTTTTACCAATCTACAAACTAATCCTCCCTTCAAATCATGAGAATCGTGTAATGTGAACTAGACTAAAAAACGTTAAAATTTTCTATCAATCAACTCATTGGGAAAATTCATATAGAAAACCATTACATTTGAGATAATTCAGAAATCTTAAAATCTCATTAATTAATCTCTCATCCTTTCATACTTATAGCATCCCAAGTGCATAGAAACAAGGTTTTCCAAAAGAGTTTTGATGTTTAAGAAAAATTAAAAATTTTCTTCAAAATATTGCTCGAAATGTCACAATTTGCTAGATTCTAAGAATCTCACCTCCAACCAAATCTTGCATTGTCTTCAATGTAAAAAAATATGTAATGAGCATCATCGTGAGAGCAATGATAAAAAATACAAAAGGGTGAGTATGAGAGTACCTGAATGAGTCGATCATGGGAATCTACCTCCGGCATCTAAATCTACTAAGCAGTAAACCTAAAACAGAAAAATAAAGTAAACCTAATCTAATCTATACCTTCGTTAGACTAGGAGATCAATCATCCCGATAAACAGGATCTTTCAGAGGAAAAGACATATCCTCTAAATCAAAGTTCTAGACAAATGGTTTAAGGCGTTGTCTGTTCACTTTAAAACAGTTACCATTCGCCGCATTCTCTATCTTGACAGCCCCATGAGGAAAAAATTCTTTAACAATATATGGGCCAGTCCATCGAGATCTTAATTTTTTCGGAAAAAGATGAAGTCGGGAATTGTACAAGAGTACTTTTTAGCCTTCTTGTAATTTTTTTCCTTCTGAAAATGTGTTTGTCATGAAAGGCTTTCATCCTACTCTTGTAAATCCTCGAGTTCTCGTAAGCATCGTTTCGGATCTCGTCAAGCTCGATTAATTGGAGTTTGCGAAGCGAGCTAGCCTTGTCAATGTCGAAGTTCAATGCCCGAATCGCCCAATAGGCTTTGTGTTCAAATTCCATGGGCAAGTGACAAGCTTTCCAATAGACAAGTCTATAGGAAGACATTCTAATGGGGGTCTTATAAGCGGTGCGGTGAACCCAAAGAGCATCAACTAATCTCAACGATCAATCTTTGCGATCTGGCCTCACCGTCTTCTCCAAAATTTGTTTGATTTCCCGTTTGAAAATTTCAGCTTGCCTACTTGTCTGTGGGTGGTATGGGGTACTCACTTTATACCTAATGCCATATTTTTTCATTAAGGCTTCAAAAGGCCTATTATAAAAGTGAGAACCACCATCACTTATGATGGCTCGAGGCGTTCCATATATGGAAAGTATATTTTCTTTGAGGAACTTTAGAACCGTACGATGATCGTTAGTTCTACATGGAATGGCCTCTATCCACTTGCACATATAGTCTACGGCAAGCAATATGTAGACATGTCCAAAATATGAGGGGAATGGTCCCATGAAATCGATGCCCCAACAATCGAAGACTTTGAGATGTTGAATTGGGTTGCAAGGCATCATATTCTGACAAGACAATCCTCCTAGCTTTTGACAGCGCTCGCACGCTTTGCAAAACTCGTGGGTGTCTCTAAACAAGGTAGGCCAGTAAAAACCACACTGCAGAGTTTGTGCAGTGGTTTTCTTGGCGGAAAAGTGAACCCCACATGCTTGACTATGACAAAAGGAGATGACATAATTTTGTTCATCATCAAGGACACATCTCCTAATTATTTGATCTGGGTAATATTTAAAAAGTAATGGTTCATCCCAAAAAAACCTGCGCACTTCTCTTAGAAATTTCCACTTATCCTACGCAGTCTAGTGAGTCGGCATCGTAGCTATGGAAAGATAATTTGCAATGTCAGTGTACCATGGTGGATGCATAGCAACAAAGAGTTGCTCATCAGGAAATGAGTCCTTAATAGGTAACTCATCAATGAAATCAAGTAAAACTAGGCGGGATAGATGATCTGCCACCACATTCTGTACTCCCTTTTTATCATTGATCTCTAAGTCGAATTCTTGAAGGAGTGGGATCCATCTAAGCAAATGGGGCTTAGCATCCTTCTTAGAAAGAAGGTATTTTAGCACCGCATGATCCGTGTAAATTATGACCTTGGATCCTAGCAAGTAAGGCCTAAATTTGTCCAAGGCAAAAACAACGGCTAGGAGCTCTTTCTCCATAGTTGTGTAATTAACTTGGGCAGGATTTAAGATCCTACTTGCATAGTAAATAACGTGGGGCTTCTTATCATTCTTTGGCCTAGCACCGCCCCAATAGCATAATCGCCGTTCAGCCCCCAAGTATAGGGTTGCGAAGTAGTAATAATTCGAAAAGACCGAGTATCGTTCCCACAGAGATTTATGTATGGGTATTATCAGAATTTATCTAAAATAACTTAAAATTAATATCGTATTAAGAACTAAATCTAAACAATAGAGAATTGGGTTTAAATAGTGAATGTGCAAGGTAATAATAATCTAAAAGGCACTAGAGCGCCAATGATCCACTTTCGATTATGTCAATGCATCAACACAATTAGGTCTCTCATAACGCAATCGGAATCGAATTCATATCCCTATCCAATCGAAACATGGAGCGGTTCAATCAACTCTTATCTAAAACAATTGCTTGTTCATCGATTTGATTCCCACAACAATGGTCAGGCCTTGGGCACACTCAATTGTATAGGCCAAGCCTCTTTCCAATCTAGTTGAGATTCACAACCATAGCTTTCATCAAATCATATCACTAAACTTGATTACAACTAATGATTAGAACTTTAATTAAATTAAAATCAATCAACAAACATCTATCTTAGATTATAACAAAAGATAAGAACTTTAATTTGAAAGAGTTCTCACATGAAGATCATGCCATTTTACACAAGGCAATCAAAGGGTCTACCATGCCCAGAGTCGATGATAGATCAATGAAATACACAAGCATAAACAATGCCAAAAAGGTAAGCTACTAGATTAGATTCACTAAGAAGCACATGAGTCCAGAGTCATCAAGAGATCAAAGCAAAATCTAAACTAGTACTTGATTCAAGCTCACAAAAAACTAAATTCTTCAATTAAAACATGAAAAGGAAACCTAAGTTGCATCAATCCATCAAAAACAAATCAAAAGCTTCACCTCTTGGCCGTAGCTAAGAGGATTTAGTTCATCTCTAACATCCTTGAACTAGAACCCTAAAAAATCATAAAGACAACTAAAACTAGAAGAAAAACTAGGAAAACTTGAAGTAGAATCCGTCTCCTAAGCCTCCTGGATGATCCCCATGTCCTAGTATGCCTGGGTATGAAGAGGAAAGGTCCTTTTATAGGTTTTGGACTCCAATTGCGAAGAACCTTCAAGAAATCCCGCAAAAATAGCGCTTTGCGCCGCAAATTTTGGAGCTTGTAAAACAAGCTTTGTTACACTGTCGACTGGTCAGACGACCAATCTGAACCCATGGACAACCGGCTAGACGACCGGTCGTACAACGTCAAATTATGTCCAGCAAGCTTTTGGGAGTTTCACCCCTTCTTTATTAGTGCTCGACCGGTCGAACGATCGGTCTGAGTTGTGGTCGACCGGTCTTAGATGGTCGATTTTGGTTCGGGGAGTTTGGGCAGCAAGGGGAGGTCTCTGTTGAATCATCGACCGGTCGTGTGCCTTGGTCGACTGGTCTGACAATCGGTCTTCAGTGTAGTTTTCTTCACTTCTTCCTTTTCTCCCTTGCTTCTTTCTTCAATCCTTTTGCACTAGGTTCCTTGATCTTCAATGTATATAAAGTGCTCTTTTTAGCCTTGAATTAGTGAATTCTCCATCTTGTTCCTACAATCATAAATCATGCATTAGAGTAGTTTTTTAAACATGCAAACCATGCATAATATGTGATGAATCGGTGTTAGAATATGCACAATTCAGAGCTCAACAATCGCTCGCATCGCACATCAACTCAAAAGGAACGAATAAATCCAATGTTTACATGATAGGAACGGTTGTCAACATGTCTTTTAGCTTTGAAAAAGCTAATTAACATTTAGAATCCCACTTGAATTAGGTGTCCTTTTGAAGGAACGGACATCAACTCAAAAGGAATGGACCAATCTGGTGGTTGCATGATAGGAACGGTTGTCAACATGTCTTTTAGCTTTGAAAAAGCTAATTGACATTCAGAATCCCACTTGAATTGGGTGTCCTTTTGAAGAAGGTTGCATAAAGGCTTTGAGATTTGTTTGGAATCCTTTATGAATCTTCGATAAAAGCCGACGTGTCTAAGGAAGGACCACACATCGCTTATGCTTTTGGGTGGTGGTATTTGGCAATGATATCGATTTTGCCCGGTCTACCTCTATTCCATTGGACGAGATGATATGTCCAAGGACTATTCCTCTCTGTACCATAAAATGGTAATTCTCCTAGTTTAACAAAGGTTCTTCTCCTCACACCTTGTCAAGACTAACTTCAAGTGATTGAGACACTCATCCAATGTACAACCAAAAACAGAAAATTCATCCATGAATACTTCAAGAAACTCACCCACCATGTCCGAAAAAATACTCAACATGCATCGTTGGAATGTGGCAGGTGCATTACATAGTCTGAATGACATCCTTCAATATGCGAAGGTGCCAAGCGGGCATGTAAATATAGTCTTCTCTTGGTCTTCTGGGGCTATCTCAATTTGGTTGTAGCTGGAATAGCCATCGAAGAAGCAATAATAGGAGTGACCTACTAACCTCTCTAAAATTTGATTCATGAATGGGAGAGGGGAGTGGTCCTTCCAAGTGACGTGTTTAGCTTCCGATAATCTATGCACATACACCAACCGGTGGTCATTCTAGTCAGTATAAGCTCATTGTTGGTGTTCTCTACAATGGTAATACCAGACTTCTTAGGAACAACTTAGGTAAGACTTACCCATTGGCTATCCGAGATGGGGTAGATGATGCCCACATTTAGTAGCGTTAACACCTCGGCCTTGACAACCTACATCATATTTAGATTTAATCTCCTTTGAGGTTGTCTAGTCGTTTTTACATTCTCTTCAAGGTGAATATGGTGAGTACAAATCGTAGAGTCTATCCCCTTGAGGTTCGCTATTGTCCATCCTATAGCTCCCCTATGTTCTTTGAGTAGCTCAATCAACTTGAGTTCTTGATCTTTTCCTAGGTGAGAGGCTATGACAACCAGGAATGTTTCTTTTTTACCCAAATATACGTATTTAAGCTCGGATGACAAAGGTTTAAGGTCAAGCTTCGGCGGTTTGATATTAGACGGTAGAGGCTTTGATGTGGTTGGTGGCAATCTTTCAAAATTAGGCCTCTACCGGCTACTGTCAACTATCGGTTTCTCACTATTTAATGCTTGCATAATATCACATGATGTAATCTTTAGAATCTTCAAAGTGTACCAAGCATGTCTCCAAATTTTCTAGTGGTTCAAGTTGGAGGAGCTCCTCTTCTTCAAAGGATTCGAGCATGTTTACCTCAAAGAGCTCATCATCGTCCTCATTCCTTTGCTCTTTGCACATATGGAACATGTTCACCTCCAATGTCATGTTCCCAAAGGACAATTGCATCACCCCATTCCGGCAATTTATAATTGTATTTGATGCAACCAAGAATGGGCGGCCTAAAATCACCGGTATTTGAGTGCTTGTATCCATAACCGGTTGCGTGTCCAAGATGATAAAATCCACCAGGTAGTAGAATTTGTCGACTTGGACCAATACATCCTTAACCATCCCTCTCGGTACACGGATATATCTATCAGCAAGTTGCAATGTGGTTTTGGTGGTTTTTAATTCACCAAGACTCAATTGCTCGTATACCGAGTATGGGATCAAGTTTATGCTTACCCCCAAGTCTAATAATGCACGCTCAATCCGATAGTCACCAATGCTACATGAGATTATGGGACTACTGAGATCTTTGTATTTTGGAGGGTTCTTTTGGGTGAGAATGGCACTCACTTGCTCATTGAGGAAGTTCTTTTGTTGCACATTGTATTTGCATTTGGTTGTGCATAGGTCCTTTAGAAACTTGACATAGGAAGGAATTTGTTTTATGGCATCAAGTAGAGAAATGTTGATCTTGACTTGTTTGAAAACCTCTAGAATATTGTGAGAGTTTGAGAGAGGTTTGGGAGCAACCAATCTTGAAGGGAATGGTGTTATGGGCTTGTGAACGCGTTCCGTTTCTTGTGGGGCTGAGTTGGATCCACCCTCATTCTCAGAATTTACCGGATCATTAGGCTTCTCGGTTTTCATCGGAATAGATTTGTCAATTTGCTTACCACTTCTAAGAGTGGTGATGGATTTTGTTTGCTCCACATGTTGGTTAGGGAGGTTAGGGGCGCTTATTTCATGTGCTTGTTTAGGATTGGGCAAAGGTTGGGCCGGACAGGTCCCTTCCCTTGTATTCAAGCGTCCCTTAATCTTATCAATCAATGCTTTTAACTCTTGAAACATTTGCTGATTTGATTGATTAATTTGCATTTGCCCTTGCATAAACAACTTTAAAGTGTCCTCCATTGAGAATTGAGGTGGGGCTATGTTTTGCATCGGTGGCCCTCCTTGAGAGTTGGTAGGTTGCCCGTGGGACCATTTCTTCAACTGAAATTTGGATGGTTCTTCCAAGTAGAGATGTACGTGTTACCTATCTGTCCATTGAAAGGCTGTTGATACCCATATGCAGTGTTTGCTTGTTCTTGTAATGCCTCTTGAAACGAGGGAATTGTTGGACAATGTTGCGTAGAGTGTATATTAGCGGCACAAATTCCGCACACGTTATCAATTACTTCTGTGGACTTAGGAACTCCACTTTTACTTAGTTCCATAGCCTCGACTTTTCTTGTGAGGTTGGCTATCCTTGCGTTTACATCATCTTCCTCCTTAAGGATGTAAATCCCTCATTTCTCTTTTTGTTGAGAAGGCTTGAGGTTACTAGACTTGTCCGAGGTATCCCATGATTAGGCATTCTCGGCCAACATGTCTATGTAACTCCATGCCTCATTCCAATTTTTGCTCATGAACTCTCCATTGCACACATCTCTACAAATTGGTGCATGTTGGAATTTAATCCATCATTACCGAAGTTTATAATTCGCCAACTTTCGTAGCCATGATGTGGGCAAGTGAGTAAAAGGTCCTTAAACCTTTCCCAACTTTGAAAGAATGACTCTCTCTTTTCCCAAAAAGTTCATTATAGATCTTCGAAGGGTGTTAGTTTTATGAACCAGGAAGAACTTTTTCAAGAATTTTCGGGTCATCTCAGTCCATGTCCCTATCGAATATGGTCTAAGAGAGTGGAGCCAACCTTTGGCTCTTTCTTTCAATGAGAAGGGAAACAATCTAAGTTTGATGACATCCTCTGACACATTTATTGTATTATAAAGTAGCAACAACCTCATCAAACTCTTTTAAGTGTAGATATGGGCTCTCAGAATCTAGCCCATGAAACTTAGGTAAAAGTTGAATTACCCCCGGCTTTATATCAAAGTTCCCCCCGGTGGTTGGTAGAACTACACGTGAGGGTGTAATTGTACAGGCAGGTTGTAAGTAGTCACGTAAGGCTCTCATTGGAGGAGTATTGTGCACCTCATTCTCTCCTACTCCTTGATTCGCGTTTGTAATTATAGTATAGTAGATGCGGGTGACCCGGGTTTGATCCCTGGCAACAGCACCAAAAACTTGTTCGCTTAACCTAGAAGTAATTCCTACAAAACAAAATAAAGTTGTTAGTTCTAGAAATTGAAAACTAGCCCTAGAAAATAGAAAAACCTAACTAATTCTAATTCTATAGCTACTAAAACAATTTAAAATCGTTTAACCTAGATTCCCCGGCAATGGCACAAAAAACTTGTTCGCTTGCCTTAAGTGCAAGGTTGCGATGTAGTAATAATTCTTGGTAAGACCGAGGTCGATCCACAAGGAATTAGGGCAAACCAATTCAAATTATTATAGCAACTTCAAATTCAATAATTTAGAACTTTGAATTTATAAACTAAGTAAAAACAGTAACTTTGTAAAAATCTGTTTCTAAAAGAACTAAGGCCTTAAGGATCCACTTGTAGTAGTTCCATGTGAATTCATTCATCCAAGCATAAACTCAACTTGATTCAAAGTTCTATTTCTCATCTACTTGGAAGATTAAGTATTCAAACATAAATAATCCCACTTAAGTCAGAAAATAAGATTCTAGTTCTAATGAAGCACATAGAATTCAAACATGTAGCCTTCGAAGTAACAACCATGCCAAAAGACTATGGTATGCTCTAGGGTTACTACAATTTGAATCTAATCAATCCAAACATGATAATCTCAGAGAATTACAAGGAACCCATATCTGAAGCACATGAACTCTCATAAAACATCCAAAAATACCAATTTTATTCAAACTAAAACTTAAAAATCCAAACTTTAAGTAAAGTACTTAAATTAAACGAATTCTAAATGATAACTGACTACAAGCTTCACCTCTTAGCCTTAGCTAAGAGGTTCTAGCTGCGCATCATCATGCTACAACTAAAAACAATGAAAAGCCAATGAAAAACATGAAAAACTGGGAGAGTTGTAGACGCTCCACGACGATCCTTCTCACCTCCCACCAAGTCTCAAGCCTTCTATGATGCCTTAGGAACGATCCCTAGGTGTCCTTTTATAATGGAGAGGCTCCACCGACTCTGAAACTTCCAGAATTCGTAGCTACTTAAGCAATTGCGCCATAAAAATCGGAGCTTCTTGAAGAAGCTGCTAGATGCTCTGCAAAATACACTGGCTGACCAGTCTTGACCGGTCAGACCTTTTTGGTGAAGGTCTAGAGAGTGTGGGAAAGAGGGCCTGCTTCTGGCCGACCGGTTTGGTCCTTGTTTCAGCAAGTTGAGAGGGAGGGCTGCTTGGTGGCCGACTGGTCAAGCCTCATTTTCTTCCTTTATTTCTCTCTCATCTCTCCTTCTTTCTTCTTTCTTCTTTGGCCCACCTTTGGTCATCATTAACGGCTTCTAAATGCGGTCTTTTAGTCATCAATTGGGTGAAGTCTCTCTCTCTCATTCCTACAGCCACAAAACATGCGTTAGATAGGTCTTTTAAACATGTAAATCATGCATATAATGTGATATAATGGGTTAGAATATGTATAATTTAGGAGCTTAACATCCCTCCCAGCGCAAGATAGGCAAATTTGTTCCAAAAGGGAGAGAAGCACACCATATTTTGAGTCCCCCAGGAATCGAAAGAATATGGGGAGGAACTTTCCAATTCCACCAAAGAAAGATGCTCGGTTGAAAATGCTGCTCAATCAAGTTGCTCTGATTAATGAAAAGACCAACAAAATGATCAATGAATTTAGAATGGGCTATGAGCAATCATATACTATGAGCAGCCCTCTTGAGAAGAGGAGATTCTTTACTAATAGATCATCACCATCAAAAGACCCCGGCTTAATGAAAGTTGTGGCCAAATGGGTCGTAAAGGGTACTTGATTTCTTTGACTGGCCAGCCCCGTGGATAGGATCTATCTTATGTTTTTATTTTTTTATTTTTTTTCTAATCCTTGGGTGACTTGGCATTACGGGGATGGCTAACAAGTTTTCTGTTTTGCAGGTACAAATTTGAGGACCTAGCCTCAATTCTTAGCAACAATTTGGACATTCATGAGTTAATAGGTCCCGATAGGATCTTTATTTTGATCTCCTCTAATGATTTTAAAGCCTTTTGATAATTTTCTGAGAGTAAAAAATTGATAAATGAATGCCAAATCTCGTGTCTACCACAGTCTACCGATGGATCAGACAATCCATCGTTGGAGGGGTTTTCGATTGATCGGAACTTATTCCGATCAATCGAAAATGTTGTGAGAAGTATTTTTAAATGGCCAAAATCATCTTTTTTCATTCTACCTCCACTTCTTGTTTTTCAAAAACCCCTCATAGGGTTTTCTTCTTAAGTCTGTCCGGTGCCTCCCAAGCTCAGTGGAGCTCTTTTTGGTGGTTCATGTGCACTCTCAACTCATCTTGGTAAGGTATACCTCTTTTCTCCTCCCTTCATATTTGTGTCGATTTTGCTGGAATTAGGGGTTTTCTTGTTAAGGTTTTCGATTCTCTCCCATTCTTTAGGACCCTTGTTGAAATTTTTGCCTACCTTTTTCTCTCAATCATGCTTAAAGACTGCTACAATCTGAAGATTGCACACCCAAGTGCAGGTAGCGAAGTAGTAAAATACTCGGTAAGACCGAGGTCGATTCACAGGGATTGGGGTTAAGAACACTTAGAGGAATTAGTTTAGGTGAGTGAGATGAAATCTGGTTTATCCACGAGAGTGGAGCAAGTTGTGTGTAGTGAAAGACAAAAATAGAAAAGGGGCTAAGGCATCAGGGATCCACCTTTGATTCATTCACAAGATTTAATTCATTGGTCCAACTATAACTCGACTGGGATCAAATAAAGATTCATTCCAATCGGAAGATGAAACAGTTAAACCACTGCATATTTCATAAAAGATGGTGATCTGAACCGATTGATTTGACCATGAAGCACTTGTTAGTTGATCGCAGGGAATTCCAAGCATCCACTGTGCCCGGAGTCGACAATGGATCAAGGAATTGTACAAATCAACAGCTTTACCAACAAGTCAACGAAGAAGATCACAATTCATACGATCAAATGCATACTTACAAGATAGGAGGCTTTGATTGACCGATCCAACCGTTAAGATCTCGTCTATCGATCGCAAGGAATCCAAAGCATCCAATGTGCCCGGAGTCTACAATGGATCAAGGAATTTTACAGATCGATGACTTTACCTGCACTAGCTCGATGACTGTAGGGAATCCAAAGCATCCAACGTGCCCGGAGTCGACGATGGATCAAGGGACTTTATCGATCATGAACTAGCTAATTGGTGTGCAAGGGATCCCAAGCATCCAACGTGCCTGGAATCGACGATGGATCAAAGGGCTTGCACAACAATAGCGTCTGTCGAGGTGGATAACCAAACCAATCAACCAAAGAGAACTCCAACATTTACACCACACAATGTTGAACCAAAAGAACCAAAGCTTGCAAATTTCTTTACAGGCTTCACCCCTAGCCTTAGCTAGAGGTTTAGCCAACCATGCTACAATGGAAGACTAAATTCTCTATAAAAGAGAAAACTACTCTATACTACAAAAGAAAGAAAGAAAACTAAAGAAGAGGAGAGAAGAGTTGTAGAGAATGGAATGGGATTGGATGAGATGGGATGAGATGATTTGAGATGAGATGGTATGAGGAGGAGAGGCCTCCTTTTATAGACTTTTGAGAGGCTCCCAAGCCTCCTCCCAATCCTAGGTGGCACTCCAAACCCAAAGCAGATTTTTATTTAGGTTCGGGCTTGGAGTTAGGCTTGGAGTGCCCAAAGCAAACTTTTCTTTTAGGTTCGGGCTTGAAGTTAGGCTTGGATGGACATGTGGCAAGAAAAGTACTCCAAGCCTAGGTGGCACTCCAAACCCAAAGCAGATTTTTTTGGAGGTTTGGGAATGGAGTGAGGCTTGGATGATGAGGTGGCATGATAGCCTTACACATGTGTTGGGAAAGAAGAGAGAGAGAGAGAGAGAGAGAGAGAGAGAGAGAGAGCTTCTCTCTTGCAGCCATGGGAAAGGGAGATGCTGATGCTGGTGTGAGGTGGGGTCCACCATAGATGGCTGCTGCTGGATGCCATCTCTGCACGTGTGAGAGGAAGATGGAACGGTCCACCTGCTGGATGTTGAAGATGGAGTTGCAGCACTGCTGCTGCACATGCAGGCTGTGGGGGCGTTGGACGTTGAAGCTGCTGGATGGTTAGAGGATGGACAGCTGGTGCTTGAGAGTGGATTGGATGGCTACTGATCTTGAAGCACTAGACGGTGTTGGCCTTGATGATGGACGGCTGCTAATGGATGCTGATGGAGTGGACTGCACGTGTGGGCTGGAAGACGTCCATCTTTGTTGTGTTAGTGCACTTTTCCGTGGCATACTAGTGCACCTTATTTGTCAATCACTTACAGCAGTGTGTCTGGAGTCGGTTGAGCCCAATGAAGACGAAGACCGAAGACTCAAGACGTCCAGCTGCATCTAGGAAGAAGATTCAGGTATATGAGATGCCTTGGTGCCTTAACCTCGACCAAAACCTATCCCCTTTGTATCCTTGATGACCTTGACCACATTTAGAACCCTTTAGGCATCATAGATAGGCCCTAGGTGTCACATTTGATCATCCCAACCTAGGACTTCATATACAGACTGAAGAAAATGGAACACAGCTTGTTGTAGAGGGGACCCAGGCTGGTCCGACCGATCAAGACCGGTCGGACAGCATCCCTGCTGCTTTACAAGGCCAGCCGACCGGTCATGACCGGTCGGTCTTCACAAATGAAGGGAAACAGCAAGGTGGGCCGACCGGTCATGACCGGTCGGCCAGTTATTGGCTTCCTGCATTGTTCAGCCCTCCAGCAAGAGGGGCCGATCGGTCATGACCGGTCGGCCTGGCATGTTAAGGCAGTCCAGTGAGGGTGGCCGACCGGTCATGACCGGTCGGTTAGTGTATTTGGCCTAGGCTGTTCTCATTCTCCAGCAGGGGGGTCCGACCGGTCATGACCGGTCGGGACAGGTCAGCATATAGCCGTTTTCTGACCGTTGGGGCTCTATTTCCCTATATATAGAGCTCCGGTTTTGGGCTTTGTGAGAGGGATTTTTGAGGAAGGAAAGCCACCATTGAAGGAGTTCTTTTGAGGCTTATTCCTTGACCTATGCAAGGCATCTTCCTTGTGCTTTAACACAAGATTAAGAGCATTTCAAGCTCATGAAGAAGATGACCTTCATCCCCTCTTGATCTCTAGAGTTAGGAAGCTTCTTGATTGGCATATCCTTGTCCTAAACTCGAAGATGAGATCGGTGTAGGTAAGAGACTCTAGGAAACCCATTCCCACTAAGTTGTAGAGTTCTCAAACCCATCCTCCTAAGCACCTTGGGCATTTTAAGGCATCGCATGCAAGGTGTTTGATCGAATGTGACTGAGGCATTGGCGACGCAACGGCGGCACGATCGAGGGAGCAAAGGGAAGCTGATTGAAGCACGGGAGAGCGGAGATCAAGCAACCCAATCCGGCGCTAAACAAGGGGCTCATCCGACAAGTAGGTTGTCTTATTTGAGAGTCCATTTTAGAGTTTGTTTGTCAACTCGCCTTAGGGACGTTAGCCGTTCCTTGGCCCGTCAGCCGGGCCTAAACTAAGTCTCCAAGGGGGAGCCTCCGACACGGGAGTAAACGTGCGATAAGGTTGAGAGTTAGCCTATGTCTAAAACTCCGGATACGGTTGAGAGGTGAACCGATAAAACCTCCGTGTAAAGGTTGAGAGGTGAACCTCATTTAAAACCTCCGATAGTGAATGCCGGTGTGCTCAAAGGGGTTGAGTACTTGAACCGGGAGTGGAGTAGACACGTAGTCGAACCACTATACATCCTTGTGTTTGTGAGTGTTCTTGAGCACATTCTATCTTTGCATTGTTAGTTTAATTGCTTAATTATGAATGATTGATAGGAATGCATGCTAGGCACTTTCTAGGCATCCTCACACAAGATGTACCTTCACTACTTGTGTAGACTTGAGCTCATTGATCCACTCTCATAAGTCTACACAAGTTGCATAGGTTAGGAGCTTGATTATTTGATTCTTTTATGTACCTATGCATGCTTGACTAGGATTGCTTATTGCTTTACTCTTGCTAGTCTTTTGATTGGACCCACCAAGGCTTGGTAGCCGAGGTGTTCTTGCTTACAAAGCTTATTTTATTAAATTGCATAAGTAGGCGAAAAGAATTTGAAAAAGGTCCATATCACCACCCCCCCCCCCCCCCCCCCCCCCTTAGTCCATAGACATATCTCCGAGTATCTCTACAAGCGGTTAAAACCGTAATTTCATGTTGGACGGTGGAGATCATGCTGGCCGATGATGGAGATGAAGGAAGGCTGGATGTGGACGGTCCACTTGATGGACGGCTGCTGATGAGTGGCAAGTGCTGCACGTGAGAAGATAGGGTCTTCTCTGCTGGACGCTGCTGGCTTTGTGGCTGGTAACGTGTGATCAAATCCATCAGATGGACGGCTGAAGTTTCAGCTACTGCAGAAGATAGCTGCTGGACTGGGACGGATGCCCACTGTTGGACGTGATGGAGCTGTCTGATATGTGGCCCACCTTCCATCTAGACACGGATGAAGGTTGGGTGGCCTTGGACGGTGAAGATCATGGTGATGGTCCACCTGCTTTGGACGTTGGAGAGATTATCTCCATCTGGACAGTGAACAGTTTGCTGGGCGATCTGCTGCACATTGAACTGGTCGGACGGTTGATGCTGGTGGACAGTGTGATGTCCAGCTCTACACGTGCTGGAGATGGGTGGTCCACTTGATGCTTGTCGTTCAAAGATGAATGGACGATGTTGATGGTGATGCACAACAGGTGTGCTGCAGTGGACGGCTGAGAATCTGCTGGACGTCCCTGGATGATGGGTAGTGGATGTCCATCCTTGCTGGACGATCAGAATCAGTTGGACGCTGATGGGTCCACCTTTTGATGAAGATGGACGGCTAGAGATGATGCTGCATCAGGGACGTTGGAGCTGGTCTGCACGTGCGAACTGTGGGCTTGGAAGATGGGTTGGATGGTGAGCACGTGTGGGCCTAACTTTGCTATCTTGCTGGATGCCAGACACCATGGACAGTTAGTTGCTGCCTTGCTTGGACGGTGAAGATCACACTGTCAGTTGCGGGGTCCACCGTTTGATGTTTTGATGGAGGGCTGTCCACCTCTACATATTGATGCAGGTGGCATGGCTGCCGGACTAGTGGATGGAGATGATGAGACCATTGGATGATTGGGCTGGATTAGAGTGGTATGCTTGGAAATGTGATGAAGTGGATGATGGATCAACCTTGCATGGACTGTCGATGGTGGAGGCCCACTTCATCCACTGATTGGTGTGTTTGGTCCCACATGTTGATGCTCAATCTTGATCGTCCAAACTTGCACAACCTGGATCTCCAAAATGAGCAGCTGAGATGCATCCTTCCAGGCCATCTTTACCGTAGAAAATGGTATAGTCTTCGATCTTTACGGCCTGATTTCCTTCAGGGCCGCTCTCATGTTGGATCTTGCTCTCTTTTGGACCTTTAAACGCCCTGATTGGCTCGGATCTTTTCCAACCTCTCCTGATCACCTGAAGACAGAAAATTCACCTAATGAGGGATAATTAACCAGAAAAACAATGATAATGCCCTTAACAACCAGGGTTAATTATACAATATTAGGTACTCATCACACCCCCCAACCAGCATTTTGCTAGTCCCGAGCAAAACATGCGAAAATAATCTAAGGATTTTTCAAAACACTGCAATCAATCTTATCCTCGACAGTTTTCACCAATCAAAACAATCTCGAGACTTCTCTTATTTCCTAATAAAACAAAGATAAAGGAAGAAAATATTTTATGTGATCCTTCAAATTATCTAAACAGTAGAGTTTCCAAGGCACATAATTTTGAGAATATATAAACCTAGATTCTAGCTACCTTAGTCAACAACCTAATTGAGTTCAAAGCATTAATCATTCAATAGAAGCATTCTAAACATTGAGTTCCATGGTGCACTGTGAAGTCTAGCCTTGACATAACTAGGGGTTCAGTCTTCTACTTTCATGTTAACACTGATGATTAAAGAGAATGGTCAAATCAACCAAGTTACTGATTCCGAACCTCGCTACTGTTCTTTTCAATATTTTTCCAGCTTTTGATTGATTTTTTTTTTTGAACCACGAACCGATAGCCGAAGACTCCAACAGGCTCACTTCGTACTATGGTAATGTTTTGTAATGGTAACGACAATGGATGAAAATCCTTGCCCCAAATTACTGTGAATATTCCTTTTTTCACTTTTTTTTTGAACCAAAGTAGACAAGGATCTCCAGGCTTGGTGTCTATCACTCTCAACAATCATCAAGTCAACATTATAGTATCAAACTCAAATCCTGGCAATGCAAGCTAGATGTGAACTTGTGAAAATTCATGACTCAATCAATGTTTATCATTTTCTAATAGAAAATTAATGGAAAGAACTCAATTTTGAAATTTACTGAAGCAACTAAACTCTAAGCTTTAATATTGTCATCATTAAATGCCTTTTTATTCTACTATTCAAATTATTTCAAAATCACATAAATTCATAGGATTTTTTTTTTTTAATAGCATAAGACTAGAAAATTTTAACAACATTCTCAAGAAAATTCCGCAGGAATTCCCACCCCCCAACCTAAATTCGACATTGTCCTCAATGTTGAAAAATATGTAATGTAACATAATTCGACATAATTCGATACTGTGTTTTATGCTTGGTCGAGAGTATCTTTTTTATGACCTTGCACAACAGCTTAGAAGTCCTAACAAGTTGACTGCTTTTATACTCTGTGGTGACATGGATGTTATTGTTTTTGGATCTTTCAGTTTTGGATAATTTCTAATACCTTTTTTAACGTCACATCGTTCGAGGATAGATGATTATGCTTACATATTTCCTATTTCTACTCTATTCTTGATTCATGGATGCTTATCAGTTTGTGCATGTGACTATATATACTTGTGCATATTGATCTATTTTCTTGGGTTTCTTGCCCCATTTTGGTTTATATATAGGTTATTGTTGGTCATGATATACATAACATTAGGGGAGGTTGGTTGCTTGGGCTATATGTCCTCTGTGCTCATTGATAATGATTGTATATCCTCTTATGACCATGTGTGTTTGGCTTACTCTTTCCCCTGTACTTCACATCTATTCTTCTCTTTATTGTCAGTTTATGACATATTTTTTACACTTCATTGATTATGTACTGACCTTTGTCAATGACTGACAAAAAGGGGGAGAATTTATCCCACCAAAAGGCCCATGTTATTTTTTGTGTTGGTCTTTTGTGTGCTGGAATTTAGGGGGAGCTTTTGTGAAGCCAAGTCTGTACATTGAGTTTGTACATTTTGTATGTATCGGGTCATGTCAATGTTGTATTCATTAAGTTTAGTTCTTATGACATGTAATCAATGTAAAAAGTTTCAGGTTTTGGTGGTTAGGAAAGTCATTGGTACGGACCATGACTTATAGGTCATTTTTGTCTCTTAATTGACAAGGGGGGAGATTGTAAATGCAAGATTTTGTCAATTAGCGTGTTGAGCATGTCGTCAAGTCTGGAGAGTTACTAGCTGCTTAAGATTGAAGACTTGAAGCTTCTTTGGTTGAACAATTTGAAGAAACTCAGAAGATCGCCAATCCTAGACCAGACCTCTAACCTATTCCCTAATTCATTTTTCCCAAAACCCTCTTCTATAGTTGGCCATATCCTCTTAGGAATATCCTAGTAGCCCAAGCTATAGCCTTCCATCCATGAAGATCAGCTATGATGTGTGTGAGTGAGCAGTTGATGAAAATCAGAGTAAAAAGCTTCATTGCTATCTTCGATGGATACCTGATCAATCGGAAAAGGCTTCAGAGGTCTCTCAAAACTCTTTGGACGATGTTCAGATTAATCGGAAAGAAGTCCGATCAATCGGATGAGGTATCTGCGAATAATCGGAGAACCGTCTGATCAATAGAAAAAAGGTTTAGAGGTTTTTCTAAACTCTCTGGACATATTTCAGATCGATCGGATTGTGTCTCCGATCAATCGAATATGGCCTCTCCGATCAATCGGAAGGCATTGTTCAGCAAAATAAAAATGTGCTGATTTTTTTCTATCTGATCAATCAGAACTTTTTCCAATCCAATCGAGTTGATCGTTTTCTATTCGTTGGAGGTCACTTTATAAAGGTATCTTGCTTGGATCTTGGAGAGATCATCTTGAGCATCATCTAAGGCTTGGTTGGGCTTATTACACTTCATCCCTTTCTTCCTTTCCCTTAGCTTTCTTGAGTTCATTCTTCAATCCATGTTGATTTGAGCAACATTAATGAATAACATTCAAGGCTTGGATTGAAACATGAACTCAAGCCCTCTTTAATGGCTATTTGACCTACTCTAAATAGTTATATCATTGTCATCAATGCCATTAATGATGGTTTAGGTAGATCACATCCTTCTCATAAAAGCCATCCCATTAAGATAGGTCTATCAAACCTTCTCCCTTACCTTGATCCCATTAATGAAGAACATTCAATTCAACGTTGCTGATCAAAGGAGCTGAAGAAGAAGACGTTCGTGTAAGCCAAAGCTTCTTTAACCAAAGGCACTTACAAGGGGCTCATTCATCTAAGTATATTTTAGTTTTTCGAGTCCAAGAAACCTTCTCAAGAGTTGAGATTTGAGTTTCAGAATTTGAAGACCCAAACTCGGTTGAGTCCTTGTGTAGGACATGGAAGTCCTTGCGTAGGCCTCCGACACGGGGGAATACATGCGTTGTCCTTGTGTAGGAGTTGTGTAGTCCTTGCGTAGGAATAGACCTTGTGTAGGTTGTAAAGCTTATGGTGAACCTCATTTAAGACCATTGGATAGTGAAATCTGGCCACTTAAGGAGTGAGTGGATTAGCCAGGAGTAGAGTAGACTCATCGTCGAACCACTATACATCTTATGCAATATGCTGAATGCTTGCGTTGCTCATTACTTCTGTTTATTGCTGAATATCATGATGAATGACACTTTATATGTTTGATGAAATGCATGCATGATATTCTCTTATACAGTTTCTGTTGATTGTCTTAGAACTTACATGGACATCAACTGTTTGATCAAATGTTTGTAAGTCTCGTTTGAATCAATTCATATCCCATAATCCATAAAGGTCTCATAGTAATGTTGGTAATCTAGAAAGAACTTTTGTGATTGATTCACTAGCTTTGCATGTGCTTGATTGGTAAATCGTATTGCTAAGGCTATTAAGTTTTAATTGGCAAAGAAAGTTAAATAGTCGTATTCACCCCCCCTTTAGGACATAAGCATACCTTCAAGCTTATCTCAATAGCGCTGCAAACCGCAATTTCAAGGCCCACCAATTGACCTGACCAGAAATTTGAATTTGTTAAAGCTGGAACTGTTCAAAACTTTGGTATTGGTTGGCCCAGGCCGATGAAAGGCTTGGCCCTGTTCAAGAGTTTGCTTTTGGTAGACCCGACCCGACCCATCGCCAGCCTTGAACTACCAAGAAAGCCTCACCCAATTGTTTACCCTTATGCCAATGTGTGTAAAAGATAGCATGGACCCCCACTGATGAGATCACCTGCAGCTGCATGGACCCCATCATGATGATTACCTGCATTCCCCAGACATGATCCATGGTAAGAATGACTAGACCAGATTGATTTTAGGGAAAGGGAATGTTCACGGTGGAATGTGCTTGATAATGCTCCAGATAAAGCAATGTGTGCCACATTAGGGAATATATGCTATGCATCCCTCAGTGACTCTCAACGGGGCCTACAATTTGGATGGTTTTGATTTTCATGCACGTTTCATCGAAAAATCATCAAACGGTGGTCAACTTTCACTATGGGGCCCACTATGATGTGCGTGTCTTACATCCATGTCATCCATCCGTTTTGACAGCTCATTTTATTTCATGATCCTAAAAATTGGGATCATGCCATAAAATGAGCTGTCAAAACTGATGGACAGCACAGATTTAAGGCACATACATCACGGTGGGCCCAACAACTAGGGATCCACCGACCTCCGCCGCATCTTTATTTATGGGCTGATCGTACTGGGTGATAAATTAAAATAGTCCCAAATTATGACAACACTGATGCCACTTTTCAGAGGCATTTTAATTTTAGCCCCGTGGGTGCTGTTTGGCTCTATGAAGGATGAAAATGTCCCTTTTACCAATCGTCCTCTCTATGATGTTAACTGTCGCGAAAGTCGAGATGAACTTTTGAGAATAGGGTATGGGCTCCACTAAATCAATGATTGGGGCCACCCCTCAGCCACCGATATGAGCGGTTCACTTTATTCGAACATCCATGAATCCATAGTTCGATCATTTCAAAAAAAAAAAATTTAAGCTGTCTGTGGCCTACAACTGCATGTGTTGTGTGTTAATTCTAAACTATTTCCTCTGGTGTGGTTCATCTGTGATAAGTTTTTCCCTCAAACTTGGGCTAATGTCATGAAATTAAAACCCTTTTCATTTGGACTGTTTGGATATGCTACAAGACTATCCAGTGGGCCCCATATAAGATGTGGGATGGGTTCAAAAGGGGGCCCTTGATGCAGGAAGGACATTTGGCCTTTTCCTTCTTTATTTTTTTCCACATGAGGGGATCAAACGAAGAGCCGAAAGCTCTTCAACAGTTGGTAGTTCTACGGACGGACACTACACTCTCTGGTGATGACGAGAAACTTGGCCAACCTCGCTTCGGGCGTGAAAAAGAGGATTTTTTTTAAAAGTTTTTTGCCACAATCTCTAACGTAAAAGCTATGATGGCCAAAAGTGGATTCTTTTGTGTGCTTTTTTTGTTTTCATTGGTAGGATTCAATGATGGGAGTTTGTGAAAGGGATGAGGGTGTGGTGGTTCCCTTTGTAGTTATTTTTTTATTTGGTTGGGTATAAATGGTGCGAGTTTGTGAAAGGGGGTGGGTGTGGAAGAATATTGTAATGGATGATTTTTTATAATGGAATAATGTTGCAATGGTTAAACTTTATAATGAAAGAATGTTGTAATGAATGACATTTGTTATTGATGAATTTTTATAATGGAAGAATGTTGACATGGAAGAATATTGTACTGTGGATTATCGAAATATGAGCCCACTTTTGGGCAACCAAATGATGTCCAAATGAGACATTTCCAATGCCATTTGAAAGTTCATCAAATTATCTTTCCAACGAGTATAAGATCATCCAAATTAAACACATAACAATGGAGTTATGATCAATTTCGTTGGATCAGTGATCCACAACCCTTGATGAACTTTGGGTCCACTTTTGGGTAATCAATTGGTGTCCAAATGAGATGATTTGAAAGCCATTTTAAAGTTCATCAAATTATCATTCCAACAAGTATTAGATCACCCAAATCAAACATGTCATGAGGGAGTTATGGCCATTTTCGTGTGGTTTGCTGATACCCATTGTGGTTCGCCGATACGCAGTATTGATCATCGATACGTAGTATGGATCATCAATACGCATTATGGATCATTGATACACACTATGGTTTGTTGATACCGACTGTGGTTCATCAATAATACAGTTAGTATCGGCGAACCACTTGGGTATCGACGAATCTCACAAAAATGGTAATAACTTCCTCGTTAAATGTCGAATTTAGGTGATCTTATACTCATTGGAAAGGTAATTTGATGAACATTTAAATGGATTTGGAATCACCTCACTTGGACATCATTTTATTACCCAAACGTGGTCCCAAATTCACTATGGATCGCCAATACTCATTGCGGATAGCCAATATTAAATGTGGATCATCGGTTCTATAAAAATGGTCATATTCCCTCGTTACATATTCGATTTAGATGATCTTATACTCGTTGGAAAGGTAGTTTGATAAAATTTCAAATGTCTTTGGAATCACTTAATTTGGACACCATTTGATTGCCAGGAATGGGGTTCGAATTTACTATGAGTTGTCGATACTCATTATGAATCGTTGGTCCCATGAAAATGGTCATAACTCTTTCATTACATGTCTGATTTAGGTGATCTATTACTCGGTAGAAAGATAATTTGATAAAAGTTAAAATGAATTTAGAATTATCTCATTCAGACACCATTTGGTAATCCAAAAGTGAGTGCAAAGTGAAATTGCGTCGGGTAGTCTAACACGACACCCTATGCATACACGTGTGGAAGCTTAAAGAGCAACTAAAATTATGGCTAAACCTATAGGAGGGGGTGATTAGGACCTTTTTAAAACTCTTTTTGCCTACTTAAACAATTCAGCAAATTAAATTACGTAAGCGATTAACACTTTGGCTTCCAAGCCTAAGTGGGTCCAATCAAGAGACTAGCAAACGATAAGTGCAATCAGCAACCTAGTCTAAACAACTCATGTGGACTATAGAGGATGGATCAAGAAATGCTGAAGTCAACATGAGGTAGTGAAAGTACATCTTGTGAGTGTGGATGTGCCTATCAAGTGCCTAGCATGCATTCCTAACAAAGCATTCATAATTAACCAATTAAACAAAATGCATAAAGAGAAATGTGGTCAAGAACAATTACAAACACAAGGATGTATAGTGGTTCGACTACTTGTCTATTCCACTCCCGGTTCAAGTACTCAACCCCTTTGAGCACACCGGCATTCACTGGGGAGTTTAAATCTGGTTCCTCCCAACCAAGGTGTTTTAACTCGGATCTACCCAATCGGGGAGTTTACAGGTTCCTCCCAACCTACACGTTTGCACCGGTGTTGGTGGCTCCCCCTTGAAGACTTTGTTTAGGCCCGACTAACGGCCAAGGAACGGTTGACGTCCCTAGATTTTAGGCCCAACTAATAGGCCAAGGATCGGCTAACGACCCTAGTTTGAGTTTGTCAAACAAACTCTACACTCAACTCCCACAGGGAATTGAGTGGATGGACTCCTAACAAGACAACCTTACTTGTCGGATTGAGCCCCTTTGTTGCGCCGCTTTGGGTTGCTTCTTCTCGCTCTCCCGTGCTTGAATCAACTCCCCTTGTGCTCCCCCGATCTTTGACGCCGCTGCTTTGCCAAGGCTTCAGCTCCAAGATCAGCTACCTTGCATGTGATGCTCCATTGGAGATGCCCAAGGTGCTAGGAAATGGTGAATCCTCTACAAATGGTAGGAAATGGGTTTCCTAGAGGAATACACCTATTTGGACTCCTAGGTAGTGTTTAGACAAGGGATTTAACTATCATCAAGTTGTCTAAACCCAAGGAATCAAGAGGGAACAAGTCCATTCTCAAGATGCCATTGAATGGCCCAAGCTTGTGATGAAAACACAAGGAGAATGACTTGCTTTGGGTTTGGAATAGAGCCTCTAATGATCTCTAGCAATGGTGGCTTCTATCTTCTCAAAATCCCCTCTTTCAGCTCAAAAACGAATCCCCATCTTTAAATAGATTTTCTTCCAACGGTAAAAAAATGGGCAGATTCGCGCATCTCCGATTAATCGGAAGAAGGTCCGATTGATCGGAGACCAGTCCGATTGATTAGAATTTAGTCCAGAGAATTCTCTGGAGGATATTCTGATTGATCGGAACATGGTCCGATTGATCGGACTGACCCCTTCCGATGGATCGGAAGACTGTCTGATTGATCGAAAATATGTCCAGTGGATTTTCAAGATTGCTGGAACAATTTTCGATTGATCGGAACTTCTGTCCGATTGATCGGAGTCCTATCGGAGCCAACATCCGATTGATCGGAGATCAATCGGAAACTGCTGTTTGAGTTGTTTTAATTACAGCAGCTTCCACCTCTTTAATTAGTCTAACTTATCATGTTTTTCATGGAGTTCTAAGACTAATGATGATGACTAAAGGTATACCTAGTTGGTGCAAGTTATATAAGAGGTAAAATGTTAGGTTTTAGTCAAGGTTAAGGCACACCAAGGCATCACTTTTACCTGTTTCTTCTTCCTTGATGCAGCAGGGCCACTTGAGTCTTTGGTCTTCGTCTTCATTAAGCTCAACCGACACTAGACTTACTGACCTAAGTAATTGACAAACAAGGTGCACTAGTATGCCACAGAAAAGTGCACTAACAATCTCCCCATTTGTCAATTACTTACAAAAACCTAACCTACCAAAACAAAATATATGTACAAGAGATTACATTGATATGAAATTAAATACAGGACTCTTGACATGTCTAACTAAGCAGCTCTTCTTCAGTTTGCTCCCCCATAACCTGCATCACAAAGCATAGCAAACTAGTTTTGGTGGGACTTGATCTTTCTCCCCCTTTTTGTCAGCAATTGACAAACTATTCTCTCCCCCTTAATGATATATCAATAAGGTTAAGGTAAGAGTAGATAGTATGTCGCAATTATAACTATAAGCACATGCTAAAGGAGGAGAGTATAGGGTGCATGACTCATAAAAACATGGAGCATGCGATTAACAAGAGAATATAACTATTTAGGCAAGGTAAATCATGCATAATTGGTCAAGGATATACATTTGCAATGAAAGCACAAAGGGCTTATAGCCCAATCAACCAACCTCTCCTGTTGGTATATCAAGACCAATACTAAGCAAAGATTAGCATACAATGAGGCATAAAACTCAAGATGATTAGCTAATCTAAGCAGTGAGATAGTCTAGCAGCAAATATATAAAATAGAAGCAATGCTAAACTACCAAATTTGGGCTCATGAGGCTTGAATCCTCTGATTTTCCCATACACACAGAAATGAGGCTGAAATCCTCAGATTTTCCTAGTTAAGCATTTCTAGCTACCCTCACTAACTATGTTTAGTTTGATTAGCCTAAGGGTAACTAATTTCCTCAACACTCTTATAAAATGTAGCATAAGGTGAGGGGTTGGGAACTCCTTCTTCTCCTAGAAGAGATAGCGGTCGGGATCCCCTCTTAGATAAGCGGGAAGAGAGGTAGTGGTGAAAGCCGTGAGAGCTAGATCATTATGTTGGCTCCCATCACTAGCAAAGTCATCGGATTTAGAATCCAACTCCTCCATATTATCCCAAGTGGTAGCCATTGCCTTTTTGCCTTTCGGTTTAGGCCCATCAGGACATTTCAGGGCAATATGGCCACGACGACCGCAACCGTAACAACGGACGGATGAAGGTTTGGATGATTTTCCTTTATGTTTTTCACCCTTCTTGTCCTTCTTGTCACGGCTACTCCCTCTATCAAATTTGATGAATCTCTTGAATTTTTTGTTTAATTTTTCTTCCTCATCATCCTCATCATTACTATCTTCCTCCAACTCACTCTTAATTTTCTTATGTTTGTGAGAGGACTTTAGAGCGATGTTTTTCTTCCTAGAGGGGGTCTTAAAGTGTAGTTCATGAGTTTGTAGGGAACCTATGAGTTCTTCTACTTTCATGCTATCTATGTCTCTACACTCCTCTAAGGCTACTACCTTGGTGTCAAATATTTTCGGGAGGGACCTAAGTATTTTTCTACAAATCCTTCCTTCCGGAACCTGATCACCCAAGACAAATATGGAGTTGCAAATATCTGACAATTTAGTATAAAACTCCATGAAGGTTTCAGTCTCTTCCATCCTAATGTTTTCAAATTTGGTAGTTAAGAGCTGAAGCTTCGAGCGTCTTACTGTGCTAGTTCCCTCGTGGGTAACCTCAAGTATATCCCACGCTTCTTTTGCAGTTGCGCATGTGAGAATGCGCTGAAATTCATTGGGGAAACCGCACAGCAAATCGCATTAAGAGCTTTGGCATTTGCCATGTATTGAGCTCTCTCTAGGTCATCCCATTTGGAATCATCTTTGGGAATGACAATGTATTTCCCATCAACCTCCACTTGCTCGGTGGGCAAGGTATATCCATTTTGTGTGCTAAGCCACACCGGACGGTCCATGGATTGGAGAAAAATTTTCATTCTAGCCTTCCAATAAGCATAGTTAGACCCGTCAAAGAATGGTGGACGGTTGGTGGTATTCCCATCTCGGTTAGACATTATGCTAGTGCTCCGGTACCGGATCTTACTCTAGACGGTTAAGTCCTTGAAGAGCAACCTGCTTTGATACCAATTGAAATTGCGTCGGGTAGTCTAACACGACACCCTATGCATACACGTGCGGAAGCTTAAAGAGCAACTAGAATTATGGCTAAACCTATAGGAGGGGGTGATTAGGACCTTTTTAAAACTCTTTTCGCCTACTTAAACAATTCAGCAAATTAAATTACATAAGCGATTAACACTTCGGCTTCCAAGCCTAAGTGGGTCCAATCAAGAGACTAGCAAACGATAAGTGCAATCAGCAACCTAGTCTAAACAACTCATGTGGACTATAGAGGATGGATCAAGAAATGCTGAAGTCAACATGAGGTAGTGAAAGTACATCTTGTGAGTGTGGATGTGCTTATCAAGTGCCTAGCATGCATTCCTAACTAAGCATTCATAATTAACCAATTAAACAAAATGCATAAAGAGAAATGTGGTCAAGAACAATCACAAACACAAGGATGTATAGTGGTTCGACTACTTGTCTATTCCACTCCCGGTTCAAGTACTCAACCCCTTTGAGCACATCGGCATTCACTGGGGAGTTTAAATCTGGTTCCTCCCAACCAAGATGTTTTAACTCGGATCCACCCAACCGGGGAGTTTACAGGTTCCTCCCAACCTACACGTTTGCACCCATATTGGTGGCTCCTCCTTGGAGACTTTGTTTAGGCCCGACTAACGTGCCAAGGAACGGCTGACGTCCCTAGATTTTAGGCCCAACTAATAGGCCAAGGATCGGCTAACGACCTTAGTTCGAGTTTGTCAAACAAACTCTACACTCAACTCCCACAGGGAATTGAGTGGATGGACTTCTAACAAGATAACCTTACTTGTCGGATTGAGCCCCTTTGTTGCGCCGCTTTGGGTTGCTTCTTCTCGCTCTCCCGTGCTTGAATCAGCTCCCCTTGTGCTCCCCCGATCTTTGACACGGTTGCTTTGCCAAGGCTTCAGCTCCAAGATTAGCTACCTTGCATGTGATGCTCCATTGGAGATGCCCAAGGTGCTAGGGAATGGTGAATCCTCTACAAATGGTAGGAAATGGGTTTCCTAGAGGAATACACCTATTTGGACTCCTAGGTAGTGTTTAGACAAGGGATTTAACTATCATCAAGGTGTCTAAACCCAAGGAATCAAGAGGGAACAAGTCCATTCTCAAGATGCCATTGAATGGCCCAAGCTTGTGATGAAAACACAAGGAGAATGACTTGCTTTGGGTTTGGAATAGAGCCTCTAATGATCTCTAGCAATGGTGGCTTCTATCTCCTCAAAATCCCCTCTTTCAGCTAAAAAATGAATCCCCATCTTTAAATAGATTTTCTTCCAACGGTAAAAAACGGGCAGATTCGCGCATCTCCGATTGATTGGAAGAAGGTCCGATTGATCGGAGACCAGTCCGATTGACCAGAGACATGTCCGATTGATCGGAATTTAGTCCAGAGAATTCTCTGGAGGATATTCCGATTGATCGGAACATGGTCCGATTGATCGGACTGACCCCTTCCGATGGATCGGAAGACTGTCCGATTGATCGGAAATATGTCCAGTGGATTTTCAAGATTGCTGGAACAATTTCCGATTGATCGGAACTTCTGTCCGATTGATCGGAGTCCTATTGGAGCCAACGTCCGATTGATCGGTGATCAATTGGAAACTGCTGTTTGAGCTGTTTTAATTACAGCAGCTTCCACCTCTTTAATTAGTCTAACTTATCATGTTTTTCATGGAGTTCTATGACTAATGATGATGACTAAAGGTATACCTAGTTGGTGCAAGTCATCTAAGAGGTAAAGGGTTAGGTTTTGGTCAAGGTTAAGGCACACCAAGGCATCACTTTTACCTGTTTCTTCTTCCTTGATGCAGCAGGGCCACTTGAGTCTTTGGTCTTCGTCTTCATTAAGCTCAACCGACACTAGACTCACTGACCTAAGTAATTGACAAACAAGGTGCACTAGTATGCCACAGAAAAGTGCACTAACACAAAGTTCATCATAACATTTATCACCGAATGAGATATTCAAATATATGAACTTTAGTCCCACTTTTGGGCAACCAAATGGTGTCTAAATGAGGTGATTCTAAATCCATTTGAAATTTCATCAAATTATATTTCCAATGAGTACTAGATAACCTAAATCAGACATGTAAGGAGGGAGTTATAAGCATTTATTTGTGGCAAAAAATCTTTAAAAAAACACTCAGAAACGACTCCGAGCACAGTGGATGCTTGGAATTCCCTGCGATTAACTAATGAGTGCTTCATGGTAAAATCAATCGGTTTAGATCACCATCTTTTATGAAATATGCAAGTGGTTTAACAGCTTTATCTTCCGATTGGAACGGATCTTTATTCGATTCCAATTGAGTTATAGTTGGACCAATGAATCAAACTTTGTAGATGAATCAAAGGTGAATCCCTAATGCCTTAACCCCTTTTCTATTTCTATTTCACCACACACAACTTGCTCGACTCTCGTGGATAATTCAGATTTCATTTCTCCCACCTAAACTAATTCCTCTAAGTGTTCTTAACCCCAATCCTTGTGGATCAACCTCAGTCTTACCGAGTATTTTACTACTTCGCTACCTGCACTTGGGTGTGCAATTTTTGGGTTGTAGCAAATTTTGGCGCCGCTGCCGGGAATTGGCATCTGTTTAAAAATATTTTTGGAATTGGTTTATGTATATTGTTAATAGTTTACTAACTTGTTTGTTTTATTTTTAGGGATTATCAATAGCTGTACATTCTTCTTCTCGAGTAACATCCTTCCTTCTTTCCTCTTTTACTATTCTTTGTAGATTTTCTATTGTTTTCAATTAGAGTGTTATCATGCCCATGCAAGATGAGTGGACAAAGAAATACGCTAAAATTCTTCTAGAAGATGAAAGGCAATCAAAGCACCATGTTAGGGGACGCTCCATGCGTGATTATCTACATGAGAACAATGCACGTAAAGTTTCATCCGGTAAAACACTGTGTGAGTATTGGAATGAGAACAACGTATATGATGTTCCACTGGTTAAAACACTGCGTGAGTATTGGAATGAGAACAACGCATATGATGTTCCATCGGTTAAAACACTGCATGAGTATTAGAATGAGAACAATGTATATGATGTTCCACCAGTTAAAACGTTGTGTGAGTATTGGAATGAGAACAATATATATTATGCTCCACCAGTTAAGTCGATGCATGATTATTTGTATGGCTATGCTTATCAACAACCATATAGTGCGCCATCATACAATGCGAACGATCCTAATTGGCGGAACTATCAAAATTCCAGTTGGAGAGACGGATCAACAATGAATGTTAACTATCCCCAAGAGCCCCCTATTTATGCGTCTCCACCGAAAAAGACCCTTGAGGATACATTGCAAATGGAAAGCACCTCACAGATCATCAATGAGATGGAAACATTGACTGAGCACATGGAATCACACCTCACTAATGAGGAGGAAAGGACTCCCCTAGTCTGACCTCCGTTTAACCTAATTGAACAACTCGAGGTGATTAATTTCAGTTCTTCCGATATACTTGTTGAGCGTGACGAAGATACTATTACTTTTAGATACAATGAAGAGATTCTAATGAAAGTTGACAAACCTGAGGAATACAAAAAATCTGAGGGTGATAATATGATTGGTGATGTTCAACAAGATGAAGACTCAAAGTGTGCTTATGAGCCCGTGGTCCCGTTTCCCCAGAGGTTGATCTCTTCTGAGCCTCTAGTTAATAATCATGCCATGGAAATTCCCCAACAAAGTGATTTTGATACAATCCACCAAACTGACATGCCCAATTTCATTCTTGATGAAGAGTTTTCCTCTATTGAGTGTCCTAATTCTTTAGAAGATTGCTTGGCTCACTTTAAAGATTCGAATGATTCCATGATTCAAGAAATAGTGAAGGCCTTGCAAGACCCTGCTCCGGTGCATGAAAAGATGTTTCCCACTGATTCACACTTAATACCATCTATTGTGGAAGCACCGGGAGATTCTGATTGTATGGAGAAGACACCACCATTTGAAAAATCATTTGAAGTCTCTCCATCGCTTTGGTCTTTTCAGACTAAAGTGGACCATTACTGGGAAGATCCATTTTTTATAAACCATTGCCCAGTTAATGTATTAAAGAGATATCTTCTTGATGATGTCTCCTTTTCTCGTACATGTGGTGAGAATTTTTATTGGCCCATAATGATTAAGAACACCCATGTACATTGCCGAGCAGGACTATGGATGGTCCTAATGCGAAATTTATTGAAATACATGATGATCCTGCTCCAGTCTATTCCCTTGATTGATCTCCTAGTCTGATGGAGATCCACTTCCCTGCTTTCCTAGGATAGATTAGTTTAGATTAGGATTTCTTGTATTTGCTTATGATTAGGTATGAATAAACTCGCTCTTTGATAATTCTCTCAGGTACTCTCACATTCACTCCTCTTTTCTTGTCATTGCTCTCATATTAGGCTGCATTGTATATTTTTCAACATTGAGGACAATGTCGAATTTAGGCTGGGGGGTGGGAGTTCCTGCGGAATTTTATTGAGAATGTTGTTAAATTTTTTCTGGTTTTATGCTATTAAAAAAAATTCCTATGAATTTATGTGATTTTGAAATAATCGAATGAAAAGGCATTTAGTGATGACAATGTTAAATCATAGAGTTTAGTTGCTTTAATAAATTTCAAAATTGAGTTCTTTCCATTAATTTTCTGTTAGAAAATGATAAACATTGATTGAGTCATGAATTTTCACTAGTTCACATCCATCTTGCACTGCCAAGATTTGAGTTTGATACTATAATGTTGACTTGATGATTGTTGAGAATGATAGGAACCAAGCCTAGAGATCCTTGTCTACTTTGTTCATAGAAAAGAAAAAAAAAAAGAGAGAGAGAATATTCATCGTAATTTGGGGCAAGGATTTTCATCCATTGTCGTTACCATTATAAAACACTACCATAGTATGAAGTGAGCCTTTTGGAGTCTTCGGCTATCGGTTATCGAATGAAAAAAAAAAATCAAAAGTTGGAAAAATATTGAAAAGAACAATAGCAAGGTTTGGAATTAGTGTCTTGGTTGATCTGACCATTCTCTTCAATCATCAGTGTTAACATGAAAGTAGAAGACTGAACCCCTAGTTGTGTTAAGGCTAGACTTCACCGTGCACCATGGAACTCAATGTTTAAAATGTTTCTAATGAATGATCAATGCTTTGAACTCAATTAAGTTGTTTACTAAGTGACTAGAATCTAGATTTAAATATTTTCAAAACCATATGTCTTGGAATCTCTACTGTTTAGAGAACTTGAAAGATCACATAAATACATTGAACCTTTTTTTTCTCTTTATCTTTGTTTCATTAGGAAATAAGAGAAGTCTCAAGATGATTTCGATTGATGAAAACTGTCAAGGATAAGATTGATTGCAGTATTTTGAAAAATCCTTAGATGATTTTCGCATGTTTTGCTCGGGACTAGCAAAATGTTGGTTGGGGGGTGTGATAAGTACCTAATATTGTATAATTAACCCTAGTTGTTAAGGGCATTATCATCATTTTTTCGATTAATTATCCCTCATTACGTGAATTTTCTGTCTTCAGGTGATCAGAAGAGGTTGGACAAGATCCAAGCCAATCAGGGCAATTAAAGGCCCTAAAGTGATCAAGATAAAGTATGTAGCGATCCTGAAGGAAGTCGAACCGTAAAGATCGAAGGACCATCATGTTCTACGATAGCCTGCATCACAACTGCTCATTTGGAAAATTGAGGCTGTGCATGTTTGGGTGGTTGTGTTTAGGCAATCACATAAGTTTGGACGGTCAAGATGAGATGTCCACTATTGGGACCAACTATGCATCAAGGCGGGCCACACTCTCATGAGCACCATCATTCAGCCCATCTATAGCTGGAAATCCAGCCGTTCATCATGCAGGTTCAGATGACTCATCACCAAAAGCAGGAGCAACTGTCCGTCCAGAAAATTCAATGGCCAGCAATGGCTGAATGCTTCATCTCCACCATCAACCATTCATCATGTCCACCAGCTACACCCAGCCGTCCATCCTCCAGTCATCCATCACGTGTGACTGACACGTGTGTACCAGCTACACATTTGATGAGAAGCAGATCAACTATGGTGGACCCATCATCACTGTCCAGTAGCTGGGGTGATCTCCACCCGCCATCACCCACATCCAACTGATGGCGTGATCTTCATCGTCCAAGCAAGGCAGCAGCAAGTCCACCGTCTAGCTCAATGGACCTCAACAATCAGTCGTCCATTCATCCAGTTGCTAGATGAACCATCCACCATCTTCAATCATCATCCATTTCCAGCCACCCATCAGCAACTGGCCATCTCCAAGTCGTGCTACATGAGAGATCTCAGCCATCCAGTAGCAAGTGGACGTTCCTCACCTTCACACGTGCATCAACTGCAGCTGATGGCCAGCATCTCCATCAGCACCATCATCCACCATATGGGCCAGCAATAGGAGACCATCTACTCGTCCAACTGATCTGCAGACTTCAGGCTGTCCATCCATGAAAGTTGGATGATGAAGACCATCCACCGTCCATCTGTCCGGTGCAGTGGACCCCATCATCAACATGCCAGCACGTCCATCACAGCAGATGATGGAGGCCTGATCATTGCGGCCGTCCATCAGTGCAGTTGAACAATCTCAACCATCCATCCAACCAGCTGTTCATCAGCATAGCCGTCCGTCCATCTAACCTCCAGCGTCCAAAGATGGCCCCACCTTCATCTACAACCGTCCACCAGAGCTAGACATCCAACTTCTCCAGCACGTGTGGAAGCAATCTCCACCGTCCAGCACTTCCGTGCAGCAATGGACGATTTTCTCCATTCCAACATCCATTTCAGCTCAACCGTCCAGATGGTGTGACACCTGTGGCAGATCTCCATTAACGGCTAGCAAAGGCGATCCCACATCAGCATCAGTTGCAGCCTGATTTCCAGCCAACCATCCATGGCCAGCAAGTGGCCACCGTCTATAGCTTGTCCACAGTATCTATCTCCATCCAGTCCATCTTGTGGAGGAGTCACACTTCACACGTACCAGCCATGAAGGCCAGCATCTCTCCTTCACACAAGTTGAAGTCCAGCAGCTCCCTTGCTCATGTGCAACCAAGAGAGGAGCTCTCTCTCTCTCTCTCTCTCTCTCTCTCTCTCTCTCTCTCTCTCTCTCTCTCCCCTTTCCCCACACATGTGTAAGGCTTAGAAATGCCACCTCATCATCCAAGCCTCACTCCAAGCCCAAACCTAGAGAAAGTTTTGCTTTAGGCATGGAGTGACACTTAGGCTTGGAGTACTTTTCTTGCCACATGTCAATCCAAGCCTAAATCCATTCCCAAACCTAACTAAAAATTTGGTTTAGGCTTGGAGTGCCACCTAGGCTTGGGAGCCTCTCAAAAGTCTATAAAAGGAGGCCATCCCTTCTCATTTGAAGCATCCATCCATCATCCAAATCTTCTCTTCTTTAGTTTTCTTTTTTTCTTTTGTAGTGTAGCGTAGTTTTTTTTTCCTTTGTAGAAGTTTTAGTCTTCCATTGTAGCATGATTGGCTAAACCTCTAACTAAGGCTAGGGGTGAAGCCTTTGAAGAAATTTGCAAGCTTTGGTTCTTTTGGTTCAACAATGGTGTGTGAATGTTGGAGTTCTCTTTGGTTGATTGGTTCGGTTATCCACCTCGGCGGACGCAATTGTTGTATATGCCCCTTGATCCATCGTCGACTCTGGGCACGTTGGATACTTGGGATCCCTTGCACACCAATTAGCTAGTTCATGATCGATAAATTCCCTTGATCCATCGTCGACTCCAGGCACGTTGGATGCTTTGGATTCCCTACGGTCATCGAGCTAGTGCAAGTAAAGTCATCGATCTGTAAAATCCCTTGATCCATTGTAGACTCCGGGCACATTGGATGCTTTGGATTCCCTGTGATCGATAGACGAATCTTAACGGTTGGATCGGTCAATCAAAGCCTTTTATCTTGTAAGTATGCATTTGAATGTATGAATTGTGATATTATCGGTTGACTTGTTGGCAAAGTTGTTGATCTGTACAATTCCTTGATCCATTGTCGACTCCAGGCACAGTGGATGCTTGGAATTCCCTGCGATCAACCAACGAGTGCTTCATGGTCAAATCAATCGGTTTAGATCACCATCTTTTATTAAATATGCAAGTGGTTTAACAGCTTTATCTTCCGATTAGAATGGATCTTTATTCGATTCCAATCGAGTTATAGTTGGACCAATGAATCAAACTTTGTAGATGAATCAAAGGTGAATCCCTAATGCCTTAGCCCCTTTTTTATTTCTATCTTTCACCACACACAACTTGCTCCACTCTCGTGGATAATTCAGATTTCATCTCTCCCACCTAAACTAATTCCTCTAAGTGTTCTTAACCCCTATCCCTGTGGATCGACCTCGGTCTTACCGAGTATTTTACTACTTCGCTACCTGCACTTGGGTGTGCAATCTTCGGGTTGTAGCATCTGAAAAAAAATTAATTAAGGATCATCCCAAAGATGGTGTACTTCGGTTTAAACAAATTAAAGAGATGTGGAGACTTCGATTTCTTCTTCACAAGTTGGTATGATCTCCACATAATCAAATTCTACCAGTGCTTTCACAATTGATAATTCGGTGTTATACTCCGCAGAATGAGTCTCTTTGGGCACCTGTGAAGTTTCCCTTAAGGCATTGACAATGTCACGGATCACAGGATCATCCCAATCCTCAAAATATGCCAAACACTCTTCTAGAGTGTAGGAAACTTCAACCTTCTCGGTCACTTGTGTAGGTAGGAATACATCCTTAACCACTACACTTTCAGAAATTGGCCTCTCTTTAGGCAAATCAAGCACCAATCCATCAATTTCCTGCACAACAAAATTGTTCAAATTAATGATTGGTGTCTTGTCAATCAAATTTTCAGATTTTGTCTCTTCCAAGGCTTCATCAAAATCTAAGTTTATTTCTTCCTTGGAATTAATCAAGCAAACTTTCAAGGTTTTGAAAAATTTAGCTGATAGTGGCTCATCATCATCCACAATTGTATCTATGAAATTAATCATGTGGATCTCATCTTCATCCTCATCCTCATCGTTTTGTTGTTTCTGCAAATGAAACACATTCCGCTTCATTGTTATATTTCTAAAGGATATTTTCATAACTCCATTCTTACAATTGATTATAGCATTGGCCGTTGCTAGGAATGGTCAGCCTAGAATGACGTCAACTTGAGTGCATACATTTGTAATCGCCTGTGTATCCAAAACGATAAAGTCTATAGGTAGTAGAACTTGTCGATTTGGACTAATACATCCTCAATCACTCCTCTCAGTATTCTAACGTTGCGATCCGCAAGTTGTAAAGTTATCTCGGTAGGTTTTAATTCACTAAGTCCAAGTTGCTCATATACAGAGTAATGAATCAAGTTAACATAGCCTCTAGATTGAGAAGTGCTTTATTGATCTGGAAGTTACCTATCATGCAAGAGATTGTAGGGCTTCCGGGATCTTTAAATTTAGGGGAAGTGTTTTGTTGTATGATGGCACTCACTTGTTCCGTCAAGAATACACTCTCGTGCATGTTTTGCTTATGCTCTACGGCACATAGATCCTTTAGAAATTTGGCATATGAAGGAATTTTCTTAATTGCATCCAACAATGGAATGTTGATTTTAACTTGTTGGAAGACTTCTAGGATGTCCTGATTTTCACTTGGCCTTTTGGTCGAAACAAGACGTTGGGGGAATGGGGCCACAGGTTTATACACACGCTCCAACTCTTCATCTTATGAAGCGTTACTCAACTCACCATCACTCTTAGAATCAACCGGATCATTAGGCTTTGTGGCCGGCCTTCACCGGCTCAGTTTTTTCAATTGTTTTACCACTTCTAAAAGTGGTGATAGCCTGAACATGTTCCACATGAGGATGGGTTGAAGAATTTGTATTTGCCTCCAATTGTTCCTTAGGATTAGGATAAGATTGGGTCAAAACAGTCCCTTACTCCTTAACTCTTAGGTGTATCTCAATTCTTTCAACCAAGATTTTAAGTTCATTCATGGCCTGCATGTTGGACTGATTTATCTGAGTTTATCAAATCATGAATGCGTTCAATGTATCCTCAAGAGTGCTCTTTTGAGGAGGCCCTTAGGAAGCATTGTTTGTATTTACCATGGGTCCATTCTTTTCATTAAGATTCGGTTTACACCACCAATCAGGATTATTCAAGTTAGAATTTGGTCCATTAAAGGGGGGTTGGTAAGCGTTTGTAGCATTCGATTGAGTTTGCAAAATATCTTGAAACGCAGAGATTGTTGGACAATCCTTTGTCAAGTAAACATCACTCTCACAAATACCACATACACTCTCAGTGGCCTCACCGGTGGTTATTATGTTAACACTCCTCAATTCTATGGCCTTAACCTTCTTTGTGAGACCTGTCACTTTTGTGTTTAAATCATCATCCACATCTAATATATGTACTCCCTTCTCTCTTGGGGCTGACTTAGGATTACTAGTTGGATTGGAGATGTCCCAAGATTGGGCATTCTCGACTAGCATATTAAAGTAATCCCAAGCATCATCTGGTGCTTTGCTCAAAAACTCACTATTACACATCATTTGGACAAATTGACGCATGTTTGAACTCAGTCCGTCATGGAAGAAGTCAATCAAGTGCCACTTTTTATAACCATGATGTGGGCACTCTAAAAAAAGATCTTTAAACCTCTCCCAACATTGAAAAAATGTTTCAACTCCTTTTTGGGAGAAATTCATAATGGACCGCCTTAGTGCATTGGTTTTATAAACCTGGAAGTACTTTTTAAAGAACTCCCGAGTCATCTCAGCCCATGTCCCGATGTTTCTAGGTTTAAGAGTTGAAGCCATGATTTGGCTTTGTCCTTAAGAGAAAAATGGAACAATTTCAGTTTGATTACATCTTGGGAGACATCATTAAATTGAAAGTATTGGCGATCTCCTCAAATTTACTTAGGTGCGCATATGGACTTTCAGAGTTGAGTCCATGGAATTTCGGAAGTAACTTGATAATTTCTGGTTTAAGATCCATGTTTCCTGCATTAAGTGGAAAGACAATGCAAGAAGACGTGGTTATTCTCTTCGGTTGTAAATAATCTCTCAATGTTTTAACCAGATGAACATAGCATTCCTCATTCTCATTACATTCCATCCTAATTGATGGTGCATCATGCTCAACATTCTCAACATTGTGCGGTTCATTCTCAGCCATGATTTCAAACAATTCAGGATTTCTCAGGGATTTTCTAGCTCGTCTGTGATTAACTAATCCTTCAACTAAACCTCCCTCACTTAGAAATCGCGATGTATGATCACGCTCCCAATGGCATAAACCACGTAAAAACTAAAATTTAAAATCTGAAAATAAAAATAAAAAACTACAAAATAAAAATTAAAGGAGTCTAAATTAGAACGGTGTTACCGGATTTGAAGAACTAGGTTAGAGAAGAAAATACTACAAAACAAACAAAATCTGTCAGTAGAAAAATTCTGATAAAAACCTACTAAAGTAAGAAACTATAACCTAACCTATCTAACCTAACTATACCCTAATTATAAAATTCAGAATCGTTAACCTAATCCCCGACAGCAGTGCCAAAAACTTGTTCGATCGCCTCAAGTACAAGGCTGCGATGTAGTAATAATTCTCGATAAGACCGAGGTCGATCCTCAGGGATTGTCATAACAATTCTAAGTTTTATAACTAGGATGGGCTAAATTCGGATTTGTAATGATGGATGAAATTTAAGAACATAAAACTATCTATTTTAGAATTAAATCAGAGAAATAGGCACTACAGTGTCAAGGATCCGCTTATAATCATTCACAATGTCAATTCAAACTATTCAAGACAATAACTCAATTGGAATCAGAGTTTTATCCCTATCCAATCGGAATATAGAGCAATCAAATCATCATAATATATCTAATATGGCTGAATCATCTACTACTATGCTTTTCTCAAAACAACTAAGGCATTAGATGTATCCAATCACACAGCCCAATCCTTCAAAAAAAATTGAGATCACATTCATGATTCTTTCACAAATCTTATCATTAGACTTGATTTAGAAGCATGAATTGAACTTCTAATATTAAACTAATATCAGTACATAAACATCTATCTCAGATCAATCCCAAAGATAAGAACTTCTAGTTTAGTTCTAGATAAGAACTTAGAAAACTTAGTTTGTAAGATCTCCTAGCATCGAATATATCATTATGGATCTAAGATCTCTACAACCCAAAATCCTATCTATCAACACCCCATTAAGCAATCTTAGTAGCCAAAACATCCACATGTAAGAGAAATCACAAGAGATAGAAAATTAACTAAAAATACTAACTTTATTTCAAACTTGAACTAGAAGTGTTCTTCATTAAACCAAAGAGTACTTGAACTAATTCGAATTGAACATTATAAACAACTAAAAGCTTCACCTCTTAGCCCTAGCTAAGATTTAGCCAACCATTAAGAAGGTTGAACTAAAACTCAGAAGAAAAACTACTAAAAGCATAAAAAAAAATCATAAAAATCTAGTTGGGAGAGTTACGAATGCTCCACAACGCTCCTCTCCACCTTGCGCGACATTAACGTCCTTCTACGATGCCTTAGGAACGAACTCTAGGTATCCTTTTGTAATAATGAAGCTCCACTGACTTAGAAACTTTTAGAATCCGCGTATTACTTACGCAGCTATAAACAATTCTGATTGATGTTCCGATCGATCAAAACTAATTCGATCGATTGGAAATTCTGTTCAGGGGGAGCAAAAGTTTTAAGTCCTGAAATTCTGATTTTTCGATTGATCAGAACTAATTTCCGATTGATCGGAATTTCACTCCAGCAATATTTCAGAGCTATTTTCTGAACTTTCTACGTCTTACTTTTTTGGCCTTGTAGTTCTACACTTTGATTTTTTCTGACCATTTCAGGTCGTTAACTTGATTTCTTTAGGGCTTTTTCTTCACTTCTTTGGCTCATCAAAGCTTGGTCTTCTAATCACTCCAAATCCTTTAAATTAATAATAAATCCACGATTACACCTCTCTCTTTTACCTACAAACACAAAAATAAGCATAAGTTCTTAACTTTAACAACTTAAACTATGCAATTATGCTATGAATTGGGGTTCAGATATGTACAATTCATGGCTCAACAAAACCCACCTATAGGTTGCAAGTTACCGGCAAGGTATAGGGATGACTTGAACATTACATTCGCCTTCATTACGAATGAGGGGGATCTGTCTAACTTTGAGAATGAACTACAGGATATAGATGATGAAAGTGGAAGACGGCAATGCAAGGCGAGATAGACTCTCTGTACAAGAATGAGACTTAGGAGCTAGTGAAGCTCCTGTGGGTCGAAAAATGATTGGGTACAAGTGGATTTTTTGAAAGAAACGGGATAGGTACAAGGCTAGATTGGTGGCAAAAGGGTATGCTCAACATGAAGGCATTGACTTCAATAAGGTTTTTGCACCAGTTATGAATCAAGTATCTATCAGGTTCATGTTGGCGCTGGTTGCCCAATACAACCTCAAGCAGGAACACATGGATGCGAAGACTGCTTTCCTGCATGGAGAATTGGAAGAGCGGATTTTCATGGTGCAGCCAGAAGGTTATACAATACAAGGGACTGAGAACAAAGTTTACAGGTTGAGGAGATTGTTATATGGTCTCAAACAGTCACCTAGGAAGTGATACAAAAAGTTTAATTCCTTCATGATGAGTCAGGGCTTTTCTAGGAGCGAGTACGATCATTGCGTCTATTATAAAACGCTGAGTGATGAAAAGCTTCTCATACTAGTGCTATATGTTGATGATATACTTATTGTCAATCATAGCATATCTGACATTGATGTATTGAAGACTCAGCTTTTGGGACATTTGAGATGAAGGATCTGGGAGCTGTAAAGAGGATTCTCGGTATAGATATTCATAGAGACAGGAAGAGGAGTAGGTTGTGGTTATCTCAGGCCGAATACCTTGAGAAGGTGTTGGTAAAGTTTGGAATGGACAAGTCCAAACTAGTTAGCGTTCCCCACACGGTTACTTCAAGCTTTCTTCTAAACAGTGTCCCAAGACAGATGAAAAAAGCATTTTATGTCCCATGTGCCTTATTCAAGTGTTATGGGTAGTTTAATGTACGTCATGGTCTATACGAAACCAGATATTTCACTAGTTATGAGTGTTGTTAGTAGATTTGTGTTTAACCTCGGCAAGCAACATTGAGAGGTAGTGAAATGAGTACTTCAATACATTCGGCATACGCAAAACTATGTTTTGACATTCAAAAGGTCAGAGGACAAGTTGGTTAGGAATGTCGATTTTGATTAAGCAGGTAGTTTGGATTGTAGGAGGTCGACTTCAGGTTACTCATTTGCGTTAGCGGGTGGACGATTAATTGGATGTCTAAGCTTCAATCGGTGGTGGCTCTTTCCACTACTGGAGTTGAGTATATTGTAGTAACAAAAGCTTCAACCAGATATTCCACTACTGGAGCTGAGTATATTGTAGTAACAAAAGCTTTCAAGGAGGCTGTTTGGTTGAGTTGAAAGATTAAAAGGTCCAGAGACCTTGTTAATATCCCATAAAAGTAGAGACATCAACAAACTATTTATTTGGGTCCTTACTAATGCCTTAGTGGTAGACTCACAAGAGTTTCAACACTAGGTCATGGGTTCAACTACCCATTGTGGCTTGAGTGCATGGGTATGCATGAGGTGTGAGTGTGTGTTAAAAAAAAATACTAATTATTTGATAAAACTCACGAGGGGAATCATAAATCAGACCATTTCAAACTTTTACCCAAAGGCCCGTTTGGACACACCAACCTCGATTTTGTGGCATGCTTACTAGATCCCAACCACAATTTTCGTTTGGGATTCATCCCATGATTTAGGTGGCGAATCAAGATCTCAAAAACGAATGGTATTGGTTTTTCACGAAAAGAAGTTTACGGTGGCCGCTGTCCGTCCAAACGGACCTACCTTAAATGCCTTACTTTTGCTTTAAAACCCTTGAACAGCCATAGGAGCTGTGGACCACGTCCAAAGTTGGGTCTGTCCAGCATTAGAAATAAAGCATGGTGATCAGATGTCAGAGAAACAATCAAAAACCTTCCTTTTAAAGCTTACCGTTTAACACGTGGATATATGAAAATCAACCACCCACGTATTGTCAAAACTCGCGCTAGTCAGGTCTGAAGCCGAACCCAACCAGTTGACAGCCGAACTTGATGCCGCGTAGGTGGGGGTGGCCATTCGATGGGTTAGGGGCTTGAGTCCACCGGATCTCATCTTCCTTGACCTTAGTAAGCCTAAAATGGCTGCACTTGATGATGATCTTATGGTCTAGATCCAAGGTTTCACGACCTGATTTGCATGAGCATTGGATAAATAATGGATGGCCAGGAACAGTGGAGGGCATCTAGTGCAGATGTTCCATATCCTTGGACGGCATATACACAACCTGCTGGGTCTTCCATTGGAATCAAGGGTAGGCATCCAATCTCAACTTTTTTTTCTTTTTTTTTTTCTGGTGTGGCCCACCTGAATCATGCTTTAATCTAACTTTCGGATACCCAGCCAAACGAGGGAGGACATGTCTAATGATCGGAATGGATTTCATCAACCGTAGGAACCACAATGGGTTAAAAGGATAATTTCCGTACGTGTGAGTGTGTTAAGGACTCCGGTAAGATTGGATTTCACCCACTTCAATTCAAAAGTTTCAGAGTTTATGCTCTCTCGTTTCTGTTGCCTTTTGATCAATGCATTCCTCCTTGAGTGCATCAATATCTACATTACCTACTTAACAGATCACAGGTCCATCTTGGAATCTCTGTAAGTTATGTGCAATTGGTTCAGAGAAAGGGCAGTGGAAAGCAAGATTGAATGGGTTCCTTTAATCCTAGAGATTGTAACCCTTCTTGAAAACTAGGCTTAAATTAGTGGGGATATTCGAACTTGAATACAACAAAACAGACCTCAAAAGCAGTTTTTGATTCTGCCACACCCACATGAATGAAGGGCCAAGCACAAGATGAAGAAGAAGATACACTCCATAGATTTCTGGACTAAAGCAGTACCCTCACCCATGAAAATGGCTCTATGTCGCAGGTCACCAGATGTCAGAACATTAGAACAAAATGGTCCAGTTCCAGCAAGCCCAAAATGATCCAAATTGCAACACCAATTTTGCAAGTTACAACCAAAATATGGTTAGGGTATCCAATAGTAACAGAAATCAGTGGATTTTAGTGGCAATAACTCTTGAGAATTTAGATGTGTTTTCTAAAATAATCAAGAAGTTTTTTTCGGTGCTAGGTGAAAAGTGTATTTATGGGTACAGATGTAGAATTTTAGATCCATCAATTGCTTTACATCTCCTTTTCACCTTTCGCCATTTTCCATCATAGTTCCTTATATCAGCATCAGAGTGCATATCGGCCTGGCCAAAAACAATAAAATACAGGTGTCACATATCAATATTGACCTGTATTAGTAGAATTTTTTGTTAAGACAGAATTAAGGAAAAATATCAGGGGGGAGAGGTGATGAAATACTCAAGAATCTATCAAATTTTTTTTTCTTTCATATTTTGAATATTTATCTAATGCTTTATCTGATCATTCACTGAGACGAATGTCGATTGTCTGGTTGACCTACTGCAAGCCAACGAAATCAGCCCTAATCAAACACAAATCAAGCATGTTTGATGACTTATGACCAATTACATTTACGTGCAACAAAAAGGAAAAAAAAAAAAACAAACAAGAAGATGGTTTACCATTTTTTTACGATTTTCTGATAATGGTTCATTCCGCTTCAATTGGTTGAATCTATACCAAATCTTTTGTTTTGATCCTCAAGAGAGTCATACATCTAGTCTAAAATGATTTTCTAAGCTTTACTTCATCGTTGAAATGGAAAGAAAGAAAATAACTTTTTTCTCTTTTCTAATTTGGGCATTTATAACCATATTGGCTTGTATTGGCCGATCGTACCTGCATCGGTTCATACGCCTCATATTGGCCAAATTTTTTAAGGCCTGTGGTACATTTGGACATGGTATGGCAATACAATACCAATAATGCAAACCATGTTTCCCATGTCAATAGACACCAACACCTTCTAGATGAGGGAGGAGAAAAGGTAGATGTCCTTTACATATAAGACATCAAACTATAACAAGGCCATGATTTTTTTTTTCTTTTTTTTTCTTTCCTTTTTTTGGAAAATTAACAAGGCAAGTGTTACTACTAATGGAAAGGAAAAAATAGATCAGCAAACATAAAGGACTGACTTCACTTCATGCAAAAGCTGCTAGCCATAAACAATCCAAGCCACTGTGCTGTCATGCTGTTCAAAATCAAAATCTTCTATTCCTATCGGGGTGACTAGGCATCAAATGTTTCAGAATTAGTTGGCAGTAACTTACCTAAACCTGGGGAAGCAAAGAAAAAAAATTTAAAAAAAAAGGAAAAAGAAAAGGAAAAAGAAAAAGAAAAGGAGAGAAAAATGAAAAAGAAAGAGATAAAGAAAAGAAAGAAAGAAAGAGCACCTAGTCTATTCATTATCTTCCGCATTTCTATGCCTGCTGCATCTGTGTCAAAACACGGATATCTGATTATCCCAACTCCTAAGGAACTATCCATGTCAGTAATCTTCAAACAATCCCAATCTTGGCACTACAGTTGAACCATGCTGTCAACTACTATGATATTTTCAAATTACAGGAAAGAAATCCTCAATTCGACAGTGTAATGTTCACAGGATACCAAACTCAAAGATTCCACAGCCCAGCTTGTGAGAAAAATCAAGTTGAATCTTGATTTGATGATCAATCAATTAAATTTAGATATGAACCTAGTAACAGAAAGAGTCAGTACTTCCCAAGTGACTAGAATTAATACATGAGAATGCAAATTATCACAAAATCCATACACATCAGTTTCACAACCATCTAAAGCATGTGAAATCCCCATAAAACACAGTAACTGCCCCAAACTTTTTATTTTTTTTACCACTCTTGTTTTTAATAAAGAAAAGAAGTTCCTGCGTCTCCATTCCATCCCCACCATATCTTTACCAACGAAAGAATAAAAAAAAATGAAAAAAAAAAAAAAAAAAAAAAAACCATAGCGTTTAAACTTATAGTCCTGGCCCTTCAACACTTCTAATCTCAGCACAACAGAAACTTCCTCAAAGGAGCCGTACATCTAACCTAACTCACTAGTCAAGTTCCTGATGGAATACTTTGGTCGACTAATTCTTCATAATTAGTCTATTAATCACTTTTAAATAAAGCGGTTGATTAATTCCCTTGAGAAAGTATCAGCTGATCCTTTTTAGGAAGGGTCGACTATTTCCTTTTCTAGGAAGGGGGGGGGCTATTCCATTTTTTGTTAAAGGACCCACGTTTAAAGGCTGTCTCATCATTTTCTTGTTTCTCATTTACATCCCCAAGAAGCTCAAGTTACTCTTCAGCCAGCCCAACCACCACTCTTTGGATTTCTTCAGTAGATTGAGATGGGACCAAAATAGGTTTAAAAATATTCTCTTATTGATCTTCCATTGTCTTGCAAGAACCCCAATTATTTCCCCAGGTCCACCCAGTGTTCCAAATATCGGCAATATTATCGATAATGTCTCGCCCATATTAACGGTATCACCAGCCTGACAATACCGACACTCCTGGAAACTGCGAGATTTCCTGGTAGTGGCGATAACATCGCGTTATCACTGATATTGTCAAAATATCACTAATCACTACAGTATCAATACCGCCAAAATATTGTTACGTGCGCTGGTGTCAGCGATGCTAGCAATGTTATCACCAACACCAGTTCTCCCGAAAACTTGTTATATTGTTGGAAATTCGAAAAAATAAAATAAAAATACAATCTTTTGATTTTTATTTATTTGTTGAGGAAGCAATTGGGAGATGGATTTCGATCATGCCTATCTGATTTTTAGGGTCTTTGATTTGGGGGAGATTCGAGCAATGAGAGCAACAGTGGGCCAGATATCCAAAGGCAGGATTTTTGCCAAAAAAAAAAAAAGCCCTCTTTTTTCTTAAAATTTGCCTGGGTAGATCTCGTATGGTTTAAAGGAAATGCCCCTAGGCATTCGTTACTAATTGGATGGCCTTTCTTTCTAAGCTTGAGACTAAGGACATGATAATTGATAATTAAATTTGGAATCACCAAAGATGGCTCGTGTCCCTTGTGTCACTGTGCCCTTGAGACAAATAGCCATCTTTTCTGTGAATACCCTTACTCCAAATATATCTGGGAAGAGCTCCATTTAAGAACGAGATCTTCCTTCTCCCGAGACCCTACCCTTTACCAATCAGTTAGAACTTTTGTGGAGAGCTTGGGGGATCTGTCTCTTCATTTTTACGAAAGCTCCGTTTCCCAGCCCTTGCGTGGCATGTCTAGAGGGAAATCGTATTTTTAGTAATAAATCTGTCTCAAGGAGATGACCCTCAGATGTATCTTGGAAGATGTGAGATCTAGAGGAAATTTTGTGTTTGGGCCAAACCTTTTCCCCAGTCAGCGATCAAGGTATGAAAAAAGGGTAACATAAAGGCTGTTATGCAACGGTAACAGCATGAACCGTTACGCACTACAGGCCCATAACAGCTGTTACAGGAAAAAGAATGGCGCGTAACGGTACATTAGAGGGCCAATAAAGGTTATTTAAAAAAAAAAAAAAAAAAAAAAAAAAAAACCGTTATAACAAGCATCGTGACAGTAACAATGGTGGATGTTCCGGCCACTATTACTGTTATTGAATACATTGTCAGCTATACATTTCTGGATATCAGTGCGGACCAATCAATTCCCATAGGCATTTGCAGTCGATTGCCGTAGTGATAGCAAACATGCTGCCTCCTATCTCTGAGCATCATCAATCTGCAACTGATCCTTTTTTTCTGTCTTGAGAAAGAGCGAACGTCGTCTCTGTATGGCAGGTGGCTCCATCCGCAATATCATACATGTTTCCATATCCCCGGTCAGTGATATATGTTACGATACGATCTGGGTCCACCAGTATGCATCGTGAAGCAATCCAAAGTTCGGTCTTTTGAATTTGATCCTTGCACATGGTACTATAGTAGAAATCGAATCTCTAGACAAAAACAATTTACGAGTTTGGCAATGCTTTGTGATATGCTCGGATGTTAAGAGTATGACTTTACCCGTATTAAGCACCAAGGTCAAAAGTACAATGTTCCATCAAATCATGGAGATTATGGAACTACAGGTGATCTGGACAGGCCTCAGGGTACGTTGGAAAAGAAGGCATTTCTATATTCCACAAGAATACCTTAAATAAGGAAGAAAAGCAATTAATTGCAGCCGGGACTTGGCCAGTCTTCTTTTTGCCTTTGAAAAAAGCAAGCTACCCTCAACTGAGATTTTTACATTTATATGAATAAATCAAAGCCAGATAAATTCCATATAGAAGATCCATGGTTTGTTATGGATGAACCTGATGATGGAACCTGATTTACATGTTTTCCCATATTGATCATGCAAACAAGATGTTCTAAGATTATGGTTCGACACACTTGGTTGCCTTGCCAAGTAAAAATTAGATAAGATATCAGAAACTTTCTGTGCCGACTTCCTTTCCACCCAGTCTACAATTTCTCGTTTCCAAAATCCACCCAACTTCTTCATCTCAGTCTGTGATTCTCCTTTTCATCTACATGTGGTTCATAACCTATAATAAGAGACCTCTATGCAGTTGGAACAAGAATCACTTACGAAGTACCTGAAACCAAAAATCTAAAAAGATAGTAATAGTATGAACGTGACTTAACCAACAGCCTCTTTATGAGGAAACGTGAGATGGATGTTTACTCTCTAACAGTCAGGTAGGCAAAACAAAATGAAGTGGATGGAAGGAAAAACTCTTAAATCAGATTGTAAAAAATAAAAAATAAATTACACTTCCAAGCACTGCAACTTCTAACGATCGCGGAAAATGATTTGGCTGACAAGATTCAAATATGCAGATAAAGAATTGAAGCAAACCACTAAATAGAAACCATACCTTAAATCAAAGAAAACTTTCTGACCGCCAAAGGAGTGCCTCAAAAATTTAGGCTCCCTTTACCCTCCATTGCAAAATTATAAAGTACTCCTCAAAGATACTCATGGACCTCAAAGAGCGGCTTTCTGCCAATGATAGCAACTCAACCAATACAAGATGAATCCATGATAGCAGACCAATAACAAATACTGGTTCCGCTGGTACAAAAAGTTTCCCATGATGCTCTGTTTAGTGCAGAGCGATCAAATCATGACGTGCGGTTGTTGGAAAATCTGACTCTTCAGCCTGAGCAATTTAGTCGTCACGCTTCAGTCAAGATATTAAGATGCAACAACGTTTTCACTTGCTTTGTAAGAAAGAATCTTCTGTACATAGAAAATCATGTATCCTTGAGCTGCCCTCACAATGTTTTCACTAACTTGAGTGATCCATGCATCATCACATTTGTACCATTGATTGTTTAGACGTAGATACGTTACATAATGACCAGCATCTAGCTTACCAGTGTGGGTAACCACTGCAAACAACTCAAACTGTGAAGACAGCTCAGTGGTCGTATCAGACTCTTCACCATCAAAAGCAAAAATCCGGTTACCAAATCTACTCCGCAAGATTGACGAAGACAGGTAAGGGGACATGTCCAAGGAAAATGGGAACTGCAAATAGCGATCTACCTTCCTTGTCATATTTTTAATTGACGAATGCTCAAACCTTTTGATGTGGAAACAAGAAACAAGTGGAAGCTTTCTTATGGACATCTGTTTCAGGGTCTCTTGCTCCACTTGACAGTGTTTGCAGAGGAATTTCTGGTCTGACCCCAACTTTTCAGGCCTTGTAAAGCGGTCCAAGCATCCCATGAGTGTAGATATTCCACAGCCTTGGCTTGACAAGACTGATTGTGTCTCTCCATTGCAGGCATGAGACCTTGTGGTAGTGGTCTTCAAAGTCCCTTGGCTTGGTTCCAAATCCAATGAGATGTCTACACAGGGGTCATATGTAGTAGACGTGAAACCACAGACGGTGCAGGTGAGATCAGATCTCAAAGTACCAGAGAATACTCTATGAGCAATACAACGGTCTCCATTGCCTGCACTGCCAACCAAATATGCTTGTCAAAAAAGTCAGACCAGGTCTAAATAAATTTACGTTAGTTTTGGAAATAAAAATTACTACCACTAGACTCAATTTCCCATCACCAAAATGCAAGAAGGATAATTTATGCACTGAAAGTGAATTTCAGAAACATTTGCTATTCAAAAAGGAAAAGTGATGAACAATGGCTATCTTGTACAGTCTAGAGATATCTGCAGGCAAACACTCATCTTGAGAAAATCCCAAATCTCCAATGTATTCTTATGAAGACATTGTGCTAGAATCCTTCTGTTTCGATTTGTTGTGGAAAAAAATAAAATAAAATATACCAACCCACTGCAGGAGAGGTCATCTATGATTGAACGTATAAATATTTTAGGAAGAGAGAGTTTTCAACAGAAACTTAGAGGAACACTGCTTACCGGGGAATGCAAAATCACATGATCTGAGCATGGACTCTGTAGTTAATGAAACATTCTGAAGCAATGTCAATGGAAGGCAGGAAATAGGCATTCTCAACAATGTTTATGCACTTCTTTCATATCATGCTCAGGTGAAAGTACCTAGATATGACACTCTCGCTTCTACCATTCTCATGGCCAGGGATGGAAATGTTCTCGATTATTTGTTAAAAGTATGGATCATTTCACTAATGGGATTGTATCCAATATAATTGAGTTACAGAATGGTGCCATTGTCAACAGCGGTTATCAAAACTCTGCATCTATTTTTACACTTTTGCTCTCTCTCTGTCTTTTGTTAACAAACCTCCCTTAACAAGAATCCAAGGGGCCCTGAACCGTGGGAGTTATTAGTCCTGGAAGAATCATTAATCCTGGGAGACCATCCTGGAATTTAACAAATTTGTTGTTTGGTTGACATCGTAGATCAGAGTCATACATCCTAGAATTTGTAAATTTGTTGTTTGGTTGACAGATTTAAAAAAGAAACCAGAATGATAAATTATATGAAACAAAAAAAAAACAAAAAAAAAAAAGGCAGAAAAGACGTAACGACCAAACAAAGGGTTATTTCTGATAGGTGAATGGGAATGGCAGACTATTAATATTTAGAGGCTAGAAGAACATCAAAAGGGAGAAGTATTAGGTAAAAAGATCAATAAAAAATTACCTTGACTTTGGAGCTTGCATTGATCTTGCTCAACCTTTTCATGGATCCCATCAAGTACGGAGATAAAAAATTCGTGTGCATCTTGTTGCTCATAACTTGCAAGGTTTGCTGCATGCTGCCACCAGCTGCAATAAAGCCAGTGTTCACAAGGATCAAACTCAGCTGTCTCATATTAGAGCATTTCAATGATCCATGAGTAGAGCCCGCTTGACTGATCCTTCGAGAAATTTGGGGCATTGATATTAAATTATCCAACACAGTGAACAAGTTTATACACAGCCAATGGAAGATAAGAAGCATCTTGTTCACTCATCAGATAAAAAAAAAAAGACAAAAAAAAAAAAAAGAAAAGGTGGGCCATGAATAGGAAAGGCCTTGCCAAGAAAGAAAAGATCAATCAATGTGTCTTAACGAAATCTGATAAACATGACTTTTATAAGAATGCCAAATGGACAGAAAATTAAGAAACTTCAAGTGATTTACCATATAATTATGTTCCTGTTAGAAATCAAACAGCAGACTGTAACATGCCAAACTTTGAGATGAACTCTCTTCATTGGTTCTTCTGACCACACAATCTAATGTTTCTACTTAATGCTTTTCAGATGCAAGAAACATATGAAAACAAGAATGCAGCGCTCTCTATTGTCCTATTAGCCAAACAGGAACCACTTGTGAGAAAACCTCAAGTAGGGTGCATTTGGATGCACCACTGAATTCCAATTGCAATTCTTGGATTAATAAAGTAAAAATAACCAAATTGCAATTTCCTTCACCATCCGTATTGACTGACTGGCTCCAAATTGCAAATTACACTCAAGCTGGAACAGAAAGAAACATAAATGCAATTTGAGGGCTCCTTCATACTTATGAATAATAATATAAAAAAAAATCATTAAATTTTGTCAGTTCCTCTTGATTAACAAAATGTTCAGAGTTCAATTCATTTGTACATGCAAATGCAGCCTTAAATATACTCACACATACGCTCAATATAACATTCTTTTACTTTTGCTAATAATATTAAGACAAAGTCACTTGATTTAACACACACCACATCTTTGTGGAGTCTGGACTTTATCAAGCCAATGTACTCAGTTTAAAACCCTGTAGAACTGAAAAAGGACAACATTTTAGAATCCTTGCTCCATAAACCATCATAAACCCACTCTTCAATCGCACATCCCATCTGCAATTAGAAACGCAGGCTTAGTCATTCTGCATTTTCTTGGTCCCCACTTTATCCTCTTCTTTGAACACAAGTACATAAGGCCTTCATTGCTGCCTTATAACAGTCCATGTACATGATTCTCAGAAAAACAAACTGTTTTGCTTCACGTACAGTCGTAAATGTCATTGTCATTTTTGCAGCTATGTTTGGACAATGTGGTACCATGTACAGTTCCATGACAGGCCTACAATTAGAATCAAACAGACGGTAGCACTTAACCAGTTAACCGCAGTACAAGTGGGACACCAAACCCTTGAGATGCACTTCTGACTCTTACTTGAGGCGATTGGGATTTGCACAGGCGACACATCATGTGCAGTGCTATCCTTTGTGGGAGGATGAAACATAGCTTTGTAATATACTGCTGAGATGTACCCATCACCAAGATCCTCAACAAAATGGGTGTCCTGATGAACATCAAACAACAGATGTGGAATTTCCACAAGATATTCATAAAGAGTCAACTTTTGATCTGAAGTGTAGGCTGCAAAAGATGGTTTCTTTCTTGTGATTTTATGCCATTTTGAAGACGCATACAATGAGCATTTCTTGTGATTCATTTAGCCCATCCACATGATGGTGCACAAAATTGACGGTCATGATGACAATACACAATGTACCACACTTACATCACAGATAATTTGGTTGCCAATTCATGGAAGAGCATGACTAGCGTTCATCTTCAAAACCTTGGCCGATCATGTTATCCCAAAACATAAAAGGCCACAACTTCTATAAAATCTAAATCCATGAAAAAGATAAACAAAGAACCAAGAACCAACCTGTATAGAAATTTGGCAGGGCTGTAAGGCGTCCGATCCCCAGAGAAGACAGCAGAGAAGACCACATCCATGTCACAAGCCAGGCACAAACGTGGCGGCAAGTTCTTGCCATCGTTGCCGCTGCCCTTCTTCCCATTCTTCTGTTGGCAGGCATACCGGTTGTGCCGGTCGCTCAAGAAATAGTTCCGCAGAGGCGGTGTATGCAGCAGTGCCTGCAGGACTGAGTTCATGAAGCACGTGTTGCCAAGGTTGCTCAAGCCCCGCAGTCCCCACGGCAATGAATCCCCCTGCAGGAGGCTCGATCCCCTGCCAATCAATGCCTGCTCCCTCGAATCTGGGGCCCACGGCTGGTAATTCACCCTCCGCCTCTTCCTGAGGTTCTCGGGTAGGGAAGCCTGCTGCGAACCGTAGGCAGCAGCGGTCTGGGCGAGAACAACCACAGCATCGAAGTCACGGTCATAGACCTGGTCGCCACAGGCACAGCAGAAGAGCTCGGCACGGTGGATGTCGATGGCAATCTCGTGGCCGGACTGGAGGGAGGAGGCGTGGGCTCCGGCGTGGTGGGGAGGGGACGGGGCCCAGCAGGAGACGGTGGCGCAAGCAAGGCAGGCGTACAGGCGTGGGGAGGTGGAGCTGCAAACGGCGCAGTTGGGGATCTCAGAGGGATCGCGACGAAGTGAGGCGTGGCTTGGAGGCCTGATGTGGAGGCAGGACTGAAGGGATCGGAAGGGGTTTGGAGCGTGGGCGGAGCGGTAGGAGGCGAGGTGAGAGCACGGTTTCGGATGGTGGTGATTCTTGGAGGACATTAGATTTTAGATTCATGTGAGATCGCGATCCGATCGGATTGGGATTTGGGAGGATTTGGGGGCTTTTGGAAGGATTAGAGAGAGAAGATGGGAGAATGGGTGGGATTTGGTTTGGGGTTTCTCTTCATTTTTTTTTCTTTTTTCTTGTTTTTTGTTGGGTTTTGAAGAAAAGGAAAGAAGAAAGAAAGATTGGGTCTGTTTGGCGCTTGGATTTTTTGTTTTTGCTGTCTAAGTTATTGCTTTTTCTGCTTGGATCCAAAACGAAAGGGGAGAGAGAGACATGGAGGAGGAAAGGATCTCGGGTCTTTGTTATTGCGAGGTCTTGTTGCTCGTCTTCGGCTCGCTGGCTCTCATCTTCCCTCTCTCTTTATTTAAGGTCTTTGCTGTTGCGAAGTCTCGTTACTCGTCTGCGGCAGGCTTCTCTCTTTATTTTATTTTTTTAAATTACTTTTTAATTTTAGAGGTTCTATCTATATACGAGGAACCGTTTGGTTTCATATGAACTGCAAAGTAAATGAGCTATCATTATCACTCGTAAGAATAAACACGTGAAGTAAATTAAAATTATTATATTTTTACATTATAATTGTAAGTGTATTTATTTGTCAACTATGTTTGTTAGCACGTCAATGAGCTGGTTAAGTCCTTGGAAGTTGAGGATCAAAGACATATGAAGACTTGAAGCATCAAGGAGTGGAGATACAAGAAAATTGAGGTGCATTGGTGACTCTATCTTTAGTCCCAAAACAACCTTAGCCTCTAGATGATCCATTCTCCAATAAGGAAATCTTTGCTTAATCATCTCATAGTCTTAGGACCTTAATTTGATCATGGTTAGATAGGCTTTAAAGGTTAAGAGCTATTGTAAATAAATAGACCAAAACAACAGAATCCTTAACTTTTTTGAGTGGATGTCGATCCTATCGACAGACTATCAATGGGACTCGATAGTATTGAAGAGTTCGCTCGATACAGTCAAAGTTGGCCAAAATAATCCAGCAACAAAACTGCCTAATTAAAAAATTCTTTGATCTTATCCAAGGCTCGTTCGATTCTATTGATAGAGCCATTAGTTACCTGTTTTATAGCCATTACAAATCTTTTGCATATATTATACATTTGATCCTTATAGATTTTTATGGGTTTTTTGTGCAATTAAAGCCTACGTAATTTTTCCACTTATTATTCCTCTCATAGACTCCAAACCAAAGAAATTCATGATACCCTTTTGTGATTAATCACTCTAATGACATTCTAAGCTCTATTATGAAGGTGTTTATGTTATCTTTTATTTTCTAGATATTAGATAAAAACATATAGGTAGATTCTTGGTTATATCATCTAGAATACCCATCTAGGTGAATCCTTAATTGGAAAATAACATCCCAATAGTTGTAGGAGATCCAACCATCCTCCCATTACCTTGGTAACCTCACAGGTATATCATATGCAAGGTAGCCGATCGTAGAATTTGAAGCATCCACATCAAAGATCGGGGGAGCACAAGAGAAGCAGATTCAAGAAGAGAAGACACATCTCAAGAAGGCACAACCAATAGGGCTCCATCCAACCAAGTAAGGCTTATTGTTTAGAGTCTATTATATGCTCAATTCTTATGTAGGATTGAGTATAAAGTTTATAACCCAAACTTGAAGTATTTCTTGTATAGGGTTGTCACCGGATATGGATGAATACATGATCCACTGACACATGTGTAATCGTATAGGTTCTTGTGTAGGACTGAATTCATCGGACACGAGTATGTACGTATTACTCTCTGTGGAAGCCTCCGACGAGAGTGTACGTAAGTCCTTGGATTAGGACTGTAGAGGTTATTGATGAGCCTATAGAAAACCAATTAAGTCTCTGAAGGAGTCACCAACACAGGTGGAAATATGTTCCACCAACACGGGTGAGTAAGTGGAGGTTTTTATGTAGGACCGTCACCGACATAGGTGTGTACGTAGTCTACCAACACGGGTGTATACGTGTAGGTTTATGGTAAACCTAGTAAAAACATTATAAAGGTTTGTGGAGAACCTATTGAAAACCATTTATATAGTGAAATTTGATATACTTGAGTTTGAGTGCATCTGTTAGGAGTGGAGTAGGATTAGGTCTCGAACCACTATATCGTTGTGTTTACGATTGTAATTTTTGTATGCATTTTATTCATGCTTATGAGTTTAATTAATTGAATTATATGAATGCTTGAATAAATTGTATGTTAGGCATTTAATTAATTGCACATGCACACACAAGATACCTATCTGACCCACACAGACTAATTATTTAATTAGTTGAATAATTTGTAGTTAATGCATTTGGACATTTAATTGCATTAATTGGTATATAAATCTTAAGTGGTCCTACTCACTCCCTCTTGTTTATGCTACGCAATCCAATGCTTCAGTGTTGCTCATGTAAAAAGATTGTTAAATATGACAGCGTACCACGGTGGATGTGAGACAACTAAAAGTTCCTTATCAGGGAATGAGTCCTCAATGTGAGTTGCATCAATGGAATCGGGTAAGACTAGGCGGAAAAGATGATCCGCCACCACATTCTCTACTCCCTTCTTATCTTTGATTTTCAAGTCAAATTCTTGAAGGAGTAGGATCCATCTAAGTAAATGGGGCTTAGCATCCTTCTTGGAGAGAAGATACTTTAATACCGAATGATCCGTATAAACAATTACCTTAGATCCTATCAAGTAGGGCTTGAATTTGTCCAAGGAAAACACAATGGTTAGGAGCTCTTTCTCCATAGTTGAATAGTTCACTTGAGCAGGATTCAGGGTTCTACTCGCATAGTAGATAACATGTGGCTTCGTATTCTTCTTTTGTCCTAACACCGCCCTAATAGCATAGTCGCTCGCATGTCACATTAATTCAAAAGGAAGCACTAATCCGGTAGTTGTATGATAGGTGTGGTTGTTAACATGTCCTTTAGATTTGAAAAAGTTAACGTTCACCCAACCACTCGAATTGTGTTTCCTTTTGAAGGAGATTGCATAAGGGACAAGACTAAAATCCTTTATGTATCGCCTATAAAATCGTGCGCGTCTTAGAAAAGACTGCACATCGTGAATGCTTTTAGGTGGTAGTAGATTGGCATTGATGTTGATTTTGGCCCTATCTACCTCAATTTCATTTGATGATATGATATGTCTAAGGACTATCCCTTTTGTACCATGAAATGACACTTCTCCTAGTTTAAAACAAGGTGTTTTTCCTCACATCGAGTCAAGAGCAATCTCAAGTGGTCGAGACACTCATTGAACATATTCTCAAAAACTGAGAAGTCGTCCATAAAAACCTCAAGAAAGTGACCCACTATATCCAAAAATATACTCAACATGCATATTTGAAATGTGGCGGGTGCATTATATAGCCCAAATGACATCCTTTAATAAGCGAAGGTACCAAATGAGCATGAAAAGGTGGTCTTCTCTTGGTCTTCCGGGGTGATCTCAATTTGGTTGTACCCAGAGTAGCAACCCAGGAAGCAATAATAGGAATGAATGTTCGCTTCCCCAAGTGTAGGGGTGCGATGTAGTAATAATCTCGGTAAGATCGAGGTCGATCCACAGGGACTTGTGTAGGAATTCACAAAACACTTCCAATGATTTCTAATCGAGAACTGACTAAACAAAATTTAGGGATTTGGTGCAGATAGATATTTTAAATTAAATTAAATGTAATCAATAATAAAAAGCATTAGGGGTTCAAGGATCCACTTGTAGCAATCCTTGATGCTTAATTCGCTGTAGTTTCTCACTTTCTCAACTAGAATTAAAATTAAATCCTATCTAGCAGGATGATAGAGCAGTTAAAACAATAATCTGCCATATATGTGATACATGATTCTCTCAATTCAAGTTAGGACTTGAGCACACTCAATTGTATAAGTCAATCCTAGTTCCAATAAGTTAAGATCACAATCATAATCATCATTAAATTCTGTCACAAAGTATAACTAGATCATGATTTGAACTCAATTCAAATCACATAAACAACCACACATAGGCAGAAATTCCAGAAAAGTAAAACTTTTGGTATGAAGTTCCTACATGAGGATCAAAGGTCTAGAGCGCATTGAATCTGATTCCTGGGAGCGTACAGGTCTAGAATAACTCAAAGCAATTAAGAACTCAAGAAATTCTTCTAAACATCCATGAGCCATCATAAGATTAAGAAAAACTACTTAGAGCTTTATTCAAACTTCAACCATTGTTCTTCACTAATAATCCAACTTGAAACCAAATTATACGAATTGAAACATTTTAGATTCACTACAAGCTTCACCTCTTAGCCCTAACTAAGAGGTTTAGCTGCTCATGATCCAAGGAAACATGAAAACAACTAAGAAAAATATAAAACTAGAAGAATAAACTAGGAGGAGTTGTAGAACTCCGGATCTGACTTCCGCCGCCTCCCACCGTGCTAAATCTCCTCTAGGATGCCTTAGGAACGAGCTAGGGTGTCCTTTTATAGCTTTGGAGCCCTAGGTGCGAAGAAACTTTGAGAAATCCCGCAAGATTAGTGTTTTGTGCAAGATTTTCGGAGCTCCATGTTATAGGCAAAATGATGGAGATAAGATTTCACGCGGAAATGCCCATTTCGCTCTCGCTCTCTCGAGATTGTCTGATCGAGAGTCGAATATTGGATAAGTGCGGGACGTCCATTCGACTCTCGAGATTGTCTGATCGAGAGTCGAATATTGGATAAGTGCGGGACGTCCATTCGACTCTCGAGATTATCTGATCGAGAGTCGAATGTTGGATAAGTGCGGGACGTCCATTCGACTCTCGAGCTCACCTGATCAGGAGTCATAGATTGAAAAATACGGAGCAGCTATTCGCAAGTCTCGAGTCTTCATAACCGATAGTCAAATACGGCAAAATTCGATCCGCGAACAGACCTTCTCACAAGTCGTTGAAAGACGTCACATCTAAGTATGTACTCGGACTCGCGACCACATTCTAACCTGCGAGCAGCTTCTCCAATCCCTCTGCGACACCTAGCAGGGCTACAACCAGTTCGGTGGTTTCCAACTACGGGCGTCTCCTTCCTTTTCGGAGGCTATGACTCCAACTACGGGCGTCTCCTTCCTTTTCGGAGGCTATGACTCCAACTACGGGCGTCTCCTTCCTTTTCGGAGGCTATGACTCCAACTACGGGCGTCTCCTTCCTTTTCGGAGGCTATGATTCCAACTATGGCTTCCAGCCGGATTTCAAGGGATTACCATCAAGGGGCGTGATTGTTGGAATAAGTCATTGGGTTGGATCTGACTAAAAAGATAGGATCTTATCCCACGAAATCAGCGAATTCTCAGTATCGTATGCGACATCAACGGGATTTTGACATCTCACGTAACAGATTGGATTGCTTCAGATCTATATAAAGGGGTGGCTCCATTAAGAGCAGGTATGCACACATCATTCAATCTTGGTCCCGTTTACTTGGCTTCTCTTCTTACTGTGGCCTAACTTAAGCATCGGAGGGCTAACGGCTGGTCCCCAGCCACCCTTATTTGCTGTCTTGCTTCAGGTCTGGTGGTGGAAATTCCTGCTGGAGTGAAGGAGAAAAGCCGGAGGATCTCGTTACAAAATCTGACATTAACAGTTTGGCGCCGTCTGTGGGAACGACTTGATCATCGAAATCACCGATCAAAATCCTTCAGCAATGCCTCCTAAAAAGGCTGTTCATCCTTCAACCTCAAGACAGGCACCACCTCCGCCTGATGAGACGGAAACCATACCTATCCTTCCACCTGCTCCGACGAATATCCCTCAAGGAGCCCCGAATCTGTCGTCGACAAACCCATTATTGGAGGCCTCTGGAAATCAAGATGATGTCCTACGATTCCTTGGGAACACCCTCCTAACTCTAAACGCCGGAGTCCAAGCGTTGTCAAACCGGCTTGATCAGCACTTCCCCGAACCGCAAAGACAACCCTCTGAAGGGTTACCACCGCAACCCATACCGGTAGCTTCCAGACATTCAATGGACGAACCACAGGTCCCGCCACTCGGCGGCCATCCCCCTGTACCATCTCCACATTCCATACATTCCAGTTCGTCTCGACAACCTCAACCGCAAGGCTCCACCGCCGAAACATCTAGCTATACCCTACCATGGGAAGGAGATCTCAAAAGAATCCAAGATCGTTTTGATGTTATGGAACAGCGATATCAAGCAAATCGGCCATCTGCCATCATGGCGGCAATACACCAATCTAAATCTCCCTTCACCAGCGAGGTCATGGAAGCCCCATTACCCAGAAAGTATCGAGCACCTGTTATCGCTCCGTATACAGGGATTGGCGATCCTCTGGAACATCTGGAAACATATAGGTCCCTCATGGAGTTGGAGGGACATGGTTCAGAAATCATGTGTAGGGCCTTTCCCCTAACATTGAAGGACGCAGCTCGTACGTGGTTCCGGGGGTTAAAGTCCCGTTCCATCAGTTCCTTTTCCCAGTTATCAGAGATATTCCTTTCTCAATTCATGGGGAGTATTCGCATTAAGAAGCCAGCCTCCCATCTGATGAATTTGAAACAGCAGCATGGGGAAACAATAAAGGAGTTCACAGTACGATTCACTGCCGAAGCCGTTCAAACTGAGGGATACACCGAAGAAAAGGGTCTTACAGCCCTCATTGCTGGAATAACGAGCGAGAAATTCAGGTTTGCCTTAGATAAAAGCCCACCGAAAACTATGGCAGAATTTCAAGCCAAAGCTCAGAAATATATCAATGCAGAAGAAGTCGCATTGACACGCCATGGAGTACAGAGCAAGAAGCGCAAACCAGAAGGAGCCTCTTCTACGGATAAGAAATATCGTCGTGACCAGCGCGATCGTTCTCCCAAGAGGCCTTACTCTGGTAAATATCATAATTACACTCCTCTCAATCAGTCTCCTGAAAAGGTTCTAATGGAAATTAAACACAAGCCATATGTGAAGTGGCCTGCAAAGATCAAATCCGATCCCGAGAAGAGGGACAAGAGCAAGTTCTGTTACTTTCACAAAGATCACGGGCATAGGACCCAGGACTGCATCTCTTTACGAGACCATATCGAAGCCCTTATTCGAAAAGGCCATCTCCAGGATTATGTTGCTCGTAAAAATCGATCACCAGAAAGGGCGAAGACCTCATCTCGCCAAAAGGAACCACCTCATCATCAAACCAACCAAGAGGACGCCGAGCCCATGGGAGAAATTCGCACTATCGTCGGGGGTCCAGCTTGCGGGGGTGACTCTCAAGCTTCAAGAAAGGCATACGCCCGAAAGGCGTCCAAAGAACCCCAGCAAATCTATTGGCTGGAACAAACGTCCAACTCATCGAAGGCTAGCCATCCTCCAATTTCTTTCACCCTCGAAGATGCAGCGGGAATTCACTTCCCTCATGAAGATTCCATCGTAGTCACACTGAAGGTATCAAATTATCTGACTCATCGAATTATGGTGGATACAGGTAGCTCGGCCGATATTCTGTATTTGGAGGCTTTCGACAAGATGGCACTTGCCAGAAACCTCCTCAAGCCAGTATCGACCCCTCTTGTCGGCTTTGGAGGAGAGGTGGTAACACCTGAAGGAAGTATCGATCTCCCAGTTACCTTTGGGGAGAGTCCAGCGAAGACCACCGTCTTCGTAAACTTCCTCGTCGTGGATCGAAAATCAGCATATAACGCTATCTTGGGGCGACCGTCTCTAACTAAGGTTGGAGCGGCCTTGCACCCTTCATATTTATGTGTTAAATTTCCGACCCCAAATGGCATCGGGGTCGTGCGAGGAAGTCAGCAGGAGGCACGGTCCTGTTACCAGATAGCCCTCCAAGATCGAAAGAAGGCTCAAGCGACACCTGTCATGGAAATAGTTCAAGGTTCATTGGACGTTCTCGCCACCGCGTTGGATCCAAGGGAAAATGCTCTGAAATCAGGAACTCCAGGGGAGGAAACAGTGGCGATCCGCTTGACCGAAGACGACCCGTCTAAGATCGTGTACATCGGTTCCTCCTTAAACATTGTCCATCGTGAAAATTTGATCCGTTTCCTCACCGAATACAAGGACGTGTTTGCTTTGTCTCATAAAGATATGCCAGGCATCGATCCTGATGTCATCGCACATCGTCTCAACATTGACCCGAAGCATAAACCTGTACATCAGCGTCGACGTGCCTTTACTGCAGAAAGACAAATGGCGATCAAAACTGAAGTTGAGAAGCTGCTCGCGGCAAATTTCATAAAAGAAGTTGACTACCCACAGTGGGTCGCAAACGTAGTTCTCGTCCGGAAAGCTAATGGCAAATGGAGGATGTGCGTCGACTATTCAGACTTAAACAAAGCATGTCCCAAAGATAGCTTCCCGACACCACGAATCGACCAGTTGGTCGACTCAACAGCTGGACATGCTCTCCTCAGTTTTATGGATGCTTATTCTGATTACAACCAGATTATGATGCATCCACCTGATGGCCAGCATACTGCCTTCATCACAGATCGAGGACTATATTGCTACCAGGTAATGCCGTTCGGTCTCAAAAATGCAGGGGCCACTTATCAACGTCTTGTCAACAAAATATTCGCTGCTCAAATCGGTAGGAATATGGAAGTATATGTTGACGATATGCTCGTGAAAAGCATCGATGAAGATGACCACATTCCTGATCTTCGAGAAGCCTTTGATCTGATGAGGAAGTATCAGATGAAATTAAATCCAGAAAAATGTGCGTTTGGAGTATCTGCAGGGAAATTTCTTGGGTTCATGGTTGGCCAACGTGGAATTGAGGCGAATCCCGAAAAGATTAAAGCATTGATAGAGATGAAATCCCCAGTGACTCTGAAGGACGTTCAGCGTCTAGCTGGTCGCATCGCATCATTGAACAGGTTCATCTCGCGAGCATCTGACAAGTGCTTGCCCTTCTTCAAACTCCTTCGTGCAACGGCCAAGTCTGATTGGAAGTGGACACCTCAATGTGAAGAAGCTTTTCAACAACTGAAGCAATATATGAGCGCTCCCCCCATTTTATCTAAGCCTGTGGCACATGAGCAACTCATTCTTTATTTATCTGTGTCTTCCACGGCCATTAGTGCCGCTTTAATAAGAGAAGATTCCGGGGTACAAAGGCCCGTTTATTATATCAGTCGAGCAATGGTTGATGCAGAAACTAGGTATTCTGATATGGAGAAACTGGCCCTAGCCTTAATCACGGCAGCTCGAAAACTGCGACCATACTTTCAAGCCCATGCTATTTTAGTACCAACAAATCATCCACTACGGCAAGTCCTTCAAAAGCCTGAGGCTTCCGGGCGCTTAACTAAATGGGCGGTCGAGATCAGCGAGCATGATATCTCATTCTGTCCTAGGACCGCAGTCAAGGGCCAGGCCGTGGCTGACTTCATCGCCGAATTTACATATTCTTCTGAAGATAGTGTCATGACCAGCGACCAGCCTCCTTGGTCGCTCTTCGTGGACGGGTCGTCACGGGCCACTAGCAGTGGAGCGGGCCTGATTCTAGTGGCTCCCGATGGGTCGCATTTTCAATACGCTCTGCGTTTCGAATCACGCGTCTCCAATAATGAAGCAGAATATGAGGCCCTGATTGTTCGCCTCGAGCTAGCCGTTGTCCTCGCAGTCCAGAATTTGATAATTCATAGCGACTCCCAGCTCATTGTCAACCAAGTTCTTGGCGAATTCGAAACCAAAGAAGAAAGAATGGCCTTATACAAGTCTCGTGTCCTCATCCTGCTCGCCAAACTGAAGACTTATAAAATATTTCATATCCCTCGCGAGCAGAACCAACTTGCCGATTCCTTGGCAAAACTCGCTTCTGCACCGGAATCGGAGCTATCACATTCGATCCCCATCGAGCACCGTCAACACTTGAGTATCGACCAAGTGACTCTCGAGCGAGTTATATCGGTACAATCGTCTCCATGCTGGATGGATCCTATCATCCTTTATCTCAGAGATGGATACCTACCAGAAGACAAGAAAGCTGCAAGACAAATTCGGCTTCGGGCTGCCAGGTACACCTTACAAGATGGAATCTTGTTGCGAAAAAGCTTCTCCTTGCCTTATTTAAGGTGTCTTCATCCAGAAGAAGCACATCGTGTTCTAGATGAAGTACACCAGGGGGCATGTGGTAATCATCCCAGGGGGCGATCTCTAGCATATAAAGCGATGAGGCAAGGATATTATTGGCCTACTATGAAAGCAGACGCCATAGAATTTTCTAAAAAATGCGACAAGTGTCAACGATATCAACCTATACCTCGTGTACCGTCTGAGCGGATGACCCCAGTCGACAGCCCTTGGCCTTTTGCTCAGTGGGGGATCGATATCATCGGGCCCTTACCTATGGGAAAGGGACAGAATAGGTTCGCGATCGTGGCGGTTGATTATTTCACCAAATGGGCCGAGGCAGAACCATTAGCCAAAATAACTGAAAAACAAACTACTAAGTTTATGTGGAGAAATATCATATGTCGCTTCGGACTTCCTCATACTATAATTACCGATAACGGAACGCAGTTCGACAACGCAGCCTTTGATGAATTTTGCGACAAATGGAAGATACGTAATCTCCGCACTTCTCCATATCATCCTCAGGCGAATGGGCAGGTCGAGGCAGTGAATAAAATCATAAAGCATCATTTAAAGACCAAGCTAAGTGAATGTAAAGGGGTGTGGCCAGAACTTCTGCCAGAGGTGTTATGGGCCTATAGAACCACTGCTTGTACATCGACAGGTGAAACTCCTTTCTCCTTAGCATTTGGTGTTGACGCAGTAGTACCAGTGGAAATTCAAGTGCCCTCATATCGGATCGAACAGTATGATCCCGCGAGCAATCAGGAAAACCTCCGACTTCATCTCGATCTCTTAGAAGAGCGAAGAAATGCTTCCCAAGTACGAGTGGCGGCATATCAACAACGTATGGCTCGTTATCGGAATGCGAAGGTTCGACCTAGATCCTTCCAGTTCGGAGATTTGGTCCTAAGGCAAAATCTTGGAATTCCTGTTCGTTCATTGGATCCGAATTGGGAAGGCCCGTATCGGGTTATTAGGGTTGTGCGACCCGGTACTTATTATCTTGAAGACATGCAAGGGAAGCCTGTACGTCGCCCTTGGCACGTGGAGCATTTGCTACGATACTACCCCTAGATTCGATGTAGTTTATCATAACGTTTTATGAATAAAGTGAAAGATATCTTTTGGCCGCTACTCCATTTATATGGACCTGAATAGCCCTGAAGAGAGTGCTTACACATCCTCTTGGCCAATTGCCTACCTTTGGTAGGACTGAAATCATTACTAGTTGGTTGCTTCTCCATTTTCATGGACTTGAATAGCCTCGAAGAGAATGAATACCATCTCTTGACCAACCTTCTGCCCTTGGTAGAATCAAAATCTCAATCGATAGATCAGTCTATCTCAACGCGGACATGGTCTCACGACCCTCGGATTGAGTCTAATTCATTTTTTCATGAGTTAGTTACTCGCGATTGGTGAGAGGAGGGATCGCACTCCGGAATGCGAGCACCGCAGCTCGTGCTCAAATTAGGGCAGCGATCGGGGTCACATCCTAATCGCGAGCAGCTTAGCTCATGCTCGAATTAAAGGGTCACATCTTTGATGAATCCATTCAAGATCAACAAGCAAAAGATGAAAGATGAAGGGAGAACAGCAACGAAACAGCAACACTTCCAAAAATATCTTTTCATTGATAATTAGATGATTACATATACATGAGCGCAGATACAAGAGAGAAGAAAATAAAAGGAAATCAATCGCTTGGAGGAGCCACGCTCTCGACTTCAGGGCCCATTTCAGGAGCCCCTCCAGCCTGCGTGGCTTCAGTCACCTCGTTCTCGGCAGCAGCTTGCTCTTCTGCAGCTATGATGGTCGCGACTCGACCGAATTCCCCCATATCGAAGGATGGGATCATTCGTTGCACTACTCTTAGTGCAAAGTCTCGACCAGCATCGTATGACTCATATCGTTCATCGTCATACAGCTGCGAAGTCCGGAACTCGGAAACTGCCCGAGCACCTTCCTCCGAGAGCATTTTTACAAGGGCGACCCTCTCCTCGTCCCAGTGGATCGAGTCGTCCTTAAGCTGCGCAAGAGCGGTGCGCTCCCTGGTCAAGTTGTCGTAGGCCTCCTTGAGCTGCGACCTGGCTCCCGCAAATTGCTCCTCTAACGAGATCTTGTCCTGCCGGAAGATCTCCCTCTCTCTCTCTGCTTTCTCCTTCAGACTCGTGAGCTTCACGTAGTCTGAGTCCAAGGCCTGATACCTGTCGGTCAGGACTTGGATTTTCTCGATGAGGATCTTTTTCTCCTCATCTCTCTTCGTGATCACTGCCTCACGAGCCTTGAGCAGTTGATCTCTTCCTTGAACTGCCTTTTCCAAGGCAGTCCTCTTTCCCTCAGCCTCCTCTATCGTGCGACGGGCGGCAACAATATCACGCCTCGTTCGCAGAATAAGATCTAAACCCTGCAAAAGAGATGAAAAATGTAAGAGTATTCTGGAACGTAATAACTGATCGTAGCAGGTCTTGACGAAGTCTTACCTGAACCATCCTCATCCCCGCTTCGAGGATAAGGTTCTCAGGACTTGGCTCGGGAAGAGAGCCAAAGGCGTGAGGCGGGACGTTCTCGAACAGAAATTTGCATACAGGATGAAGGTGGCGGGGAATAGAGTACGTCCCGCTCCCAGACGGTTGGGCAACGACCAACCCGGCCTGCTCGCGAGGTGGAGGCATTGACTCGCGAGCAGGTCCCTACTCGGCAGCCGGGACCAGTTCCCGAGCAGGAGTCGGCTCTTGAGGCTCTACCTGCTCTCGAGCCTCTTCAGCTGGGGGGCAGCTGGACCCCACCCCATCTGGGGAATTATCTGCAATGTTGATCACTGGTGGCCCAGGTGCGACACCAGTGAAGGAATAGTAGGCCCAGCTGGGGCCCCCGCCATGCTCGCGGGAAGGGCAGGCTGATCGCTGCCAGCGCGGATGGAAGATTGAGAAGGTTCGGCAGGGGTTCTCTTCTGCCTTTTGGAGCCTATGCCCTTCAGACGGGGCAGTAGGCCTCTCTTCTCTCCAGCCTTCGTCATTTCAACTTCTCTTCTGGATATGAGGCCTGCTGCTGCAAGTCGCGAAGGAGATAAGCAGGCCTCGATATGCCTATCTCCGACAGGCACCTTATACACTCTGACAATCTTCTCGTTGATCCCTCCTTTCAAATTCGGTTTCCTCAATGCCGGGATACCTGCGAGCACAAATAATGGTCAAACGAAGCAAAACCCTAAAAATTATTCTGAGGAAACTGCACAATACGGGATTGTGTCTACCTTCACAGAAAAATCGGGTCACTCCTGGACCCCTGGAGGAGGCAGACTCCCAGCTCCCGGAAGCATAGAACCACCGCTTCCTCCAGCCGGGATAGTTCGAGGAGGGCTTCCCCAACACGAAATTATCCCGGTGCCAATAACACAAATAATACCAGCCTTCGCTGGATGGAGCTTTCTTCAGACGAAACATACGGAGGAACTCCTCCGCCGTGAGTTCCCCGTTGCCAGCCTGAGCCCAAAGGGCAAAGGAGCCCAGAACCACCCTCCACCCGTTCACAATGAGTTGCCCAGGGGCAATCTTGTAACACCGTAGTACATCGCGAACGAAGGGATGGAGGGGAAGGCGTACCCCCAGGATAAGCTGGTACTCATAAAATGCTACGCATCCTGGGGGGGGGGGGGGGGGGGGAGTCGGGTGTTTCTCCACCTCCGGGCAAGCGGAGAGTTACAGAGTCAGGGATTTGGTATCTCTCCCGTAGCTCAGCCAGCCGGTCCTCCGATAAAACGGAAGGATATCCGGCTGCTGTGTATCTCCCCGCCGAAACCCTTGCACTGCTGGAGGCAGAGGACTCTGGAGTGGCATCACCAAGAGGGACAGTAGTCTCGTCAGAGTTCCCAGCCATGGGGAGATAAAAATAAAAGAAGAAGAAAAAAGAAGTAATACCAAAAACTGAAAGGAAAATGAACACCGGAGTAAGAAGAAGAATGGAAAGAACTGCAGGCTCCTTTCGAAAAAGCTTCTGTAGAAAATCAAAGAAATGGCGGACTCCGTATATTTATAGGCAATCATTCCGCCGTATCTGATGGCACGTGGCAGTCCCTCTCTGGACACAGCGCTCGAGCAGGCACGCCCATTAACTCCTCAAACACGTGGCGAGCGCCCCTTCATTTTCTGTCTGCGGAAAGGCTGCGGAAAGCTGGCGTTCATTAATTCCAGCCCATCATGTGGGGTGCCGTTCTCGATGCAAGCAGCTGGCGGTTTCGTGTGATAGTGAGCTAAGTCCTTTCCTTAAGAATTCTTGGCGGCAAGGACTTGGGGGGCATCTGTTATAGGCAAAATGATGGAGATAAGATTTCACGCGGAAATGCCCATTTCGCTCTCGCTCTCGAGATTGTCTGATCGAGAGTCGAATATTGGATAAGTGCGGGACGTCCATTCGACTCTCGAGATTGTCTGATCGAGAGTCGAATATTGGATAAGTGCGGGACGTCCATTCGACTCTCGAGATTATCTGATCGAGAGTCGAATGTTGGATAAGTGCGGGACGTCCATTCGACTCTCGAGCTCACCTGATCAGGAGTCATAGATTGAAAAATACGGAGCAGCTATTCGCAAGTCTCGAGTCTTCATAACTGATAGTCAAATACGGCAAAATTCGATCCGCGAACAGACCTTCTCACAAGTCGTTGAAAGACGTCACATCTAAGTATGTACTCGGACTCGCGACCACATTCTAACCTGCGAGCAGCTTCTCCAATCCCTCTGCGACACCTAGCAGGGCTACAACCAGTTCGGTGGTTTCCAACTACGGGCGTCTCCTTCCTTTTCGGAGGCTATGACTCCAACTACGGGCGTCTCCTTCCTTTTCGGAGGCTATAACTCCAACTACGGGCGTCTCCTTCCTTTTCGGAGGCTATGACTCCAACTACGGGCGTCTCCTTCCTTTTCGGAGGCTATGATTCCAACTATGGCTTCCAGCCGGATTTCAAGGGATTACCATCAAGGGGCGTGATTGTTGGAATAAGTCATTGGGTTGGATCTGACTAAAAAGATAGGATCTTATCCCACGAAATCAGCGAATTCTCAGTATCGTATGCGACATCAACGGGATTTCGACATCTCACGTAACAGATTGGATTGCTTCAGATCTATATAAAGGGGTGGCTCCATTAAGAGCAGGTACGCACACATCATTCAATCTTGGTCCCGTTTACTTGGCTTCTCTTCTTACTGTGGCCTAACTTAAGCATCGGAGGGCTAACGGCTGGTCCCCAGCCACCCTTATTTGCTATCTTGCTTCAGGTCTGGTGGTGGAAATTCCTGCTGGAGTGAAGGAGAAAAGCCGGAGGATCTCGTTACAAAATCTGACATTAACACTCCAGATGTTTCTGAGTGTTGTCTGGCCGGTCAGACCCCCTGTCTGGGCGATCGGGACAAAGTGCCTGCAATTGCAATTTTCACTGAAGTCTTTTTTACACAGTCCGATCCATCAGCCGACCGGTCAGCCGGCCGGCCGGTGGACATGCTTCAAACTGCTGAATTCGCTGGACACTGTAATGCATAGGCCGACCCTTCAGCCAGTTGGCCGACCGGTCGGTCAGTTTGTTCGGCCGGTCGGTCAGGGGGTCGGCCTTCATAAAATTTGTCTAAAGATTTTTCTATTTCTGGAGGGTTTGGCCGGCCGGCCGGTAAACATGGAATTGGCTGAAATCCTCAGCTTCTCCTCCTTTATCTTCAATGCACTTTTGCTCCACCTTTGGTCCTTTATTCCTTTGATCTTCAAGGTGTATAAACATCATCTTTAAGCCCTCAATTGATGAATTCCCTCTCTCATTCCTACAACCACAAAACCATGCATTAGTTGGGTCTTTAATCACTTATTTCAAACATAGTTAGTAATGAAATGGGGTTAGAATATGCACATTTAAGAGCTCAACAATGAACTGCCAACCTCTCCAAAATTTAATCCATGACTTGGGGAGGGAAGTGGTCTTTCCATATGACTGTGTCGAGATTCCTATAATCAATACATATACGCCAACCCGTGGTAACTCTAGTCGGTATAAGTTCATTGTTGGAGTTCTTTATGATGATAATACTGGACTTCTTAGGGACAACTTGTGTAGGACTCACCCATTGGCTATTCGAGATGGGGTAGATGATACCCACATCTAATAACTTTAACACATTGACTTTGACATGCTCCATCATATTTGGATTTAACCATTTTAAAGTTTTCTAGCCGTTTTGATATTGTCCACGAGGTGGATGCGATGAGTGCAAACTGAAGGGTTTATCCCTTTGAGGTCTGATATGGTCCATCCAATGACTCCTCTATGTTATTTAAGCATCTAAATTAGAATAAGCTCTTGGTCTTTCCCCAAGTGAGAGGCAGTGACTACTGTGAATGTTTCCTCTTGACCTAAATAAACATATTCAAGCTCAGATGGTAAAGGCTTTAGGTCAAGCTTTGACAGTTGAATACTAGACAGTAGAGGCTTTGATGTGGTTGGTGGTAATTTTTCAAAATTAGGACTCCACCAGTTAGTATTAACCACCGGCTTCTCATAAGTCAATGCTTGTTGTTGAGCTCTAAATTGTACATATTCTAACCCCAATTCATCACTCATTATGCATAGTTTCATGATTTAAAGACTAATTTAGTGCATGGATTTGTGATTGTAGGAATAAGAAAGACTTCACCCAAATAATCACCAAACGGGACTATTTCAAAGCTTGGGATGAAGATACAAAGCGTAAAGAGAGAAGAAAGCAAGGAAAGAAAAGAAAAAGAAAGAAAAAGAAGAAAGAAAGAAAGAAAACATCAAAGGATATAGGCTGTACCGGTCAAGACCGGTCGGCCACACATGATGCACAATAGAGGATGGATAGTCTGGGCCGACCGGTCATGACCGGTCGGTTACACACGCTGGAAGAAGCTCAGCTTGGTCCGACCGGTCATGACCGGTCAGCCATGTTTGCTGGATCAATGGAAAAGTCACTCCGACCGGTCATGACCGGTCGGCTGTGCTCCCTGGACTGTTGCAAGTGAAGTCCGACCGGTCATGACCGGTCGGCCATGCATAAGAAGCTATTTCTAAATCAGGATTCTGGATTTCTTTGCGCAATTGCGTAGTTTTACGCGAAATCTGGAGTTCTCTTGCGAAAAGGACTCCTCTAAGCTATAAAAGGATGTATTCCCTTCATACCAGAGAGGCTAGGATGTGGGGATTGCTTAGGAGACGGATTCTACTTCGGATTTCTAGTTTTCTTCCTGTTTTAGTTAGTTTTTATGTTTTTAGAGGCTTCTAGTTCAAGGATGTTAGAGATGAACTAAAACCTCTTAGCTAGGGCTAAGAGGTGAAGCTTTTGATTCGTTTTTGATGGATTGATACAACCTAGGTTTCCTTTTTATGATTTAATTGATGAATTTTAGTTAATGTGAGTTTGAATCAAGTACTATTTTGGTTTCTACTTTGATCTCTTGATGACTCCGGGCTCATGTGATTCTTAGTGATCCTAGCTTAGCATCTTAAGCTTTGAGCATTGTTTATGCTTGTGTAGTTCATTGATCATCGACTCCGGGGATGGTAGACGCTTTGATTGCCTTGTATGCAATGGCCTGATTTTCATGTGGGAACTCATTCAACTAAAGTTCTTATCTTTTGTTATATAATCTGAAATAGTTGTTTATTGATTGATTTTGATTTAATTAGAGTTCTAATCATGAGTTGTAATCAGGTCTAGTGACAGGATTTGGTGAAAACTATGGTTGTGAATCTCAACTATATTGGAAAGAGGCTTGGCCTATACAATTGAGTATGCCCAAGGCCTGAGTGTTATTGTGGGAATCAAATCAGTTAATAAGCACTTGTTTTAGATAATTGTTGATTGAACCGCTCTATATTTCAATCGAATAGAGAAAGGAATTCGATTCCGATTGAGTTATGAGAGACCTAGTTGTGTTGATGCATTGAAACCTATCAAAAGTGGATCCTTGGCGCTCTAGTGCCTTTTTAGATTGAAATTACCTTACCCATTCACTGTTTAAACCCAAATCGCTAATTTTCAGTTTTAGCTCTTAATAGGATCTTAATTACTAGTTGTTTTAGACAAATTCTGAGGATACCCATTCATAAATCTCTGTGGGAACGATACTCGGTCTTTCCGAATTATTACTACTTCGCAACCCTACACTTGGGGAGTGAACAAGTTTTTGGCGCCGTTGCCGGGGATTTCTATGCGGTATTTTTAGAATTTTCTGAAATAATTTTTAGTTGAGATTGTGTTAAGATAGGTTTAGGATTTGTTTTGCTTTCTAGAGTAGGTTTTCTTCTAAATACTAACTTACTTTGTTTTGATTTTTGCAGGATTCTAACATAGGTCAAATCCAGGGATTTTTAGGAAGTTGAAGAAGAAATAGGCATCTTAAGTCACAAATCAGGTTTTATTGTTCTAACCCTACTCTTCCTCTTCTCCTACTCATTCCTATCATATTCATCTCTTGTAGAGTGGGTGGAGACTCCTTTTGGATCTCTGAAAGGTAGGCCTTGTGCCACCTGGATTCCTATTGGTCGGCTCTGCCGCCTTGGATCACCTTGTGCTCAGAGATTTCTCTTCTCAACCTATTCCTCTTTCTCCTTTTTCTGTACTTTTTCTCAAAATACTCAAAGAGTGGGTGGGGAGTTCTTTAAACCTCTATTGACCAGGAGAAATCGGTCTCTATCCTTGCTTCTGACTTAGCCATTGCAAGACACCTTGTGCTTAAGTCCTAGAGAGGAGTAAAGGAAGGAAGGAAGAATTCTTTTTTCCTTTTTGTTCATTCGTTTTGGTTTTGCATGACACATTGGGCTCGGGATTCTAATAACCGACTCAATCGTGACGGAGTAATTGTTGAAGGGATTGATAGAGAGCCTCGTGCTAGGAGACGACAAAATTTTCCTGAAATTACTAGAGAGATGGCTGAAAATCAACCAAATCAAGGGGCTAATTGACATCAAAATCCAGCCCCAAACCTTACTGAATTGGATGAGAATGAAGTGGGGGATGTACCTCAACCTAGAACTTTACGTGACTATTTACAACCAGCTAGGACGAGTACTCCCTCTTGCATAATTTTCCCTCACAATGTGGGAAATATTGATTTTAAACCGGGGTTGATCCAACTTCTTCCTAGATTCCATGGACTCGACTCTGAGAGCGCATATCTACATATTAAGGAATTTGAAGAGGTTATAGCTACAATAAACTATGACAATGTGACCAAGGATACAATAAAACTTAAATTGTTCCCTTTTTCCTTGAAAGAGAAGTCCAAATCATGACTACATTCCTTAAGGCCGAGGTCTATTGGGACATGGGCTGAGATGACTAGGGAGTTTCTTAAAAAATTCTTCCCTACTCATCGAACCAATGCACTAAGAAGGGCCATAATGAACTTCGCCCAAAAAGAAGAAGAAACCTTTTTCTAATGTTGGGAAAGGTATAATGAGCTATTAAACGCATGCCCACATCATGGCTATGAGAGGTGGAGGTTGATTAGTTTCTTCTATGATGGATTGAACTCAACCATGCGCCAATTTGTAGAGATGATGTGCAATGGGGAGTTCATGAACAAGGAAACAGAGGAAGCTTGGGATTATTTTGACATGTTGGCTGAAAATACACAATCTTGGGATACATCTAAGCCAACAAGTTCAAAACAACCTCAAACCAAGGAAAAGGGAGAAATTTACGTTTTAGATGGGCAAGATGATCTAGGTTCTAGAGTGGCTAAACTCACACGAAAGGTCAACGAGATGGAACTAAAGAAGGTGGACACAACCCAACAAAAGGGGGCTGTTGAAACTATTTGTGGTATTTGTGCTTCCAATGTGCATCAAACGCCAGATTGTCCAACAATCTATGCGTTTCGAGAACTTTTATTTGAACAATCGAATGCCATTCAAACACGAACAATTCTAGTTGGAGAAACAACCCTAACTTCAATTGGTCGAATGAAAACACGGCTAATCAAAATAATTCTCAAAGGGGGCCCTCAATGCAAATGGCCCCACCTCAAATGCCTATAGAGGATACTTTGAAAGCATTCATGGAAGGACAAGCTCAAATAAATCAATCCAACCATACGATAATGCTTGAGGTTAAAAATTCGGTGGAGGAAATCAAGGCTCGCTTAAACGCAAGGGAAGGGATGCTCCCAGCCCAACCCATACCAAATCCAAAATCACAATGCGAAATAAGCGTGCCTAGTTCTTCTAACCAACATATTGAACATGCTAAGGCCATCACCACTCTTAAAAGTGGTAAACTCATTGAAAAATCTGAGCCGGTGAAGGTTTCAACGCCTAATGATCCGGTATCTTCCAAAGAGGATGATGGACCTAGCATCACCATGAATGAAAAAGAGCCATTGAAAGAATATAGGCTCGTTGCTCCATTCCCCCAACGCTTGATTCCAGCCAAACCTCAAGATAAATATCAAGAATTTTTGGAGGTTTTCAAGCAAGTCAAAATCAACATCCCATTGTTGGATGCCATTAAACAAATACCGTCATATGCAAAATTTTTAAAAGACCTTTGCATGGTTAAAAGAAAAATACATGTGCAAAAGAAGGCATTTTTGACAGAGAATGTGAGTGCCATTATCAACCACGGGATGCCCAAGGAATATAAAGATCCCGGTTGTCCGACAATATCATGTGTGATTGGAGACTACCGGCTGAAACATGCTCTACTTGATCTAGGGGCAAGTGTAAACTTAATTCCTTTTTCGGTCTATGAACAATTGGGTTTAGGTGAATTAAAACCCACTAAAACCACATTACAACTTGTTGATCGATCGATTCGTATTCCGAGAGGGGTGATTGAGGATGTTCTTGTCCAAGTTGACAAAGTTTACTACCCGGCGGACTTTATTGTCTTGGACACGCGACCCACGGTTAATATTGGCCCTCAAATTCCTGTCATACTTGGCCGTCCATTCCTAGCTACGTCAAATGCTATCATCAATTGTAAGAGTGGGGTCATCCAAATGTCTTTTGGCAATATGACGATTGAGTTGAATGCTTTCAATATTGACAACCAACAAGAGGATGAGGATGAGGAGGTCCACGAAATAAACATGATCAATTCCATCGTGGATGATGAGTCCCTCTCACCTTTTTACTCTGGTCCCTTAGACGAAGAAGTGACTCACTCCCTTGATGAGAACGATAATATGATAAGGGATATGGTCACACTTTTTGAGTCGGTATTGGCATTTGACATTAGCCGAGAGAAGGATGTGGAAACAACACCTTTTTGTGCTGAGAAATCAATTTATATTTTCACACCTTTGTGGATCATGCATACCGAACTCCACCAACCCTAGGATGATCCATACTTGCAATATCAATGCCCAGGAAAATCTGATTGGAGACATATTTTTTCTGATAAATATGATGATGTCTCCTCTTATACATGTGGTGCACACATTAAAGAACCCGCTGATATTGATTTTTGGGATTTTCAGTGGTTTATCTACACACATGTTTATTGTAAAGCAGGATATTTGATGACATTACTGCAAAACCTTTTGATCCATCTAATGATTCTGCTTGACTTTATGCTTTTAGATGAGTTGTTGGGATTAACCTCCTAGTGTGACGGAGGCTAATTTGCTAGAATGCTTTCCCATTAGGATTTGCTTTGATAGTTGATTTAGTTGTGAAGTAATCCATCTCCAAAAGCTAACCTTAAGGTGATATCTCTCTTTCTCACTCTCCTTTGTTTTATGTCATTGCTCTCATGTCATGCATATTGCATATCTTATTACATTGAGGACAATGTAAAGTTTTGGTTGGGGGGTGAGAGATTCCTTAGATGATGAATTTACTAGCTTTTGTGACATTTCGAGCACTTATGTAGAAAATTTTCGATTTTTCTAAAATTCAAAACTCTTTTGGAAAACGTTGTTTCTATGCATTCAAGATGATACGAGTATAAGAAGAGGAGATACGAAGTGAATGATGTTGCAAGCTTTAAACTTCTCTTAATATAATGGTTTTATATGTGAATTCCCCTATTTATGTGAGTGATAGAAAATTTGAACACTTTTACACCTAGTTCACATTACACGATTTTCATGATTTGAAAGGATTATGTGATTTGTGGATTAACTAGACCGTGATTGAAGGTATTGAGAAACCAAGCTGGGGTACTTTGTCCATCCTTGTCCATGGAAAAATAACGAAAGATATGGATTTCTAAAAATCCTATCTAATATAAAAGAAAAAGGAAAGGAAGGATGAAATTGGGAATGATGGAAAATGGTGGAAAATTTCGATTAGGGCTACCTACTACCAACCGGGGGATGGTCTACCTGTAACCAAAGCCGGAAATGGGACGTAGTGTGAGAGTCGTCGGAAGGACGGTAAGGCAAATTCCTGTCATAGGCTTGTTGTTGCTCTATACACCTTGAGATCTATAGTTTAGTTGATCTATGAAGAAGATAATCCCGGAAACTCATGAGATGAACCTTCACTATGCACACTAGGTTGAATTTGTTCAAGCTCTTCTATTTATCAATCAATCAGCGAGGATTTCATATAAACACTTATTATGTTCTGAGAGTTTTAGGTTTCAAACTTTATCACCTAATTTCTCTGATTTTTATGCTTGTGTGTCTTGGAATGTATAGAAGAGTAGTTTCTAGAGGAGAGTTGAGTTTTGGAGAATGAAACTTGTTTCATGCATGTTTTGCTCGGGACTAGCAAAATGCTGGTTGGGGGGTGTGTTGAGCTCTAAATTGTACATATTCTAACCCCAATTCATCACTCATTATGCATGGTTTCATGATTTAAAGACTAATTTAGTGCATGGATTTGTGATTGTAGGAATAAGAAAGACTTCACCCAAACAATCACCAAACGGGACTATTTCGAAGCTTGGGATGAAGATACAAAGCGTAAAGAGAGAAGAAAGCAAGGAAAGAAAAAGAAGAAAGAAAGAAAAAGAAGAAAGAAAGAAAGAAAACATCAAAGGATATAGGCTGGACCGGTCAAGACCGGTCGGCCAAAGCAGCCAGACCGGTCAAGACCGGTCAGCCACACATGATGCACAATAGAGGATGGACAGTCTGGGCCGACCGGTCATGACCGGTCGGCTACACCCGCTGGAAGAAGCTCAGCTTGGTCCGACCGGTCATGACCGGTCGGCCATGTTTGCTGGATCAATGGAAAAGTCACTCCGACCGGTCATGACCGGTCGGCTGTGCTCCCTGGACTGTTGCAAGTGAAGTCCGACCGGTCATGATCGGTCGGCCATGCGTAAGAAGCTATTTCTAAATCAGGATTCCGGATTTCTTTGCGCAATTGCGTAGTTTTACGCGAAATCTGGAGTTCTCTTGCGAAAAGGACTCCTCTAAGCTATAAAAGGATGTATTCCCTTCATACCAGAGAGGCTAGGACGTGGGGATTGCTTAGGAGACGGATTCTACTTCGGATTTCTAGTTTTCTTCCTGTTTTAGTTAGTTTTTATGTTTTTAGAGGCTTCTAGTTCAAGGATGTTAGAGATGAACTAAAACCTCTTAGCTAGGGCTAAGAGGTGAAGCTTTTAATTCGTTTTTGATGGATTGATACAACCTAGGTTTCCTTTTTATGATTTAATTGATGAATTTTAGTTAATGTGAGTTTGAATCAAGTACTATTTTGGTTTCTACTTTGATCTCTTGATGACTCCGGGCTCATGTGATTCTTAGTGATCCTAGCTTAGTATCTTAAGCTTTGAGCATTGTTTATGCTTGTGTAGTTCATTGATCTACCATCGACTCCGGGCATGGTAGACGCTTTGATTGCCTTGTATGCAATGGCCTGATTTTCATGTGGGAACTCGTTCAACTAAAGTTCTTATCTTTTGTTATATAATCTGAAATAGTTGTTTATTGATTGATTTTGATTTAATTAGAGTTCTAATCATGAGTTGTAATCAGGTCTAGTGACAGAATTTGGTGAAAACTATGGTTGTGAATCTCAACTAGATTGGAAAGAGGCTTGGCCTATACAATTGAGTACGCCCATGGCCTGAGTGTTATTGTGGGAATCAAATCAGTTAATAAGCACTTGTTTTAGATAATTTTTGATTGAACCGCTCTATATTTCAATCGGATAGAGAAAGGAATTCGATTCCGATTGAGTTATGAGAGACCTAGTTGTGTTGATGCATTGAAACCTATCAAAAGTGGATCCTTGGCGCTTTAGTGCCTTTTTAGATTGAAATTATCTTACCCATTCACTGTTTAAACCCAAATCGCTAATTTCCAATTTTAGCTCTTAATAGGATCTTAATTACTAGTTGTTTTAGACAAATTCTGAGGATACCCATTCATAAATCTCTGTGGGAACGATACTCGGTCTTTCCGAATTATTACTACTTCGCAACCCTACACTTGGGGAGTAAACACTTGCACTACCTCAAAAATAATGGGATCTTTTGAGACCTTGAAGTGTGCCAAATATGTCTCCAAAGTTTTAGGCATCTCGAATGGAAGGAGCTCCTCTTCCTCTATAGATTCTATCATATTCAGTTCATGGAGCTCGTCATCATCATCATCCTCTTGCCTTTTGCACATGTGGAACACGTTTACTTCTAATGTCATGTTCCCAAAAGACAATTTCATCACTCCATTCTCGAAATCAATGATTGTATTTTATGTAGCCAAGAATGGGTAGCCTAGAATAACCAGTATTTGAGTGCTCGTATCCATAACCGGTTGTGTATCCTACTCCACTCCTGGCTGATCCACTCACTCCTTGAGTGGCCGGATTTCACTATCACAATGATTTTAAATGAAGTTAACCATAAACCTTAACAGCCTACACAAGAACTAGACTTCAACACATGGATTCATCCTTCCTTAGGACTAATCCGTCAAACACTTGTCCTACCCAAGGACTTGTCCTACACAAGGACTCAACTGAGTTTGGGTCTTCAAACTCTAAAACCCAAATCTCAACTCTTGAGAAGGTTTCTTGGACTCAAGAAACTAAAATATACTTAGCTAATTGAGCCCCTTGATAGCGCCTTGGATGAAGAAGTTTCGACTTGCAAGAACGGCTCCTTCTTCAGCTCCCTCGATCAATAACCTTGTATTGAATGCTTGCTTGTAGCTTCCAAGGAGAGGGAATAGGGTTTGGTTGAAACTCTCTAAGGGTTATGGCTTAAATGGTAGAGAGGGGTTTCACCAAGATCTTCATTAATGGCATTTATGATAAGAGGGTATAGTAAATGGAGATTAAGTCAAGAGCCATTAGTGAGGGCTTGAGTTCATGTTTCAATCCAAGTTATGAATGCTCATTAATGTTGCTGAAATCAACATGGATTGAACAATGAACTCAAGAAATCAAGGCTTGAGGAAGAAGGGATGAGTAGCTGTTCGCTCGCCTTAAGTGCAAGGTTGCGATGTAGTGATAATTCTCGGTAAGACCGAGGTCGATCCACGGGGAATTAGGTAAACCAATTCTAAGTATTCCAACAACTTTGAATTAAGCAATTTGGAATTTCAATTATGAAAAGTAGATTAAACAGAAATTTGTAAAAATCTATTAATTAAAAGAGCTAAGGCTTTCAAGGATCCACTTGTGATGGCCCTCATGTGAGTTCATTCATCCAAGAATAACACAACTAGAATTAAAGTTCTATCTCTCTTCTAGTTGGAAGATGTAACATTCAAACACAAACAATCCCCACTCAAGTGGAAGAATAAGATTCTAGTTCTAATGAAGCATATAAAAGTCGAATATGTAGCTGTTGATGTCAGATTTTGTAACAGGATCCTTCGGACGTTCACCTTCTCTCCCACAGGGATTTTCTCCGCCAAACCTGAAAGAAGACAGACAGCAACTAAGGGTGGCTGGGGTCCAGTCGTTAGCCCTCCGATGCTTAAGTTAGGCCAAAGCAAGAAGAAGAGTAGCCAGGCAAAACGGGACAGAGATTGAATATTGTGTGTACCTTTCCCATAATGGAGTCGTCCCTTTATATAGATCTGAAGCAGTTCAATCCGTTACGCAAGATACCGAGATCCCGCTGATCTCGTGTACGATACTGAGATCTTGCTGATTTCGTGGGATAAGATCCTATCTTTAGAGACGAGGTCCAACCCAATGACTTATTTCAGCAATCACATTCCTTGATGGCAATCCCTTGAGATCTGGAACCACCAGAGAAGATAAGCCCAAAAAACCGACCTATACGGGCTGCCAGTAGGCGTAGTAATAGCGCTGATTGCTCATGTTGAGCTGGAAGCCGTAGTTGGAGTCATAGCTGCCGAAAAGGAAGGAGACGCCGAAAGGACGGAGACTGCCGCGCTGGATGTAACTCTGCTTGGAGCCGTCGAGAGATTAGGACAAGCTGCTCGACGGAAATCGGGTGCTGGGACTACGAAGATCATCCAAACCAAAAACAAAGACTCATGATTGCTCTGATTCGGGAGCTGCTCGTGTCAGGAATGCTCGCATCCGGGAGATGCAACCCCTTCTGGCGAGCACGAGCCGAGATACTCGCATCCGGGAGATGCGACCCCTCCTGACGAGCACGAGCCGAGCTGCTCGCATCCGGGAGATGCGGCCCCTTCTGGCGAGCACGAGCCGAGCTGCTCGCTTCCGAGAGGTGCGACCCCTTCTAGCGAGCACGAGCCGAGCTGCTCGCATCCAGGATGTGCGACCCCCTACCGCGAGCTCGACCTGGACTCCTTGCATTCATATTGCCGCGATCCTTCACTTCTCGCCAGACTATATTTGCCTACAACAGATGCCCCCCAAACCCTTGGTATTGAAGAACTATGCCAAGGGTTTGTTAGTGCTGACAGCTGGGTGCTGGGAGACAATCGCACATGATTCACTTAACGTGCTTTCGCATTTATGATGGCTAGCTTTCGCGCAGCTTTTCCTGCCGCCAGAAATGAAGCGTCGGGCGTCACGTGTTTCCGTATTTAATGCTAGCGTCCGTTCGTCTGGTGCGCCGTATGAGAAACTGCCGCGTGTCCAGCAAATCAGACGGAATGATTGCGTATAAATACCGAACTTAGAAGAAATTCCTTCATTTTCGAATTTTCTGCTGCGGTGCTCTCTGCTTTCTTCTTCTTCCTTTGCTTCTGGTGCGAAAAACCTCTTCACAGAGGTAGTCTTTCTCCAACTTTCTCCCTTCATCTCTGCTCCCTTCATCTTTCTTTCTTGCTTTTCTACTCGTGATGGCGGGGTCCTCAGATGAAGAGATTGTTCCCTTGGGAGATCACACCCCTGATTCTTTCGAATCCAACAATGCCAGAGTACCGGCTGGTAGATATTCTGCCTCCGGATATTCTTCCATCTTGACGGAGGAGAGGCTCTCTAACCTTAGAGAGGCATACAGAGTCCCAGACTCTGTTTTATTTAGATTACCTGGGAGAGGGGAGACAGCCGATGCCCCACCACCAGGGTGTGTGGCTTTTGACGAATATTTTTTCAAAGTAGGTATACGTCTTCCCCTCCACCCTTTTATACGGAACTTCCTCCGTCTCTACAAGATTGCCCCGGGCCAATTAATAGTAAATGGCTGGCGGGTACTCCTGAGTGCTTTCGTCCTCTGGAAGCAAGCGGGTAACGAGGAGTTAACCGCTGAGGAATTTTTAAGGTTATTCCAGATGAAGAAGGCGCCAGCTAGCGAGGGTTGGTATTACCTATGCTTCTGGCATCGGAATAACTTTATTTTGGGGAACCCTTCCTCTAACTGCCCGGGATGGAGAAAGAAGTGGTTCTATGTCTCCGGCAACTGGGAGTCCGAAATGGGCTCCGACCCCAAAGGCCATAACGTTAATTGCCATTTTGGCAAAGGTGGGTCAAGTGCTTGTTTATTTGTCCGATAGAGAGAATAGCTTTGCTATATTGACGACTTAATGAACTTTCTTTTCTGCTAGTAGGAATCCCAATTGGTGTGAAACTGAACCTGCGGGGAGGACTCAACGAGAAATTGGTTAGAGTCTACAAGCTTCCTGCGGCTACACGACACGTCAACGTCGCATTAGAGTCCCATCACCTCTGTGCAGCGGGTCTCATCTCCAGAGAAGAAATGACGAACGCTGGCGAAAAAAGAGGTGCACTAGGGGTGCTTCCCCGTCTGAAGGGCGCGGCCTCGAAGAGGCAAAAGAAAAATGGGGGGCCCTCAAGTGCACCTGCTCCCGCTGATGGGACTGCTCGCGGTCTTCAATCGCGAGGGATCGGTTCGGGTGGGGTCGCTACGACTTCTCGTACGACCACGACCCCTCCGGTTATCGCGACCCCTCTATCCGCCGTGCCCCCTCCGGCTACTGCGACTCCACCGTCAGGTGCTCGCGGCCAGCCGGTGATCGAAGTCGCCGACAATTCGCCGAAAGGCGATCGGAGGGAGAGAGGCCTCCCTCCTAAGGATATGAGATGCGAGCCTACTGGTGCTCGCGAGTCTGCGACACCTTCCATGGGTGCCGTGGGTGCTCGCGAGACGGGCTCTGGCGAGATGGTAGTGGCCCAACCTTCCGGGTCGGGGGTTTTTGTTATCCCCTCGCACTTGCATCCTGTGTGCAAGTTTATGTTTGATAACATTCCTCCCAACTCCTTCGGGAGTTTGCCTGAGCCAAGCCCAGAGGCCCTCTCCACTGATATTGGAGTGAGATTGGTTCAGGTAAACAACCTTTTTCCTTTTTACCAATCTCTTCAGGATTTTATAAGATGACTAGCAATCTGATCCTTCTTTCTTTATTTATATCAGAGCTTGGATCTCACGCTCCGCGTTAGGCAGGATGTCGACGCAGCTCGCCGCAGCGTGGAGGATGCGGAGAAGAAGAAAAAGGCCATGGAAGCAGAGGTCCAAGGGCGGGACTGCTTGGTGAAAGCTCTGGAAGTGCAAATCACCAAGCTGGATGAAGAGAAGAAAATTCTCTTCGTCAAAATCCAATCCCTGACTGAGCGCTTTCAGTCAGTGGATCTCCAACTCACCAAGCTTCAGGAGCTCCACACCAAGAGCGAGAAGGAGAAAGAAATCTTCCGCCAGGACAAGATCCAACTTGAAGGGTGGCTCAAGGACGCGCGGACCAAGCTCGAGGAGACCCAGAAGAAACTCGAGGAGGCCCAGCAGCAACTTCACCAGTTGAAGGATGACTCCATCCACTGGGAAGAAGAGCGAGTGGCCCTCGTTCAAATGGTATCTGATGAGGGTCCTCGCATAGTTCAGGAGTTCCGGACTTCTCAACTTTACGATGAGGAGCGATATGACGCGTATATCGCTGGTCGCGATTTCGCGGTCAGAGTTATGCAGATGATCGCTCCAACTTTTAACGTTGAGGAGTTCGACAGAGTGGCATTCGAGGTTGCAGCTAAAGAACGGGCTGCCGCTGAGAACGAAGTCTTCGAGGCAACAGATGCCGCTCCTGCTCCTGAGGCTGGTCCTGAAGCTGAGAGCCGCGAGCCTGCGCAAGATGAGGATGACCAACCCTGACCTCGGCAGCTTCCTATATCATGTATTTTTTTTTTGAGAAGAGATTTGTAATTGTCATGACCTTTGGGTCATTATTTTAATGAACATTTACTTCTTCAATGTTGTGTATTCTCCTCTTTCCTTTCTGCTTTGTGTTGATCCCATCTGACTCATCCGAGGATAATATCCTTATTCGAGCACGAGCTGCGCTGCTCGCAGTAAGGGTACGGACTGCGACCCTTGAATTCGTGCACGAGTTGCTCTGCTCGCATTCTGGAAGTGCGATCTCTTTCACCAGTGTGAGCATCTAATTCATGAAAAGATGAATTAGACTCAATCCGGGGGTCGTGTGACCATGTCCGCGTTGAGATAGACTGATCTATCGATTGAGATTCTGATTCCACCAAGGGCAGAAGATTGGTCAAGAGAGCACGTATGCTCTCTTCGGGGCTGTTTTTAATCCATAAAATGGAGAAGCAACCAATTAATGACAACTTCAATCCCACCAAGGGTAGGCAATTGGCCAAGAGGATGTGTATATTCTCTTTGGAGCTATTCGAGTCCAAATAAATGGAATAGCGACCAAAAGATATCTTCAACTTTATTCATAAAATGTTGTTATGAACTACATCAAATCTAGGGGAAGTATTGTAGCAAATGCTCAATGTGCCAAGGGCGGCGCACGGGTCTGCCCTGCATGTCTTCAAGATAATAGGTACCGGGTCGCACAATCCTAATAACCCGATAAGGGCCTTCCCAATTTGGATCCAGCGAACGAGAAGGGACTCCGAGCTTTTGTCTCAGGACCAAATCTCCAAGCTGGAAGGATCTAGGCAGCACCTTCGCGTTTCGATAACGAGCAATACGTTGTTGATATGCTGCCGCTCGTACTTGGGAGGCGTTTCTACGTTCTTCCAAGAGGTCGAGATGAAGGCGAAGGTCTTCCTGATTACTCGCGGGGTCATATTGCTCGATCCGATACGAGGGCACTTGAATTTCCACTGGTACTACTGCGTCGACACCAAATGCTAAGGAAAAAGGGGTCTCACCCGTTGACGTACGAGTTGTGGTCCTATACGCCCATAATACTTCTGGTAGAAGTTCTGGCCATTCGCCTTTGCATTCACCAAGCTTGGTTTTTAAATGGTGCTTAATGATTTTATTCACTGCCTCGACTTGCCCATTCGCCTGAGGATGATATGGAGAAGTGCGGAGATTACATATCTTCCATTTGTCACAGAATTCATTAAAGGCCGCGTTGTCGAACTGCGTTCCATTATCAGTAATTATGGTATGAGGGAGTCCGAAGCGGCATATGATATTTCTCCATATGAACTTGGTAGTTTGCTTCTCAGTAATCTTGGCTAATGGCTCTGCCTCGGCCCATTTGGTGAAGTAATCAACTGCTACAATCGCGAACTTATTTTGTCCCTTTCCCATGGGCAAGGGTCCAATGATATCGACCCCCCACTGAGCGAAAGGCCAAGGGCTATCAACTGGAGTCATCCGTTCGGAAGGTACGTGGGGTATAGGTGAGTATTGCTGGCACTTGTCACATTTTTTAGAGAATTCAATTGCTTCTGCTTTCATAGTAGGCCAATAATATCCTTGCCGCATCGCCTTATATGCTAGGGATCGCCCCCTGGGGTGATTACCACAAGCCCCCTGGTGTACTTCGTCTAGAACATGAAGTGCTTCTTCTGGATGAAGACACCTTAAATAAGGCAAGGAGAAACTTTTTCGCAACAATAATCCGTCTTGCAAGGTGTACCTGGAAGCTCGAAGCTAAATTTGTCTTGCAGCTTTCTTGTCGTCTGGTAGATATCCGTCTCTGAGATAAAGGATGATGGGATCCATCCAACACGGAGACGATTGTACCGATATTACCTGCTCAAGAGCCGATTGGTCGATACTTAGGTTCTGACGATGCTCGATGGGGATCGAGTGTGCTAGCTCAGATTCTGGTGAGGAAGCGAGCTTAGCCAATGAGTCGGTAAGTTGGTTCTGCTCGCGAGGAATATAAATTATTTCATAGGTCTTCAGTTTCGCGAGCAGGATGAGTACTCGAGACTTGTATAAGGCCATCGTTTCTTCTTTGGCTTCAAATTCACCAAGAACTTGTTTGACAATGAGCTAGGAGTCGCTATGAATTAACAGATTTTGAATTGCAAGGACAATGGCTAGTTCGAGGCCAACGATCAGGGCCTCATATTCTGCTTCATTATTTGATACGTGAGAATCGAAACGTAGAGCATATTGGAAATGCGACCCGTAGGGAGCCACTAAGATCAGGCCCGCTCCACTGCTAGTGGCCCGCGACGACCCGTCCATGAATAGTGACCAAGGAGGCTGGTCGCTGGTCATGGTGTTACTATCAGAAGAGTATGTAAATTCGGCGATAAAGTCAGCCACGGCTTGGCCTTTGATGGCGGTCCTAGGACAGAATGAGATGTCGTGTTCGCTGATCTCGATCGCCCACTTAGTCAAGCGTCCGGAAGCCTCAGGTCTCTGAAGGACTTGCCGTAGTGGATGATTTGTTGGTACTAGAATAGCGTGGGCTTGAAAGTATGGTCGCAATTTTCTAGCTGCCATGACTAAGGCCAGGGCTAGCTTTTCCATATCAGAATACCGAGTTTCTGCATCAACCATTGCTCGACTAACATAGTAAACGGGCCTTTGCACCCCAGAATCTTCTCTTATTAATGTGGCGCTAACGGCCGTAGCGGACACAGATAAATAAAGAATGAGTTGCTCGTGTGCTATAGGTTTAGATAAAATGGGAGGTGTGCTCATGTATAGCTTCAATTGTTGAAAAGCCTCTTCACACTGAGGTGTCCATTTCCAATCAGACTTGGCAGTTGCACGAAGGAGTTTGAAGAAAGGTAAACACTTGTCGGATGCTCGCGAGATGAACCTATTCAATGATGCGATGCGACCAGCCAGACGCTGGACGTCCTTCAGAGTGGTGGGGGATTTCATCTCTATCAATGCTTTTATCTTCTCAGGATTTGCCTCAATTCCATGCTGGCCGACCATGAACCCAAGAAACTTTCCTGCAGACACTCCAAACGCATATTTTTCTGGGTTTAGTTTCATTTGATACTTCCTCATAAGGTCGAAGGCTTCTCGAAGATCAGAAATATGATCATCTTCTATGGTGCTTTTCACAAGCATATCGTCAACATAAACTTCCATATTCCTACCGATCTGAGCAATGAATATTTTATTGACGAGACTTTAATAAGTGGCTCCTGCATTTTTAAGACCGAACGGCATTACCTGGTAACAATATAGTCCTCGATCCGTGATGAAGGCAGTATGCTGGCTATCGGGTGGATGCATCATAATCTGGTTATAACCAGAGTAAGCATCCATAAAACTGAGCAGAGCTTGTCCAACTGTTGAATCGACCAGCTGGTCTATCCGTGGTGTTGGAAAACTATCTTTGGGGCATCCTTTGTTCAGATCTGAATAATCGATGCACATTCTCCACTTGCCATTAGCTTTTCGGACGAGAACTACGTTCGCGACCCACTCTGGGTAATCAACTTCTTTTATGAAATTGACCGTAAGTAGCTTCTCGACCTCAGCTTTGATCGCCATTTGCCTTTCTGCAGTGAAGGCACGTCGACGCTGGTGTACGGGTTTATGCTTTGGGTCGATATTGAGACGATGTGCGATGACATTGGGGTCGATGCCTGGCATATCTTTATGAGACCAAGCGAACACGTCCTGATATTCGGTAAGAAAAAGGACCAGATCTTCACGATGGACGCTGGTTAAAGAGGATCCAATGTATACGACCTTGGACAAGTCGTCTTTGGCTAAGTGAATCGCCACTGTATCTTCCCCTGGAGTTCTCGATTTAAGAGCACTTTCTCTCGGATCCAACGAGGTGTTGGAGGGTAAGTTGGGTGAACCTGGTGCTATCTCCATGACGGGTATTGCTTGAGCCTTCTTTCGATCTTGGAGAGCAATCTGATAGCAAGATCGTGCCTCCTGTTGACTTCCTCGCACGACCCCGATGCCATTCGGAGTAGGAAATTTGACACACAGATACGAAGGGTGCAAGGCGGCCCCGACCTTAGTAAGAGACGGCCGCCCCAAAATGGCGTTATACGCTGATTTTCGGTCCACTACGAGGAAGTTTATGAAGACGGTGGTCTTCGCTGGACTTTCTCCGAAAGTAACTAGGAGATCAATGCTTCCTTCAGGCATCACTACCTCACCTCCGAAGCCGACGAGGGGGGTCGATACTGGCTTAAGAAGGCTTCTGGCAAGTGCCATTTTGTTGAAGGCCTCCAAGTATAGAATATCAGCTGAGCTACCTGTATCCACCATAATTCGATGAGTCAAATAATTCGATACCTTCAATGTGACTACGATGGAGTCTTCGTGAGGGAAATGAATTCCTTTTGCATCTTCGAGAGTGAAGGAAATTGGAGGATGGCTGGTTTTTGACGAGCTAGACGTCTGTTCCAGCCAATAGATTTGCTGAGGTTCTCTGGATGCCTTTCGGGCGTATGCTTTCCTCGAAGCTTGAGAGTCACCCCCGCAAGCTGGTCCTCCGACAATGGTGCGGATTTCTCCCGTGGGCTCAGTGTCCTCTTGGTCAGTTTGATGATGAGGCGGTTCTTTTTGGCGAGATGAGGTCTTCGTCCTTTCTGGTGATTGATTTTTACGAGCAACATAATCCTGGAGATGGCCTTTTCGAATAAGGGCTTCGATATGGTCTCGTAGAGAGATGCAGTCCTAGGTTCTATGCCCATGATCTTTGTGGAAGTAACAGAACTTGCTCTTATCTCTCTTCTCGGGATCGGATTTGATCTTTGCAGGCCATTTTACATATGGCTTGTGTTTAATCTCCATTAGAACCTTTTCATGAGACCGATTAAGAGGAGTGTAGTTATGGTATTTACCGGAGTAAGGCTTCTTGGGAGAATGATCGCGTTGATCACGACGATATTTTTTATCTGCAGAAGAGGTTCCCTCTGGCTTGCGTTTCTTACCCTGTGCCCCTGACGTGTCAATGCGACTTCTTCTGCATTGATGTACTTCTGAGCTTTGGCTTGGAACTTTGCCATAGTTTTCGGTGGGCTTTTATCCAAGGCAAACCTAAATTTCTCGCTCGTTATTCCTGCTACGAGGGCTGCGAGCCCTTTTTCCTCAGTGTAACCTTCAGTTTGAACGGCTTCAGTGGTGAATCGTACTGTGAACTCTTTTATTGTTTCCCCATGCTGCTGTTTTAGATTCATTAGGTGGGAAGCTGGCTTCTTGACGCGGATGCTTCCCATGAATTGAGAAAGGAATATCTCTGATAACTGAGAAAAGGAGCTGATGGAACGAGGCTTTAATCCTCGGAACCATGTACGGGCTGCCTCCTTCAATGTTAGGGAAAAAGCCCTACACATGATTTCCTGAACCATGTCCCTCCAACTCCATGAGGGACCTGTATGTTTTCAGGTGTTCAAGAGGGTCACCAATACCTGTGTACGGGGTGATAACAGGCGTTCGATACTTTCTGGGTAACGGGGCTTCCATAACCTCGCTGGTGAAGGGGGACTCGGATTGATGTACCGCCGCCATGACTGCAGATGGCCGATTTGCCTGGTATCGCTGTTCCATGACATCAAAACGATCATGGATTCTTTTGAGATCTCCTTCCCATGGTAGGGTATAGCTTGATGTTTCGGTGGTGGAGCCCTGCGGTTGAGGTTGTCGAGATGAACTAGAATGTATAGAATGTGGAGACGGCACAGGGGGATGGCTGCCAAGTGGTGGGACCTGTGGTTCGTCCATAGAATGTCTGGAGGCCACTGGTATGGGTTGCGGTGGTAAACCTTCGGAGGGTTGTCCTTGCTGTTCAGGGAAATGCTGGTCAAGCCGATTCGACAGGGCTTGAACTCCGGCATTTAGAGTTAGAAGAGTGTTTTCGAGGAAACGCAAGACATCGTCTTGATTTCCAGAGGCCTCCAATAATGGATTTGTTGATGGCATATTCGGGGCTCCTTGAGGGATATTCGTCGACGTGGGTGGAAGAGCAGGTACGGATTCCGTCTCATCGGGCGGAGGTGGTGCCTGCCTTGAAGTCGAAGGATGAACGGCCTTTTTAGGAGGCATCGCCGAAGGATTTTTTGTCGGAGGAATGATTGATTTCGATGATCAAGTCGTTCCCACAGACGACGCCAAACTGTTGATGTCAGATTTTGTAACAGGATCCTTCGGACGGTCACCTTCTCTCCCACAGGGATTTTCTCCGCCAAACCTGAAAGAAGACAGACAGCAACTAAGGGTGGCTGGGGTCCAGCCGTTAGCCCTCCGATGCTTAAGTTAGGCCAAAGCAAGAAGAAGAGTAGCCAGGAAAAACGGGACAGAGATTGAATATTGTGTGTACCTTTCCCATAATGGAGTCGTCCCTTTATATAGATCTGAAGCAGTTCAATCCGTTACGCAAGATACCGAGATCCCGCTGATCTCGTGTACGATACTGAGATCTTGCTGATTTCGTGGGATAAGATCCTATCTTTAGAGACGAGGTCTAACCCAATGACTTATTTCAGCAATCACGTTCCTTGATGGCAATCCCTTGAGATCCGGAACCACCAGAGAAGATAAGCCCAAAAAAATCGACCTATACGGGCTGCCAGTAGGCGTAGTAATAGCGCTGATTGCTCATGTTGAGCTGGAAGCCGTAGTTGGAGTCATAGCTGCCGAAAAGGAAGGAGACGCAGAAAGGACGGAGACCGCCGCGCTGGATGTAACTCTGCTTGGAGCCGTCGAGAGATTAGGACAAGCTGCTCGACGGAAATCGGGTGCTGGGACTACGAAGATCGTCCAAACCAAAAACAAAGACTCATGATTGCTCTGATTCGGGAGCTGCTCGTGTCAGGAATGCTCGCATCCGGGAGATGCGACCCCTTCTGGCGAGCACGAGCCGAGATACTCGCATCCGGGAGATGCGACCCCTCCTGACGAGCACGAGCCGAGCTGCTCGCATCCGGGAGATGCGGCCCCTTCTGGCGAGCACGAGCCGAGCTGCTCGCTTCCGAGAGGTGCGACCCCTTCTAGCGAGCACGAGCCGAGCTGCTCGCATCCAGGATGTGCGACCCCCTACCGCGAGCTCGACCTGGACTCCTCGCATTCATATTGCCGCGATCCTTCACTTCTCGCCAGACTATATTTGCCTACAACAGTAGCCTTCGAAGTAACGACCATGCCAATGGACTATGGCATGCTCTAGGGTTACTACAATTCGAATCTAACCAATCCAAACATGATAATCTCAGAGAATTGCAAGCAACTCATGTCCAAAGCATATGAACTCTCATAAAAACATAAAAAAATATCAACTTTTATTCAAACTAGAACATAAAAATCCAACTTAAAGCAAAGTACTTGAATTGGAACGAATTCAACATGATAACTACTCACAAGCTTCACCTCTTAGCCTTAGCTAAGAGGTCTTAGCCAAGCATTATCATGCTTCAATTAGAATTCAAAGAAAAACTAAACAAACACATGAAAACTAGAAAAAAAACCTTAGTTGGAGGAATTGCGGTCGCTCCACGATGCTCTCCCTTACTCCGCACGAACTTAGAACTCTTCTAGGATACCTTAACAAGGATGCCAAGGTATCCTTTTATAGGAAGAATCATGAATCACCTCGGATTGAGTAAAAACTTACTGCACTTATGTCGGTCATTAGACATTGGTCGGGCGCCCGGTCAGGTATTGGTCGGGTGCCCGATCATACTTTAATTCAGTCCAGCGCTTTTTTGATAAAATCCACTTAAATATCAGGCGCCCGACCAGATGTTGGTCAGGCGCCCGGTCAGGTCCAGATTTGTCCAGCGAGTTCAACAAAAAACTACCCAATTTCGGGCGCCTGGTCATATGATGGTCGGGCGCCCGGTGGCCTTCTGATATGAATGCTGAATTCCTCTTTTCTTCTGGCCGATCCAGGTCTTTCTGACGTGATTCTCCAGGGCTTCTTTTTAATGTCTTCAATGTAGTTCCAAAGGATCCTTTTAACAACAAATTCATGACTTCTCTCTTTCATTCTTACATACATAAAACAAGCATTAGATGGGTCTTTTAAGCATACAAACGATGTATGTAATGTGATGTAATGGGCTAGAAAATGTATAAAATAGAAGCTCAACACACCCCCAACTAGCTTTTTGCTAGTCCTGAGTAAAACATGCATGAAACAAGTTCAAATTTCCAAAACCAACTCTCCTTCAGAAACCATTTTTCTATTCATTCCAAGACATACACGTGCAATAATCAGAGAAACTGGACGATAGAAGCTGAAACCTCAAAAATCTCAAAACATAATAAGTGTTCATGCAGAATTCCTGCTGATTAATTGATAAATAGAAGAACTTGAACAAATTCAACCTAGTGTGCATAGTGAAAGTTCATCTTATGAATTGCCGGGATTATCTTCTTTATAGATTGACTAAACTATGGATTTAAAGGTGTACAGATCAACAACAAGCCTATGACAGGAATTTGTAGTACCGTCCTTTCGGTGGCTTTCACACTATGTCCTATTTCTGGCTTTGGTTACGGGTAGACCATCCCCTGGTTGGTAATAGGTAGCCATTTTTTGAAAATTTCCACCATATTTTCAATCATACCCACTTTTTCTTTCCTTCTTTCCTTTTCATACACAGTAGATAGGATTTTTAGAAATCGATATCTTTCATTATTTTCCCATGAATAAGGATGGACAAAGTACCCCGGCTTGGTTCTTCAACACCTCAAATCTAAATCTAGTTAATCTACAAATCTACATAATCCTTTCAACCTATGAAAATCGTGTAATGTGAACTAAGTGTAAAAGTGTTCAAATTTTCTATCAATCACATAAATAGGGGAATTCACATATAAAACCATTATATTAAGAGTAGTTCAAGACTTGCATTATTCATCACTTCATATCTCCTTTTCTTATACTTGTATCTTTCGAATGCATAGAAATAAGGTTTTCCAAACGAGTTTTGAATTTTTAAAAAAATTTAAAAAATTTGCACATATGATGCTCGAAATATCCACAAACTGATGATGCACAAAATGTCCACAAACTGCTAGATGAAGAATTGCATCTCACCCCCCAACCAAATCATGCATTGTCCTCAATGTAAAAAGATATGCAATGAGCATGAAAATGAGAGTAATGGTAAAATAAAAGGGAGTGAGAACGATAGTACCTGAGAGAGTCGATCATGTATGTCTACCTTCGGTATCAAAATCTATGAAAGCACTTAAAAATAGAAAAACAAACTAAACCTAATCTACTCTATACTTCCATCAGACTAGGAGATCAATCATCCTGATACACAGGATCATTCAGAGTGATGGACATGTCTTCTGAATCAAATTTCTCAACAAATGGTTTAAGGCATTGTCCATTCACTTTAAAACAGTTACCGTTTGCGGCATTCTCTATCTCGACAGCCCCATGAGGAAAAACTTCTTTAACAATATATGGGCCGGTCCATCGAGATCTCAATTTTTTTGAAAAAAGATGAAGTCGGGAATTATACAGGAGCACTTTCTGACCTTCATGGAAGGATTTCTTGAAGATGTGTTTGTCATGAAAGGCCTTCATTCTACTCTTGTAAATCCTCGAGCTCTTATAAGCATCATTCCGGATCTCATCAAGCTCATTTAATTGGAGTGTGCGAAGTGAGCTAGCCTTATTAACGTCAAAGTTCAATGCCCGAATTGCCCAATAGGCTTTGTGTTCAATCTCCACAGGCAAGTGAGAAGCTTTCCCATAAACAAGTCTATAGGGTGACATTCCAATGTGGGTCTTGTATGCGGTATGGTGAGCCCAAAAAGCATTATCTAATCTTAGTGACCAATCTTTGCGATCTGGCCTCACCGTCTTTTCCAAAATCTGTTTGATTTTCCTATTAGAAATTTAGCTTGCCCACTTGTTTGTGGGTGGTAAGGGGTACTCATTTTATGCCTAATGCCATATTTCCTCATTAAGGCTTCAAAGGGCCTATTGCAAAAGTGAGAACCACCATCACTTATGATGGCTCGAGGCATTCTAAATCTGGAAAGTATGTTTGCTTTTAAAAACTTTAGAACCGTACGATGATCGTTGGTTCTACATGGAATAGCCTCTATCCACTTGGACACATAGTCTACGGCAAGCAATATGTAGACATGTCCAAAAGATGAGGGGAATGGTCCCATGAAATCGATGCCCCAACAATCAAAGACTTCAAGATGTTAAATTGGGGTCAGAGGCATCATATTTCAACGGGATAATCCTCCTAGCTTTTGATAGCGCTCGCATGCTTTGCAAAACTCGTGGGCATCCTTAAATAAAGTAGGCCAATAAAAACCACATTGTAGAATTTTTGCAGTGGTTTTCTTGGAAGAAAAATGAGCACCACACGCTTGATTATAACAAAAAGGAGATGACAGAATTATGTTCATCATCAGGGACACTTCTCCTAATTATTTGATCTGGGTAATATTTAAAAAGTAAAGGTTCATCCCAAAAAAATTTGCGTACTTCCCTTAGAAATTTCCATTTGTCCTACGCAGTCCAATGAATCAGCATCGACCTGTGGAAAGATAATTGGCTATGTCAGCGTACCATGGTGGATGCATAGTAACAAAGAGTTTTTCATCAGGGAATGAGTCCTCAATAGGTGACTCGTCAATAGAATTGGGTAGGACTAGGCGAGATAGATGATCCGCCACCACATTCTTTACTCCCTTCTTGTTCTTGATCTCCAAATCGAATTCTTGAAGGAGTAGGATCCATCTAAGCAAACGGGGCTTAGCATCCTTCTTAGAGAGGTGTTTCATGACGTATGATCTGTGTAAACAATGACTTTTGATCCTAATAAGTAAGGCCTGAATTCGTCTTAGGCAAAAATGACGGCTAAGAGCTCCTTCCCCGTAGTCGAGTAATTGACTTGGGCAGGATTCAAGGTCTTACTTGCATAGTAGATAACGTGGGACTTCTTATCCTTCTTTTAGCCTAACACCGTCCCAATAGCATAATCGCTTGCATCGTACATCAACTCAAAAGGTACGAACCAATCCGGTGGTTGCATGATAGGAGCGGTTGTCAACATGTCTTTTAGCTTTGAAAAAGCTAATTGACATTTGGCACTCCACTCAAATTGGTTCTCCTTTTGGAGAAGGTTACCTAAGCGGCTTAAGATATGACTGAAATCCTTTATGAACCTTCTATAAAAGCCGGCATGTCCAAGGAAGGACCGCACATCGCGTATGCTTTTGGGTGGTGGTAGATTGGAAATTATATCGATTTTGGCCCGATTTACCTCTATTCCATTAGACGAAATGATATGTCCAAGGACTATTCCTCTCTGTACCATGAAATGGTACTTTTCCCAGTTTAAAATGAGGTTCTTCTCCTTGCACCTTGTCAAGAACAACTTCAAGTGATTTAGGCACTCCTCGAAAGTACAACCGAAAATAGAGAAATCGTCTGTGAATACCTCAAGGAACTCACCCACCATGTTTGAGAAAATACTCAACATGTATTTTTGGAATGTGGCGGGTGCATTACATAGTCCGAATGGCATCCTTCGATATGCGAAGGTGCCAAACGGGCATGTAAAGGTAGTCTTCTCTTGGTCTTCCAGGGTTATCTCAATTTGGTTGTAGCCGGAATAGCCATCCAGGAAGCAGTAGTAGGAATGACCTGCTAACCTCTCCAAAATTTGAGCCATGAATGGGAGAGGGAAGTGGTCCTTCTTAGTGACTGTGTTTAGCTTCCGATAATCTATATACATTCGCAAATTGGTGGTCACTCTAGTCACTATAAGCTCCTTGTTGGCATTTTCTATGATGGTAATACCAGACTTCTTAGGGACAACTTGGGTAGGACTCATCCATTGGCTATCCAAGATGGGGTAGATGATACCCACATCTAGTAGCTTTAACACCTCGGATTTGACAACCTCCATCATGTTTGGATTTAACCTTCTTTGAGGTTGTCTAGTCATTTTTGCATTCTCTTTGAGGTGTATATGGTGAGTACAGATTAAAGAGTCTATCCCCTTGAGGTCCACTATTGTCCAACCTATGGCTCCCCTATGTTCTTTGAGTAACTCAATCAACTTGAGCTCTTGGTCTTTTCCTAGGTGAGAGGCAATGACAACCGAAAATGTTCTTCTTGACCCAAATATACATATTTCAGCTCGGATGACAACAGTTTAAGGTCAAGCTTCGGTGGTTTGATGTTAAACGGTAGAGGCCTTGAGGTGTATACGGTGAGTACAGATTAAAGAGTCTATCCCCTTGAGGTCCACTATTGTCCAACCTATGGCTCCCCTATGTTCTTTGAGTAACTCAATCAACTTAAGCTCTTGGTCTTTTCCTAGGTGAGAGGCAATGACAACAAAAAATGTTCTTCTTAACCTAAATATACATATTTCAGCTCGGATGACAACAGTTTAAGGTCAAGCTTCGGTGGTTTGATGTTAAACGGTAGAGGCCTAGATGTGGTTGGTGGCAATCTTTCAAAATGGGGCCTCCACCGGCTAATACCAACTACCAGTTTCTCAATATTCAACGCTTGCACAATTTCACTAATGATGGGGTCTTTAGAATCCTCAAAATGTGCCAAGCATGTCTCCAAGCGTTCTAGTGGTTCAAGTTGGAGGAGCTCTTCTTCTTCAAAAGATTCGAGCATATTTACCTCGAAGAGCTCATCGTCATCAACATCCATATGCATTTTGCCCAAGTAGAACACATTCACCTCTAATTTCATGCTCCCAAAAGATAATTGCATCACCCCGTTCTGGCAATTTATGATTACGTTTGATGTGGCAAGGAATAGGCGGCCTAAAATCACCGGTATTTGAGTGCTAGCATCTATAACCGGTTTGCGTCCAAGACGATAAAATCCACCGGGTAGTAGAATTTGTCAACTTGGACTAGAACATCCTCCACTATCCCTCTCGGTACACGAATGGATCTATTAGCGAGTTGCAACATGGTTTTGGTGGGTTTTAATTCACCAAGACCCAATTACTTGTATATTGAGTACGGGATCAAGTTTACGCTTGCCTCCAAGTCTAGCAATGCATGCTCAATCCGGTAGTCACCAATGATGGGGGGGGGGGGGGGGGGGTCTTTTGAGTGAGAATGACACTCACTTGCTCATTCAAAAAGGCATTTTGCTGCACATTATATTTGCGTTTGGTTGTGCATAGGTCCTTTAGAAACTTGGCATAAGAGGGATTTGTTTAATGACATCAAGCAATGGAATGTTGATCTTGACTTGTCTGAAAATCTCTAAAATATCATGAGAGTTTGGGAGATATTTTGGAGCAACCAATCTTGAAGGGAATGGTGTTACGGGCTTGTAAACGCGTTCCGTTTCTTGTGGGGCTGAGTTAGATCCGTCCTCATCCTTAGAATTTACCGGATCATTAGGCTTGTCGGCCTTCACCGGAATAGATTTGTCAATTTGCTTACCACTTCTAAGAGTGGTGATGGATTTGACGTACTCCATATGTTCTTTGGGGAGATTAGGGATGCTTACTTCATGTACTTACTTTGGATTGGGCTGAGGTTGGACCGGAAAGGTCCCTTCCCTAGCATTCAAGCATCCCTTAATCTCATCAACCGAGACTTTAAGCTCTTGGAACATTTGCTTATTTGATTGATTGATTTGCGTTTGCCCTTGCATAAACGCCTTTAGAGTATCCTCTATTGAGAATTGAGGTGGGGCCATGTTTTACATGGGTGGCCCTCCTTGAGAGTTGGTAGGATTACTCGTGGGAGTATTTTTCCAACTGAAATTTGGGTGGCTCTTCCAAGTAGAGTTATACGTGTTACCTACCGGTCCATTTAAAAGGCCGTTGATATCCATATGTGGCATTTGCATGTTCTTATAACACCTCTTGAAATGCAGGAATTGTAGGACAATCTTGCGTAGCATGTATATTAGTGGCACAAATTCCACATATGTTCTCAATAGCTTCATTGGACTTTGAAACTCCACTCTTACTAAGTTCCATGGCCTCGATTTTCCTTGTGAGGTTGGCTAGCCTTGCATTTACATCATCTTCCTCTTTAAGGATGTAGATACCTCCTTTGTCCTTTTGTTGAGGAGGCTTGAGATTATTGAATTTGTTCGCAGTATCCATGATTGGGCATTCTCGACCAACATGTTCAAGTAACTCCAAGCCTCATCTGTATTTTTCTTATAAACTCGCCATTGCACATCATTTTTACGAATTGGCGCATGTTGGAACTTAATCCATTATTGAAGAAGTTTATAATTCACTAGCTTTCATAGCCATGATGTGGGCAAGCAAGTAGGAGGTCCTTAAACCTTGCCCAACATTAGAAGCATGACTCATTCTCTTTAACTAAAAAGTTACTTATGCCTCCTCGAAAGATGTTTGTTTTATGAGCTGGGAAGAACTTTTTCAAGAATTCTCGGGTCATCTCATTCCATGACCCTATCGAGTGTGGTCTAAGAGAGTGGAGCCAACTCTTGGCTCTTTCTTTCAATGAAAAGGGAAAAAGTTTAAGTTTAATGGCATCTTCTGAAACATTAGCATATTGCAAAGTAGACACCACTTCTTCAAATTCCTTTAAGAGTAAATATAGGCTTTCAGAGTCTAGCCCATGAAACTTTGGCAAAAGATGAATCACACCCGGCTTTATATCAATGTTTCCCCCAATTTGTGGTAAGACCACACACATGAGGGTGTAGTTATACGGGCTGGTTGTAGGTAGTCCCGTAAAGATCTCATTGGAGGAACAATATGTACGTCATTCTCTCATACTCCCTCTTGATTTGCGTTTGTAGTTAGAGTAGGGGGTGGAAGATTCCTTAAAGGTGTTTGATCCATACTCCCCAAATATCACAAAGCTCTTAGTATTTTCGAACTTGTCTATGGACTGATAATGGTCCGAATAGACCACTTTCGGACTGAAGACGATTGGTGTGGTCACGATCCAAACGGGAGATAAACCACACAACTAAGATCTAAACTAATCTTAAGTCCTAAAATAGAAAAAAATCTAAAAATCTGTAAAAAGCACTAAGTTAGAAGGATATTACCTGAATCGCATGAACTATAGAAGAATTCCTACAAAACAAAACAACTTGTTAGTTCTAGGAAATCAGAAAAAACCAATCTACTTCTACTTCTACAGCCACTAAAACAATCTAGAACCGTTTATCTAAATTCCCCAGCAACGGCGCCAAAAACTTGTTCGCTCGCTTCAAGTGCAAGGTTGCGATGTAGTGATAATTCTCGGTAAGACCATGGTCGATCCACAGGGAATTAGGTAAACCAATTCTAAGTATTCCAGCAACTTCGAATTAAGTAATTTGGAATTTCAATTATGAAAACTAGATTAAACAGAAATTTGTAAAAATCTATTAATTAAAGGAACTAAGGCTTTCAAGGATCCACTTGTGATAGCTCTTATGCGAATTCATTCATCCAAGCATAACACAACTAGAATTAAAGTTTTATCTCTCTTCTAGTTGGAAGATATAACATTCAAACACAAACAATCCCCACTCAAGTGGAAGAATAAGATTCTAGTTCTAATAAAGCACATAGAAGTCGAATATGTAGCCGTCGAAGTAACGACCATGCCAATGGACTATGGCATGCTCTAGGGTTACTACAATTCGAATTTAACCAATCCAAACATAATAATCTCAGAGAATTGTAAGGAACTCATGTCCGAAGCACATGAACTCTCATAAAAACATTCAAAAATATCAACTTTTATTCAACCTAGAACTTAAAAATTCAACTTAAGGCAAAGTACTTGAATTAGAAAGAATTCAACATAATAACTACTCACAAGCTTCACCTCTTAGCCTTAGCTAAGAGGTTTTAGCCGAGCATTATCATGCTTCAACTAGAATTCAAAGAAAAACTAAACAAAAACATGAAAAACTAGAAAAAAAAACCTTAGTTGGAGGAGTTGCGGTCGCTTCATGATGCTCCCTTGCTCCCCACGAACTTAGAACTCTTCTAGGATACCTTAACAAGGATGCCAAGGTCTTTTATAGGAAAAATCACGAACTGTCTCGGATTGCGTAAAAACTTACACACTTACGTCGGTCATTAGATGTTGGTCGGGCGCCTGGTCAAGTGTTGGTCGGGGGCCCGACCATACTTTAATTCAGTCTAGCGCGTTTTTGATAAAATCCACTTGAATATCAGGTCCAGATTTGTCCAGCGGGTTCAATAGAAATCCTCACAATTTCGGGCGCCCGGTCATGTGATGGTCGGGCGCCCGGTGGCCTTCTAATATGAATGCTGAATTTCTCTTTTCTTCTGGCTGATCCAGGTCTTTCTGATATGATTCTTCAGGGCTTCTTTTTAATGTCTTCAATATAGTTTCAAATGACCCTTTTAACAACAAATTCATGACTTCTCTCTTTCATTCCTACATACACAAAACAAGCATTAAATGGGTCTTTTTAGCGTACAAACCATGCATGTAATGTGATGTAATGGGCTAGAAAATGTATAAAATGGAAGCTCAACAGTAGCAAAGCACCTGATCAAGCTCTTATAGATTCTCAACTTGTCATGCCCCAAACCCAAGGACTGGGCACACTAAATTCTCGATCGTCGACCTTGGTGCCAACAACCTCCGTAGTACCCCATTCTCAGCTCCTAGCTCTCATATGCCAGGTTCCGATCCTGGGATCCCACCAGGAGGTTTTTTAGGGTAATTTTTGAAATTGCGTCGGGTAGCCTAACACGACACCCTACGCATACACGTGCGGAAGCTTGAGGAGCAACTAGAATTATGGCTGAACCTATAGGAGGGGGGTATAAGGACCTTTTAAAAAATCTTTTCAACTACTTTAACAAATCAGCAAATTAAAATACGTAAGCGATTAACACTTCGGCTTCCAAGCCTAAGTGGGTCCAATTAAAAGACTAGCAAGAGATAAGAGCAATAAGCAACCTAGTCTAAGTGACTCATGTGGACTATAGAGGATGGATCAAGAAATGCTCAAGTCAACATGAGGTAGTAAAAGTACATCTTGTGAGTGTGGATGCCTATCAAGTGCCTGGCATACATTCCTAACTAAGCATTCATAATTAACCAATTAAATGCAATGCATTAAAGAGAAATGTGCTCCAATACAATCACAAACACAAGGATGTATAGTGGTTCGACTACTTGTCTACTCCACTCCCAGTTCAAGTACTCAACCCCTTTGAGCACACCGGCATTCACTGGGGAGTTTAAATCTGGTTCCTCCCAACCAAGGTGTTTTAACTCGGATCCACCCAACCGGAGAGTTTACAGGTTCCTCCCAACCTACACGTTTGCACCCGTGTTGGTGGCTCCCCCTTGGAGACTTTGTTTTAGGCCCGACTAACGTGCCAAGGAACGGCTGACGTCCCTAGATTTTAGGCCCAACTAATAGGCCAAGGATCGGCTAACGACCCCGGGGCGAGTTTGTCAAACAAACTCTACACTCAACTCCCACAGGGAATTGAGTGGATGGACTCTTAACAAGACAACCTTACTTGTCGGATTGAGCCCCTTGTTGCGCCGTCTTGGATTACTTCTTCTCGCTCTCCCGTGATTGAATCAGCTCCCCTTGTGCTCCCCCGATCGTTGACGCCGTTGCTTTGCCAAGGCTTCAGCTCCAAGATCAGCTACCTTGCATGTGATGCTCCATTGGAGATGCCCAAGGTGCTAGGGAATGGTGAAACCTCTACAAATGGTAGGAAATGGGTTTCCTAGAGGAATGCACCTAAATGGACTCCTAGGTAGTATTTAGACAAAGGATTTAACTATCATCAAGGTGTCTAAACCCTAGGAATCAAGAGGGAACAAGTCCATTCTCAAGATGCCATTGAATGACCCAAGCTTGTGATGAAAACACAAGGAGAATGACTTACTTTAGGTTTGGGATAGAGCCTCTAATGATCTCTAGCAATGGTGGCTTCTATCTCCTCAAAATTCCCTCTCTTTGCTCAAAAAACGAATCCCCCTTTTAAATAGATTTTCTTCCAACGGTAAAAAAATGGGCAGATTCGTGTATCTCCGATTGATCGGAAAAGTGTCCGATTGATCGGAGCCCAGTCCGATTGATCGGAGACAAGTCCGATTGATCGGAAATCTATCCAGAGAAGTCTCTGGAAGAAATTTCAATTGATCAGAACACTGTCCGATTGATCGGACGGCCCCTTCCGATGGATCGGAAGACTCTCCAATTGATCGAAAATATGTCCAGTGAGTTTTCAATTTTTTCTGGGACAATTTCCGATTGATCGGAATTTCTGTCCGATCGATCGGAGTCCTATCGGAGCACCTGTCCGATTGATCGGAGTCCTATCGGAAACTGCTGTTTGAGCCTTTTTTATTGCAGCAGCTTCCACCTCTTTAATTAGTCTAATTTATCATCTTTTTCATGGAGTTCTAAGACTAATGATGATGACTAAAGGTATACCTAGGTGGTGCAAGTCATCTAAGAGGTTATGGGTTAGGTTTTGGTCAAGGCAAGGCACACCAAGGCATCACATTTACTTGTTTCTTCTTTCTTGATGTAGCCGGGCCACTTGAGTCTTCGATCTTCGTCTTCATTAAGCTCAACCGACACTAGACCTACTGACCTAAGTAATTGACAAACAAGGTGCACCAGTATACCACAGAAAAGTGCACTAACAATCTCCCCCTTTGTCAATTACTTACAAAAACCTAACCTACCAAAACAAATACATGTACAAGAGATTACATTGATATAAAATGAAATACAGGACTCTTGACATGCCTAATCTAAGCAGCTCCTCTTCAGTTTGCTCCCCCATAACCTGTCAATCCCTGCATCACAAAACATAGCAAACTAGTTTTGGTGGGACTTGATCTTTCTCCCCCTTTTTGTTAGCAATTGACAAGCTATTCTCTCCCCCTTAATGATGCAACAATTAAGGTCAAGGTAAGAGAAGATAGAATGTCACAATTATAACTATAAACACATGCTAACAAGGAGAGTATAGGGTGCATGATACATAAATACATGGAGCATGCTAAGGAACATGATTAACAAGAAATGTATCTATCTAAGCATAGTTAATCATGCATAATTGGTCATCTATGATATACACTAAGCATTAAAGCTCAAGGGCTTATAGCCCAATCAATCAACCTCCCCTATTGGTATATCAAGACCAATACTAAGCAAAGATTAACATACAATGAAGCATAAAACTCAAGATGATTAGCTAATCTAAGCATGGTGATAATCTAGCAAGCAAATATATTAATTAAAAGCAAGGCTAAATTATCAAAAATTGGGCTAATGAGGCTTGAATCCTCTGATTTGCCCATACACACAGTAATGAGGCTGAAATCCTCAGATTTACCTATAAGCATTTCTAGCTACCCTCACTAACTATGTTTAGTTTGATAAGCCTAAGGGTAACTAATTTCCTCAACAACCTCATAAAATGTAGCATGAGGTGAGGGGTTGGGAACTCCTTCTACTCTTAGAAGGGAAAGCAGTTGGGATCCCCTCTTAGATAAGTGGGAAGAGGGGTAGTGGTGGAAGCCGAGAGAGCTAGATCATTATGTTGGCTCCCATCACTAGCAGAGTCATCAGATTTGGAGTCCGACTCCTCTGTATTATCCCACGTGGCAGCCATTGCCTTTTTACCTTTCGGTTTAGGCGTTTCCGGACAGTCCGGGGCAATATGGCCACGTTGACCGCAACCGTAACATCGGACGGATGAAGGTTTGGATGATTTCCCTTTATGTTTATCACCCTTCTTGTCCTTCTTGTCACGGCTATTCCCTCTATCAAATTTGAGGAATTTCTTGAATTTTTTGTTTAATTTTTCTTCCTCATCATCCTCATCATTGCTATCTTCCTCCGCCTCACTCTTAATTTTCTTATGTTTGTGAGAGGATTTTAGGGCGATGTTTTTCTTTCTAGAGGGGGCCTTAAAGTGTAGTTCAAAAGTTTGTAGAGAACCAATGAGTTCTTCTACTTTCATGTCATCTATGTCTCTACACTCCTCTAAAGCAACTATCTTGGAGTCAAATCTTTCCGGGAGGGACCTAAGTATTTTTCTACAAATCCTTCCTTCCGGAACCCGATCCCCCAAGACAAACATGGAGTTACAAATATCTGACAATTTAGTATAAAACTCCATGAAAGTTTCAGTCTCTTCCATCCTAATGTTTTCAAATTTGGTGGTTAAGAGCTGAAGCTTCGAGCATCTTACTGTGCTAGTTCCCTCGTGGGTAACCTCAAGTATATCCCACGCTTCTTTTGCAGTTGCGCATGTGAGAATGCGCTAAAATTCTTCCGGGAAAACCGCACAGCAAATCGTATTGAGAGCTTTGGCATTTGCCATGTATTGAGCTCTCTCTATGTCATCCCATTTGGAATCATCTTTGGGAATGACAATATTTTTCCCATCAACCTCCACTTGCTCGGTGGGTAAGGTATATCCAGTTTGTGTGCTAAGCCACACCGGACGGTCCATGGATTGGAGAAAAATTCTCATTCTCGCCTTCCAATAAGCATAGTTGGACCCGTCAAAGAAGGGTGGATGGTTGGTGGTACTCCCATCTCGGTTAGACATGATGCTAGTGCTCCGGTATCGGATCTTACTCTAGACGGTTACGTCCTTGAAGAGCAACCCTCTCTGATACCAATTGAAATTGCGTCGGGTAGCCTAACACGACACCCTACGCATACACGTGCGGAAGCTTGAGGAGCAACTAGAATTATGGCTGAACCTATAGGAGGGGGGTATAAGGACCTTTTAAAAAATCTTTTCAACTACTTTAACAAATCAGCAAATTAAAATACGTAAGCGATTAACACTTCGGCTTCCAAGCTTAAGTGGGTCTAATTAAAAGACTAGCAAGAGATAAGAGCAATAAGCAACCTAGTCTAAGTGACTCATGTGGACTATAGAGGATGGATCAAGAAATGCTCAAGTCAACATGAGGTAGTGAAAGTACATCTTGTGAGTGTGGATGCCTATCAAGTGCCTAGCATACATTCCTAACTAAGCATTCATAATTAACCAATTAAATGCAATGCATTAAAGAGAAATGTGCTCCAATACAATCACAAACACAAGGATGTATAGTAGTTCGACTACTTGTCTACTCCACTCCCGGTTCAAGTACTCAACCCCTTTGAGCACACCGGCATTCACTGGGGAGTTTAAATCTGGTTCCTCCCAACCAAGGTGTTTTAACTCGGATCCACCCAACCGGGGAGTTTACAGGTTCCTCCCAACCTACACGTTTGCACCCGTGTTGGTGGCTCCCCCTTGGAGACTTTGTTTTAGGCCCGACTAACGTGCCAAGGAACGGCTGACGTCCCTAGATTTTAGGCCCAACTAATAGGCCAAGGATCGGCTAACGACCCCGGGGCGAGTTTGTCAAACAAACTCTACACTCAACTCCCACAGGGAATTGAGTGGATGGACTCTTAACAAGACAACCTTACTTGTCGGATTGAGCCCCTTGTTGCGCCGTCTTGGGTTGCTTCTTCTCGCTCTCCCGTGATTGAATCAGCTCCCCTTGTGCTCCCCCGATCGTTGACGCCGTTGCTTTGCCAAGGCTTCAGCTCCAAGATCAGCTACCTTGTATGTGATGCTCCATTGGAGATGCCCAAGGTGCTAGGGAATGGTGAAACCTCTACAAATGGTAGGAAATGGGTTTCCTAGAGGAATGCACCTAAATGGACTCCTAGGTAGTGTTTAGACAAATGATTTAACTATCATCAAGGTGTCTAAACCCTAGGAATCAAGAGGGAACAAGTCCATTCTCAAGATGCCATTGAATGGCCCAAGCTTGTGATGAAAACACAAGGAGAATGACTTACTTTAGGTTTGGGATAGAGCCTCTAATGATCTCTAGCAATGGTGGCTTCTATCTCCTCAAAATCCCCTCTCTTTGCTCAAAAAATGAATCCCCCTTTTAAATAGATTTTCTTCCAACGGTAAAAAAATGGGCAGATTCGTGCATCTCCGATTGATCGAAAAAAGTGTCCGATTGATCGGAGCCCTGTCCGATTGATCAGAGACAAGTCCGATTGATCAGAAATCTATCCAGAGAAGTCTCTGGAAGAAATTTCGATTGATCGGAACACTGTCTGATTGATCGGATGGCCCCTTCCGATGGATCGGAAGACTGTCCGATTGATCGGAAATATGTCCAGTGAGTTTTCAATTTTTTCTAGGACAATTTTCGATTGATCGGAATTTCTGTCCGATTGATCGGAGTCCTATCGGAGCACCTGTCTGATTGATCGGAGTTCTATCGGAAACTGCTGTTTGAGCCTTTTTTATTGCAGCAGCTTCCACCTCTTTAATTAGTCTAATTTATCATGTTTTTCATGGAGTTCTAAGACTAATGATGATGACTAAAGGTATACCTAGGTGGTGCAAGTCATCTAAGAGGTTATGGGTTAGGTTTTGGTCAAGGCAAGGCACACTAAGGCATCACATTTACCTGTTTCTTCTTTCTTGATGTAGCCGGGCCACTTGAGTCTTCGGTCTTCGTCTTCATTAAGCTCAACCGACACTAGACCTACTGACCTAAGTAATTGACAAACAAGGTGCACCAGTATACCACAGAAAAGTGCACTAACAATTTTTTTGTAAGGGAGCATAATCGAAACCACAAAACATCATCACATGTCCACTATATAGTCTGTTGAGTACAGTGCCGAAAAGGGGAAATACAAAAATGTAGCAAAAGTCCAAAATATCAGGCACATGATTCGGGCTCAACGCTGCTGATATGGCCTAGTACCTGTAGTGTAAACAAATGCGTATAAGCCTCCTACGAAGCTCAGTAGAGTGCGTGTGTGCGTGTGTGATGCATATGACAAGTATACAGATATTAGAGTAAGCGGAAGTGATGGAGGGCTAAGTTGCCAAGTTCATGAATGCTATCAGCCATCCCAAGGCTATGTAATGCAAGAGCCTATAGGGCCGAGTGTCATATGATAAAGATGCAACTCAAGCATGCCAATCCTTAGCTAATCCACATATCAAAATGGTTCTCATCTGGGGCATCATTGGGGTCTAGTACACTTCAACACTGGCTGCCGCACATCGCGCGTATGACCAAGCGAGTAGAAAAGACCTTACTATCCGCCTCGTCAGTGGTATGCCAATGTCCACCCGGCTTATCAATAGCGGACCCATTTCACAAGCTGGTCAGACTCGACTTAGCTTATAGCCCTCTACACCCCTTTCCAATCGATCTTAACAAAGTGGGATACGCGACTTATTGGTATTTGGCACTCGGGCGCTTATGTTATTCACTTGGTCTCAATGTTGGAGCATCCTACTGGTACCACAGGGTTTAGGGACTTTCACCCACGGACATCCATAGCGCCCATGTTTTAGAACACGTTTTAAGTGTCCATTCTTACGAACCACGATGTGACTGTGGTAGCCACCACCCCGATGCCGCTAAGGTGTGAAGGCAATCGTGACATATATAATGCGAGATGCATGAGTCATATAATCCAAGTCATGCACCAAACCCGCGCATACCGCGCAATCATGTGAGGCGACCCTATCTCGCACGGGTCCCTTAAGTATAATAAGCCAAATGGTGTATGATGTGATTAATCATGATCTATGACAGGCATACAAATGATGCATATGGGCATATGAATGAGCATGGTATCCATTATACTAAGCATATTATCAGTGTGACCTATCAAGCTAAGTACACTAGCATGTTATCAGACATATCATGTGATGTTGGCCTCATATGGCCCAATATATGTAGAGAGTAGGACTTGATTGACGGGTCCCACTAAATATGTGAAGGTCTATGTGGCATATCCCACTTTAGACTTAAATCGGCCCATCATACGGTCAGATCTTGTGAGTAGATGTACAGCATGGGTGAAATACACACGTCAAGGCAAGTCCTACTTAGGGTGGAACGGATGAAAGATATATGCCAAAGTGGGGTCCATAGAGGCCTTTCCTGTTGGTGGGTAACAATAAACATTACCATTTAAGAAGTTTTAGCCATAGGCATTCAATCACCACTATTTACTACATGTGGCCCATCCAAAATTGGGCCTCAAGCCCCTGCCAAGATGGGAGGCAAGGTATACAACACATCCATCAATGTGGAACCTCAAGATGGCCCCACAACCTCTGGTTGGATGAAAAATAAACATTATAGTGGCCCTAAGAAAGGTTTCAATGGTGGGCATCAACGACCATTGTTTCCTACGGTGTGGCCCACCTAAGGTTTGGATCTGCCTCATTTTTTGGTCCACGTCCTAAAATGGCATGGAAAAAAAGATGTGCAGCGTGGATAAGACAGAAACATCATGGTGGGACCCACAGGGTGGCCACCTGCTGGACAGCGTGCGCACGCACGCTGTTTGCAGCATGGGACCCCTGGGGTCACAAGAGTTTTGAATCAAACTGATATTGGTGTTTTCTCTTTCATCCAGACCTGTAGCACAGGTCTGGATGGAAAATAAACACCATGGTGAGCCTTAGGATGGTTTCAACAGTAGCCATTTAATTTCCACTGTTTTCTGACAATGGGGCCCACACAGTTTCTGGATCAAGTTGATATTGTGTGGGTCCTTCATACAGGTCTATGCGACCTTATTAATAGGTTTGGATGGCAACAAAACATCAGGGTGGGCCAGGGAAGATTTCAACAGTGGACATCACTATCCCCACTATGTCCTATGGTGCGGCCCACTTGAGATCTAAATCTGCCTCAGATCTGGGCCCATGGCCAAAAATGATTTGAAAAATAGGATGGGCGGCGTGGATGATACATTAACATCATGGTAGGTCCCACGAGGTGGGCCCTCTCCACTGTTGGAAAGAACCCAGCGTCACTGACGCTCTCTCTCTCTCTCTTATATATATGTTATATTTTTTTCTAGTTAGGTGGGGTCCACATGAAAAATCTAACCCGTCCATTGGGTTTTCCAGCTCATGGTGGGCCCAATGAGCCTTGGTTTGAGTAGGTTCTGCGGTATACAAATATCACAGTGGTCCAAGGAAAGTTTCGACAATGGTTTCATTGTCTTCACTATTTTCTATGGTATGGATCACCTGAGATATGGATTTGTCTCATTTTTTGTCCCACGGCCTAAAATAAGATGGAGAAATAGATAGACAACGTGGATTAAATACATACATCAAGTTGGGTCACACGAGTGGAGACCCTACTTCACACGTGGTTGGAGTTTGGACGCTGGACAGTTCTAGTGCCAAGACACTGGGAACTAGGGCTGTAAATGGGTCAGCGAACCCGATGAAGTACCCAACTGTTCGCTCGCCTCAAGTGTAAGGCTGCGATGTAGTAATAAAACTCGGTAAGACCGAAGTCGATCCACAGGGAAATAGAAACAACTTCCAAACCACTCCAGCAACTCAGTTTATGGAAGAAAATCAAATTCAATTGAGTATTTAACTAAAACAGCAACTTAATGGAAAATCAGTGATATAAAGTACTAAGGCATTCAAGGATCCACTTGTAGCAATCCTATGTCAATTCAGTCAATCCAAGTAGAGAACACAACTAGATTTGAAGTCCTATCTCTCATCTAGTTGGAAAATAGAGCATTCACACACATTCAATCAAATCAAGTTGAACTTCCAAGTTCTAGTTCATTCAATCAATGTAGAATTCAAAACCATAGCCTGCGGAGTAACAGCCATGCCTATGGACTATGGCCTGCTCAAGGATTACTATAATTCGAATCTAAACTAGCATTATATGGTAATCTCAGAGAATTGCAAGGAATTCATGTCCGGAGCACATGAACTCTCATAAAACATCTCAAACTACCACTTTTAGAACTGAAACATGAAAGAAAAAATTCAACTTGAAATTAAATTACTTGAATTAAACTGAATCCAACATAGAATTAGCTACAAGCTTCACCTCTCAGCCTTAGCTGAGAGGTTCTAGCCGAGCATAATCATGCTACAACTAAAATCTCTGAATAAAAGCATAAAACTAGAAAAACCGGAAATAGAAGAGTTGCAGACGCTCCACGACAGCTTCCTCTCTCCAAAACCACGTCCCTTAGCTTCTTTGATGCCCTAGGAAGAGCCCCTAGGTGTCCTTTTATAGTAAGAAACCTCCCTTGCGTCGGAATCTGCGAAAGGTTACACAGTGCGCAACAGTTTTCGGAGTCCTGATTTAGAAAGAACTCTTCTTACGCAGGGCCGACCGGTCTAGACCGGTCGGACTGGCCTTTTAAACAGTCCAGGGAGTGCTGCCGTCCGATCATGACCGGTCGGACTGATCTGTCCATTGATCCAGCAAGTGTAGCCGACCGGTCATGACCGGTCGGACCAAATTGGGCTTGTTCCAGCGTATATAGCCGACCGGTCATGACCGGTCGGACCAAGTTGTCCATCTTCCAGTGTGCATGGCCGACCGGTCAAGACCGGTCGGTTTGTTCTTCAATGTGTTCAGCTTGTGTGGCCGACCGGTCAAGACCGGTCTAGCCCTCTTTAACTTGTTCTTCTTTCTTTCTTTTCTCCTCTTTCCTCTTCTCTCTCCTTTCCTTGTGTTCTTCTTTCTTTGGTCCTCTTTCGTCCTTCATCCAAATGGCTCTAAATGTATCCTTTCAATCCCTAATTGAATGAAGTCCGCTCTCATCCCCTATAATCACAAAACATGTGTTAGATAGGCCTTTAAATCATGAAAATCATGCAAACCATGTCATGTAATGGGCAATGCAATGTATAAATTGGAGGTTCAACACACCCCCCAACCAGCTTTTTGCTAGTCCCAAGCAAAACATGCGTGAATAATTTCAAACCTCCAAACCCAACTCTCTTCCAGAAACCATGTTTCTATCCATTCCAAGATGTACAAGTCTAAAAATTGGAGAAATTTGGTGATAGAAGCTGAAACCTTGGACTCTCAAAACATAATACATGTCTACACGAAGTTCCCACAGATTGATTGATAAATAGAAGAACTCGAACAAATTCAACCTAGTGTGCATAGTGCAAGATCATCTCATGAGTTTCTGGGATCATCTTCTTTATAGATTAAGTAAGCCAAGGATTTTAAAGTGCACAGAGCAACAAGAAGCCTATGACAGGAATTTGCCTTACCGTCCTTCCGACGGCTTTCACACTACGTCCCATTTCCGACTTTGGTTATGGTTCGACCATCCCCCGGTTGGTAATAGGTAGCCCTTTTCGAAATTTTCCACCATTTTTCTTTCCTTCCTAATTTCATCCTTTCTTTCCTTTTTCTTTTAAATTAGATAGGATTTTTAGAAATCCACATCTTCCGTTATTTTCCCATGGACAAGGATGGACAAAATGCCCCGGCGTGGCTGCTCAACACCTTTAAATCAAAGTCTACTAATCCACAAATCACATAAACCTGTCAACTCATGAAAATCGTGTAATGTGAACTTGGTGTAAAGGTGTTCAAATTTTCTATCAATCACAACAATAGGGGAACTAACATATAAAACCATTATGTTGGGAGAATTTCAAGACCTCCAACGTCACACACTTCGTATCTCCTCTTCTTATACTCATAGCATCTCAAATGTATAGAAACAAGATTTTCTAAAAGAGTTTTGAGATGTTAGAAAATTCGAAAAAAATTTGCGCATATGAAGCTCGGAATGTTGCAATATTCTAGATGAGGAATCTCATCTCACCCGCCCAACCAAATCTTGCATTGTCCTCAATGTAAAAAGATATTCAATTAGTATGAACCTGAGAGCAATGGTAAAATATGAGAGAGTGAGAAGCAATAGTACCTGAAAGAGCGATCATGGAAGTCTCCAACTCAACAACTAAAACCTACTAAAACAGTAAAACTAAAGAAAACCTACCTATGCTATACCTCCATCAGACTAGGAGATCAATTATCCTGATAGACAGGATCATTTAGAGTGATGGACGTGTCCTCTGAATCAAATTTCTCAATAAATGGTTTAAGGCGTTGTCCATTAACTTTAAAACAGTTACCATTTGCTGCATTTTCAATCTCAACAGCCCCATGAGGAAAAATTTCTTTAATAATATATGGGCCCGTCCATCGAGATCGTAATTTTTCCGAAAAAAGATGAAGTCGGGAATTATACAAGAGTACTTTCTGACCTTCATGGAAAGACTTCCTGAAGATGTTTTTGTCATGGAAAGCCTTCATTTTACTCTTGTAAATTCTCGAGTTCTCGTATGCATCGTTCCGTATTTCATCAAGCTCATTTAATTGGAGTTTACGAAGCGAGCTAGCCTTGTCCATGTCAAAATTTAAAGCCCGAATTGCCCAATAAGCTTTGTGTTCTATCTCCACAGGCAACTGGCAAGCTTTCCCATAGACAAGTCTATAAGGGGACATTCCAATGGGTGTCTTGTAGGCGGTACGGTGAGCCCAAAGTGCATCATCTAATCTTAGGGACCAATCCTTGCGATCCGATCTCACCGTCTTTTCCAAAATCTGCTTGATTTCCCTATTGGAGATTTCAGCTTGCCCACTTGTTTGTGGGTGGTATGGGGTACTCACTTTGTGCCTAATACCATATTTCTTCATCAAAGCTTCAAAAGGTTTATTGCAAAAGTGAGAACCACCATCACTAATAATGGCTCGAGGCGTCCCAAATCTAGAGAGTATGTTTTCTTTGAGGAACTTGAGAACCATACGATGATCGTTGGTTCTACATGGGATAGCCTCTATCCATTTAGACACATAGTCTACGGCAAGCAAGATATAGACATGTCCAAAAGATGAGGGGAATGGTCCCATGAAATCGATGCCCCAACAGTCAAAGACTTCAAGATGTTGAATTGGGGTGAGAGGCATCATATTTCGACGGGATAATCATCCTAACTTCTGGCAGCGTTTGCAAGCTTTGCAAAACTCGTGGATGTCCTTAAATAGCGTGGGCCAATAAAAACCACACTGCAGAATTTTTGCAGTTGTTTTCTTGGCTGAAAAATGACCCCCACATGCTTGATCATGACAAAAGGAGATGACAGAATTGTGTTCATCTTCAGGGACATATCTCCTTATAATTTGATCTGGGCAATATTTAAACAGTAGAGGTTCATCCCAGAAAAATCTGCGCACTTCCCTTAGAAATTTACGTTTGTCCTGCACAGTCCAATGAGTCGGCATCGCACCTGTGGAAAGATAATTGGCTATATCAGCGTAGCATGGTGGATGCATGGCAACAAAGAGTTGCTCATCAGGGAATGAGTCCTCAATAGGTGACTAATCAATGGAATTTGGTAGGACTAGGTGGGATAGATGATCCACCACCATATTTTCTACTCCCTTCTTGTCTTTGATCTCCAAGTCGAATTCTTGAAGGAGTAGGATCCATCTAAGCAAACGGGGCTTAGCGTCCTTCTTAGAAAGAAGGTATTTCAGCGCCGCATGATCAGTATAAATAATAACTTTGGATCCTATTAAGTATGGCCTGAATTTGTCCAAGGTAAAAATGACAGCTAGGAGCTCTTTCTCCGTAGTCGAGTAATTAACTTGGGCAGGATTCAAGGTCCTACTTGCGTAGTAGATGACATGGGGCTTTTTATCCTTCTTTTGGCCTAACACCGCCCCAATAGCAAAATCGCTAGCATCGCACATCAACTCAAAAGGAATGGACCAATCTGGTGGTTGCATGATAGGAGCGGTTGTCAACATGTCTTTTAGCTTTGAAAAAGCTAATTGACATTCGGCACTCCACTCAAATTGGTTCTCCTTTTGTAGAAGGTTGCATAAAGGCCTTGAGATATGACTAAAATCCTTTATAAACCTTCGATAGAAATCGGCGTGTCCAAGGAAGGACCGCACATCGCGTATGCTTTTGGGTGGTGGTAGATTGGAAATTATGTTAATTTTTGCCCGGTCTACCTCTATTCCATTGGACGAGATGATATGTCCAAGGACTATTCCTCTTTGTACCATGAAATGACACTTTTCCCAGTTTAATACAAGTTGCTTCTCCTCACACCTCATCAAGACCAACTTCAAGTGCTTGAGGCACTCATCAAATGTACAACAAAAAACAGAAAAGTCATCCATGAATACCTCAAGAAACTCACCCACCATGTCCGAGAAAATACTCAACATGCATCGTTGGAATATGGCGGGTGCATTACATAACCCGAATGGCATCCTTTGGTAAGCGAAGGTGCCAAACGGGCATGTAAATGTGGTTTTCTCTTGGTCTTCCGGAGCTATCTCAATTTGGTTGTATCCGGAATAGCCATCTATGAAGCAATAATAGGAATGGCCTGCCAACCTCTCCAAAATTTGATCCATAAATGGGAGAGGGAAGTGGTCTTTCCTAGTAACCATGTTGAGCTTCCTATAATCAATGCACATACGCCAACCGGTGGTCACTCTAGTTGGTATAAGCTCGTTGTTGGTGTTTTCAATGATGGTAATACCGGATTTCTTGGGGACAACTTGGGTATGACTCACCCATTGGCTATCTGAGATAGGGTAGATAATACCCATGTCTAATAGCTTTAACACCTCGGCTTTGACAACCTCCATCATGTTTGGATTTAGCCGTCTTTGAGGTTGTCTAGTCATTTTTGCATTTTCTTCAAGGTGTATTCGGTGAGTGCAAACTGAAGGATCTATCCCTTTGAGATCCGCTATTGTCCAACCTATGGCTTCCCTATGTTCTTTGAGTAACTCAATCAACTTGAGCTCTTGGTCCTTCTCAAGGTGGGAGGCAATGACAACCGGGAACGTTTCCTCTTGACCCAAATATACGTATTTAAGCTCGGATGGCAATGGTTTGAGGTCAAGCTTCGGTGGTTTGATGTTAGACGGTAGAGGCCTTGATGTGGTTAGTGGTAATTTTTCAAAATGGGGCCTCCACCGGCTAATGTCAACTACCGGTCTTTCTATATTTAATGCCTGCACAATCTCACCAATGATGGGGTCTTCAGAATCCAAGAAATGTGTTAAGCATGTCTCCAAGCTTTCTAGTGGTTCAAGTTGGAGGAGTTCTTCTTCTTCAAAAGTTTCAAGCATGTTTACTTCGAAGAACTCTTCATCATCTACATCCCTATGTCTTTTGCCCAAGTGAAACACATTCACCTCTAGTGTCATGTTTCCAAAAGATAGTTGCATCACCCCATTCCGGCAATTGATGATTGCGTTTGATGTGGCAAGGAATGGGCGGCCTAATATTACCGGTATTTGGGTGCTAGCATCCAAAACCGGTTGTGTGTCCAAGACGATAAAATCTACCGGGTAGTAGAACTTGTCAACTTGGACTAGAACATCCTCAACTATCCCCCTCGGTACACGGATAGATCTATCAGCGAGTTGCAAAGTGGTTTTGGTGGGTTTCAATTCACCAAGACCCAATTGCTCATATACCGAGTATGGGATCAAGTTCACACTCGCCCCCAAATCTAACAAGGCACGTTCAATCCGGTAGTCTCCAATGACACATGAAACGGTGGGACTACCGGGATCTTTGAATTTTGGGGGGGTCTTTTGAGTGAGGATGGCACTCACTTGCTCAGTTAAGAAGGCCTTTTGCTGCACATTATATTTGCGTTTTGTTGTGCATAGGTCTTTTAGAAACTTGGCATAAGAGGGAATTTGTTTGATGGCATCAAGCAAAGGGATATTAATCTTGACTTGTCTGAAAATCTCTAGAATATCATGAGAATTTGGGAGAGATTTTGGGGCAACCAATCTTGAAGGGAATGGTGCCACGGGCTTGTAAATGCGTTCCAGTTGTTGTGGGGCTAAGTTAGATTCATCTTCATCCTCAGAATTTACCGGATCATTAGGCTCATCGGCCTTCACCAGAATAGTTTTGTCAATTTGTTTACCACTTCTAAGGGTGGTGATGGATTTGGCTTGCTCCATGTTTTGGTTGGGAGGATTAGGGATGCTCACTTCATGTACTTGCTTTGGATTAGGCTGAGGTTGGGCCGGAAAGGTCCCTTCCCTAGCATTCAAGCGTCCCTTAATCTCATCAACCGAGGCTTTAAGCTCTTGGAACATTTGCTGATTCGATTGATTGATTTGCGTTTGCCCATGCATAAACGCCTTCAAAGTATCCTCCATTGAGAATTGAGGTGGGGCCATATTTTGCATGGGTGGCCCTCTTTGAGAATTGGTAGGATTGCCCGTAGGAGCATTCTTCCAACTAAAATTTGGGTGGTTCTTCCAACTCTCATTGTACGTATTACCTACCGGTCCATTGAAGGGCCGTTGATAACCATATGTGGCATTGGCAGTCTCATGTAGCACTTCCTGAATCGCAGGAATTGTGGGACAATCTTGCGTAGCGTGTAAATTGATGAGGCAGATCCCACATATGGTTTCAACAGCTTCTTTGGACTTGGGAACTCCACTTTTACTAAGTTCTATGGGCTCAACCTTCTGTTCGCTCGCCTCAAGTGTAAGGCTGCGATGTAGTAATAAATCTCGGTAAGACCGAGGTCGATCCACAGCGAAAGAGGTAAACAATTCCAAGTACTCTAATAACTAGAATCTAAGAAGTTTAAGAAAGTAGTTTTTCACATGAAATAGGAAAATTTGAAAATAAGAAGAACTAGAGCATCAAGGATCCACTTGTAGTAGTCCAATGCCAATCCATTCATCCAAGTACAACACAATTAGAATAAAAGTCCTATCTCTCATCTAATTGGAAGATATAACATTCAAGCACAAATAGTCCCACTTAAATCTGGAAATCAGATTTCTAGTTCTAATGAAGCACATAGAACTTGAACTTGTAGCCTTCGGAGTAACAGCCATGCCTATGGACTATGGCATGCTCAAGGGTTACTACAATTCGAATTCAAACAACCCAATCATGGTAATCTCAGAGAATTGCAAGGAACTCATGTCCGGAGCACACAAACTCTCATAATTCATCTAAAAATCCAAACTTTATTCAAACTAGAACTTCAAAATCCAAAATTAAGAAAAGGGTACTTGAAATAAAAGAATTAAAGCATTAGAACCAACTACAAATTTCACCTCTAGCTCTAGCTAAGAGGTTAGCTAATGAAAAGCATATTAAAACTAGAACTAGAACTAAGAAAAGGAAGAAAAACTAGCTGGAGGAGGCTAGGAAGCCTCCTATGACTTGAACTCCTTGCTCCCCACGTCCTTGCTTGATTTGGAATAGAAGAGAGCACCTCCTTTTATAGTGCAGCAATAGTACAACAACATAGCATAATTTGTTTCGCTTGGTACGGCTTAACCAATGGTCGGATTGCCTTCAAATTTGGTTTGTAGCTTCTTTGTAATGTGATCTTCCAAATAGATGATTTAGATTTCCAAGATTATTCTCTGAATGGGCCCACCAATCACATCACCGACCGCCTCTCAAAATCGCGCACTTTGGGTACCTTCAGAACCAGTCATCTTGCTTTCAATGCTCCGGAGTGTACAGATGTCGGATTGATCCCAAATTTTGAACATTGGTAGAAAACTTCATCTTCTACATGATAGACGGATTAGATTGTCCAAAAAAATCCCAAAATATGGTCCGAAAATTAGAACACTTCGGGCTTTTATAAACTCTGCGCAGTTGGATCTTTCTGGATGGTCCATATTTCTTCAACCAGTACGATCAAACCACACATCCTTTTGATCTGAAACTTTTGTGGTTATTCACACATGGATGTGTTCTAAAAGATGGTCAAAGTAGATTCTTCATATCATCAATGATGGGTCACCTGGACTGGCCCAGAGTGGAACAGCGAAATCTGGAACTTTCTGGACAGTTCGTATTGTTTTGGCCACCACGATCAATCCGTAGCTCCGATCGACACGAAACCACTTGGTTAGTTCGGCGTCGAGCTCCTCTTCGACATGGATGTGTTGGATTTTCAAATATCATCAAGATGGCTTCAGAAAAGTGGTCCGAAAAACCAGAAATGGGAATGGCCTGCTGTATGCAATCTGGAAGTTGAACTTTGCATGGCCGACCGGTCACGACCGGTCAGACAGGGCTGGCCGACCGGTCATGACCGGTCGGACAAAGCTGGCCTTGCTCCAGGGAGTGCATCCGATCGGTCATGACCGGTCGGGCCTTCTTGGCCGACCGGTCTTGACCGGTCGGACCCAGTTTTGCTTGTTTTTCTTCTTTCTTTTCTTCTCTCCTTCCTCTCTCTTTGCTTTCTTCTTTCTTTGGTCCACCTTGGGCCTTCATCAAAGGCTCCAAATGGCCCCTTTTTGGTCTCTAATTGAGTGAAGTCCGCTCTCATCCCTACAATCACAAAACATGCATTAGATGGACCTTTTAATCATGAAAACCATGCATACCATGTCATGTAGTGGGCAATGCAATGTATAAATTGGAGGTTCAACACACCCCCCAACCAGCTTTTTGCTAGTCCCGAGCAAAAGATGCGTGAAACAATTTCAAACCTCCAAATCCAACTCTCCTTCAGAAACCATGATTCTATCCATTCCAAGATGTACACGTATAAAATTTGGAAAAATTAGGTGATAGAAGCTGAAATCTTGGACTCTCAAAACATAATAAATGGCTACATGAAATTCCCGCTGATTGATTGATAAATAGAAGAACTCGAACAAATTCAACCTAGTGTGCATAGTGAAAGTTCATCTCATGAGTTTCTGGGATTATCTTCTTCATAGATTAAGTAAACCATGGATTTTAAGGTGCACAGAGCAACAACAAGCCTATGACAGGAATTTGCCTTACCGTCCTTCCGACAGCTTTCACACTACGTCCCATTTCCGGCTTTGGTTACGGTTCGACCATCCCCCGGTTGGTAATAGGTAGCCCTTTCCGAAATTTTCCACCATTTTTCCTTCATTCCCGATTTCATCCTTTCTTTTCTTTTTCTTTTAAATTAGATAGGATTTTTAAAAATCCATATCTTTCATTATTTTCCCATGGACAAGGATGGACAAAATACCCCGGCTTGGTTTCTCAACACCTTTATATCAAAGTCTAGCTAATCCACAAATCACATAAACCTTTCAACTCATGAAAATCGTGTAATGTGAACTTGGTGTAAAGGTGTTCAAATTTTCTATCAATCACAACAATAGGGGAACTAACATATAAAACCATTATGTTGGGAGAAATTCAAGACTTACAACATCACACACTTCGTATCTCCTCTTCTTATACTCATATTATCTCGAATGCATGGAAATAAGGTTTTCTAAAAGAGTTTTGAAATTTTAAAAAATTCGAAAAAAATTTGCGCATGTGAGGCTCGAAATGTTGCAACATGCTAGATGAGGAATCTCATCTCACCCCCCAACCAAATCTTGCATTGTCCTCAATGTAAAAAGATATGCAATTAGCATGAACATGAGAGCAATGGTAAAATATGAGAGAGTGAGAACAATTGTACCTGAGATAGCAAGTTGATCAATTCTAGCATCTTCCATTGTCTCGATGAGACTTATTTAATCCTAATTGCAGAAAAATAAATCCTAACCTACCTACCTACCTTTGATTAGTCCGATCAACTACATGATCAAAGTTGAGCAGGATCTTCATGAATTTCAATAAATTTCTCATGAGGACCATCCAAAGTCCTGCTTGACAGTAAACATGTGTGCTTCTTATCATTGAAGTCCAATCGTATTGTGCACCACATGCATAAAAGGAGGAGATAAGAGCAGCAAAAAGATATCTCCTCAAATTCTGATTTGGGTTATGATTGATTAAAAATGGGTTATCCCAATCAGAATTTTCAATGGGCTGAAGGACCCATGACGGTGGAGAGACATTCATCGAGTTTTCATTAGTTAAAGTTGTCTCTTCCACAATTTCAGAATTGTACGGTGCTTCCACAAAAAATGGTAAAGAGTATAAATCAGTGGAAAGGTGTTCTTCAGGCACTGACACCGTGTCTAACAAAATATCCAACTCCTTAATCATCTCATCATCAAGATCATAAGAGTGAGCCAAGCATTCCTCTAGGAAATCGAGATAGTCGGATGAAGGGTCCTCATCTTCCCTTAATGATTGAAGAAATTCTGTTTCAATGGTAAGGAATTCCTCCTCTATAGAGAGGAGGTCTTCCAAAGAGAATTCTTCAGATTCAGTGGTAAGCACATCATTTAACATTGGTTGATCTTTGAAAATTTCAGATTGTGCCACCTCATCATCCAAAGGAATAGAATTTTCAATCAAAGGGAGGTCTACCACACTAGAATTTGGCATGTGTTGTTGGTGGAAGGACTCAAAAAGATCGACTTCGGCCATCTCTCTAGCATGCATATCCTCTAGAGACCCATAATCATTATGCCCATTGGAAAAAGAAACCATAGGTTCATAACCATTCACCAAACCCTCATTGTAGGCAACCCCACTACCGCTTTCAAATTTAATGGATTCCTTGGGTTCGTCAACCGTCAATGAAATCTCTTCATCATTAAGTTCAAAGTATCCAAAAGAGATAGTGGACTCACCATAATTGATGATGACATTGGGATCATCGAAATCAATTTCCTTTAAAAGTCTATTCATTAAATCCAAAGGAGGTGGGACTTGGGTAGCCCCATCCTCCTCATTAGAGGGGATTGATTCGATGCCCCCAATTTCGGGCTCAACGTCTTCATAAGATGGTGAGGAAGCTTGATTTAATTGTTCATCCACATGCACATTACATATTTCCTCAAGTATTTGTGTATACTTATCATCAAAAGAGGAAGATGTTTTAGGATGATTGTTAATAACCATGGTTGGTTCCTCCCTTGAACAAGGAGAATGGTGGTTTTCCCAATTAAGACCGTACGCATTGTAGGATGAAAAGTTATATGATGGTTGATAGGCATATCCATACAAGTAATCACGCATTGTCTTAACCGGTTGGCTACTATTCACCTGTTCCTTTTGTTGTTGCACACCTCTTACCATAACCGGTGGAACACTCATGTTATTTTCAATTCGGTAATCACGTAATGTTTTTCCCGGATGATTATCCAATTTTGCTTCGTTCCAGTATTCCCCCATCGTCTTACGTCGTGTCTCAATATGTGTATTGTTTTCATTAATGTAATCACGCATCGTCTTACGTGGGGCGGTAGTGGAGGTTGATTGAATCTCAGAAAAATACTTATGCTTATAATGGTTCCAATCATAAAGACTTTCAATTTCATGGTCTGACATCTCATCTTCCAAAAGGTACTTGTACGCACCATTCGTCCAATCATACATGATAAAATTTTAAGGAATTGGAAACTACCCTAATCTAGGAAAAAGAACAAAAAGAAGAAAGATGGGGAGATGTTACCCAATAGAGTGAGATCTATGTCAGCAACAATGTCCTACAAAATCAAAAAAAAATTGTTAGTAATCTAGAAAAAAAATCAGAAAATCTACTTCTATAAAAACTGAAAATCCTACCTAACTACAACTACTCTATAGCTACTAGAACAATTAGAACCGTTTAACCTTTTCCCCGGCAACGGCGCCAAAAACTTGTTCGCTCGCCTCAAGTGTAAGGCTGCGATGTAGTAATAAATCTCGGTAAGACCGAGGTCGATCCACAGGGAAAGAGGTAAACAATTCCAAGTACTCTAATAACTAGAATCTAAGAAGTTTAAGAAAGTAGTTTTTCACATGAAATAGGAAAATTTGAAAATAAGAAGAACTAGAGCATCAAGGATCCACTTGTAGTAGTCCAATGCCAATCCATTCATCCAAGTACAACACAATTAGAATAAAAGTCCTATCTCTCATCTAATTGGAAGATATAACATTCAAGCACAAATAGTCCCACTTAAATCTGGAAATCAGATTTCTAGTTCTAATGAAGCACATAGAACTTGAACTTGTAGCCTTCGGAGTAACAGCCATGCCTATGGACTATGGCATGCTCAAGGGTTACTACAATTCGAATTCAAACAACCCAATCATGGTAATCTCAGAGAATTGCAAGGAACTCATGTCCGGAGCACACAAACTCTCATAATTCATCTAAAAATCCAAACTTTATTCAAACTAGAACTTCAAAATCCAAAATTAAGAAAAGGGTACTTGAAATAAAAGAATTAAAGCATTAGAACCAACTACAAATTTCACCTCTAGCTCTAGCTAAGAGGTTAGCTAATGAAAAGCATATTAAAACTAGAACTAGAACTAAGAAAAGGAAGAAAAACTAGCTGGAGGAGGCTAGGAAGCCTCCTATGACTTGAACTCCTTGCTCCCCACGTCCTTGCTTGATTTGGAATAGAAGAGAGCACCTCCTTTTATAGTGCAGCAATAGTACAACAACATAGCATAATTTGTTTCGCTTGGTACGGCTTAACCAATGGTCGGATTGCCTTCAAATTTGGTTTGTAGCTTCTTTGTAATGTGATCTTCCAAATAGATGATTTAGATTTCCAAGATTATTCTCTGAATGGGCCCACCAATCACATCACCGACCGCCTCTCAAAATCGCGCACTTTGGGTACCTTCAGAACCAGTCATCTTGCTTTCAACGCTCCGGAGTGTACAGATGTCGGATTGATCCCAAATTTTGAACATTGGTAGAAAACTTCATCTTCTACATGATAGAAGGATTAGATTGTCCAAAACAATCCCAAAATATGGTCTGAAAATTAGAACACTTCGGGCTTTTATAAACTCTGCGCAGTTGGATTTTTCTGGATGGTCCATATTTCTTCAACCGGTACGATCAAACCACACATCCTTTTGATCTGAAACTTTTGTGGTTATTCACACATGGATGTGTTCTAAAAGATGGTCAAAGTAGATTCTTCATATCATCAATGATGGGTCACATGGACTGGCCCAGAGTGGAACAGCGAAATCTGGAACTTTCTGGACAGTTCGTATTGTTTTGGCCACCACGATCAATCCGTAGCTCCGATCGACACGAAACCACTTGGTTAGTTCGGCGTCGAGCTCCTCTTCGACATGGATGTGTTGGATTTTCAAATATCATCAAGATGGCTTCAGAAAAGTGGTCCGAAAAACCAGAAATGGGAATGGCCTGCTGTATGCAATCTGGAAGTTGAACTTTGCATGGCCGACCGGTCACGACCGGTCGGACAGGGCTGGCCGACCGGTCATGACCGGTCGGACAAAGCTGGCCTTGCTCCAGGGAGTGCATCCGATCGGTCATGACCGGTCGGGCCTTCTTGGCCGACCGGTCTTGACCGGTCGGACCCAGTTTTGCTTGTTTTTCTTCTTTCTTTTCTTCTCTCCTTCCTCTCTCTTTGCTTTCTTCTTTCTTTGGTCCACCTTGGGCCTTCATCAAAGGCTCCAAATGGCCCCTTTTTTGGTCTCTAATTGAGTGAAGTCCGCTCTCATCCCTACAATCACAAAACATGCATTAGATGGACCTTTTAATCATGAAAACCATGCATACCATGTCATGTAGTGGGCAATGCAATGTATAAATTGGAGGTTCAACACCTTCCTTGTGAGGTTGGCTATCCTTGCATTCACATCGTCTTCCTCCTTAAGGACATAGATCCCTCCTTTCTCTTGAGTGAGCTTGGAGTTATTGGGTTTATCCGATGTATCCCAAGATTGGGCATTTTCAGCCAACATGTCCAAGTAACTCCAAGCCTCATCTGGATTTTTACTCATAAACTCGCCATTGCACATCATCTCCACAAATTGGCGCATATTGGAACTTAATCCATCATTGAAAAAATTTATGATTTGCCAACTCTCATAGCCATGATGTGGGCAAGCAAGCAGGAGATCTTTAAATCTTTCCCAACATTGAAAGAAAGATTCACCTTCTTTGGCCGAGAAATTCATTATGGCCCTTCGAAGGGTGTTCGTTTTATGAGCCGGGAAGAACTTTTTCAAGAATTCCCGGTTCATCTCAACCCATGACCCAATCGAATGTGGTCTGAGAGAGTGAAGCCAATCTTTGGCTCTTTCTTTCAAAGTGAAAGGAAAAAGTTTAAGTCTGATAGTATCCTCGGAAACATTGGTGTAATGCAAGGTGGCCAACACTTCTTCGAATTCTTTTAAGTGTAAGTATGGGCGGTCAGAATCTAGCCCATGGAACTTTGGTAAGAGTTGAATTACACCCGGTTTTATGTCAAAATTTCCACCGTTTGCTGGTAGAACCACGCAAGAGGGTGTAATTGTTCGGGCAGGTTGTAGGTAGTCCCGTAGTGATCTCATTGGAGGAACATTATGTACCTCATTCTCTGCTACTCCTTCCTGATTTGCGTTTGTAGTTGGAGTAGGGGGGAAGGATTCCTTAAAGGTGTCTGTTCCATACTCCCCAAACTTTCGCAATGCTCTTGATAATTTCGAACACGTCTATGAATTGACAATGGTCCAACTAAACCACCTTCAGATTGGAGACGATTTGAGTGATTACGTTCCCAACGGGACATAAACCACTCAACCAAAAATCAAAACTAATCCTAACCTAGAAAACTAAAATCTGAAGTTAATCTGAAAAAAAACTAAGTTAGAAAGGTATCACCTAATGTGCTTGAACTAGAGAAGATTTCCTACAAAACAGAAAAAAAATGTTAGTTCTAAGAAAATCAGAAAAACCTATCTACTTCTACTTCTACAGCCACTGAAATTATTTGAAAACCGTTATCTAAGATCCCCGGCAACGGCGACAAAAACTTGTTCCCTCGCCTCAAGTGTAAGGCTGCGATGTAGTAATAAAACTCGGTAAGACCGAGGTCGATCCACAGGGAAATAGAAACAACTTCCAAACCACTCCAGCAACTCAGTTTATGGAAGAAAATCAAATTCAATTGAGTATTTAACTAAAACAGCAACTTAATGGAAAATCAGTGATATAAAGTACTAAGGCATTCAAGGATCCACTTGTAGCAATCCTATGTCAATTCAGTCAATCCAAGTAGAGAACACAACTAGATTTGAAGTCCTATCTCTCATCTAGTTGGAAAATAGAGCATTCACACACATTCAATCCAAATCAAGTTGAACTTCCAAGTTCTAGTTCATTCAATCAATGTAGAATTCAAAACCATAGCCTGCGGAGTAACAGCCATGCCTATGGACTATGGCCTGCTCAAGGATTACTATAATTCGAATCTAAACCAGCATTATATGGTAATCTCAGAGAATTGCAAGGAATTCATGTCCGGAGCACATGAACTCTCATAAAACATCTCAAACTACCACTTTTAGAACTGAAACATGAAAGAAAAAATTCAACTTGAAATTAAATTACTTGAATTAAACTGAATCCAACATAGAATTAGCTACAAGCTTCACCTCTCAGCCTTAGCTGAGAGGTTCTAGCCGAGCATAATCATGCTACAACTAAAATCTCTGAATAAAAGCATAAAACTAGAAAAATCGGAAATAGAAGAGTTGCAGACGCTCCACGACAGCTTCCTCTCTCCAAAACCACGTCCCTTAGCTTCTTTGATGCCCTAGGAAGAGCCCCTAGGTGTCCTTTTATAGTAAGAAACCTCCCTTGCGTCGGAATCTGCGAAAGGTTACGCAGTGCGCAGCAGTTTTCGGAGTCCTGATTTAGAAAGAACTCTTCTTACGCAGGGCCGACTGGTCTAGACCGTTCGGACTGGCCTTTTAAACAGTCCAGGGAGTGCTGCCGACCGGTCATGACCAGTCGGACTGATCTGTCCATTGATCCAGCAAGTGTAGCCGACCGGTCATGACCGGTCGGACCAAATTGGGCTTGTTCCAGCGTATATAGCCGACCGGTCATGACCGGTCGGACCAAATTGGGCTTGTTCCAGCGTATATAGCCGACCGGTCATGACCGGTCGGACCAAGTTGTCCATCTTCCAGTGTGCATGGCCGACCGGTCAAGACCGGTCGGTCTGTTCTTCAATGTGTTCAGCTTGTGTGGCCGACCGGTCTAGCCCTCTTTAACTTGTTCTTCTTTCTTTCTTTTCTCCTCTTTCCTCTTCTCTCTCTTTTCCTTGTGTTCTTCTTTCTTTGGTCCTCTTTCGTCCTTCATCCAAATGGCTCTAAATGTATCCTTTCATTCCCTAATTGAATGAAGTCCGCTCTCATCCCCTATAATCACAAAACATGTGTTAGATAGGCCTTTAAATCATGAAAATCATGCAAACCATGTCATGTAATGGGCAATGCAATGTATAAATTGGAGGTTCAACACCAACCCAACCCATTTAGAATCGACCCAGACCTGACCCATTTATTAAATGGTACGGGTTTGGGTCCAACAACAGACCCATTTGTTAAACGAGTCTGGGTCTGGTTTCCTTTATATTAGGCCCGACCCAAACCCATTTAGTAAGTGGGCGGGTTTGGTCTATGTTTCAAGGGACCCATCCAGCCTAGACTCGTCCAAACCCGATTTTAAGCCTTGTAAAAATGCTTGCATACTAGATCCAGACCCAGACCCATTAAACCCGACCCATTTATAAATGGGTCTAGGTGGATCTCCCTTTACCAGACCCAGACCCAGACCCATTTATAAATGGGTCTGATGGGCTGACTCGGACCCGACCCGGACCCGACCATTTAGTAAAAGGGTCTAGGTCTAAAATTTGGACCCAGGCCCATTTAGTAAATGGGCGGGTATGGTTTTGGCTAAACCCGCCCCGAACCTGACCATTTACAGCCCTACTAGAAACGTCCAGTGTCTGGACTTCCTTTTTTGTTTTTATTTTATTTTTATTATTTTATTTCAGCTCTATGGGGTCCATACATGGACGATCCAATCCGTCCATCAGTTTAGCCATCACAAGGTGGGCCCAAAAGCTCTAGATCAACCCAATCTTTGTATTTTTCCTTCATCTAAATCTTTGTGATCTAAAGAATAGGTTGAATGGTAAATAAATATCCAGGTGGGCCACACATGGTGTCCCACGCTTTGACAGCGTGCGGGGCATGCTGTCTCACAGCGTGGCCCACTTGTGGGCCCCACCACAGTTCACAAAGAAAAATGAAAAAGGGAAAGGAAGGAAAAGGGAAGAAAAGAGGGAAATCCGGATAATAGGATGGACCCCACCATTATGAGGTCCATCATACATTTGATGCATAAATAAGATGGGTCCCCATCTTTGTGGGCCCACTAAAATGAAAAGAAACAAATGAAAGGAGGATTTTCATCCTCACTTGCACTCACTTGAAGAATGGACAATTGGATCGGGTCGGATCATCGTTCGGACGGTCCGGATGATGATGCTCTTTCTCCAAACCTATCTAAACCTCTCTCAAGTCCTATTCCTCCCCTTAAATTTCTCTCTTCTTTTACCTCTTTCTTTTAATCTTTCACTAAACCTTTATTTAATCTCTCACTCTCTCTCTCTCTCACACTTAATCTTTTCTTTTCCTTTCCTTTCATTCTTTTCTTTATTCTCTATCTTCAAATCCTAGCTATGAGAAAAATGAGGGAAGCCTATTACGTATGGGGCCTTTAGGGAGTAAAGATTTTGGGATAGAGGAGGGATTAAAAAGGGAGAGAGGGGTAGAAAGGGAAGGGGAAAAGGTGAGGGGAATGATGGCTTGTAATTAGGGGTAGGGTAGGTGTTGACTTCAGTGCACCTCTTGCATGGGAAATTGGAGAAAGGTAGGGGTAGAATGGGGAGTTGTAGGGATTAGGTGGTACCTTAATAGGGGCATTTTAGGGTTTTGGCATAAGAGGTGATGGATTGATGGAGAAAGGTGATGGGGGTGGGTGGGGGATTGATTGATGGATAGATAGAGTGATTGATTGATTGATTAGATTTCTAGGAGTTTGTGCAAGTGGGGCCCGCATCACACGTGCGTTGTGTGGCCCACCTTAGATTGCGCAAATGATCGTAACTTTCACACCAGGTATTGCAAAGGGACGTGCCATGCAGCGTTGGAATCGCAGTGCTTACGCGGTCGCCAAGGTATAGATCTTGGGTTGATGCGGTACTAAAACAAGGTTGCGATCAAGGCTCATTAATCTGGTCCGTTCGGAACTTACCAGCGCTGGAAATTAAGCTATAGAGGGCAAATCAGGGTAGGGGTCTTACAGCTCTCCGCTCCTAACAGAAAATTTCGTCCTCAAAATTTACACTACAAACCCAAACTAGCTGAAGCTCATAAGAGAAAGAAATCACATCACGATATATGCATACCAAACAGAAAGTAAACATACAGATACAATCAATCATCGAAAAGATGGGGATAAGACTCGCGAATCTCTGCCTCTCGCTCCCACGATGCCTCATCTGTGCTATTGTGACTCCACTGGACCTTCATCAAAGGAATGACCTTGGTCCAGAGGACCTGCTCCTTCCGGTCAAGGATACGAACCGGCTGCTCAATGTAAGAAGCATCATGTTCGCTCGCCTCAAGTGCAAGACTGTGATGTAGTAATCTCGGTAAGACCGAGGTTGATCCACAGGAAAGGGGGTAAACAATTCGAACTATCCTAATAACTAAAATCTAAAAGGGGTTTATAAAATTAATTTTTGGTATGAAACAGAATAATATGATAATAAGGAATAACTAGAGCATCAAGGATCCACTTATAGTTCTCTTTGATGTATAATTCATATAGGTTTCTCAATTACTCAACTAGAATCGAAATCAAATCATATCTAGCCGGATTATAGAGTGGTTATATTATCAAAACAATCTGTCACATGTGTTGTTCATCGACATGAATCCCTCAATTTAAGTTAAGACTTGAGCACACTCAATTGCATAAGTCAAGCCTAGTTCCAATAGATTAAGATCACAACTATGATAAACATCAAACCCTGTCACTAGGCTTAACTAATATCATGGTTTGAACTTGATTCAAATCACATAAACAACCAATACATATTTTAGAATTTCTGGAAAGGATAGAACTTTGGTTTGAAGTTCCCACATGAAGACCTAAGCTCTAGAGCGTCTTGAATCCGATTCCTCAGAGCGTACAGGTCTAGATCTTTGCATAACAATTAAGAAACTAATGTAATTCTTTCAAACATCCATGAGTCATCAGAAGATTAAGAAAAACTATTTAGAACTTCATTCAAACTTAAGAAAAACCATTAATCAACATTAAATTCAAACTTGAAACCTTAAAAACGAATTAAACAATCTAAGAAAACTATAAGCTTCACCTCTTAGCTCTAGCTAAGAGGTTAACTAATGAAAAGCATATTAAAAACTAGAACTAGAACTAAGAAAAGGAAGAAAAACTAGCTATATGAGGCTAGGAAGCCTCCTATGACTTTAACTCCTTGCTCCTCACATCCTTGCTTGATTTGGAAGAGAAGAGAACACCTCCTTTTATAATGCAGCAATAATACAGCAACATAGGCGATTTTGTTTCGCTTGGTAAGGCTTAACCAATGATCGAATTGCCTTCAAATTTGATTTATAGCTTCCCTATAATATGATCTTCCTCATAGATGGTTTATATTTCGAAAATTATCTTTTGAATGGGCCCACCAATCAGATCAGCGACCACCTCTCAAAATCGCTCAATTCGGGTACCTTTAGAACCAATCATCTTGCTTTCAATGCTACGGAGTGTACAGAGCTCGGATTGACCTCAAATTTTGAACATTGGTAGAAAACTTCCTCCTATACATTATAAATGGCTTAGATTGTCTAAAAAAAATTTCAAAATGTGGTCCGAAAATTATAACACTTAGGGCTTTTTATAAAATCTGCGCAGTTGGAATCTCTTTGAATGGTCCATCTTTCTTCAACCGGTACGATCAAACCACAAATCTTTTTGACCTGAAACGTTGTGGTTATTCATATATAGATATGGTTTAGAAGATGGTCAGATTAAATTGTTCATATCATCAATGATGGGCCACCTGGACCGGCCCAGAGTTGAGTAGGAAGAATCTGGAAACTTTTTGGACAGTTCGTATTGTTTTGGCCATCATGGTCAATCCATAGCTCCGATTGACATGAAATCGCTTGGATTATTTCATGTCGAGCTCCTCTTAGATATGGATGGGTTAGATTTCCAAATATCATTAAAATAGGCCCCGCAAACTGGGCTAAAAAATAAAAAAATAGGACTACCTGTTTTGAAATATGAATTTAGAAAACGCATAAGCCGACCTGTCAGCCGGCCGGCCGGACCACAGGTCGGCCTTCATAAAATATGTTCAGAGGAATTCCTGTTTCTAGAGGGTTTGGCCGGCCGGCATGAAAAATGTGCTTTTTTTTTTCTATCCTTTCTTCCTCCATTTTCATTGTATCCTTGCTCCATCTCTTGCCCTTTCTTTCATTAATCTTCAAGGCATGTAAGAACGGCCGCTAAGCATCATAATGACGAAGTCTCTCTCTCATTCCTACAACCACAAAACTATGCATTAGATTAGTCTTTAAACTATGCAAACCATACATAAAGTGTGATGAATTGGGGTTAGAATATACATAATTCAGAGCTCAACACACCCCCCAACCAGTATTTTGCTAGTCCCGAGCAAAACATGCGCGAAATATAATCCAATATTTCCAAAACCCCAACTCCCTCTCAGAAACTGTACTTTTATAAACTTCAAGAAATACGAATACAAAATTTTAGAAAAACTTAGTGATGGAAATTAAAATCTTGAACTCCTTAAATATAATGAGTGTTTCACATAGAATCCCTGCTGATTGATTGATAAATAGAAGATCTGAATAAGTTTATCTTAGTGTGCATAGTGGATGTTCATCTCATGAGTTTTCAGGATTACCTTCTTCATAGATAAGTCAAACTAAAGATCTAAAGGTGTACAGCTCAACCAAATGCCTATGACAATAATTTACCTTACCGTTCATTCGATGGCTTCTACACTACTTCCCATTTCCAGCTTTAGTTACGGGTAGACCATCCCCTGGTTAGCCCTTTTCAAAAATTTTCAACATATTTTCACTGAGTCACCTTACTTTCTTTTTCTTTCCCATATTAGATAGGATTTTTAGAAATCCATATCTTTCGTTCTTTTCTCTTATTTTCTCATGAACAACGATGGACAAAGTTCCCTGGCTTCATTCCTCAACACCTTAAATCTTAGTCTAACCAATCTACAATTCTCCATAATCCCTTCAACCATGAGAATTGTGTAATGTGAACTAGGCTTGAAAGTGTTCAAACTTTCTATCAATTAAATCAATAGGGGAATTCAAATAGAAAACTATCATATTATAGGTAATTCATGATTTTCAAAATCAATTACTTTATCTCTCTTTCTTTTATATTTATAACATCCCAAGTGCATAAAAACATGGTTTTCCAAAGGAGTTTTGAATTTTCAGAAAAATAAAAAAATTTCTACATAATTGCTCGAAATGTCACAAAAGCTAGTAAATTCATCTAAGGAATCTCACCCCCTAACCAAAATCTTACATTGTCCTCAATGTAACAAGATATGCAATATGCATGACATGAGAGCAATAACATAAAACAAAGGAAAGTGAGAACGAGAGTACTTGAGGTAGCAAGTTGATCAATTCTAGCATCTTCCATTATCTCGATGAGACTTATTCAATCATAAATACATAAAAGAAATCCTAACCTACATACCTACCATTTATTAGTCTAATCGACTACATGATCAAATTTGAGTAGGATCTTCATGAATTTCAATAAGTTTCTCATGAGGACCATCCAAAGTCCTGCTCGACAGTAAACATGGGTGCTTTTTTTCATGGAAGTCCAATATTTATATGCACCACATGCATGATGGGAGGAGAAAAGAGAGCAAAAAGATATCTCCTCAAATTCTAAACTAGGTTGAGATTAATTACAAAATGGGTCCTCCCAATCAAAATTCTCAATGGGCTGAAGAACCCATGATGGTGGAGAGATATTCATCAAATATTCATCAGTTAAGGTTATCTCCTCCATAATTTCATAATTACACAGTGCTTCCACAAACAATGGTATAAAGTGTAAATCAGTGGAATGATGTTCTTCAGGCACCAACACCGTGTCTAACAAAATATCCAACTCCGTAATCATCTTATCATCAACATTATATGAGTGGGCCAAGCATTCTTCTAGGAAATTGAGATAGTCAGATGAAGGGTCCTCGTCCTCCCTAAGGGATTGAAGAAATTCTGTTTCAATGGCAAGAAATTCCTCCTCTATAGAGAGGAGGTCTTCCAAAGATTTTTTTCCAGATTTAGTGGTAAGCACATCATTTGCATTGGTAGATCTTTTAAAATTTTAGATTGTGCCACCTCTCATTCAAAGAAATAGGATTTTTAGTCAAAGGGAGGTCTTCCGCAATAGAATTTGGCATGTGTTGTTAGTGGAAGGACTCAAAAAGATCGATTTTGACCATCTCTCTGGCAAGAATATCTTTCGGAGATTGATAAACATTCTGCCCTTGGGAAGAAGGAATCATGGGCTCACAATCATCCACCAAACCCTCATTGTAGGTAGTCTCACTATCACTTTCAGATTTTATGAATTCCTTGAGTTTGTCAATCGTCATTGAAATCTCTTCATCATTAAAATCAGGATATGTAAAAGAGATAGTTGATTCACCATAATCGATGGTAATATTGGGATCACTGAGATTTACATCCTCTAAAAGTTTAGTCATTAAATCGGAAGAGGGTTGGGCTTGGATAGCCTCATCCTCCTCATTGTTGGGGAATGATTTAGTGTTCCCAATGTCAGGTTCAGGATTTTGAGAGGCTGGCGAGAGATTTTGTATGCATTGCTCAGTTATTTTCATAAACTCTAGCGGCGTATCCTCAAGAGTTTTTGTTGGTTGAGGCTCATGAGATAGAAACTCTTGAAGATAATTGTTAGCATCCATGGTTGGCTCGTATCCCAAGTTGAAATTTTAATGCTCCCACCAATTTAGATTATGTATGTCATATGTTAGGCTATTAGATGGTTGTTGATATGCGTAGCCATACAAGTGATCATGCATTGTCCTAACCAGTTGAACATTATTTATCTCTTTCTGATACTCTCATATTGTCTTGCCCAGTGAAAAGTTATACACATTGTTCTCATTCCGATAATTTTGCAATGTCTTACGTGGGGGAGTATTAGAAGTAGATTGAGTCTTAGGAAAATAATCATGCATATAATGGTTCCACTCACAATGAGTTTGGATCCCATGGTCCAGCATCTCATCTTCCACATGAAATAGTTTGGTAGGGGATATGACAGTAATTCCTACCCTAGTTATTGTTGTCCTCAACTAATCGTTTTACTTATAATTCAACATGAGGCAACATAGATTCCCCTCTTGGGTAGACATGATGCTAGTGCTCCGTTACCAGATCTTACTCTAGACGGTTAAGTCCTTGAAGAGCAACCCGTTCTGATACCAATTGAAATTACGTCGGTAGTCTAACACGACACCTTCGTATGTGTGAAAGCTTAAAGAGCAACTAGAATTATGGCTAAGTCTATAGGGGGGGTGATTAGGACCTTTTGAAATTCTTTTCGCCTAATTACATAATTTAACACATTAAACTAAGTAAGCAAGAACACTTCGGCTTCCAAGCCTAAGTGGGTCCAATTACAAGACTAGCATATGGTTTTATGTTGAACCTCTAATTTATACATTGCATAGCCCATTACATCACATTATATGCATAGTTTGCATGTTTAAAAGGCCCATCTAACGCATGTTTTGTGATGTAGGAATGAGAGCGAACTTCACCCAATTAGTGACCAAAAGAACGTATTTAGATGCATTGGATGAAGATTGAAGGACCAAAGAAAGAAGGAATCAAGTAGAAGAGAGAGAAGAAGAAAGAAAAGAAGAAAATGTGGAGAAAGCTGCCGGCCTCTTTGAAGCTTACTGGACAAAGGACCAGTTGGTCCGACCGGTCTTGACCAGTCGGCGAACGGGTCGGTTGTTGCTGACAACTCCCTGGACTAAATTCAAATTGGTCCGACAGGTCAAGACCGGTCGACCAATAGGTCGGATCCACCTCCTGTGCACGCTGGACCTTTAACATACGCAGTCCAACCGGTCAGGACCGGTCGGCCAGCCCAGTCGACCGGCCATGACCGGTCGGCCACATGTAAAAAATGGAGAGTTTCTATTCTGAGCTCCAATTTTCTTTGCGCATTGCGTATCCTTACGCAACTTCTGGATGATTCCGACGCAACAGAGCTTCCCCACTATAAAAGGACACCTAGGGTCTCTTTCTAGGGTATCATAGAAGCTGTTGTAGACAAATTTGTCTTTAAAGAGAAGTGAGGAATCACGGTCGCATCTCCAAAATACGACCAGCCTAGCTCGTGCTCAATGAAAGGGGTCGCATCTCCGAAATGCGAACAGCCTGGCTCGTGCTCAACCAAAGGGGTTGCATCTCTGAAATGCGACCAGCCTGGCTCGTGCTCGACGAAAGGGGTCGCATCTCGAATGCAAGCACTCTTGATATGAGCAGCTCCCGACATATGAGCGGTCGTGGTTTCTTGTTTCTGGAATGGATGACCCTCATCTCATAGTACCAGCAGCCCGTATAGGCCGATTTTGGTTTATATCTATTCATAGTTCCGAATATCTAGAGACGTAATCAGCTAGACGTCTAGAATGTTTTGACTACTTCCTTATCCAAGGATTAACAAGATAAGCTTCTTATCCCATGAAATCAGTACTAATCTTAATAGCTTGCGTAGCAGGTTGATTCATTTAGATCTGTATAAATAGATGACTCTATTGATGATAAAGGTACACAATACTCAATCTTTAACCCCCGTCATTCATTTGTTCTCTTTTCAACCTCACCCTATCTAACTTAGGCATCGGAGGGCTAACGGCTGGACGCCGGCCACCCTTAGTTATTTTCTGTCTCCTTTTAGGCCCAAGGAGGAAATCGCTTGGAGAGAAGGTGAACGTCCGGGGGACCCTGTTACAAAATTCGACGTAAACAGTTTGGCGCCATCTGTGGGAACGATTTGATCATCAAAGTCAGTCGTTCTTACCATTGATCAAAGTCCTTCCACAATGCCTCCTAAAAAGACTGTTCATCCTTCCACATCAAGCCAGACATTACCTCCGCCTGACGTTGCGGAATCAGTGCCTGTTCCTCAAACCACTTCAATAAACATTCCTCAAGGAGCTCCAAACGTGCCATCAGCGAACCCGTTATTTAAGGTTTCCGGAAGTCAAGAGGACGTCATGCGTTTCCTCGAAAATACTGTTCGCTTCCCCAAGTGTAGGGTTGCGATGTAGTAATAACTCGGTAAGACCGAGGTCGATCCACAGGGACTTATGTAGAATTTCACAAACACATCCAAAAGTGTCTATTGAAAGCTAATAATCAGATTTTGAATAAAATTGATATGAGTAACAACTTTAAACTAATTTAAATGTAAACAATTATAAAAAGGCACTAGGGGTTCAAGGATCCACTTGTAGCAATCCTTGATGTTCAATCCGCTGTGGTTTCTTATTCTCTCAACTAGAATCGATATTAAGATCTATCTAGTCGGATGATAGAGCTGTTAAACCAAACAATCTGTCATATGTAAGTTCAATGCATAAGATTCACTCAATGTAGGCTGAGCTGAGCATGCTCAATTGCATAGGTCATTCCCCTTTCCAAAAGGTCCAGTTCACAATCATAACTATCCTCAAGTCCTGTCACAAAACAAGGCTAGATCAGGATTTGAACTTGATTCAAATCACATGCATAGTTCATACATATTTCAGAAAATCAGAAAAATAGAACTTTGGTAGGAAGTCCCTTCATGAAGATCATAGTATTGGAGCGCACTCCGATTCCTCAGATCATACAGGTCTAGACTGATGCAAACCAATTAAGAATTTAAGCAATTCTCCCAAACATCCATGAGTCATCATAAGATTAAGAAAAACTACTTAAAAACTTGTATAAACTTCAAACCATAGTTCATAATCATGAATTCCACATTTAAAACCAACTGAATACGAATTGAAACATCTTGGATCCACTATAAGCTTCTCCTCTTAGACCTAGCTAAGAGGATTAGCTGCTCATGATCCAAGGAAACATGAAACAACTAAAAAGTTCATAAAAACAACAAAACAAACTATAGGGAGTTGTGGAACTCCGAAATTCACTTCCGCCGCCTCCAAGCTTGCTTAAACCCTCCTTCGATACCCTAGGAACGATCCCTAGGTGTCCTTTTATAGTGGGGAGGCTCCGCAACTTCAGAAAGATCGAGAATCTGCGTAAGAGTTACGCAGTGCGCAGAGATTTTCGGCGCCAGGAATAGAAATTTTCGTAGTCTATGCATGGCCGACCGGTCTGGACCGGTCGGACTGGGCTGGCCGACCGGTCACGACCGGTCTGGCCTCTTTTAGAAAAATGTCCAGCAGCCTCTGGAGGAAAAACTTCTCTGACCGACCGGTCAAGACCGGTCTGTCTGGCCTGGCCTATTGGTCTAGCGTGCGCAGCTGACCAGTCAAGACCGGTCTGGCTCTCTTGGCCGACCGGTCAAGACCGGTCGGTTTCTTCTTTCTTCTTCTTTTCTTCCTTTCTTTCTTCTACTTTCTTCTTTCCTTGCTTCTTTCTTTGCTTCCTTCTTCCTTCGGCCCACCTTGGGTCTTCATCCAAGGTTCTTAATAAGCTCTTTTCATCTTCAATTAGGCGGAGTCCACTCTCAAACCTGCAATCACAAAACATGCATTAGATTAGTCTATAAACCATGCAAACGTCGCACAATGAGTGATGAATTGGGGTTAGAATATGCACAATTAAGAGCTCAACAAATACCCTTCTAACCCTCAACGCCGGAGTTCAAGCCCTGTCTAATCAGCTTGATCAGCATTTCCTGGAGCCGCAGAGACAACCTTCCGAAGGGTTGCCAGCGCATCCCATACCGGTGGCTTCCAGACATTCTGTGGACGAGCCACAGGTCCAACCAAATCATCCTCCATCAAATCGAATGCCGCTTGGCAACCAACCCCCTATGCTACCTCCACATTCCATACATTCTAGTGCTTCTTGTCAACATCAATCTCAGTGGTCCACCGTTGAAACATCAGGTTATACTTTACCATGGGAAGGCGATCTCAAAAGAATCCATGATCGTTTTGATGTCATGGAGCAGCGATATCAGGCAAATCGACCATCAGCTGTGGTGGCGTCGATACATCGATCCGAGTCTCCTTTCACCAGCGAGGTCATGGGAGCACCTTTATTTAGAAAATATTGTACACCTGTCATCACTCCATATACAGGTATAGGTGATCCCCTCGAACACTTGGAAACTTATAAGTCTCTTATAGAGCTAGAGGGACATGGGTCGGAAATCATGTGTAGAGCTTTTTTCCTAACCTTAAAGGAAGCAGCTCGTACATGGTTCCGGGGGCTGAAGCCTCGATCTATCGGCTCCTTTTCACAGTTATCGGAGCTTTTTCCTTTCTCAATTCATGGGAAGCATCCGCACCAAGAAGCCAGCGTCCCACCTAATGGATTTGAAACAGCAGCATGGGGAGACGATAAAGGAGTTCACAGTACGGTTCACTGCCGAAGCCGTCCAAACTGAAGGATATACCGAAGAAAAAGGCCTCACCACCCTCATAGCCGGAATTACGAGCCAAAAATTCAGATTTGCCTTAGATAAAAACCCTCTAAAAACCATGGTAGAATTCCAAGCTAAAGCTCAGAAGTATATCAATGCAGAAGAAGTTGCTCTGACACGCATGGTATATAAGGTAAGAAGCGCAAGCCGGAGGAGATCTCGCCCCCAGATAAAAAATATCGACGTGATCGACGAGACCGCTCTCCCAAGAAGCCTTATTTTGGTAAATATCATAACTACACTCCTCTCAACCGATCCCATGAAAAGGTGTTAATAGAGATTAAACATAAACCATATGTAAAATGGCCGGCCAAGATCAAATCTGATCCTGAAAAGAGAGATAAGGGTAAGTTTTGTTACTTCCACAATGATCATGGGCATAGAACCCAAGACCGTATATCTCTGCGAGATCACATCGAAGCTCTCATTCGAAAGGGCCATCTCCAAGATTATGTTGCTCGTCGAGGTCGATCACCGGAAAGGGCAAAAGCCTCACCCCACCAGAAGAAGTCACCTCACCATCATACTTCACAAGAAGACGTTGAACCTACTGGCGAAATTTGTACCATCGCCGGGGGACCAGCTTGCGTTGGCGATTCTCAAGCTTCAAGAAAAGCATACACTCGTAAGGCGTCCAAGAAGCCCCAGCATATCTACTGGCTGGAACAGACACCCAACGCACAAAAAACCAGTCATCCTCCAATTTCTTTCTCCCTCGAAGATGCAGAGGGAATTCACTTTCCTCATGAAGACTCCATCGTAGTCGCACTAAAGGTATCAAACTATTTGACTCATCGTATTATGGTGGATACAGGTAGCTCTGCTGATATTCTATACCTAGAGGCTTTCAACAAAATGACACTCGCCAGAAGCTTACTCAAGCCTGTCTCAACTCCCCTCATCGGCTTCGGGGGCGAAGTGGTGACACCTGAAGGAAGCATTGACCTTCCAGTCACCTGTGGGGAGAGTCCAGCAAAGACAACTATCTTTATAAATTTCCTCGTGGTGGACCGAAGATCAGCATACAACGTCATTTTGGGGCGGCCATCTCTAAATAAGGTTGGGGCAGCTTTACATCCTTTGTATTTGTGCGTCAAATTTCCTACCCCGAATGGTGTTGGGGTTGTACGAGGAAACCAAAAAGAGGCCCGGTCTTGTTATGAGATAGCCCTACAAGATCGAAAGATAACACAAGCGACACCAGTCATGATAGTAGCACAAGGTTCATCCAACTCCCCAGCAGATACCTCGTTGGACCCAAGAGAAGATGCTCTCCAATCAGGAACTCCCGAGGAAGAGACAGTAGTGATTCATTTAAATGAAGATGACCCATCCAAAGTTGTTTGTGTGGGATCCTCTTTGAGGAATGTCTTTCGAGCAAATTTGATCTGCCTCCTCACTGAATATCAAGATGTGTTTGCCTGGTCTCACCAAGACATGCCTGGCATTGACCCTAGTGTCATCGCACACCGTCTGAACATCGACCCAAAGTATAAACCCATCCACCAGTGCCGCCGTGCCTTCACTGCAGAAAGGCAAATGACGATCAAGGCTGAAGTCGAGAAGCTGCTTACGATCAATTTCATAAAAGAAGTTGACTACCCAGAATGGGTCGCGAATGTAGTTCTCGTTCGAAAACCTAATGGCAAATGGAGAATGTGTGTCGACTATTCGAATTTGAACAAAGCGTGCCCCAAAGATAGTTTCCCGACCCCGCGAATCGACCAGTTGGTCGACTGGGCATGCTCTGCTCAGTTTTATGGACGCTTATTCTGGTTATAACCAGATCATGATGCATCCGCCCGATAGCCAGCATACTGCCTTCATCACTGACCGAGGTCTATATTGCTACCAGGTAATGTCGTTTGGTCTTAAAAATGCAGGGGCCACCTATCAACGTCTCGTCAATAAGATATTTGCCACGCAAATTGGCAGGAATATGGAAGTCTATGTTGATGACATGCTCGTGAAAAGTGTCGTAGAAGACGATCACCTTTCAGATCTTCAAGAAGCCTTCGACCTGATGAGGAAATATCAGATGAAGCTAAACCCAGAAAAATGTGCGTTCGGAGTGTCCGCTGGAAAATTTCTTGGATTTATGGTCGGCCAGCGAGGAATTGAGGCAAATCCTGAAAAAATAAAAGCATTGATAGAGATGAAATCCCCAACCACTCTTAAGGACGTCCAACGTCTGGCTGGTCGCATTGCATCGCTAAATAGGTTCATTTCACGGGCATCTAACAAGTGATTACCCTTCTTTAAGCTCCTCCGTGCCACAGCCAAATCTGATTGGGAGTGGACACCACAGTGCGAAGAAGCTTTTCAACAACTGAAGCAATATATGAGCACACCCCCTGTTTTATCTAAACCTGTGGCGCACGAGCAACTCATCCTTTATTTATCTGTGTCCTCCACGGCCGTTAGCGCCGCTTTAATAAGAGAAGATTCCGGGATACAAAGGCCCGTTTATTATATCAGTCAAGCAATGGTGGACACTGAAACTCAATATTCTGATATGGAGAAACTAGCCCTTGCTTTAGTCACGGCAGCCCGAAAACTGCGACCATACTTTCAAACCCACGCTATTTTAGTACCAACAAATCATCCGCTATGACAAGTCCTTCAAAAACCTGAGGCTTCCGGACGATTAACTAAATGGGAGGTCGAGATCAGTGAGCATGACATATCGTTCTGCCCCAAGACCGCAATCAAGGGCCAGGCCGTAGCTGACTTCATCGCCGAATTCACATACTCCTCTTCCGATGATAATGCTGCGATCAGCGACCAGCCCTCCTGGTCACTCTTCGTGGACGGGTCTTCAAGGGCTACCGGCAGTGGAGCGGGCCTAATTTTAGTCACCCCAGACGAGTCGCATTTCCAATACGCTTTACGTTTCAATTCTTGCATCTCGAATAATGAAGCAGAATATGAGGCCTTGATCGTTGGTCTCGAACTAGCAAACGTCCTCTCAATTCAGAATTTACTCATTCACAGTGATTCTCAGCTCATAGTTAATCAGGTACTCGGTGAATTCGAAGCAAAAGAAGAAAGGATGGCCTTATACAAATCTCGAGTACTCATCCTACTCGCAAAGCTAAAGAATTATGAAATAATCCACATCCCTCGCGAGAAGAATAAACTTGCTGATTCTTTGGCAAAACTCGCCTCTGCACCAGAATCTGAGTTACAATATTCAATTTCCATCGAGCACCTTCAGAACTCGAGTATCGACCAAGCAACTCTCGAGCAGGTGATTCTGGTACATCCGTCTCCATGTTGGATGGACCCCATACTCCTTTATCTCAGAGACGGATACCTCCCAGACGATAAGAAAGCCGCCCGACAAATTCATCATCGAGCCGCCAGGTATGCCTTACAAGATGGAATATTGTTACGTAAGAGTTTTTCCTTGCCTATTTAAGGTGTCTTCACCCAGAAGAAGCACATCGTGTTCTAGATGAAATACACCAGGGGGCATGTGGTAACCACCCAAGGGGGCGATCCCTAGCGTATAAGGTGATGAGGCAAGGATACTATTGGCCCACTATGAAGGCAGACGCAATTGAATTCTCTAAAAGATGTGACAAGTGCCAGCGATACTCTCCTATACCTCATGTACCGTCCGAGCAAATGACTTCAATTGATAGCCCTTGGCCCTTCGCTCAATGGGGGGTCGATATCATCGGGCCCTTGCCTACTGGAAAAGGACAAAATAGGTTCGCGATAGTGGGGGTCGATTACTTCACCAAATGGGCCGAGGCGGAGACACTAGCCAGAATTACTGAGAAACAGACCACTAAGTTCGTTTGGAGAAACATCATATGCCGGTATGGACTCCCCCATACTATAATCACCGACAATGGAAAGCAATTCGACAACGCTGCTTTCGATGAATTTTATGAAACATGGAAGATACGCAATATCCGCACTTCTCCCTATCATCCTCAGGCAAATGGGCAAGTTGAAGCAGTGAATAAAATCATCAAGCATCATTTGAAGACCAAGCTCGATGAGTGTAAAGGCATGTGGCCAGAACTCCTGCCAGAAGTCTTATGGGCGTATAGGACTACGACTCGCACGTCTACAGGCGAAACTCCTTTCTCTTTGGCATTCGGTACCGATGCAGTAGTACCAGTTGAAATTCAAGTACCCTAATATCGGATCGAGCAGTACGATCCCACTTGTAATCAGGAAAATCTTCGACTTCACCTCGATCTCTTGGAAGAACGGAGAATTGCCTCCCAGATGCGAGCAGCAGAGTATCAGCAGTGCATTGATCGCTACCGTAACGCTAAAGTTCGGCCTAGAACTTTCCAGCTCGGCAATTTAGTCCTCAGACAGAACCTCAGATCTCCTACTCGTTCGTTTGATCCGAATTGGGAAGGTCCGTATTGAGTCATTAAAATTGTGAGACCCAGTACTTATTTTCTTGAAGACATGCAGGGAAGACCCGTACGTCGCCCTTGGCACGTGGAACGCTTATTACGGTATTTCCCTTAATTCGATGTAATTCCAAACAACATTCCGAATGAATAAGAATTAAAATCATTCCTTTTGGTCGCTACTCCATTTAATTGGACTTGAATAGCCCTGAAGAGAATACATACATTCTCTTGGCCAATTGCCTACCCTTGGTAGGGTTAAGATCATTCTTGTTGGTTGCTTCTCCATTTTATGGATAAAAAATAGCCCTGAAGAGAACATACATGTTCTTTTGACCAATCTTCTACCCTTGGTGGAATCAAAACCTCGATCGATAGACCATTCTATCTCAACGCGGACATGGTCATACGACCCCCGGATTGAGTCTAATTCACTTTTTCATGAGTTAGTTATGCGAGCAGTCACTATACGATCAACACAGGGTAAAAAAGCTAGAGAAACAACATTGAAGAAATTGATGTTTCATTATAATCAAGTCAATTATATACACAAATTCTTCTTAAAGGTGTAAAAACATACAAAATAGAGGAAGGCGGACAACACTTTAAGATTGGTCATCCCCATCTGGAGCAGGCTCGCGGCTCTCGACTTCAGGGCCGATCTCAGGAGCAGGCGTGGCATCTGTGGCTTCGGTAACCTCATTCTCAGCCGCAGCTCGCTCCCTAGCCGCAACCTCGAAAGCCACCCTCTCAAACTCCTCTAAGTTAAAAGACGGAGCAATCTGCTGCATAACCCTGACCGCAAAATCGCGACCAGCGATATACGCTTCATAGCGCTCCTCGTCGTAGAGTTGAGAGGTTCGGAACTCTCGGACTGCACGATGGCCTTCATCAGAGACCATCTGAACAAGAGCCACTCGCTCCTCCTCCCAGTGAATGGAGTCATCCTTCAGCTGGTCGAGTCTCTTCATGGCCTCCTCGAGCTTAGTCCGAGAATCCTTGAACTGCTCCTCGAGGCGGATCTTGTCTTCGCGGAAAATCTCCTTTTCCCTCTCGCTCTTGGTATGGAGTTCTTGGAGCTTCGCAAGTTGAAGATCCACTGACTAAAAACGGTCAGTCAGGGCCTGAATCTTGACCAGGAGGATTTGCTTTTCCTCATCCAGTTTGGCGATTTGGGCTTCTAGTGCCTTTCGTAGTCGCATGAGGAGTAGGGGCGGCCCCCCCTTTTCCAGCAGCATGCGGTTGTTTGCCGCGAGCAGATCCTTCTGCCGAATCGGGCGCAGCTGAAGGACCGGCCATAGTTTTCTTTTGCCTCTTCGAGGCTGTACCCTTCAAATGAGGGAGCACCCCTAGCGCACCCCTCTTATCTCCTACGTTCGTCATCTCTTCCTGCGAAATTAGGCCTGCGACACAGAGGCAACGTGGTTCTAATGCGACGTTAATGTGGCGCGCGGCCGCTGAGAGCTTGTAAACCTTTACTAGCTTTTCGTGGAGTCCTCCCCGGAGGTTCGGTTTTACACCAGTCGGAATGCCTGCAAGAAACATAGGAAAGGTACATCAATCACCATAAGCGAAATTATTGTTCCCTTTCAGACAGACGGGCAGAAACTCAACCCACCTTCGCCAAAATAGCGACTAACGTTATGGCCTTTGGGGTCTGAGCCCGCTTCGGACTCCCAGTTGTCGGAGACGTAAAACCATTTTTTCCTCCATCCAGGGCAATTGGAGGAGGGGTTCCCCAGAATGAAGTTATTCCGGTGCCAGAAGCAGAGGTAATACCAACCCTCGGTAGATGGGGCCCGTTTTAACTAGAATAACCTCAAAAACTCCCCAGCGGTTAACTCATCATTACCCGCTTGTTTCCAGAGGACGAAGGTACTTATAAGCACCCGCTAGCCGTTTACAATAAGCTGGCCAGGGGCAATCTTATAAATACGTAAAAAATTTCAGATGAATGGATGAAGGGGAAGACGCACGCCAACTTTGAAAAAATATTCATAAAAGGCTACATAGCCTGGTGGTGGTGCATCGGCTGTCTCCCCTCTCCCAAGTAATCTAAAAATAATGGAATCTGGGACTCGATATCTCTCTCGAAGGCTAGAGAGCCATTCTTCTGTTAGTATTGAGGAGTAACCGGCGGTAGAATACCTTCCTATTGGTACCCTGGCAGTGTTAGATTCAGATGAATCGGGGGTGTGATCTCCTAGGGGAACGATCTCTTCATCGGAAGTCTGCCATTGCAAAAGAAAAAACAAGATAGAAAAAGAAAAGATGAAGGAGGACTACCTCTGCGAAGAGGTTTGCATTGGAAGCAAAGGAGAAGAAGAAGAAAGAAGAATACCCTGTAGCCGAAAATTCAAAAATGAAGAAAATTCTGCAGGATCTGATATTTATATGCAATCATTTCGTTTGATTTGGTTAACATGCGGCAGCCTCTCATCCGGCACGACAGACGAACGGGCACAAGCATTAAATACGAAGACACGTGGCTACTGACGCCTCATTTCTTGCGGCAGAAAAGCTGCGTAAAGCTGGCCATCATAAATGCAGAATCATGTTAAATGAATCATGTGCGATTCTCTCCCAGCAGTCAGCTACGCATACAAAAAAACCCTTGGCATAGTTCCTCAACACCAAGGGTTTGGGGGGCACTTGTTGTAGACAAATTTGGCTTTAAAGAGAAGTGAGGAATCGTGGTCGCATCTCCAAAATGCGACCAGCTTGGCTCGTGCTCAACGAAAGGGGTCGCATCTCCGAAATGCGACCAGCCTGGCTCGTGCTCAATGAAAGGGGTCGCATCTCCGAAATGCGACCAGCCTGGCTCGTGCTCGACGAAAGGGGTTGCATCTCCAAAATGCGACCATCCCGTCTCGTGCTCGATGAAAGGGGTCGCATCTCGAATGCAAGCACTCTTGATATGAGCAGCTCCCGACATATGAGCGGTCGTGGTTTCTGGTTTCTGGCATGGATGGCCCTCATCTCATAGTACCAGCAGCTCGTATAGGCTGATTTTGGTTTATATCTATTCATAGTTCCGAATATCTAGAGACGTAATCAGCTAGACGTCTAGAATGTTTTGACTACTTCCTTATCCAAGGATTAACAAGATAAGCTTCTTATCCCATGAAATCAGTACTAATCTTAACAGCTTGCGTAGCAGGTTGATTCATTTAGATCTGTATAAATAGATGACTCTATTGATGATAAAGGTACACAATACTCAATCTTTAACCCCCGTCATTCATTTGTTCTCTTTTCAACCTCACCCTATCTGAAAATGCGGTATAAGTTTGATTACCGCTGTTGTAGAAGCAAGAAATAAGTTATCTTGTCCTAGAGGGGGGTGAATAGGACACTTTTTAAATTTCTCAATACAAAGTATTCTTAGAGCACTTTCATCAAACACCAGATATGCAAAGCATAAATCAATAGAAGCACATGTAAAAGAAGTAAATCAGTTCATCCATTCACCACACAACAAGGGATTTTTATAGTGGTTCGGTTATGTACCTACTCCACTCCCGGCTGATCCACTCACTCCTTGAGTGGCCGGATTTCACTATCACTATGGTTTTAAATGAGGTTAACCATAAACCTTAACAGCCTACAAAAGGACTTACGACTCAACACATGGATTCATCCTTCCATAGGACTAATCCATGACCACTTAGTCCTACACAAGGGCTTGTCCTACTCAAGAACTTGTCCTACGCAAGGACTCTACCGAGTTTGGGTCTTCAAACTCTGAAACCCAAATCTCAACTTGAGGAGGTTTCTTGGACTCGAAAGACTAAAGATACTTAGCTGATTGAGTCCCTTGATGATGCCTTTGTTGAAGAAGCTTCAGCTTGTACGGAAGACGTCTTCTTCATCTCCCTCGATCAGCAACCTTGCTCCGGATGACCCATTGTAGTTTCCAAGGTGAGGGATTGAGGTTAGGTTGAGGCTATTTTGGGATATGGCTTTTATATGAGGAAAGCTTCTACCTAAACCACCATTAATGGCATTGATGACAAGAAAATGTCTATGAGAGGTAGGTCAAGATGCCATTAAAGAGGAGTTGAGTTCATGTTTCAATCCAAGCTTTGAATGCTTAATCAATGTTGGTCAGATCAACATGGATTGAAGAATGAACTCAACAGATCTAAGGGTTTGGAAGAAGGGGATCTCAAGAAGAAGGCTCACTCAAACCCTAGATGATGCTCAAGGTGTCTTGGGCAAGATCCAACCGAGTTCTATAAATAGATTATGCCCTTCAACGGTCAGAAAACGGTCAGCTCGATAGGTTCCAATCGATCGGACATAAGATTTAGTCAAATTTGAATTTTGCTTGAAAACAGGTTCTCCGATTGATCGGACTTAGTTCCGATTGATCGGAATACCCTGTCCGATTGATCGGATAGGTGGTCCGATTGATCGATATTTCTTCTAGAGAGTTGATGCAATTTTTCTAGAAATTCCTCCGATGGATCGTATCTATGTCCGATGGATCGGAGAGCCCTGTCCGATGGATCGGACAGACCTCCGATTGATCGTAAAAGAGTCCAGAGAGTTTTTCAAAGTTTGCTGGACAAATGTACGATTGATCGGACATGCTGTCCGATTGATCGGAACACACTGTCCGATGGATCGGACATCCCTCCGATGGCTCGGAAAAGTGTCTAGAGAGTTTGCAATGTAACTGGACTATTTTCCGATGGATCGGACACATTGTCCGATTGATCGGACATCTATCGAAATATTCTCCGATGGATCGGGTATGTATCGGAGAGAGCAGACTGAAATATTTTCAATTTTAAAGAAACTTCTGCTACCAAGAACCTATCCATTGCTGATCTTAATGGAAGGTGAGCTATAGATGGTGCTAAGGATGTGCCTAGAAAGGTCTTGGGCCATCTATAGAAGTTTTTAGGATCAAAGGTTTGGAGTGGAGAGGCTAGAAGCTGACTTGATCTTCGAGAAGCTTCTGTCTTCAGCCGCAAGGAAAACTGTCTTCAGTTGCCAGGGACTCGACGACACACTAACCATGGTAATTGACAAATCTTTGCATTAACACTATCTAACTTAGGCATCGGAGGGCAACGGCTGGACGCCGGCCACCCTTAGTTATTTTCTGTCTCCTTTCAGGCCCAAGGAGGAAATCGCTTGGAGAGAAGGTGAACGTCCGGGGGACCCTGTTACAAAATTCGACGTAAACAAAAGCCAAGGAACTTCGTGAGAGAGGAAGGAAGCCGTCGTGGCGTGTTTACAACCCTCCAAACTCCGAGTTTTTATGTTTTCTAGTTTTCTTTTATGAGTTTTAGTTGTAGTATGACAATGCTCGCTAGAATCTCTCAGCTAAGGCTGAGAGGTGAAGCTTGTAGCCAATTTCATGTTTGATTTAGTTAAATTCAAGTAGCTTTACTTCCAAGTTTGAATTTTGAATGTTCTAGTTCTTAAAATTGATAGTTTTAGACGTTTTATGAGAGTTCATGTGCTTCGGACATGGATTCCTTACAATTCTTTGAGATTATCATGTTTTGCTTGATTAGATTCGAATTATGGTAACCCTTGAGCATGCCATGTCCATAGGCATGGCTGTTACTCCGAAGGCTATGATTTCAAATTCTACATGTGGTTGAATGGGACTAGAACTTGGAAGTTCAGCTTAAGTGAGATTGAATGTGCTTTAATGCTTTATTTTCCAACTAGATGAGAGATATGACTTCACATCTAGTTTTGTTTTATGCTTGGATTGATTGGATTGACATGGGATTACTACAAGTGGATCCTTGAAAGCCTTAGTACCTTTAATCACTATTTTTCTTACGTTACTGTTTTAGCATAATTTTCTCAATTGAACCTTTAAATTATTGAAATCTTAGTTGCTGGAATAAATTAGAAATTGTTCTCTAATTCCCTGTGGATCGACCTCGGTCTTACCGAGATTTATTACTACATCGCAGCCTTGCACTTGAGGTGAGTGAACAAGTTTTTGGCACCGTTGTCGGGGATTTTAGATAACGGTTATAATTTTTTTTAGTGGCTATAGAGTAGAAGTAGTTAGGATTTATTGTTTTCTTAGGATTAGTTTTTCTGAATTTTAGAACTAACAAAGTTTTTTTTGTTTTGTAGGAAGTTCTTCTAATTCAAGAAAATCGGTACGATCCTTCCAACTTGATCTCTTTTAGTTTTGGTTTTTATTTTCAAATTTTAGGATTTAGGATTAGTTTAGATTTTGGATTTTGTGGTTTATGTCCCGTTGGGAACGAGACCACAACAATCGTCTCCAATCCGAAGGTGGTTTAGTTGGACCACTATCCGTTCATAGACGAATCCGAAAATTTGTAGAACATTGTGATAGTTTGGGGAGTATGGATTAAACACCTATAAAGAATCCCCCCCCCCCACTACTCCAACTACAAACGCAAATCAAGAGGGAGTAGGAGAGAATGAGGTACACAACGTTCCTCCATTGAGATCACTATGGGACTACCTACAACCGGCCCATGCAACTACACCCTCTTGCGTGGTTTTACCACCAACTAGGGGAAACATTGATATAAAGCCGGGTGTAATTCAACTAATACCAAAGTTCCATGGGCTAGACTCTAACAGCCCATATTTGCACTTAAAGGAATTTGAAGAAGTGGTGGCTACCTTGCAATACACTAATGTTTCGGAAGACACCATTAAACTTAAACTCTTTCCCTTTTCATTGAAAGAAAGGGCCAAGACTTGGCTTCACTCTCTTAGACCACACTCGATAGGGTCATGGAACGAGATGACCGAGAATTCTTGAAAAAGTTCTTCCACGCTCATAAAACGAACACCCTTCGAAGAGCCATAATGAATTTTTCGGCTAAAGAGGGTGAATCTTTCTTCCAATGTTGGGAAAGGTTTAAGGACCTCCTACTTGCTTGCCCACATTGGTGAATTATAAACTTCTTTAACGATGGATTAAGTTCCAATATGCGCCAATTTGTAGAGATGATGTGTAACGGCGAGTTCATGAGTAAAAATCCAGATGAAGCTTGGAGTTATTTAGATATGTTGGCCGAGAATGCCCAATCTTGGAATACCTCGAATAAATCCAATAACCCTAAGCCTACTCAAGAGAATGAAAAAGGAGGAATCTATATCCTCAAGGAGGAAGATGATGTGAATGCAAGGTTTGCCAACCTCACAAGGAATACCGAGGCCATGGAACTTAATAAGAGTGGAGTTCCAAAGTCCAATGAAGCTATTGAGACCATATGTGGGGTTTGTTTCACCAATTTACATGCTACGCAAGATTGTCCTACAATTCCTGCATTTCAAGAGGTGTTACATGAACATGCAAATGCCACATATAGTTATCAACGGCCTTTTAATGGACCAGTGGGTAACACGTACAATTCTACTTGGAAGAACCACCCAAATTTCAGTTGGAAGAATGCGCCCATAGGCAATCCTACCAGCTCTCAAGGAGGGCCACCCATGCAAAATATGGCCCCACCTCAATTCTCAATGGAGGATAGTTTAAAAGCGTTTATACAAGGGCAAACGCAAATAAATCAAACAAATCAGTAAATGTTCTAAGAGCTTAAAGTCTCGTTTGATGAGATTAAAGGACGCTTGAATGCTAAGGAAGGGACCTTTCCGGCCCAACCTCAACCCAATCCAAAGTAAGTAAATGAAGTGAGCATTCCTAATCTCTCCAACCAATATATGGAGTAAGCCAAATCCATCACCACTCTTAGAAGTGGTAAAAAAATTGACAAATCTATTCCGGTGAAGGCCGACAAGCCTAATGATCCGATAAATTCTGAGGATGAGGATGGATCTAACTTAGCCCTACAAGAAACAGAACGCGTTTACACGCCCGTAGCACCATTCCCTTCGAGATTGGTCGCTCCAAAATCTCTCCCAAACTCTCACAATATTTTAAAGATTTTTAAACAAGTCAAGATCAACATTCCCTTGCTTAATGCCATCAAACAAGTCCCCTCCTATGCCAAGTTTCTAAAGGACCTATGCACAACCAAACGTAAATATAATGTGCAACAAAGGCCTTTTTGAATGAGCAAGTGAGTGCCATTCTCACTCAGAAGACCCCCTCAAAATTCAAAGATCCTGGTAGTCTCACAATCTCTTGTATCGTTGGAGACTACCGGATTGAGCGTGCATTGCTAGACTTGAGGGCAAGTGTAAATTTGATGCCGTACTCGGTATACGAGCAATTGGGTCTTGGTGAATTAAAACCCACCAAAACCACGTTGCAACTCGATGATAGATCCATCCGTGTACCGAGAGGGATAGTTAAGGATGTGCTAATCTAAGTTGATAAATTCTACTACCGGGTAGATTTCATCATCTTGGACACACAACCGGTTATAGATGCTAGCACCCAAATATCGGTGATTCTAGGCTGCCCCTTTCTTGCTACATCAAACGCAATCATAAATTGCCGGAATGGGGTAATGCAAATGTCCTTTGGGAACATGACGTTAGAGGTGAATGTGTTCCATTTGGGCAAAAGGCATAGGGATGATGATGATGTCCATGAGCTTGATATGATTGATTCAATTGTGGAAGAGGATTTTACTTTAAAGCAGAATTTTGATCATCTAGATGTTGTTAGCTTTGACCCCTTTGAGGATTGGGATAACAATGATGGCCCCAATGAGATACACATGATAGAATCCATGGAAGATGGGGAGTTTTTCCAACATGATCTACCTAAAAGCTTGGGGACGTGTTTGACGCATTCTAAGGATGAATTTAATTCTATTTTTAATAAGATCTTGGATTTGTCAGTTTCTGAAAATTTATTTGACAAGTCACCAAATTCTGATTTACATAAATTTGTTATGCAGGATTTGGAAGAATTGGTACTTGACTCGCCTACAGAGAGGCCAATTTCTGAAAGTGTAGAGGTTGAGGACCCACTCCAACCTACACAAAATTCTGAGAGGGAGGAAGATGTAAAGGGGCCGAATCTGAAAATTTTCTCTCCTGAGGTCTCCTACACACTCGAGGAGTGTTTAACGTATTTTGAAGATTGGGATGATCTCATGATTCAGGACATAGTAAATGCTTTGAGAGAGAGACCTCATGTGCCTAAAAAGTTTCCTTCTACAGAGCACCAAAATTGAAGAATCGACTATGGAAGCGCAAGCGACAAATGATTATGTGGAGCCCATCCCAATGTTTGAGGATGAAGCGATTGAAGTCTCCACATCTCTTTGGTTTGTTCAAACCGAAGAACACTTCTAGGATGACCCATACTTGAATGATTTTTGCCCAGTGTTGAGCTCTTAATTGTGCATATTCTAACCCCAATTCATCACTCATTATGCAAGGTTTTCATGATTTAAAGACTAATCTAATGTATGATTTGTGATTGTAGGGATGAGAGAGAGGATTCATCAATTGGAAACATGAAGACACCATTTACAAGCAAAGAAGATCAAAAGACTAAAGTGGGAAAGGATGAAAGAAAGAAGTAAAGGAGAGAAGAAAGGATGCAGAAGAAAGCACTGAAGACCAGTCGTCCGACCGGTCGTCCATGGCCCAGGACCGGTCGTCCGACCGGTCCGAATACTCAACAGAAAAGGCCACTTTGCAAAACTCTCTGGACTGTCCATTGCTTAGACCGGTCGTGCGACCGGTCCTTGAATTAGTTTTCTGGGTTGAAAAATCCCAAAACTCTATGGAAGTTTTTTACGTTTTTGAGACCGGTCGTGCGACCGGTCGTCTGCGTAACTGAGCGTGTTCTACAAGCTCCGGATTTCTCTGCGCACTGCGTACTCTTACGCAATTTCTAGAAGATTTTGATGCTGCGGAGCCTCCCTACTATAGAAGGACACCTAGGGATCATTCCTAGGGCATCTAAGAATGAATTAAGCATGGTGGGAGACGGTGTGGAAGTGGATTTCGGAGTTCCACAACTCCTCCTAGTTTGTTTGCTGTTTTTATGTTTTCTTTAGTTTGTTTCATGTTTCCTTGGATCATAAATGGCTAAACCTCTTAGCTAGGGTTAAGAGGTGAAGCTTGTAGTGAATCTAAGATGTTTCAATTCGTTTAAGTTGGTTTTAAGTTGAATTTCATGTTTAAGAACAATGGTTTGAAGTTTAATTCAAGTTCTAAGTAGTTTTTCTTAGTCTTATGATGACTCATGGATGTTTGGAAGAAGTGCTTGAGTTCTTAATTGTTGTGAACTAATCTAGACCTGTATGATCTGAGGAATCGGAATACGCTCTAGATTCATGATCTTCATGTGGGAACTTCCTACCAAAGTTCTATTTTCTGAATTTCTGAACAATGTGAGACTGTGTATGTGATTTGAATAAGTTCAAATCATAATCTAGTTTTGTCTTGTGACAGGATTTAATGATGTTTATGATTGTGATCTTAGCCTATTGGAATTGGGACTGACCTATGCAATTGAGTATGCTCGTCCTGGCTTGCATTGAGTGAATCATATACATGGATCATACATATGGCAGATTGTTGGTTTAACTGATCTATCATCCGACTAGATAGATCTTAATTTCGATTCTAGTTGAGAAAGTGAGAAACCACACCGAATTGAGCATCAAGGGTTGCTACAAGTGGATCCTTGAACCCCTAGTGCCTTTTTATTAATTGATTACTTCACTTTAATTCAAATTTACTATCTACATCAATCTTCTACAAATCTGTTAGTTAGCTCTTCAGTAGAACTATTGAAAGTGTTTTGTGAATTCCTACATAAGTCCCTGTGGATCGACCTCGATCTTACCAAGATTATTACTACATCGCAACCCTACACTTGGGGTAGCGAACACCCAGACAAGAAGGAAAGGAGATCAATATTCAATGATTTCCAACCAATGCAATTCTCCTTTCCTAGTACATGTGACAATTTTTTTGAGGAACCCACTAAAATTTTTCAGCAGGAGTTTCAATGAGCTCGACTGGTTGATGTCACCAATGTACTTTCCAAAGCAGGATGGTGGCTAGACCTACTGAATAATTTGTTACACCACTTGATGATCTTGCTCAACTTTGTCCTTTTGGATATTTTACTGATAATCAATCTCCTAGTTTGATGAAGATCCTCTTTTTAAAAGGACGGGTCAAGTATCTTTATTGCTTTACGTAGATTAGGTTTAGTTTTATTTAGTTTTATTGTTTTAGTAGGATTTGGTTGTCGGAGTTGTAGACTTCCAGGCTCGACTCTCTCAAGTACTATTGTTCTCACTCTCTTATATCTTACCATTGCTCTTATGTTCATCCTCATTGCATATCTTTTTACATTGAGGACAATGCAAGATTTGGTTGGGGGGTGAGATGAGATTTCTCATCTAGTAGTTTGCAACATTTCGAGCATCATATGTCCAATTTTTTCAAATTTTCTAAAATTTCAAAACTCTTTTAGAAAACCATATTTTTATGCATTCGAGATAATACGAGTACAAGAAAAGGAGATACGAAGTGAGTGATGTTGCAAATCTTGAACTTCTCTTGATATGATGGTTTTATATGTGAATTCCGCTATTTATGCGATTGATAAAAAAATTGAACACTCTTACACTTAGTTCACATTACACGATTTTCATGGGTTGAAAGGATTATGTGATTTGTGGATTAGCTAGACTTAGATTTGAGGTGTTGAAAAACCAAGCCTGGGTACTTTGTCCATCCTTGTCCATGGGAAAATAATGAAGGATATGGATTTCTAAAAATCCTATCTAATTTAAAAGAAAATGGAAAAGGAAGGATGAAAATTGGGAATGATGGAAAAATTGTGGAAAATTTCCGAAAATGGGCTACCTATTACCAACCGGGGGATGGTCTACCCGTAACTAAAGCCGAAAATGGGACGTAGTGTGAAAGCCGTCGAAAGGACAGTAAGGCAAATTCCTGTCATTGACTTTTTGTTGCTCTGCACACCTTGAGATCCATAGTTTAGTTGATCTATGAAGAAGATAATCTCAGAAACTCATGAGATGAACTTTCACTATGCACACTAGGTTGAATTTTGTTCGAGTTCTTCTATTCATCAATCAATCAGCAGAAGTTTCATATAGACACTTATTATGATTCGATAGTTTGAGGTTTCAACTTCTATCACCTAATTTTTCCAAATTTTGTACTTATATGTCTTGGAATGGATAGAAACATAGTTTCTAAAGGAGAGTTGGTTTTGGAGGTTTGAGCTTGTTTCACGCATGTTTTGCTCGGGACTAGTAAAAAGCTGGTTGGGCGTGTGTTGAACCTCCAATTTATACATTGCATAGCCCATTACATTCACATTATATGCATGGTTTGCATGTTTAAAAGGCCCATCTAATGCATGTTTTGTGATTGTAGGAATAAGAGCGAACTTCACCCAATTGGAGACCAAAAGAATGTATGTAGATGCATTGGATGAAGATTGAAGGAGGACCAAAGAAAGAAGGAATCAAGTAGAAGAGAGAGAAGAAGAAAGAAAAGAAGAAAAGTGGAGAAAGAACAAGGGCCAACCGATCCACTGGTCCTGATCGGTCGGCCGACCTGCCGGCCACTTTGAAGCTTACTGGACAAAGGACCAGATGGTCCGACCGGTCTTGACCGGTTGGACAACGGGTCGGCTACTGGTGAAAACTCCTTGGACTAAATTCAAATTGGTCTAACCGGTCAAGACCGGTCGGCCAACAGGTCGGATCCACTTCCTGTGCACACTGGACCTTTAACATATGCAGTCCGACTGGCCGTGACCGGTCGGTTATATGTAAAAAAATGGACAGTTTCTATTCCGGGCACCGATTTTCTTTGCGCATTGCGTATCCTTACGCAACTTCTGAATGATTCCGACGCAACAGAGCTTCCCCACTATAAAAGGACACCTAAGGTCTCTTCCTAGGGTATCATAGAAGCCAAGGAACTTCATGGGAGAGGAAGGAAGCCGTCGTGGAGCGTTTGCAACCCTTCAAACTCCGAGTTTTTATGTTTTCTAGTTTTCTTTTATGAGTTCTAGTTATAGTATGACAATGCTCGGCTAGAATCTCTCAGCTAAGGCTGAGAGGTGAAGCTTGTAGCCAATTTCATGTTTGATTCAGTTAAATTCAAGTAGCTTTACTTCAAGTTCGAATTTTGAATGTTCTAGTTCTTAAAATTGATAGTTTTAGACGTTTTATGAGAGTTCATGTGCTCCGGACATGGATTCCTTGCAATTCTCTGAGATTATCATGTTTTGCTTGATTAGATTCGAATTATGGTAACCCTTGAGTATGCCATAGTTTATAGGCATGACTGTTACTCCGAAGGCTATGATTTCGAATTCTACATGTGGTTGAATGGGATTAGAACTTGGAAGTTCAGCTTAAGTGAGATTGAATGTGCTTTAATGCTTTATTTTCCAACTAGATGAGAGATATGACTTCACATCTAGTTGTGTTTTATGCTTGGATTAATTGGATTGACATGGGATTACTACAAGTGGATCCTTGAAAGCCTTAGTACCTTTAATCACTGTTTTTCTTAAGTTACTGTTTTAGCATAATTTTCTCAATTGAACCTCTAAATTGTTGAAATCTTAGTTGCTGGAATAAATTAGAAATTGTTCTCTAATTCCCTGTGGATCGACCGTTCTTACTGAGGTTTATTACTATATCGCAGCCTTGCACTTGAGGCGAGCGAACATTTTAGCAATAAACAATCTAGTCTAAGCATGCATATATAATCAAATGATTTAACTAGTCAAGCTCCTAACCTATGCAAACTATGTAGACTTATGAGAATGAATCAATGAGCTCAAGTCTACACAACTAGTTAAAGTACATCTTGTTTGTGGATGTTCCTATCTAGTGCCTAGCATACACTTCTATCAAGCATTCATAATTAAACAATTAAACATACAATGCTAAGATATCAATGTACTCAATCAATCACAAACAGAAGCATATATAGTGGTTCAACTTTGGGTCTACTCCACTCCTGGTTCAAGTACTCAACTCCTTTGAGTACACCGGCATTCACTATCGGAGGTTTTAAATGAGGTTCACCTCTCAACCTTTACACGGAGGTTTTACCGGTTCACTTCTTAACTATAACCGAAGTTTTGGACAAATGGCTAACTCTTAACCCAAACGGAGTTTTAGACATAGCCTAACTCTCAACCCGATGCATGTTCCCTCCTATGTCGGAGGCTCCCCCTTGGAGACTTTGTTTAGGCCCGACAAACGAGCCAATGAGTGCCAAACAACCCCTAGTCCTTAGGCCAACAAACAGGCCAAGGAACGACCAACGTCCCTAGTTCAAGTTTGACAAACAAACTCTACACCCAACTCCCACAGGGAATTGAGTGGATGGACTCTTTATAAAGACAACCTTACTTGTTGGATGAGCCCCTTGTTCAGCGCCGGTTCGGGTTGCTTAATCTCTGTTCTCCCGTGCTTCAATCAGCTTCCCTTGCTCCCCCGATCGTGTTGCCGTTGCGTCGTTAATGCCTCAGCTACATTTGATCAATCACCTTGCTTGTGATGCCTTTGAGAAGCCCAAGGTGATAGGAGGATAGGTTTGAGAACTCTACAACTAATAGGAATGGGTTGCCTAGAGTTTCTCACCTACAACGATCCCATCTTAGAGATTTGGATGAGGATATGCCTATCAAGGAAGATCCAAACTCTAGAGATCAAGAGGAGATGAAGGTCATCTTCTTCATGAGCATGGAATGCTCCAATCTTATGTTAAAGCACAAAGAAGATGCCTTGCATAGGTTAGGAATGAGCTTCAAATGGTCTCTAACAATGATGGCTTCAATCCTCTCAAAATCCCTATACCCGCCTCCCCCCCCCCCCCCCCCTCAAAATGAGCTAAGCCCCTTTATAAAAGAAGTCCAAACGGACAGAAAACGGGCAAAAAATGCTAGTCCCGTGTTTGCTTCCCCAAGTGCAGGGTTGCGATGTAGTAATAATTCGGTAGAGACCGAGATCGTTCTCAAGGATTTGTTAGGAATTTACAAAATTACTTCTAATATTCTCTAATTGAGAGCTTAACCAAACAGATTTCTAGAATTGAATATGTAGAGAATTATTAAACTAAAAGTGAATGTAATCAATATAAGAAAGCACTAGGGGTCCAAGGATCCACTTGTAGCAATCCTCAATATATAATTCGTTGTGGTTTCCAAATTACACAATTAGAATCGAAATCAAATCCTATCTAGTCAGATGATAGAGCGGTTGTATTACACAATTTGTCATATGTGTGATTCTATAAATGATTCCCTCAATTCAAGTTAGGACTTAAGCACACTTAATTGCATAGGTTAATCCTAGTTCCAATGGATTAAGATCACAATCATAGTCATCATTAAACTCTGTCACAAAGCATAATTAGATCATGATTTGAACTTCATTCAAATCACATATACTATCAACACATAATTTAGAAATTTACAAAAGGTAGAACTTTGGTTGAAGTTCCCACATGGAAATCCAAGTCTAGAGCGTATTGAATCCGATTCCTCGGAGCGTACAGGTCTAGAACTATGCAAAATAGTTAAGAACTAAAGCAATTCTTCCAAACATCCATGAGCCATCATAAGATTAAGAAAAACTACTTAGAACTTTATTCAAACTTCTATAAACCATTTTTCTTCAATAATTCCAACTTGAAAACAACATAAAATGAATTAAAGCATCTTAGATTCACTACAAGCTTCACCTCTTAGCCCTAACTAAGAGGTTTAGCCGTTCAGATCCAAGGAAACATGAAAAGAATTAAAAACATAAACTAGAAAACACAAACTAGGAGGAGTTGTGGAAGTCCGAATCCGATTTTCGCTGCTTCTCATCTTCGTAGAACTCTTCTAGGATACCTTAGCTACATCCTCTAGGTCCCTTTTTATAGTGGAGAGGCTCTACCGCCTTAGAATCTTCTAGATTTGCGTAGTACTTACGCACTTGCGCTAGAAAATCGAAGCTTAAAGAATAAGCTGCTGGAAATTCTTTAAAATTACACTGGCCGACCGGTCACGATCGGTCTAGCCTATCTAGGGACAGTCCAGCGTGTAGAATTGTGGAGGGTAGGTCCTGGCCGACCGGTTAAGACCGGTCGGCCTCTTTGCATTCAGTGTCTAAAGAGGTAGCATGGGGTGGCCGACCGGTTAAGACCGGTCTAGCCCTTGGTTTCTTCATTTTCCTTCTTTTCTTTCTTCTCTCTTCTTCTTTCTCTGCTTTCTTCTTTCTTTGGCCCACCTTGGGTCTTTATCCAAGGCTGCTAAATAGAGCTTTTTAATAATCAATTGGGCGGAGTTCCTCTCATTCCTACAATCATGAAATCACGAATTAGAATAGTCTTTAAGCTTGAAAACCATGCATAGTTGATAAGGACCTAATATTGTATAATTAACCCTAGATATTTAGAGTATTATCATTGTTTTCCCGGTTAATTATCCCTCATTAAGTGAATTTTCAATATTCAGGTGATCAGGAGAGGTTGGACAAGATCCGAGCCAATCAGGACGTTTAAAGACAAAAAAGAGACCAAGATCAAGCATGAGAACGATCTTGAAGGAAATCAGGCCGTAAAGATTGAAGGCTAGATCATATTGTACGATTGAGATGGAAGAAGCTATTCATCAGTAGTGGACCACATAGATCTTAGCGTGATTCCACCACCATCAGTCCAAGGTGGCAGCCGTTCATTCAGTGAGCAGCTCCAGCATCCTTTCACGCCGTCCATCAAATGGGCCCTCTATCCAGCTAGGTGGACCCGTTCATCAATGGTGCAACAGCCCTCATGGGCACACGTGTAGAGCATCTCATGCAGCACCAACAACTCTCAACCGTCCAAACACGCTACAGCTCAATGGTGGACCCCACCTCTCCAGCATCCATCACCCAGCATCAAATCTAGTAGAGGCAGTGTCCATCCATCAACGTCCCACCTTCATCTCCACACGTGTGTTGCCCTTCACACGTGCAGCAACTCCAGCGTCAGGTGTTACCCACATCACATGCAGCACATGTGGAGCAGTCTGTCCATCAAATGCAATTCCATCCATTCATTAGATTTTCATCAGTCCAGCCACTGGACCCTATCATCATCAGCAACCGGCCATTTATTGGACGCATGCAATCCACCGTCTAGTGGATCTCCAGCATCCATCTCCAGCGTCCATCTCCAGCGTCCAACAGCAGCCCACCATCCACACGTGCAGCCTGATCATTGCAACCGTCCATCAGTGCAGCTGAACTAACTCACCGTCCATCACCTGACCCACCACACGTGCAGCAGCAGTACTGCACGTCCAGCATCCTTCATCAACCGTCCACTTCAACCAGTTCTCATGTGCCATGCTACAGCAGCAATGTAGCCCCCATTCCAACCGTCCATCTAGATGCTGATCCTCACCAGCATCAAGTGGACCGTCCATCTTCAAGGCTGGCCGTCCAACATGTGTGCCACTCCAAGCACTCCACCCTCACCACCAGCTGATCGTTCCAGCTCCAAAACCGTCCATCAATGTGGAGCCCACGTCTATCACAGCAGCTGTCCATCAATGGCCAGCAGTCCAGCCATTGGATTGTCTAATCATCTAGCCAAACATGGTCAGCTCATGACCATCCAGTAGAACCAGTTGGAGACGTCATCTCCACCATCTCAGCTGTCCAAAAGGTGGACCCAATAGCCAGCATCTGCGTCCTGCAAGGTGGGCCACACATCAATCCATTCAATGGCTAGCAACAATCCCAAACAGTGGACGTGTCTCATCTCCACCATACATGTCAGCCAGCAAATGAACGGCCCACCCTTTGCAAAAAGCCGATCATCCACTCCATTGCTAGCCGTCCTTCACAGTTGTAGTGGACCCAATCCATCCACCGTCCACCATTCTCCACAATCAACGGCCAACCTCTCCACCATTCCAACATCCAGCGTGTGATGAGCCCTCGATCATCAACTGTCCACTAGTGTGCTGCACAAAGAGATCATCGCAGCCGTCCATCTCCAACTGAATCAGAACAGCAGGTGGACCACCGGATTAATGGTTAAGATAATCAGAAGCGTTAATCAATGGTTGAAGGAGTTTCAACATCCCAACAGCTCGCAGCAGTTCCAATTGATCAACAACACCGTCCATCATCTGGAAGCACCCCCACCTTCAATGGACGGTCCAGATTGTCCAGATTCTCCATGTCCAGCTTTTGGACAAGTCAACTCCAACTCATGTGGACCCAGTTAACTCACCTAGTTACCTTCCATCCTTGGGCCAAGCAAATGCTCTCTCCATCCTCTTCCATCCATGAGCTCCAAACTAAAAAGAAAAGTTTACTTTGGGCATTCCAAGCCTAACTCCAAACCCAAACCTAAAAGGCAAATCTATTGGCTTGGAAGTGACACCTCATCATCCAAGCCTAACTCCAAGCCCAAACCTAGAGGAGATTTGCTTGGAGTGCCACCTAGGCTTGGAGCTTCTTATGAGGCTATAAAAGGAGCTCCTCTCCCTCTCATTTCCATCATCCAATCATCCCATCATCCCACAATCCAAATTCCTTTCTTCTCACTTTTCTTTCTTTCTTCTTTTCCTTTGTAGAAGTTTTAGTCTTCCATTGTAGCATGGTTGGCTAAACCTCTAGCTAAGGCTAGGGGTGAAGCCTTTGAAGAAATTTGCAAGCTTTCGTTCTTGTGGTTCAACAGTTGTGCTTGAATGTTGGAGTTCTCTTTGGTTGATTGGTTTGGTTATCCACCTCGGCAGACGCTATTGTTGTGTAAGCCCCTTGATCCATCGTCAACTCCCGGCACGTTGGATGCTTGAGATCCATTGCACACCAATTAGCTAGTTCATGATCGATAAAGTCCATCGATCCATCGTCGACTCCGGGCACGTTGGATGCTTTGGATTCCCTACGGTCATCGAGCTATTGCAGGTAAAGTCATCGATCTGTAAAATCCCTTGATCCATTGTAGACTCTGGGCACATTAGATGCTTTGGATTCCCTGCGATCGATGGATGAGATCTTAACGATTGGATCGGTCAATCAAAGCCTCCTATATTGTAAGTATGCATTTGATCGTATGATTTATGATCTTATCGATTGGCTTTTTGGAAAGGTAGTTGATCTGTATAATTCCTTGATCCATTGTTGACTCCGGGCACAGTGGATGCTTGGAATTCCATGCGATCAACTAACGAGTGCTTCATGGTCAAATCAATCGGTTCAGATCTCCATTTTTTATGAAATATGCAAGTGGTTTAACCGTTTTATCTTCCGATTGGAACAGATCTTTATTCGATTCCAGTTGAGTTATAGTTGGACCAATGAATCAAACCTTGTGGATGAATCAAAGGTGGATCCTTAATGCTTTAGCCCCTTTCTATTTTTTTCTTTCACCACGCACAACTTGCTCCACTCTCGTGGATAATTCAGATTTTATCTTCCCTACCTAAACTAATTCCTCTAAGTGTTCTTAACCCCAATCCCTGTGGATAGACCTCGGTCATACCGAGTATTTTACTACTTTGCTACTTCCAACTCCACGGGCAAGTGACAAGCATTCCCACAGACAAGTCTATAGGGAGACATTCCAATGGGGGTCTTGAAAGCAGTACGGTAAGCCCAGAGTGCATCGGAAAGTCGAAGCGACCAATATTTGCGATCAGGGTCCACTGTTTTTTCCAAAATATGTTTAATTTCCTTGTTAGATATCTCAGCTTGTCCACTTGTTTGTGGTGATAGGGAGTGCTCACCTTGTGATTGACGCCATATTTTTTCATTAAAACTTCAAACGAGCGATTACAAAAATGGGATCCACCATCACCTATAATGACTCGAGGTGTTCCAAACTAGGAAATGATATTTTCTTATAAGAAAACGAATGACTGTTTTATGGTCATTGTTCCAGCATGGAATCACCTCGACCTATTTTGAAACATAGTCAATGGTAAGCAAGATATATAGATTTTCAAAAGAAGATGGGAATAGACCAATGAAATCGATGCCCCAACAATAAAAAATTTCGATTGGCAAGATGGGATTGAGTGGTATCATATTTCTACGGGATATTCCTTCCAATTTCTGACAAGGCTCACACGTTTTACAGAACCCATGAGTATCTTTGAATATGGTGGGCCAATAAAACCCACATTGCAGAATTTTAGCTGTGGTTTTCTTAGCCGAAAAGTGGCCACCACACGCTTGCGAATGACAAAAGGAGATGATACTTTGTTGTTCATCATCCGGCACACATCTCCTTATAATTTGATCGGGACAATATTTGATAAGTACGGGTCATCCCATAGGAATTTTCTCACTTCGTTGAAGAACTTGTCCTTATCTTGCTTTTTCCAATGTGTCAGAATTGTACCTGTAGCAAGATAGTTAGCAATGTCCGCATACCATGGCAATTGGGAGACTTGAAAAAGTTATTCATCAGGGAACATGTCATTGATCGCGGTCATCTCAGGGGAATCAGTGAGGACAAGTCTAGAAAGATGGTCAGCAACTACGTTTTCTACTCCTTTCTTGTCTTGTATTTCTATGTCAAATTCTTGGAGTAGGAGGATCCATCTTAACAAGCGTGGCTTAGCATCCTTCTTAACAAGCGTGGCTTAGCATCGTTCTTAGAGAGAAGGTACCTAAGCGCAGCATGGTCGGTGAATATGATGATCTTGGATCCGAACAAGTAGGACCGAAACTTGTCCAAAGCAAAAACTATGGCCAAGAGTTCTTTTTCTGTAGTAGTGTTGTTTGCTTGAGCCGAGTTTAAGGTTCTACTTGCATAGTAGATGACGCAAGGCTTCTTCTCTTTTCTTTGGCCTAACACAGCCCCAATAGCGTAGTTACTTGCATCACACATGATTTCAAAAGGAAGCTCCAATCAGGTGGTTGCATTTTGGGAGCACATGTCAACATACCTTTAAGTTTGTCAAAGGCATTTTGACAATCCTTGTTCCACTCGAATGAGTTTTCCTTTTGAAGGAGGTTACATAAAGGACGAGAGAGTGAACTAAAGTCCTTTATGAACCGTCTATAGAATTCGGCATGTCCTAAAAAGGACCGCACATCTCGTACGCTTTTGGGGGATGGAAGGTTAGAGATAAGATCGATTTTAGCCTTGTCCACCTCGATTCCATTTTGTGAGATGATGTGACCAAAGACAATTTCCTTTTGAACCATAAAATGACATTTCTCCCAATTCAACACAAGGTTCTTTTCTTCACATCTTTTTAAAACAGTTTTTAAGTGCCCAAGGCACTCATTAAAATTACAACCAAATACAGAGAAATCGTCCATGAAGACTGGAAGAATCGTCCCCACCATATCAGAAAAAATACTCAACATACAACGCTGAAAAGTGGCAGGGGCATTACATAGTCCAAATGGCATCCTTCGATATGCAAAAGTGCCGAATGGACAAGTGAATGCTGTCTTCTCTTGGTCTTCTAGGGCTATCTCTATTTGGTTATATCCTAAATACCCATTAAGGAAGCAAAAGTGGGAATGACCCGCCAACCTTTCTAAAATTTGATTAACAAATGGTAAGGGGAAGTGATCTTTCCTTGTAACTGTGTTTAGCTTCCTGTAGTCAATGCACATTCTCCAATCGGTAGTAACTCTGGTTGGCATGAGTTTATTATTGGCATTGGCTACAATGGTTATTCCAGATTTCTTAGGCACCACTTGAGTTGGACTCACCCATTGACTATCGGATATTTGGTAAATGATACCATATCCAATAGTTTCAACACCTCGGCCTTAACCACCTCTTTCAGGTTCGGATTGAGGCGTCTTTGTGGCTGCCTAGATGTCTTCGCATTCTCCTCAAGGTGTATGCGATGAGTACAAATCAGGGGGTCTATGCCTTTGAGATCCGCAATTGACCATCCAATGGCACTTTTGTGCTATCTTAGAGTGGCTATCAGCCTACTCTCTTGTTCCTCATCTAAGTGGGAAGAAATCACCATCGGATATGTCTCATCTCGACCTAAATAAACATATTTCAAATCAGTGGGTAATGGTTTTAGGTCGAGCTTCGGTGCCTTGATATTAGATGGAAGCGGCTTGTTCTCGTTTAAGGGCAAAGGCTCAAATGCTGCCTTCCATCTTTTATTATCAAGTACCAGCATAGAATCTAGAATGGCATCTATCTCTCTTATCATGTCATCATCAATCTCATGAGAATGGGCCAAGCATGCCTCCAAGGGATCAAAATAGAATGTCAAGAGGGATTTATCTTCCACGAATGATTCAATCAGATTTATTTCGTGGACCTCGTCATCAACATCCTGTGGTTGTTTGCATAAATAAAAAATGTTTAGCTCGAGTGTCATATTTCCAAAGGATATTTGTACAAGCCCATTTCTACAATTGATAAATGAATTTGAAGCAGCTAAGAAAGGGCAGCCAAGTATGACAGGAATTTGAGCACCGGTTCCCATCACAGGATGTGTATCCAAGACAATAAAATCTACTAGATAGTAGAATTTATTGACTTGGACAAGGACATTTTCAATCATCCCTCTCGGTATACGAATGGATTTATCAGCAAGTTAAAGTGTGGTTTTGGTGGGTTTTAATTCACCTAACTTAAGTTGTTATAGACCGAGTATGGAATGAGGTTAACACTTGCCCCCAAGGTCAAGTAAAGCTTGTTTGATCTGGTAGTCACCTATGATGCATGAGATGGTAGGACTACCCGGATCCTTGTATTTTTGGGGACCTCTTGTTTGATAATGGCGCTCAAATTCTCAGTCAAAAGTATTTTGTTGTGAACATTGTGTTTCCTTTTGACTGTACACAACTCCTTTAGGATGATATTTGTTTTATAGCATACAACAACGGAATGTTGATCTTCACTTGCTTAAAAACCTCTAAAATTTCCAGGTTTTTATCTAAAGGTTTGGGTGAAATCAACCTTTGGGGAAACGAGGTGACCGGCTTGTATTCCTTTCCGGTTCTTTCTCATGTGAAGTGTTGTTCAAGATATCATCCTTATTGGCAATTTTCGGATCATTAGGCTTTGGGGCCTTCACCAGATTAGATTTATCAATTGTCTTGCCACTCCTCAAAGTGGTGATAGCTTGAACATGCTCCGTATTTTGGGAGGATGGGCTGAGGTCTTGTATCTCAAATTGGGTTCTTGGGTTAGGGAGAGGTTGGGCAGGAAGTGTGCCTTTCTCCCTAACACTAAGATGAGATTCAACTCTGGCCATTGAAGCTTTCAAATCATTGATGGCTTAAGATGAATTCTGATTGAATTTTAGTTGTTCTTGTATGCACCCATATATTTTGTGAGAATTATTCTTGTTGTACTCAACCTGGGCCGAGACAAATGTACCCACTATTTCCTCAAGTGTAGCTTTTGGGTTATTGTTTGCATTCTCGGATGGCCCATTCCTCAAACTGAAATTGGGATGGTTCCTCTAACTAGAATTATATGTGTTCGAGTTTGGATTGCTAAATGGACGTTGATAGTTATTTATAGCGTTTGATTATTCTTGTAGAACTTCCTGGAACACAGAGATTATATGACAATCCTGTGTTGCATGTTGGTTACCGGAATAAATTCCACAAATACTCTCAACTTCCGTAGGCTTTTCTCCCCTCCCTAATTCCATGGCCTCAACTTTTCTTGTGAGGCTAGCCACACGTTCACTTATGTTGTCTTCTTCAGAGAGGACATAGAGTCCTCACTTTTCTCTTTGTTGGCTTCTTTGGGATTTACTGGTTTAGTTATATCCCAAAATTGTGCATTCTCGACCAAGATATCAAAATAGTCCCATGCTTCCTCGGCTTCCTTATTCATGAATTCTCCATTGCACGTCATCTCTACGAATTGGCGCATGGGCGAAGGCAGTCCTTCATAGAAAAAGCTTATTACCCGCCAAATTTCATATCCATGATGTGAGGATGCGTTCAATAAGTCTTTGAACCTCTCCCGACATTGGAAGAAGGTCTCATCCTCTTTTTGGGCAAAATTCATGATTAGGCGCCTCAACATGTTTGTTTTATGAGTAGGGGAAAACTTTTTAATGAATTCCCTAGTCATTTCAATCCATGTGCCAATTGATCTTGGCTTTAATGCATGAAGCCAAGCCTTAGCCTTCTCTTTAAGAGAAAAGGGAAATAACCTAAGTCTCACACCATCATCTGATACGTTTGCAAAGTGCAACGTGGCTATCACCTCATCAAATTCCTTAAGATGTTGATATGCGCTTTCACTGTCTAAGCCAAGGAACTTGGGAAGGAGTTGGATTACTCCCGATTTTAGATCAATATTCCCTGCATTGGTTGGAAAAATTATGCATGAGGGAGTACTCGCTCTTGCAGGTTGCAAGTGATCACGTAAAGTTCTAGGTCGAGGAATATTCTCAACCTCATTCTCACCCGTTTTGGTTTGGCCCAAGTTTTGATTGGCCATAGGGTTGGGTTGATTCTCAGCCATACTATTAGACAAAATTGGAGAGTCTAAACGTCTCTTAGCACGTGGCTCCTTATCAATCCCTTTAGCAATTCCCCCTTCACTAATGAGTCGGTTGTTAGAATCCTGAACCCAATGTGGCATGCAAATCTCAGAAAAGTAAAAAATTACAAAGGGTTAGTAAAACCTAATTGAAGCGACTTCTTCGACTCCTAGAATCCCTGCAAACAAAAGAAAACAAAACAAACAAACTAAGTTAGTAGGACTCCTAAAAATCTCAAATAGATATTATTTTCAGATATTTTGTAAAAACCGTTGAAAATCCCCAGCAACGGCGTCAAAAACTTGTTCGCTTCCCCAATTGTAGGGTTGCGATGTAGTAATAATTCGGTAGAGACCGAGATCGTTCTCTGGGATTTGTTAGGAATTCACAAAATTACTTCTAATATTCTCTAATTGAGAGCTTAACCAAACAAATTTCTAGAATTGAATGTGTAGAGAATTAATAAACTAAAAGTGAATGTAATCAAAGCACCAGGGGTCCAAGGATCCACTTGTAGCAATCCTCAATGCATAATTCGCTGTGGTTTCCTAATTACACAACTAGAATCGAAATAAAATCCTATCGAGTCAGATGATAGAGCGGTTGTATTACACAATCTGTCATATGTGTGATTCTATACATGATTCCCTCAATTCAAGTTAGGACTTGAGCACACTTAATTGAATAGGTCAATCCTAGTTCCAATGGATTAAGATCACAATCATAATCATCATTAAACTCTGTCACAAAGCATAATTAGATCATGATTTGAACTTCATTCAAATCACATATACTATCAACACATAATTCAGAAATTAGTACAAAAGGTAGAACTTTGGTTGAAGTTCTCACATGGAAATCCAAGTCTAGAGTGTATTGAATCCGATTCCTCGGAGCGTACTGGTCTAGAACTGTGCAAAATAGTTAAGAACTAAAGTAATTCTTCCAAACATCCATGACCCATCATAAGATTAAGAAAAACTACTTAGAACTTTATTCAAACTTCTATAAATCATTGTTCTTCAATAATTCCAACTTGAAACCAACATAAAATGAATTAAAGCATCTCAAATTCACTACAAGCTTCACCGCTAAGAGGTTTAGTCGTTCATGATCCAAGGAAACATGAAAAGAATTAAAAACATAAACTAGAAAACACAAACTAGGAGTAGTTGTGGAACTCCGAATCCGATTTTCGCCGCTTCCCACCTTCGTAGATCTCTTCTAGGATACCTTAGCTACGTCTCCTAGGTCCCCTTTTATAGTTGAGAGGCTCTACCGCCTCAGAATCGTCCATATTTGCGTAGTACTTACCCACTTGCGTTAAAAAATCGGAGCTTCAAGAGGAAGCTACTGAAAATTCTCTAAAATTACACTGGCCAACCAGTCTAGCCTGTTTAGGGACAGTCCAGCGTGCAGAATTGTGGAGGGTAGGTCCTGCTCGACCTGTCAAGACCGGTCGGCTTCTTTTCATTCAGTGTCCAGAGAGGTAGCATGAGGTGGCCGACCGGTCATGACCGGTCTGGCCCTTGGTATCTTCATTTTCCTTCTTTTCTTTCTTCTCTCTTCTTCTTTCTCTGCTTTCTTCTTTCTTTGGCCCACCTTGGGTCTTCATCCAAGGCTCCTAAATAGAGATTTTTAGTCATCAATTGGGCGGAGTCCCTCTCATTCTTACAATCATGAAACCATGAATTAGAATAGTCATTAAGCTTCAAAACCATGAATAGTTAGTGATGAAACGGGGTTAGAATATACACATTTAAGCACTCAACACACCCCCCAACCAGCATTTTGCTAGTCCCGAGCAAAACATGCATGAAATAATTCATTCCTCCAAAACACAACTCTCCTTTAGAAACTATGCTTCTATATACTCTAAGACATGCAAGTACAAAAATCGGAAAGACTAAGTGATAGAGGTTAAACCTTAAACTTTCAAGAACATAACAAGTACTCATATGGACTTCCTGCTGATTTATTGATAAATAGAAGTATTTGAACAATTTAACCTAGTGTGCTCAGTGAATGCTCATCTCATTGAAATTCGGGATTATCTTTTTCATAAATCAGCTAAGGTATGGAATTCAAGGTGTACAGATCAACCCAAACATATGACAGGAATTTGCATTACCATTCTTCCGACGGCTTTCATACTACTTCCCATTTCTGGCTTTGGTTACGGGTAGACCATCCCCCGGTTGGTAATAGGTAGCCCTTTTCAAAATTTTCCACCTTATTCTCCATCATTCCCACATTTTCATCATTCCTTTTCGTTTTCTTTTTCATTAGATAGGATTTTTAAAAATCCATATCTTTCGTTATTTTCCCATGGACAAGGATGGACAAAATACCCCGGCTTGGTTTCTCAACACCTCGAATCTAAACTTAGCTAATCCATAAATCTAATAATCCTTTCAAAACATGAGAATCGTGTGAAGTGAACTAGGTGTAAAAGTGTTCAAAAGTTCTATCATTCATAAAAATAAGGGAATTCACATACAAGACCTTAAAGAATGTTCAAAGTATTCAACATTACTCACTTCGCCTCTCCTTTTCTTATACTTACACCATCCCAAATGCATAGAAACAAAGTTGTCCAATGGAGTTTTGAATTTTTAGAGAAAATTTGAAAAATCTTCTTCATGTTGCTCGAGATGTTACAAAACATTAGATTCATCCTAGTGATCCCACACCCCCAACCAAATCTTGCATTGTCCTCAATGTAAAAGATATGTAATAGGCAAAACATGAGGGCAATTATAAAATAAAGGGAGTGAGGAATGATAGTACCTGAGAGAGAGCAAGGATTAGAATTCTACCTCCTTCTAACAACCCTATGGAAAAAGCAAACCAAAAGCAACAAAATCCTAATCCTAACTACTCTATACCTCCATCAGATTAGGAGATCAAATGTCCTGAAACACAGGATCAGTCAGAGGTATGGACATACCTTTTGAAGGAAAATTTTCAAAGAATGGCTTTAGGCGTTGACCATTTGCTTTAAACCTTGGATTTAACAACTCGACGGTCCCATATGGATAAACAGTTTTCATAACAAAAGAACCGGTCCATCGAGACTTCAATTTCTCCGAAAATAAATGTAATCGAGAATTATACATAAGGACCTTTTGATTGATCGTGAAGGTCTTACAAAGGATGTTCTTATCATGGAACACCTTCGTCTTGTCCTCGCATTATCATAAGCCTCGTTTCGGAGTTCTGCAAGTTCATTCAATTGAAGTTTGCGCAATAAGCTTGCCTTGTCAGAATTAAAACTCATCCTCTTTAGCGCCCAATATGCCCTACGTTCCAACTCCACGGGCAAGTGACAAGCTTTCCCATAGACAAGTCTATAGAGAGACATTCCAATGAGGGTCTTGAAAGCAGTATGGCAAGCCCAGAGTGCATCGGTAAGTCGAAGCGACCAATATTTGCGATCGGGGTTCACTGTTGTTTCCAAAATATGTTTAATTTCCCTGTTGGATATCTCAGCTTGTCCACTGGTTTGTGGGTGATAGGGAGTGCTCACCATGTGATTGACGCCATATTTTTTCTTGAAAGCTTCAAACGGGCAATTACAAAAATGGGATCCACCATCACTTATAATGACTCGAGGTGTTCCAAACTAGGAAATGATATTTTCTTTTAAGAAACAAATAACTGTTTTATGGTCATTGTTCCGGCATGGAATCACCTCGACCCATTTTGAAACATAGTCGATGGCAAGCAAGATATATAGATTTCCAAAAGAAGATGAGAATGGACCCATGAAATCGATGCCCCAACAATAAAAAATTTTGATTGGTAAGATGGGATTGAGTGGCATCATATTCCTACGGGATATTCTTCCCAATTTCTGACAAGGCTTACACATTTTACAAAACTCATGAGTATCTTTGAACATGGTGGGCCAATAAAATCCACATTGTAAAATTTTGGCTATGGTTTTCTTAGCCGAAAAGTAGCCACCACACGCTTGCGAATGACAAAAGGAGATGATACTTTGTTGTTCATCATCCGGCACACATCTCCTTATAATTTGATCGGGACAATAATTGAATAAGTACGAGTCGTCCCATAGGAATTTTCTCACCTCGTTGAAGAACTTGTCCTTATCTTGCTTTTTCCAATGTGTCGGAATTGTACCTATAGCAAGATAGTTAGCAATGTCCGCATACCATGGCAATTGGGAGACTTTAAAAAGTTGTTCATCAGGGAACATGTCATTGATGGAGGTCGTCTTAGGGGAATCGGTGAGGACAAGTCTAGAAAGATGGTCAGCAACTACATTTTCTACTCCTTTCTTGTCTCGTATTTCTATGTCAAATTCTTGGAGTAGGAGGATCCATCTTAACAAGCGTGGCTTAGCATCCTTCTTAGAGAGAAGGTACCTAAGCGCAGCATGGTTGGTGAATATGATGATCTTGGATCCGATCAAGTAGGACCGAAACTTGTCCAAAGCAAAAACTACGGCCAAGAGTTCTTTTTCTGTAGTAGTGTTGTTTGCTTGAGCCGAGTTTAAGGTTCTACTTGCATAGTAGATGACGGAAGGCTTCTTCTTTTTTCTTTGGCCTAACACAGCCCCAATAGCGTAGTCACTTGCATCACACATGATTTCAAAAGGAAGCTCCAATCAGGTGGTTGCATTATGGGAGCACATGTCAACATACCTTTAAGTTTGTCAAAGGCATTTTGACAATCCTTATTCCACTCGAATGAGTTTTCCTTTTGAAGGAGGTTACATAAAGGATGAGAGAGTGAACTAAAGTCCTTTATGAACCGTCTATAGAATTCGGCATGTCCTAAAAAGGACTGCACATCTCGTACGCTTTTGGGGGATGGAAGGTTAAAGATAAGATTGATTTTAGCCTTGTCCACCTCGATTCCATTTCGTGAGATGATGTGACCAAGGACAATTCCCTTTTGAACCATAAAATGACATTTCTCCTAATTCAACACAAGGTTCTTCTCTTCACATCTTTTTAAAACAGTTTTAAGTGCCCAAGGCACTCATCAAAGTTACAACCAAATACAGAGAAATTGTCCATAAAGACTGGAAGAATCGTCCCCACCATATCTGAAAAAATACTCAACATACAACGCTGAAAAGTGGCAGGGGCATTACATAGTCCAAACGACATCCTTCGATATGCAAAAGTGCCGAATGGACAAGTGAATGTTGTCTTCTCTTGGTCTTCTAGGGCGATCTCTATTTGGTTATATCCTAAATACCCATCGAGGAAGCAAAAGTGGGAATGACCCGTCAACCTTTCTAAAATTTGATCAACAAATGGTAAGGGGAAGTGGTCTTTCCTTGTAACTGTGTTTAGCTTCCTGTAGTCAATGCACATTCTCCAACCGGAAGAAATCACCACCGGATATGTCTCATCTCGACCTAAATAAACATATTTCAAATCAGTGGGTAATGGTTTTAGGTCGAGCTTCGGTGCCTTGATATTAGATGGAAGGGGCTTGTTCTCGCTTAGGGGCAAAGGCTCAAATGGTGCCTTCCATCTTTTATTATCAAGTACCAGCATAGAATCTAGAATGGCATCCATCTCTGTTATCATGCCATCACACTACGAGAAAATGGATTTTTACCGACGAAATATTTTTCGTTGGGAAAAACCATTTTTCCCGACGAAATAGAAAAATCGTCGGTAAAAATCATTCCAGCTTCCCGCCACTGCCAGATTTCCTTCTCGCCATACACTTTTACCGACGAAATTTTGATTTCATCGGTAAAAAGTTTATTGCCGACAAAGTAACCCATCGCTAAAAATTAAAACAGAAAATTTGACTTTTACCGTTACCGACAAAAACATTTGTCAGTAAAAGTCATTATTGCCGACGATTGTTGGCCGTCGGTAATAATGAGTGAAGTTCACGCCAAGTGTTAGAAGCACTTTTACCGACGAAAATTTTTGTCAGTAAAAGTTTTTGAACTGACTTTTACCGACGAAAATTTTCGTCGATAAAAAGTGTTTTAATTTTTTTAACAGCCCGATCGGCCCTCATTTCTTTCTCTCTCTCTCTCTCTCTCTCTCTCTCTCTCTCTCTCCGTCCTTACGCATCCCTCCTCACCGTCCGTCTCTCTCATCGCCGACCACTGTCACTGTCACCGGCGTCCCACCCGCCTTAGCCGACCACCCCCCTCAGCCGACCACCATCACCGGCGCTAGCCACGCGCCTCCACCGGCCTCCGTACGCCGCCGCCACCTCCGGTAACCCTCTCTCCCTTCCTGCTTCCTCCATTTCCTCTCTCTCTCCTCGTTGTTGATTGTGGGGCCCACTGCCAAAATCCAATGCATGTGCGTCCCACCATCGCTGTCCAATGCATGTGGGTCCCACCATCGCTGTCCAATGCATGTGGGTCCCACTGTTGCTGTTGCATGGGGGTCCCACCATCGCTGTCCATCATCCATTGCATGTGGGGTCCGCCTTAGCTGTCCACTATTTGGTGGGGCCCACTAATTTAGTAAATCCCTAATTAGGGATTTTGAAATTAAAATCCCCTAATTAGGGATTTCGAAATTAAAATCCCTAATTTCTTCCTTAATTAGGGATTTTAAATTTTAAATTCTAAATTTATGGGGCCCACCATCGCTATCCACTATTTTGGATCAAGCATATATTTGTGCGGAGTAAACTCTATGGGGCCCACAGTGATTTACATATTTTATCCACTCCGTCCACCATCTTAACAGGAAATTTTAGGTATGGTGCCCAAAAATGAAGCATATAAAAATCTAAAGTGGACCACACCACAAGTGTGAACTGAATGTCTATCATTGAAAAATTCTCGGAGGACACAGAAGTTTTGGATCAAGCTGATATTTGTGTTTTCCCTTCATCCATATCCATGTGATCTTATGAACATGTTGGATGACAAATAAAGATCACTGTAGGGCCCGGGAATGGTGGAAATCATTATTCTCACTGTTTCCCATGGCATGGTCCACTTGAGATTTGGATATGCTTATATTTTGGGCTCAACCACAATAAAACAATATCTTGTGGTGTATTGACAATGGTTTGGATCAGTTTTGAGGCCGGAAAAGCCCTGAACATGCCAGCACAACCCTAATCGCTTGGTAGCGACCAAAATCCATAAACAGCATTTTGGAGCATAACTGGACATGCGCGTCACCGCCAAATGGTCTGGAACGTTCTAAAACCCTTAACCTGCAAGTTTTGAAGTCATTCGGTGCATATATTTACCTGCGCACCTCGAAATGCATTTCGTCCCTGTCTGGAGCTGACAAAAAAGGGTCTATAAGCCTACAGCTACCATTTTAGAGCGGAACTGGGACATGCGCTTTGCCGCCAAATGATCCAAAATGTCCTTAAACCCTTAACCTACAAAGTTTGAAGTCATTCGGTGCATATATTTACCTGCGCACCTCGAAATGCGTTTTGTCCTTGCCCGGAGCTGACAAAAAAGGGTCCGTAAGCCTACAGCTACCATTTTAGAGCGGAACTGGACATGTGCTTCACTACCAAATGATCTGGAGCACCCCAAAACCCTTAAATAAAAAGTTTGAAGTCATTATGGTGCGTATTTCCATGAACGTGCACCCCGGAAGAACGTTCCTATATGACAAGCCGACTTAGAGGCTTCAAATTAGGAAGGAAGTACCAAAATTGGCAACATCTAGACTTCAACACCCCATCCCATTCATTCAGGAGGTCAATCCTAGCCTAGAAGTAGCTTGGAGATAGTGAGTGCATGTCAAGAAAAGGTAGCTGTCCTTTGGAGGTCTCCCGTCGGAGCTGAAATCTTAAAATTTTATAAGTGCTGGAATCCTGAAAATCTGGCTAAGTAGTGGGAAAAGTACCGGCAAAGGACATGCGCCTGGCCTCCCACCACATGCGCCTACACCCTATTGATGAAAGGAAGGGATCCGAATACTTTTCTGGAAAGCGCCGGAAAATGGGCCGGAAAAGGACATGCGCCCGGATCCACTACATGCGCCTAATGGATTTTTCCAACATGCGCCTGACCTGTTTTCTGCCACATGCGTCGGAAAATACCTGCCAGGCCAGACTCGAACCCAATTACCTCCCTATAAATAGTGATGTCACTTCATTTCATCAGCACGAGATCATCCCCTGCCGACCTCAAAGCGATGTAAGCACTTCATGCGCCCGCTTTGTTTCTCCTCGCCGGATGCCTTGGTCGGAGTGGATTCCCTCTCCGGAATCCCTCACCGGAAAGGGATTTCCTCGCCGGAATCCCAAGTTCAGAGAGAAATCCTGATTTTTTTTCTAAGTGCTGGGAACATGCGCTGGCTTTTCTCCCACATGCACTGACTTTTCCCCACATGCGCTGGCTTTTCTGGCCGGAAAATCCTAAATTTTCACTAAGTTCACAAGGGACATGCGCCCACTATTTGGGGCCAGGTGCATGTGCACCACCACATGCGCCGGTATTGCTTCCAGTTCCTCCCTTTTTCATGAAAAATAGGGCCACATGCGCCCCGGAGATGGGACATGCGCCCATCTCCTAACCACATGCGCCTGACAGCTGTACCAACACCACATGCGCCTGCACTAGCATCCCATGCGCCTGCGTACTCCCCTCCATGCGCCTGGACGCTGGTTGGAGGGTGGACCTTCGATCGTGTGGCCCGCCTTCGTCGGGGATCAGATTTTGATGAAACGGCCTCTCCTAAATGCATCTCAATGAGATCTATCCATCCCCTGGATCAGATTCTCCAACGGTCTATGATAAATGGCCCAAATCAGTGTTTTGATCCAAAATGACCAACACTTAGCCAATTTGGCAACTCCGGAAATCCCTCCGAAAAAGCCAAAAACGGTCGAAACCGAGAAGAATCGGGCGGAATTGGACTGAGCCCGAGAGGGAAGCTTTTCTTTTACATGATATGATACACTGTAATCATGCACAGCGACGAGGTTATCCAATCTCAGGACCCTCGAACACTCTAATCAAGCAGTTGGCAGGCCCACTACTTATTGAAGTTCTGGCCGACTGGTCAAGACCAGTCGGCTGTCTAGATATTCTTGTCACAGCAGGTTTGCTGGGCAAAGACTTTCAACATAGCAGCAGATCACTTTCAAGCATGAAGTGATAAGGTGCATGGAGTCCAATGTTTGGACATATCTTCAATTACGATTTGCACCAGCCATGGACCACAAGTCTGATCAACTTGTGCAAGGGTCAGAGGGAATGAGATAAGATAGGTGAGTCATTACGCCATTCTTTGATGTTTTGGGTTTCCTATGGTCGATCTATATGCAACTTACCTGAGATCTTGTTTCAGCTTGAACTTGAACAATGGAAGAAGCATATTCTTCAAGTCTTGATCTTCAAATCTTCGACCGGGGCTCACACGACAAGACGTGACCAACCAACACATCAATTGACAAAATAAGGTGTACTAACAATGACAACATACAATATCTTATTGGGATGATCGTGGATTCATCAATACGGTATTATTCCCTCGACATACCATCAATGCTTCAAGTACAATAGGGATGGCGTCCAGTATAGAGTGGCGGCAGACCCGAGGCCGTACTCCGTCACTGAATCCTTCATAGCAGATGCGCAATACTCTCAGGAGAGCGATGGAGCCGAGACCGCCAGAAAAGCTAGTGAACTGACAGAGGTGGCACAGGGGGCAGAATCCTAGGGTGAGAATCCAAGACAAGCGAACGAAGCTCCGCGAGTGGTCGCTGAAGCGACAAGGGCTCACGGAGAAAATTCGTTGCTAAGGAAGAAGTTCTACCTGATCCTGAAGCACCTCCGGAAGGAAGGGCAGTCAATGCTAAAGTAGATGACAAGCCAACAGATGAGCGTATTACAGTCCAGCTTCAATATGCCAGTGCCAAAGGTTAAGAGGATTCGTCCCTTCCCTAAAGCTCCGAGCCAGTTCTGCGTACCGTCGACAATGGGAGCCAGGCATGAGATAAGGTTTCAGGCTGGACTTCGCAACCCGTTGCAGATTGAAGAGAACACGAAGAGAACGTCGGTAGAGACACTGCCCATTGAAGAAGAAAGACATAGCAAGGCCAGTAGAAACATCATGAGAAATATGGGGTTCATTTGTTCAGAACCGCCAGCTCGGAAAGGCATGCTAGCACCCGTCGAAGTAAAGACGAAGATATACAAAGAAAAAGAAGCCCTGGGGGCAGGATGTGAGATTAGGCACATTAACATGGTGACGATCAGTCCCGTGGAAGAGGTAAGGCCCGCTGGACCGAATGAAGTCATACAGCCGAGTGCCGCACAAGAGCAGATCGAAGATGGAGGTCAGCCCACGATAGATGAGTTACAAGAAGTCAATCTGGGGACCATTGAAGAACTGAGGAATACTTATATCAGTAAGAATATTCTAGAAGAAGAGAGGGAGAGCTACATTCAACTCCTGAAAGAGAACAGAGACATGTTCGCATGGACCTATTCTGAAATGCCAGGACTGAACCCGGCAATCGCGATGCACAGGTTGAATATTACGAAGGAGAAGATGTCAGTTAAGCAGCCACAGAGGCGCTTCCATCCTGACATCGTCCCGAAGATAAAAGAAGAGGTGAAGAAGCTGCTTCATGCTGGGTTTATCAGGGAAGTTCAGTATCCCAAATGGATTTCGAACATAGTACCTGTAAAGAAGAAGAACGGCCAGATCCGGGTGTGCGTTGATTTCTGTAACCTGAACGAGGCTTGTCCCAAAGATGACTTTCCTCTACCCATCTCGGAGCTCCTGATCGATAGCACATCAGCATATACAACGATGTCCTTTATGGACGGCTACTCAGGGTATAATCAGATCCGAATGGCTCTAGAAGACAAAGAGTCCACTGCTTTCCGCACATCTCTCGGGATATTCTGTTATCGGGTGATGCCGTTTGGGTTGAAAAATGCGGGCGCTACATACCAGAGAGCGATGCAGTTAATCTTCCAAGACATGATGCACAAGCATGTGGAATGATATGTCGATGACCTGGTAGTGAGGTCCGACGGACATCAACAGCATCGTGAACATTTGAAGTTAGTATTTCAGAGGTTGAGGAAGAAGAGGCTCCGCATGAACCCGTTGAAGTGTGCCTTTGGGGTGTCCTTTGGAAAATTCCTTGGCTTTGTGATCAGGCATCGGGGAATCGAAACTGACCCCGCAAAGATCAAGGCGATTCGAGAAATGCCTCCTCCTAAGAACTTGAAAGAGCTGAAGAGCTTCTAAGGGAGGGTTGCTTACTTGTGGCGGTTCATCTCGAACCTGTCAGGTCGCTGCCAGCCTTTCTCTCGGCTGAACAAGAAAGACATCCGCTTCGAGTGGGACGAAGCGTGCCAGAAAGCCTTCGATTCCCTCTAAGAGTTACTCGGGAAAGCTCCAGTTCTCGCAGCGCCAATCGAGGGAAAGCCTCCGATACTATATGTAGCAGTGGGAGAGAACTCACTGGGGGCACTGCTCGCCCAGAAGAATGAAGAAGGAAAAGAGAATGCTCTGTACTACTTGAGCTGCATGCTCATCGGTGCTGAGTTTAATTACTCACCGATTGAGAAGATATGCTTGGCCTTGATATTCGCTATGAAGAAGCTGAGGCATTACTGCCTGTCATACCAGATTACACTGATCTCCAGAGCAGATCCTATCAAGTTCCTGATGAACCGACCTATGTTGTCTGGGCGATTAGCCAAATGGGCCCTACTGCTATCCGAGTTTGACATTACGTATTTGCCATCTCGAGCTGTTAAAGGGCAGGTAATAGCCGATTTTCTAGTAGCCCACCCGATACCGGATAACATGGAAATGAAATGTGATCTTCCTGACGACCAAGCCATGACGATAAGGGTCGCGAGACATGGTGGATGTATTTCGACGGAGCCTCCAGAGCTACAGGATCAGGAGCCGGTGTGATCATCAGTCCTCAAGGAGACTTATTGCCCTACTCATTCACAAAGTGTCGTCGTGCACAAACAACGAGGCAGAGTATCAGGCCCTCATCATTGGGTTACAGTTGGCACGAGACATGCAAATCCGATCACTACAGGTATACGGTGATTCTCGGTTAGTTGTGGGACAGCTTATGACGGAATATGAAGTCCGCAAGCCAGAGCTGTCATCTCTTTGCCATCAGGCCCGAGCCCTATTCGATCATTTTCGGGACAGTACAGTGTCGCACATCTTAAGAGCTGAAAATTCACAAGCAAATGCATTGGCTAACCTGGCCGCGGCTCTCACACACCCAGGGGGCAACCCACTTCAAGTCACCATAGAAGAAAGGAGGATACTGCCATCCTTCACAGCAACCGAGAATGTCACAAGTGCAAGCCCCATACATTGCTTTGAGATCACAAAAGAAGAAGATTAGAGAAGACCATTCTCTGATTACTTTAAATACGGGTTCTTGCCTGAGGATCCGCAAATGCGCACTCAAGTCAGAAGGCGCGCCAGCTCGTTCGTCCTCTTAGAAGAAGTACTGTACCGACGCTCCAGCGATGGAACGCTGTCAAGATGTCTGGCCCGAGAAGAAGTTCATGATACACTGAGAGAGGTGCACGGAGGAGAATGTGGTGCCCACCAAGGCGGCTGGAACCTGCATCATCGAGTGCGGCACATGGGCTATTATTGGCCCACCATGGTGAAAGACGCAATGGACTACGTCAGGAAATACCATCAATGTCAGATACATGCCGACATCATACACGTGCCTCCAGAAGAATTCCATCAGTCAGTGATGTCTTGGACTTTTGCGGCTGGGGTATGGATGTGATAAGCCCCATTAGTCCCTCTGCCTCTCAAGGGCACCAGTACATACTGGCGGCAACAGATTACTTCTTTAAGTGGGCTAAGGCTGTGGCCCTGAAGAACATGAAAGCTAAACAAGTGGAGGGTTTCATCCGGAACGCCATCATCTACAGACACAGCATTCCCGATCGGATCGTCACGAATAACGGCAAGCCCTTCCGAAATGCCATGATCGACAAGCTGTGTGCCAAGTTTAAGATCAAGCATTGCTACTCAACACCCTATTATCCTCCTGCAAACGGGCTTGCTGAGGCATTCGACAAAACCATCGTGAAGATTCTAAAGAAAATGGTGGCAGAGAATAAGAAAGATTGGGACAAATGGTTGCCTGAAGCGCTCTGGGCATATCGTACTACACACCGCACAACAACGTGGGCTACTCCCTATTCACTAGTGTACGGCACGGAGGCCATTGTCTAGATGGAAGTTCAGGTCGAGTCCCTGTGAGTCGCACTTCGGAACTCCCTGACAGATGAACGTAATGCTGGGCTCAGGATGGTCGAGCTCGACGCCTTGGACGAGAAGAGGCTCGCGGCGCAGCAATGGCTAGAGATGTACCAGAAGCATATCTCGACAGCGTACGACAAGCGAGTCACAGGTAGATCCTTCAAGAAGGGTGACTTGGTACTTGTAATGAAGCGACCGACAGCCGTGCATAGTACAAAGAGAAAGTTCGACCCTAAGTGGGACCCGATATGCATCATAGAAGAAGTCTACTCCAACAGGGCCTACGGTTAAGTGAATTTCGATGGTGGCGGAGCCGGTTTTACAATTAATGGCCGATTTCTGAAGAAATATTACCCCTAATGGTTAACTTGTTACTTCCTTCTACATGAATATGAGAAATGTAAACTCCCCAAGAGAGGGAATGTAATAAGTAAGGCTAGAAATGGAGAATGAAATGGAGTAGAATACAATAGATAAGCCTGTAGTTACAAAAACTAATTAGTTGCTCCACATTCTTGCAGGTCTTCCTTGCCCTTACTATGGAGAAGTAACCAAGAAAGACCATTCGTCTACGACACGAGCGTATCCCGAGCTTAGAAATCCAGGACACTCCCGAAATCGACGACAAAGGGAAGTATTACTCTTTCATTTCATTCTACATTCATCACTCATTACAATCATGATTATTATTATTATTATTGCAAACCAGTCTAACACATATCACACAAACATAACACGATAGAAAAGTAATTGCTATAGTCATTTCATTTAACAAAAGTTTGGTTGACATCTTTTCGATGCCGTATACATGAATGGTCAAAAGGTAAGTATTTCTTACACCAATTACAAAAAATTTCTAAAGGTAGGATCCTATGATCATTTCTATACATTTAAAGTCAAGAAAGAGAGCATCGGGAGCGAAAGATCAAAGCTTCTCCAAACATCCCGATATCAGCCTGATCACGGCCACCCTAGCAGTTTTCATCGCTGACTTTGCTGCAGATAACACCTCCGCAGGATCAGGAGCATGTTGAAGTTCAACAGTCAAATCCTCCAACTACTTGTGTGCTGCTTCGCCCTCACTCTCGAGCCGCGTGACCACTATTTGACCCTGAGCAACTACTGACTCGAGACGGGCAGCTTCGAAGCTCACGGCAATCTTCTCCGCCTGCAGATGTTCAATCTCGATGTTGATTTCAGCTATACGGCCTAAGCACCCTTCATACTGTGTCTTATTATTTTGTAGGGACTCTCGTGCGTTCGCCGTCAAATGCGCATGGCTTTCCACTGTAGGTCCTAAAGACTCCGCAATCCTCCGCTTCTCCTCGATAGCGGGATCGGGCTCGACACGCTCGGCAGCCGCTACGTTTGCGAGGGAGCTTTCGAACGCAGAGAGGCGATCGACAACCACGAGCGCATCAGACCCAACTACTCCGACACAAGCTTCCAGTGCTTTCATGCCAGCACCCAGCATATGCCATTCTCGTGGATCGGCCAACACCTTTGCGAGGCTAGATAGCAGGCCCTTCAGCACGCTCTGACCAAAATAATCTAAATGTTTAAATGCAGGAATGTCCGGCATCATAGCAATGGCGACGTCAGAATCAACAGCAGCTGCAAGAAAGCATGCAAGACAAACAAATGATGCGTTAGCAAAAACGAAAGCAGAAATTACAAGTTGTAATCTAATGTGAATTACGAAAGAGTCGTACCAGGAATGGCAGGAAGATCAACAGCAGGCTCCGAAGGCCCCGCAATGCATGTCCTGGAATCAACAACTGTTTCCAAAGCTTCTCCCGGCAGTTCAATAGTCACAACCGGAGACGACGCGACGGAAGTAGCAGAGGCAGGTATCGACTCAATAAGATCTATAGAAATAAGATAATAATAACAAAGTATGGTTAGTATGATTATGCAGGAATCAAAGAAGAAAAGTATAAAGCAGAACCACAATCGCATTTATTACCTTGTGCTCGCGGAATGTCGGGTCAGACTTCGACCGCAGCAGAGTGTGACGTATCCGCGACCTCCAACTCGACAGGACAGTCTACTTGCAGTGAACAGCCTAATGGAAGGACCGAAGAAGGATCGACGTTCCCCTCATGTATCTCAACCCCAGGAACGGATTCCTCGGCATTATCAATACAAACGGGCAAACAAGGATGGACATCCGTCGACAACCCCATAGTCGGTGTCGCAATAGCCTGAGAAACGAAGACTAAAGGCTCGAAAGAAGGCTGGGCCCTGACATTGTCGTAGAGTTGTGCTTCGATCGCTGCTATGGCAACATCGTCAAGATCACCTACACCCCCGACTCTGGTATCATTATCATAATAGTTTGCGAGGGAATCATCGTTGCTGTGATCATTTGCACGATGCACTCCCCAGTCATCGCCAGAATAATCTACAGGTTCATCTTCAAGCTGCGACCCTGAATCATTAAGGCATGCCTCTCCCTGGCCATCACCGGCTTCAGAACTGCCTTCGGCATTGTCCCCCTTGACATCTGCAGGCTCGGACTCACCTCCGTCATGATTATCGACAATCATATCTTCTTCGTCTGTAATCTCCTCTGTAGCACCAGACCGAAGCTCACCTTCTTCGCGACTATTGGCAATAGTCACACCTGCGGTTACTTCTAGAGGATTGATCTGCAACGATGGATCCAAACTCCCCCACTTCTTGAGATGTAACATTTCTGCCTTTCTTAAGTTTTTCTCAGGTGCTAACAGGCGAACTCTTGGTGTGAGTTTTATCTTGACTCTCAACTGATCTCTCACGCGGCCTGGTGGAAGATCGTCAACGAAATCATCAAAAGGTCTAACTCCTACCATGCCTTCCATAGGCTCACCCTCTTCCACACATGGAGGAACAGTCTCTGCCAGAGGACGTGAAGATCCGACGTCTTGCTGACGCCTCTGTATAGGGACCCCGTAACAATACCATCCATCTAACGCTCCATCTTCTTTCCTACGAGTGATCGGCACGTTCAAGGAAGTCAGATGGCGGGTACCAGGAACTCCGACGGCCTCACGCTGCTCACGAAGATAACCAGACCGTCCTCAGGAACTTCGGTCAACCTCGGAGGAGAGAGATAGAGAGGGAATCGACAGGCTTGGCATCCCGGATGCGGGTGTACTGATGCCCCCACCATCTCATCCAACCATAAGAAGTCGCGGGACGTCGACTACCGCTAGGCAACACAAACCTCGCACCAGTCCACGTCAACAAAAGCTGGTCCCACATCCACTCCCAATGGACAAGACCCACTCCATATGCTCGTTCTATCCTCGTCATGCTCGGAAGAGTCGACGGAACACCCTGATCGTAGCCGAACTGTCTGGCAAACCTGCTCGGATAATAAGGCTCGCGCCAGAACTCCATGCCTTCACGGAACGGGAGAGAAGCGGTCCGGATCGATATAAGGAATTCTCTGTCAGAAGAGTCAACAGAATCCTCATCATCGACGACTTCGATATCTTCATCAGTAATGGAAGCAGGAAAATGATAGAAGTCAACTTCATTCTCACTGCAGATCCTTGAAGACACGCATTCTGGCGTCTTAAGCACCATCTTAGCCTCATGAATCTGATAGGAGGCACTCGGTCCGGAAAGAAATAGGCATGAGGCTTCATGCCATATACCCATGGAAAATAAACGCCTAGCCAGCCGTAGAAATAATGCCATGGGCAATAGGCAACATCCATTCCATCAGCAGGTTTGTCCGGATTACTGGCAACATAACCAAACGCCCTATATATGTTGCAGAGTACAGGTGGCGCTATAGCAAGACGTTGACCACTAGCAAGGGCACCCACCATGACAAATCAAGAAACTCTGATGCCATCAGCACTCTTCGAACTGGGAAGCGTGACTGCGGACAATCAGTAAGCCAGAAAGCCTGCTAGCTCAAAGTGGGAGACAATACGTTCGAGCAAGGAAATTTTCGTTGGAACCGTTGCCGTAAAGCCCTTATTCTTTTAACATCAACCTTATATTTCTCGTAGTTGATCCTGAAAGAGAGAAAGGAGAGAGAACTTCACATAAGAAGCTACGCAAAAGGAAAGAGCATACATCATAAGAAGAAAGAAAGAGACGTCCCATGAAGACTTACTTCAAGCCGTGGCTGAAGTAGACTGACCAATCTTCATATTGTATCTTTGTAATGCAGTCAAACTGTTGCAATTCATGGAACAACTCCAAACACACCTTGAAATGATAAGCCTTCTGATCACCTTCGCGTCTGAAGCCAGACAATTCTTCATCAGAGGGGATGTATTCGTGATAATACCCTCCGCGAATGGGCAAGCCCGCCATCACCTTAAGATCCTAGAGGGTTATACTCATCTCTCCTTGAGGAAGATGGAAAGAGTTGGTAACGGAACTCCAGTAATTTAAGAAGCCCCTGAGAATCGTCGGATCTCGTGGAAAGAAGCCGGCAGTCGCCTCGATGGCATAGTAGAGCCCGACCTCCCTCAGCACAGCCTCGTGCCGGATCAGAATCTCCTTCGCCCATGGGATGTAGCTGTCACGACGACTCAGATGCCCTCGTGTACGGAAGCTTGAAGTCTCCCACATTGCGGACGTGCTCATAGGAAGAAACCTTTGACGCACCGTCTCAAAGAAATGAGTCGGATAAGGTGCGTGTGGATCACACGTAGGCATGGGGAAAGTCATCTCCTTAATCTCACCAACCTTCTGTTGTTTCCCGTTGCTTCCCAGAGTGGTGGTAAGTATTCTCTCAGGAACTAAAGACCATCTCTCCACTCCATAGAATTGGCTAGGTCTACGAACATCAGATGGCTCGATGCTCGGAAAAGGTTTACACCTCATAAGAGACTTCTGGCGCAAGATGACTTCGCCATCATAGGGATTCGTGATGCAGATGCCACGCTCAGCAACAATCTTGTTGCTCTCCCATCTAATCTTCATCCTTTCATATTTCAAGTCGAGGAGCTGTGTTAATCGCTCTGCTTGACTGAGCGCCTTGGTCGGTTGTTTTCCTCGTCCTCCTTTCTTCTTACCTTTCTAACCTGTCAGGTTTTCTTCTGCATTTTGAACAGGAATATCTTGAGGACCTGCCTCGATGGCACTCGCCACACCAGCAAGTTGGGCATACTAATAGACCCACTCTTGTTATGTTCCCTGCTTTAGAGGTTCGGGCGCTGTCTTGTTGACGAAGATGCGCACCAGCACTTCATGAGGAAGCTGCCCAATACGCTCCGAGAAATCCTTTATCTCGGGTTCGACCGTAGGAAAGAAGCGAGAGTTAAGTCTTGGAGGAGGAGGGTTGGAAGGACCTTTAGCCGTTCTTTTCCGACCGCGCTTCATCGGCGTCGGACTAGAAGCATGCGGCCCAGAGGTTTCACCAAAAGATCCCATTGTCGCTAACGCAATTCACTGCAACGTGCAAACGGAACAACATCAGAAAATAACTTGATACACATGGGCAAATAGCCTAACGAAATCATATAACAAACACAAGCACAGCACATAGAGCACAAGCAACAAAGCATGAAAGCAACCAAATCAAGAGCATAGCATATCAGTCAGCATACGCATTTCATAACAAAACAATTGCCATCATACATACACATATACATGTGGTCGATGCACACACAAAATCACAGATTAAACCCACAATACATCCATGCATTTAGCCCAAAAGCGGCCTTGACAAGTCCAGGTGCTTCTAAGTAGGTACTGGACAGAGTCAAGAAACAGTTTCAGCATCATATATATGCAACTATTCGTACACAGCAACTTCACAAGCAATCGGGACGCTATGAGTGCACTCTGGCAGACATACTCCGAACCTGCCTAAAAACAGATAGTTGTAAGCTGTGACAAGCTAAAGTAGGCCACCAATTGAGGCCTAAGGCACTGAGCTCCAATCGTGCTTGAATTTTAAGTGATCTAGCCTCAAACAGCACTGACTTTGACTGAGAAACGGAGCCGAAAATGCCATTTCTTCACCGAGTGCGATACAGGGGCTAAAAAATAAATTTTTTACCAAGTGTTAGGCTTACATGCACCCAAGGTGGAGCCCCAGGTGCATGTGGCTCCTCACATGCGCCCAATCTATAAAATTTAAAAGTGCAACTTCATCACTTAAGGCCTCAGGCGCATGGGCAATCTGACATGCGCCCGGCTCAGAAGAAAGAAATGAATGAGTTTGAAACACAATGAACTAGACGCATGTGCATCACCACATGTGCCCACCTTTGATTTTTTTGGAAAACACACAAGTCTGGGCAGTGCCCTGGGCGCATGCCCAGAACGACATGCGCCTGGGACATGCGCCCACTCCCGTATGGCATCTCACATGCGCTTGGAGGAAGTACTTTGCCAGAAAAAGTAATGATAGCAGGCCACATGCGCTCACAAGGGGACCACATGCGCCTGTAGGTCGAGGATGAGCTCTCTCACCTTGGGAAAATCAAGTATTCTGACTCAAAAAAATGTTGGAATGACTCAGTGAGTCAACTATTTATACTTGAGCCTAATGGACTGGTGCACTGCACTAGCATGACGTAAGCATCCAGCACAGCACACCGGGGGAGCACTTGTTGGGGCTCAAATTTGCACTCACTATAAAACAATATCCCATGGTCTATTGGCAATGGTTTGGATCAGTTTTGAGGCCGGGAAAGCCCTAAAAACGCCAGCACAACCCTAATCGCTTGTTAGTGTCCAAAATTCATAAACAGCATTTTGGAGCATAACTGAACATGCGCTTTACCGCCAAATGGTCTAGAACGTCCTAAAACCCTTCACCTGCAAGTTTTGAAGTCATCCAGTGCATATATTTACCTGCGCACCTCAAAATGCATTTCGTCCCTGCCCAGAGCTAACCAAAAAGGGTCTGTAAGCCTACAACTACTATTTCAGAGTGGAACTGGACATGCACTTCACTGCAAAATGATCCGGAATGTCCTAAAACCCTTAACCTATGAATTTTGAAGTCATCCAGTGCATATATTTTACCTACGCACCTCGAAATGCGTTTCGTCCCTGCCCGAAGCTGACCAAAAAGGGTCCGTAAGCCTACAGCTACCATTTCAGAGTGGAACTGGACATGCGCTTCACCCAAAATCCTTAAATAGCAAGTTTGAAGTCATTACGATGCGTATTTCCATACGCGCGCTCCTTGGAACAACGTTCCTATACGACAAGCCGACCCGGAGGCTCCAAATTAGGAAGTACCAAAATTGGCAACATCTGGGCTTCCACACCCCATCCCGTTCATTCAGGAGGTTAATCCTAACCTAGAAGTGGCTTGGCGATAGTGAGTGCATGTCTAAAAAAGGTAGCTCTCCTTTGGAGGTCTCCCGTCGGAGCTGAAATCCTGAAATTTTCTAAGTGTTGGAATCTTGAAAATCTAGCTAAGTAGTGGAAAAAGCACCGGCAAAGGACATGCGCCTGGCCTCCCACCACATGCGTCTACACCCTATTGATGAAAGGAAGGGATCCGAATACTTTTTCGGAAAGCGCCGGGAAATGCGCTGGAAAAGGACATGCGCCCGGATCCACCACATGCCCCTAATGTATTTTTTCCACATGCGCCTGACCTATTTTCTGCCACATGCGTCGGAAAATACCTGTCAGGCCAGACCCGAACCCAATTACCTCCCTATAAATAGCGATGTCACTTCATTTCATCAGCACGAGATCATCCCCTGCCAACCTCAAAGCGATGTAAGCACTACATGCACCCGCTTTGTTTCTCCTTACCGGATGCCTTGGCCGGAGTGGATTCCCTCGCCGGAATCCCTCCCTGGAAAGGGATTTCCTCGCTAGAATCCAAAGTTCAGAGAGAAATCCTGATTTTTTTCTAAGTGCTGGGAACATGCGCCGGCTTTTCTCCCACATGCGCCGGCTTTTCTGGCCGGAAAATCCTGAATTTTCACTAAGTCCACAAGGGACATGTGCCTACTATTTGGGGCCAGGCGCATGTGCACCACCAAATGCGCCGGGATTGCTTCTGGTTCCTCCTTTTTTCATGAAAAATAGGGCCACATGCGCCTGGGAGATGGGACATGCGCCCATCTCCTAACCACATGTGCCTGACAGCTGTACCAACACCACATGCGCCTGCACTAGCATCCCATGCGCCTGTGTACCCCCCTCCATGCGCCTGGACACTGGCTGGAGAGGCGGACCTTCGATCGTGTGGCCCGCCTTCGTCCGGGATCAAATTTTGATGAAATCGCCTCTCCTAGATGCATCTCGATGAGATCTATCCATCCTCCAGATCAAATTCTCCAACGGTCTATGATAAATGGCCTAAATCAGTGTTTTGATCCAAAATGACCAACACTTAGCCAATTTGGCAGCTCCGAAAATCCCTCTGAAAGAGTCGAAAACGGCCGAAACCGAGAAGAATCGGGCGGAATTGGACCGAGCCCGAGAGGGAAGCTTTTCTTCTACATGATATGATACACTGTAATCATGCACTACAATGAGGTTATCCAATCTCAGGACCCTCGAACACCCTAATCAAGCAGTCGGCAGGCCCGCTACTTAGTCGTTTTCAGCCCTGGGAAGTGCCCTGTTGGCCCAAAAATCGACTTCTGCTAAGCAAATCGAGATGCGATCGCACTGAGATCCTTGTGGACATACTCCACCCCTATTATAAGATGGTCATCGATGATATTCACCGATTTCCCTGATCAGACCGCAAACAGGTCCACTACTTAGTCATTTCCAACCCTAGGAAGTGCCCTGTTGGCCCAGAAATCAACTTCTGCTGAGCAAATCGAAACGCGATCGCATCGCGATCCTCGTGGACATAATTCACCCCTGTTCAAAGATGGTTATCGATAATACTCATCGATTTCCCTAATCAGACCACAAGCAGGTCCACTACTTAGTCATTTTCAGCCCTGGGAAGTGCCCTGTTGGCTTGAAAATCGACTGATGCCAAATGAAATCAACCGCGATCTCAAAGAAGCCAAGGCAAAGCTGAAGTGCTCAGGCTATTGAACAGCCAAGTCAAGCATTTACGGGGCACCGATCCCCATTATTCATAAGAAATCGGCATATGTGGGTACCCATCGGACTCTATACTTAGCCATTTGCAGGCATCGGAAATAGCTGATCCAACCTATTGAATTGACATCCTCAAAATATCTTGGCTTGATAAAGCCTATTTGATCTCAAATAGATGATTGAAAATACTCAGAAGAAAGAGTGTTCTTGAAGACGAGTCGCCCGACTCCAGAAGAAACACATTTACTTTACTGTACAAAGCTTCATTTATCCCGGATAAAGGTCCGAGGCTAAACCTAAGGGGTTATGGTTACCACGAGAAACCACACACAAAAGAGTTCAAACTAAGCTTGAAACATCCTGCTATGGATTGCCGCTATAAAAAGATAGTCGATGCCCTCCCCATCGACAACGGGTCCGTCGGTTGAGCTGATGAGGCAGTTGCGGATTGCTTTCCTAAGGTCACCTGTTCAGAGTAACAGACGCGGGCTTTAGGTTATGCCGACCAACATTTCGATGTTTGTGTATTCCAGCGGTCAACTGTTCACAGTAACAGGCGCGGGCCCAGAGTTACACCACTCGATTAAAAGCCTCGTTCGGGAACGTTGCGAAGTGCTCTTCTAAGGTCACCCGTCATAAAAATACGGGCGTGGGCTTTGGGTTATGCCGACCAACATTCGAGGATCGTGTATTCCAGCGGTCACTTGTTCACAGTAACAGGTGCGGGCCTAGAGTTGCACCACTCGAATCCTGACAGTCTCTCAACCCGGATAATCCGAAAGAAAATGGGATATAGACATCCGGCGTGTCTAACAAATGTGGCTCAGTCCATAACAAGAAAACAAAGGTCTAAACTACCACGAACTCAAGACCATAATCCCCGGTGGATTAGTCTTTTGCCTTCTAATCATGGGTGATCAACCGTTGCTGTAATTAAAGGCTCGTGACCAGTATTATAGCCTGGAATGTAAAAGATCTCAGAATCTCTGGAATAAAATTCGCCTTGCGATATCTCTCTCTTGTGTATACTTTGTGATTGCTTATGATTGTCTATGAATGTCTCTATACTCAGAATTCCCCCAGAATAAAAGAAACATAGAAAAAAGGACTGTTGACGAGCAGTTTGACTTTTTCTAAGTTCTAACAACCACTAAAATGAGGTGGAAAAACATAAGGACGGAATAGATAAATCACATACATTCTAGGTGGGCCCAACTGAGTTTACTCTACATGATAAGAGCGTGCGGAGCACGAAATCCGATTCCCATGGTGGGCCCCATACTTATTTGTTCACAAAATAGTCATTAGGTATTTGATTAGACTTGATTCATGGTGTTGATGATTCTACCATTTTCATGTGCTTGTGTATTTGGAATTGATGGAGCAAACCCGGATGTGCGTCGAAGCTACCCGTGGTTGATTTATGTGGATGTATGTTGTGGATGTATTTGGCTTATTATTAATAGTTATTTTTTGTCCACAAATGGTAGTATAATAGAATCAGTTAGCCCATTTGGAGATTTCTATATTGCTGAGCATAGATAAAGTGTGTTTTGGAGGTATAGAAATCTGCCAAATTGTCCTGTTGGACAATCCAAGGTTGGATAGATTGGAATGTTCTCATTGTTTGTCATTTACATGCTCTGTCATTAGTTTCATGCGGTAACTCTCTTATTCTCTCTAGATATGTTTTTTATGTTTATTTCCATTGTCGATTTAATCCACACAATGTGTGAATACTTGACGTGGAAATGAAATGTAAGATAAATATATCTGGAGAGATGGGGGGAGATGCTGTCAAAATTTAGGCTTGGGCATTTAAATGGAAATAATGATAGCATTTCAATCTATCCATCCTTGGATGGGCGGCTGATTGTATTATATTATCATTTAGTGGCAAATTATATGACGAACATGATACTTGTGATTAAGAGTAGTTGATTGATATTGTTGTTGAGCGGGGGTCCCTAGAAGGTGGGAACCGTTGTTGTGACCATGCTGAAGCTGTCCTATTCCTATGGACAACAATATGGGTGGCTTGGCCATTTGGACAGGCCCGTGTTTATGTATTAGCTCGAAATTAATGTTGTGAACATTGTATTACCTTTTGACTGCAATTCCTTTAGAAATTTGGTATAGGATGGTATTTGTTTTATTGCATACAACAACGGAATGTTGATCGTCACTTGCTTAAAACCTTTAAAATTTTCAGGTTTTTGTCTAAAGGTTTGGGTGAAATCAACCTTTGGGGAAATGGGGCGACCGGCTTGTATTGCCTTTCCGATTCTTTCTCATGCGGAGTGTTGTTCAAGATATCATCCTTATTGGCAATTTTCGGATCATTAGGCTTTGGGGCCTTCACTGTTCGCTCGCCTCAAGTGTAAGGCTGCGATGTAGCAATAAAACTCGGTAAGACCGAGGTCGATCCACAGGGAATTAGAAACAACTGACAAACTATTCCAGCAACTCAGTTTGAAATAGATATAAGGATTTAATTGAGCAATTAAACTAAAACAGTAACTTAATGAAAACCAGTAATTTAAGGTACTAAGGCATTCAAGGATCCACTTGTAGCAATCCCATGTCAATCCAATCAATCCAAGTATAGAGCACAACTACATTAGAAGTCCTATCTCTCATCTAGTTGGAAAATAAAGTATTCAAACACATTCAATTCCATTCAAGTTGAACTTCCAAGTTCTAGTCCCATTCAACACATGTAGACTTCGAAATCATAGCCATCGGAGTAACAGCCATGCCTATGGACTATGGCTTGCTCAAGGATTACAATAATTCGAATCTAAATACCACAACATATGATAATCTCAGAGAATTGCAAGGAATTCATGTCCGGAGCACATGAACTCTCATAAAACATCTCAAACTACCAACTTAAGGGACTAAAAGATTAAAAACCCAAACTTGAATTGAAATTACTTGAATTAAACTGAATCAAATATGAAAATTAGCTACAAGCTTCACCTCTCAGCCTTAGCTGAGAGATTCTAGCCGAGCATTGTCATACTACAACTAGAACTCATAATAGAAAGCAAAAAAACTAGAAAAACCAAAAATTGGAGGGTTGCAGACGCTCCACGACGACTTCCGTCCTCTCCCACGACGTTCCTTGGCTTCTATCATGACCTAGGAAGAGCCCCTAGGTGTCCTTTTATAGTGAGGATGCTCGGTTGTGTCGGAATCTTCCAGAAACCGCATAAGGTTACGCAGTGCGTAGCAAATTTCGGAACTAGAAATAGAAGTTTCCTGATTTTTCTGCGTGGTCGACCGGTCGGACCTGCTTTGCAAACAGTCCAGAGGGTTTCCCAGAAGCCACGACCTGTTGGCCGACTGGTCGGACCCAACTGGTCTTGCGTCCAGCGAGCTCAGCAGCAGCACCGACCGGTTGGCCGACCGGTCAAGACCGGTCGAACCAACTGGTCCTTCTTCCAGTGGTGTCCAGAGGTATGGCCGACCGGTCGGACTAGCCATTCCTCTACTTTTCCTTCTTTTCTTCATTCTCTTTTCTTCCTCTTTCTTCTTCCTTCTTTGGTCCACCTTGGACCTTCACTCACAGGTTCTAAATGGACCCTTTTTAGTCTCCAATTGAGTGAAGTCTGCTCTCATCCCTACAATCACAAAACATGCATTAGATGGGCCTTTTAATCATGAAAACCATGCATATAATGTGATGTAGTGGGCTATGCAATGTATAAATTGGAGGTTCAACACACCCCCAAACCAGCTTTTTGCTAGTCCCGAGCAAAACATGCGTGAAACAATTTCAAACCTCCAAACCCAACTCTCCTTCAGAAACCATGGTTCTATCCATTCCAAGACATACAAGTATAAAATTTGGAGAAATTAGGTGCTAGAAATTGCAAACTTAAACTCTCAAAGCATAAGAAGTGTCTACATGAAATTCCCGCTGATTGATTGATAAATAGAAGAACTCGAACAATTTCAACCCAGTGTGCATAGTGAAAGTTCATCTCATGAGTTTCTGGGATTGTATTCTTCATAGATCAACTAAACTGTAGATCTCAAGGTGTACAGAGTAACAACGAGCCTATGACAGGAATTTGTCTTACCGTCCTTCGGATGGCTTTCACACCACGTCCCATTTCCGGCTTTGGTTACGGGTAGACCATCCCCTGGTTGGTAATAGGTAGCCCTTTTCGGAATTTTCCACCATTTTTTCTTCATTCCCGATTTCATCCTTTCTTTTCCTTTTTCTTTTAATTTAGATAGGATTTTTAAAAATCCATATCTTTCGTTATTTTCCCATGGACAAGGATGGACAAAGTACCCCGGCTTGGTTTCTCAGCACCTTCTTAAATCACGTCTAGCTAATCCACAATTCGTATAATCCTTTCAACTCATGAAAATCGTGTAATGTGAACTTGGTGTAAAGAGTGTTCAAATTTTCTATCAATCACAACAATAGGGGAACTAACATATAAAACCATTATGTTAGGAGAAGTTCAAGACTTACAACCTCACACACTTCGTATCTCCTCTTCTTATACTCATATCATCTCGAATGCATAGAAATAAGGTTTTCTAAAAGAGTTTTGAAATTTTAGAAAATTCAAAAAAAATTTGCACATATGATGCTCGAAATGTTGCAAACTGCTAGATGAGGAATCTCATCTCACCCCCCAACCAAATCTTGCATTGTCCTCAATGTAAAAAGATATGCAATGAGCATGAACATGAGAGCAATGGTAACATAGGAGAGAGTGAGAACAATAGTAGGAAGTCTACAACCCAACAACTAAAGCTACTTAAAATAGTAAAACTAGATAAACTAAACCTAATCTACGGAAAGCAATAATGATAACTAACCCGTCTTTGGAAAAAGAGGATCTCCATCAGACTAGGAGATCGATTATCATTATAACATCCAAAAGGACAAAGTTGAGCAGGATCATCAAGTGGTGTAACAAATTTTTCACTAGAACTATCCACCATCCTGCTTTGGAAAGTACATTAGTGACATCGATCATTCTAACCCATTGAAAATCCTGCTGAAAAATTAACACTTCCAAGGTCTTAATGAAATGAGAATTAGATTCATCCTTAGAATGTGTCAAACATGTCCCCAAACTTTCAGGTAGATCATGTTGGAACAAACCCCCATCATCCATGGATTCAATCATGTTTACCTCATGGGGGCCATCATTGTCGTCCCAATCCTCAAAGGGATCAAAGCTGACAACATCTAGAGGATCAAAATTCTGCCTTAAAGCGAACTCCTCTTCCACGATTGAATCAATCATATCAACCTCGTGGACATCATCATTATCCCTATGCCTTTTGCCCAAGTGGAACACATTCACCTCCAACGTCATGTTTCCAAAGGACATTTGCATCACTCCATTCCGGCAATTTATGATTGCGTTTGATGTAGCAAGGAATGGGCGGCCTAGAATCACCGGTATTTGGGTGCTCGCATCCATAACCGGTTGTGTGTCCAAGACGATGAAATCTACCGGGTAGTAGAATTTATCCACTTGGACTACACATCCTCAACTATCCCTCTCGGTACACGGATAGATCTATCAGCGAGTTACAATGTGGTTTTGGTGGGTTTTAATTCACCAAGACCCAATTGATCATATACCAAGTATGGGATCAAGTTCACACTTACCCCCAAATCTAGCAACGCACGCTCAATCCGGTAGTTTCCAATGATACATGAGATGGTGGGACTGCCGGGATCTTTGAATTTTGGGGGGGTCTTTTGAGTGAGAATGGCACTCACTTGCTCATTTAAGAAGGCCTTTTTCTGCACATTATATTTGCGTTTTGTTGTGCATAGGTCCTTTAGAAACTTGGCATAAGAGGGGATTTGTTTGATGGCATCAAGCAAAGGAATGTTGATCTTGACTTGTCTAAAAATCTCTAGAATATCATGAGAGTTTGGAAGAGATTTTGGGGCAACCAATCTCGAAGGGAATGGTGCTATGGGCTTGTAAATGCGTTCCGGTTCTTGTGGGGTTAAGTTAGATCCATCCTCATCCTCAGAGTTTATCGGATCATTAGGCTTGTCAGCCTTCACCGGAATAGATTTGTCAATTTGTTTACCACTTCTAAGAGTGGTGATGGATTTGGCTTGCTCCATGTGTTGATTAGGAATGCTCACTTCATGTACTTTCTTTGGATTGGGTTGAGGTTGGGTTGGAAAAGTCCCTTCCCTAGCATTCAAGCGTCCCTTAATCTCATCAACCGAGACTTTAAGCTCTTGGAACATTTGCTGATTTGTTTGATTGATTTGCGTTTGCCCTTGTATAAACGCTTTCAAGGTATCCTCCTTTGAGAATTGAGGTGGGGCCATATTTTGCATGGGTGGCCCTCCTTGAGAGTTGGTAGGATTGCCCGTGGGAGCATTCGTCCAACTGAAATTTGGGTGGTTCTTCCAACTAGCATTGTATGTATTACCCACCGGTCCATTGAAAGGCCGTTGATACCCATATGTGGCGTTTGCATGTTCATGTAATACCTCTTGAAATGCAGGAATTGTGGGACAACAATCTTGCGTAGCGTGTAAATCGGTGTGACAAATCCCACATGTGGTCTCAATAGCTTCATTGGACTTTGGAACTCCGCTTTTACTAAGTTACATGGCCTCGACCTTCCTTGTGAGGTTGGCTATCCTTGCATTCACGTCGTCTTCGTCCTTAAGGATATAGATCCCTCCTTTCTCTTGAATAGGCTTGGGGTTATTGGGTTTATCTGAGGTATCCCAAGATTGGGCATTTTCAGCCAACATGTCCAAATAACTCCAAGCCTCATCTGGATTTTTGCTCATAAACTCACCATTGCACATCATCTCTACAAATTGGCGCATATTGGAACTTAATCCATCATTGAAAAAATTTATAATTCGCCAACTCTCATAGCCATGATGTGGGCAAGCAAGTAGGAGGTCCTTAAATCTCTCCCAACATTGAAAGAAAGATTCACCCTCTTTAGCCGAAAAATTCATTATGGCTCTTCGAAGGGTATTCGTTTTATGGGCTGGGAAGAACTTTTTCAAGAATTCCCTGGTCATATCATTCCATGACCCAATCGAATGTGGTCTAAGAGAGTGAAGCCAATCTTTGGCTCTTTCTTTCAATGAAAAGGGAAAGAGTTTAAGTTTAATGGTATCTTCTGAAACATTGGTGTATTGCAAAGTAGCCACCACTTCTTCGAATTCTTTCAAGTGCAGATATGGGCGGTCAGAGTCTAGCCCATGGAACTTTGGTATCAGTTGAATTACACCTGACTTTATATCAATGTTTCCCCCGTTTGGTGGTAGAACCATGCAAGAGGGTGTAATTGCACGGGCTGGTTGTAGGTAATCCCGCAGTGATCTCATTGGAGGAACGTTATGTACCTCATTCTCTCCTACTCCCTCTTGATTTGCGTTTATAGTTGTAGTAGGGGGGGGGGGGGGGGGGGGGAGAGGATTCCTTAAAGGTGTTTGATCCATACTCCCCAAACTTTCACAATACTCTTGGTAATTTCGGACTCGTCTATGGACTGAGAATGGTCCAACTAAACCACCTTCTGATTGGAGACGATTAGAGTGGTTACGTTCCCAACGGGACATAAACCACTCAACCAAAAACTAACTAAACCTAAATCCTAGAAATCTAAAATTAATCTGAAAATAGAAAATCTGTAAAAAGCTAAGTTAGAATGGTATTACCCGATATGCTTGAACTAGAGAAGAAATCCTACAAAACAAAACAATTTGTTAGTTCTAAAAAAAATTAGAAAACCTATCTACTTCTACTTCTACAGCCACTAAAATAATTTGAAAACCGTTATCTAAATTCCCCGGCAACGGCGCCAAAATCTTGTTCGCTCGCCTCAAGTGTAAGGCTGCGATGTAGTAATAAAACTCGGTAAGACCGAGGTCGATCCACAGGGAATTAAAAACAACTTACAAACTATTTCAGCAACTCAGTTTGCAATAGATATGAGGATTCAATTGAGTAATTAAACTAAAGCAGTAACTTAATGAAAACCAGTAATTTAAGGTACTAAGGCATTCAAGGATCCACTTGTAGCAATCCCATGTCAATCCAATCAATCCAAGTATAGAGCACAACTAGATTTGAAGTCATATCTCTCATCTAGTTGGAAAATAAAGCATTCAAACACATTCAATTCCATTCAAGTTGAACTTCCAAGTTCTAGTCCCATTCAACACATGTAGACTTCGAAATCATAGCCTTCGGAGTAACAGCCATGCCTATGGACTATGGCTTGCTCAAGGATTACTATAATTCGAATGTAAATACCACAACATATGATAATCTCAGAGAATTGCAAGGAATTCATGTCCGGAGCACATTAACTCTCATAAAACATCTCAAACTACCAACTTAAGGGGCTAAAAGATTAAAAACCCAAACTTGAATTGAAATTACTTGAATTAAACTGAATCAAACATGGAAATTAGCTACAAGCTTCACCTCTCAGCCTTAGCTGAGAGATTCTAGCCGAGCATTGTCATACTACAACTAGAACTCAAATAAGAAAGCATAAAAACTAGAAAAATCGAAGTTTGGAGGGTTGCAGACGCTCCACGACGACTTCCATCCTCTCCCACGACTTTCCTTGGCTTCTATCATGACCTAGGAAGAGCCCCTAGGTGTCCTTTTATAGTGAGGACGCTCGATTGTGTCGGAATTTTTCAGAAACCGCGTAAGGTTATGCAGTGCGCAGCAAATTTCGGAACCGGAAATAGAAGTTTCCTGATTTTTCTGCGTGGCCGACCGGTCGGACTGGCCTGGCCTACCGGTCACGACCGGTCGGACCTACTTTATAAACAGTCCAGAGGGTTTCCTAGCAGCCACGACCTGTTGGCCGACCGGTCGGACCCAACTAATCTTGCGTCCAGCGAGCTCAGCAGCAGCACCGACCGGTTGGCCGACCGGTCAAGACCGGTCGGACCAACTAGTCCTTCTTCCAGTGGTGTCCAGAGTTATGGCTGACCGGTCGGACTAGCCATTCTTCTACTTTTCCTTCTTTTCTTCATTCTCTTTTCTTCCTCTTTCTTCTTCCTTCTTTGGTCCACCTTGGACCTTCACTCACAGGTTCTAAATGGACCCTTTTTAGTCTCCAATTGAGTGAAGTCTGCTCTCATCCCTACAATCACAAAACATGCATTAGATGGGCCTTTTAATCATGAAAACCATGCATATAATGTGATGTAGTGGGCTATGCAATGTATAAATTGGAGGTTCAACATTCACCAGATTGGATTTATCAATTGTTTTCCCACTCCTCAAAGTGGTGATAGTTTGAACATGCTCCGTATTTTAGGAGGATGGGCTGAGGGCTTGTATCTCAAATTGGGTTCTTGGGTTAGGGAGAGGTTTGGCAGGAAGTGTGCCTTTCTCCCTAACACTAAGATGAGATTCAACTCTAGCCATTGAAGTTTTCAAATCATTAATGGCTTGAGATTAATTCTGATTGAATTTTAGTTGTTCTTGTATGAACCCATCTATTTTGTGAGAATGATTCTTGTTGTCCTCAACCTGGGCCGAGATGAATGTACCCATTATTTCCTCAATTGTAGCTTTTGGGTTATTGTTTGCATTCTCGGATGACCCATTCCTCCAATTGAAATTGGGATGGTTCCTCCAACTAGAATTATACGTGTTTGATTTGGATTGCTAAATGGACGTTGATAGTTATTTATGGCATTTGATTGTTGTTCACTCCCCAAGTGTAGGGTTGCGAAGTAGTAATAATTCGGAAATTTATTACTCCCCAAGTGGAGAGGCCGAGTATCGTTCCCACAGAAATTTATGAATGGGTATTCTTAGAATTAACTAAAACAACTAATAATTAAGATCCTATTAAGAACTAAAACTGGAAAATAGCGATTTGGGTTTAAACAGTGAATGGTTAAGGTAATTTCAATCTAAAAAGGCACTAGAGCACCAAGGATCCACTTTTGATAGGTTTCAATGCATCAACACAACTAGGTTTCTCATAACTCAATCGGAATCGAATTCCTTCCTCTATCCGATTGGAATATAGAGCGGTTAAATCATCAATTATCCAAAATAAGTGCTTATTCATTGACTTGATTCCCACAACCATGCTCAGGCCTTGGGCACACTCAATTGTATAGGCCAAGCCTCTTTCCAATCTAGTTGAGATTCACAACCATAGTTTTCACCAAATCCTGTCACTAGACCTGATTACAACTCATGATTAGAACTCTAATTAAATCAAAATTAATCAATAAACAACTATTTCAGATTACTACAAAAGATAAGAATTTTAGTTGAATGAGTTCCCACTCGAAAATCAGGCCATTGCATACAAGGCAATCAAAGCGTCTACCATGCCCGGAGTCGATGGTAGATCAATGAACTACACAAGCATAAACAATGCTAAAAAAGCTAAGATACTAAATTAGGATCACTAAGAATCACATGAGCCCGGAGTCATCAAGAGATCAAAGTAAAAGCCAACATAGTACTTGATTCAAACTCATATAGAACTAAAATTCATCAATTAAAACACAAAAGGAAACCTAGGTTGCATTAATCCATAAAAAACGAATCAAAAGCTTCACCTCTTAGCCCTAGCTAAGAGGTTTTTGTTCATCTCTAACATCCTTGAACTAGAAGCCTCTAAAAACATAAAAACTAACTAAAACAGGAAGAAAACTAGAAATCCGAAGTAGAATCCGTCTCCTGAGCAATCCCCACGTCCTAGCCTCCTTTGGTATGAAGGGAAGACATCCTTTTATAGCTTAGAGGTGTCCTTTTCGCAAGAGAACTCCAGATTTCGTGCAAAACTACGCAATTGCGCAGAGAAATTCGGAATCCGGAATTAGAAATAGCCTTTAATGCATGGCCGACCGGTCATGACCGGTCGGATGGTGATTCTCTTTAATCCAGCAGCTATAGCCGACCGGTCATGACCGGTCGGACTGGCTGTCCAGTGAGTTCAACGGTGTGGCCGACCGGTCTTGACCGATCGGGCGTCTTTGGCTGACCGGTTAGCCGACCGGTCATGCCTTCTTTCTCCTTTATTTCTTTCTTTCTTTCTTCTTTTCTCTTCTCTCCTTGCCTTGGCTTTCTTTGGTCCTTCTTTTCTCTTCATCCTATGGTCTTCAATGCTCTTAAAGAGCTCCATTTAGTCTTCAATTTGTGAAATCTCCCTCTTGTTCCTACAATCCCAAATCATACATTAGAATAGTCCTTTAAACATGTAAACCGTGCATAATGAGTGATGAATTGGGGTTAGGATATGCACAATTAAGAGCTCAACACACCCCCCAACTAGTCTTTTGCTAGTCCCGAGCAAAACATGCGTGAAACAAGTTTCATTCTCCAAAATCCAACTCTCCTCTAGAAACTATTCTTCTATACATTCGAAGACATATAAGCGTAAGAATCAGAAAAAATCAGTGATAAAGGTTGAAACCTTAAACTCTCAGAACATAATAAGTATTTATATGAAATTCCCGCTGATTGATTGATAGATAGAAGAAATTGAACAAATTCAACCTAGTGTGCATAGTGAAGGTTCATCTCATGAGTTTCCGAGATTATCTTCTTCATAAATTAACTAAACCACGGATCTCAAGGTGCATAGAGCAACAACAAGCCTATGACAGGAATTTGCCTTACCGTCCTTTCGACGACTTTCACACTACGTCCCATTTCCGGCTTTGGTTACGGGTAGACCATCCCCCGGTTGGTAGTAGGTAGCCCTAATCGGAATTTTCCACCATTTTCCATCATTCCCAATTTCATCCTTCCTTTCCTTTTTCTTTTATATTAGATAGGATTTTTATAAATCCATATCTTTCGTTATTTTCCCATGGACAAGGATGGACAAAGTACCCCGGCTTGGTTTCTCAATACCTTCAATCACGGTCTAGTTAATCCACAAATCACATAATCCTTTCAAATCATGAAAATCGTGTAATGTGAACTAGGTGCAAAAGGTGTTCAAATTTTCTATCAATCATAAAAATAGGTGAATTCACATATAAAACCATTATATTAAGAGAAGTTCAAAGCTTGCAACATCCCTCACTTCGTATCTCCTCTTCTTTATACTCATGCTGTCTCAAATGTATAGAATCAATGTTTTCCAAAAGAATTTTAAAATTTAGAAAGATCGAAAAATTTCTACATCATTGCTCGAAATGTCACAAAAGCTAGCAGATTCATCAAAGGAATCTCTCAGCCCCCAACCAAAACTTCACATTGTCCTCAATGTAACAAAATACGCATGACATGAGATCAATGACATAAAACAAAGGAGAGTGAGAAAGAGAGATATCACCTAAAGCATATATTTCATGGTAAGGTTAGCTTTTGGAGATGGATTACTTCACAACTAAATCAACTATCAAAGCAAATCCTAATGGGAAAGCATTCTAGCAAATTAGCCTTCGTCAGACTAGGAGGTTAATCCCAACAACTCATCCAAAAGCATAAAGTTAAGCAGAATCATTAGATGGATCAAAAGGTTTTGCAATAATGTCATCCAATATCCTGCTTTACAATAAACATATGTGTAGATAAACCACTGAAAATCCCAAAAATCAATATCAGCGGGTCTTTTAATGTGTGCACCACATGTATAAGAGGAGACATCATCATATTTATCAGAAAAAATATGTCTCCAATCAGATTTTCCTGGGCATTGATATTGCAAGTATGGATCATCCCAGGGTTGGTGGAGTTCGGTATGCATGATCCACAAAGGTGTGGAAATATAAATTAATTTCTCAGCACAACAAGGTGTTGTTTCCACATCCTTCTCTCGGCTAGTGTCATATGCCGATACCGACTCAAAAAGTGTGACCATATCCCTTATCAATTATCGTTCTCATCAAGGGAGTAAGTCACATCTTCATCTAAGTGACCGGAGTAAAAAGGTGAGGGGGACTCATCTTCCACGATAAAATTGATCATGTTTAATTCGTGGACCTCTTCATCTTCATCCTCTTGTTGGTTGTCAATATTGAAAGCATTCAACTCAATCGTCATATTGCCAAAAGACATTTGGATGACCCCACTCCTACAATTGATGATAGCATTTGACGTAGCTAGGAATGGATGGCCAAGTATGACAGGAATTTGAGGGCCAATATTAACCGTGGGTCGCGTGTCCAAGACAATAAAGTCCACTAGGTAGTAAACTTTATCAACTTGGACAAGGACTGTCCTCAATTACCCCTCTTGGAATACGAATTGATCGGTCAGCAAGTTGTAATGTGGTTTTGGTGGGTTTTAATTCACCTAAACCCAATTGTTCATAGACCGAATAGGGAATTAAGTTCACACTTGCCCCTAGATCAAGTAAAGCATGTTTCACCCGGTAGTCTCCAATCACACAAGATATTGTTGCACAACTGGGATCTTTGTATTTCTTGGGCATCCCGTGGTTGATAATGGCACTCACATTCTCTGTCAAAAATGCCTTCTTTTGCACATGTATTTTTCTTTTAACCGTGCAAAGGTCTTTTAAAATTTTTGCATATGACGGTATTTGTTAATGGCATCTAATAATGGGATGTTGATTTTTACTTGCTTGAAAACCTCCAAAAATTCCTGATATTTATCTTGAGGTTTGGCTGGAATCAAGCATTGGGGGAATGGAGCAACGGGCCTATATTCTTTCAATGGCTCTATTTCATTCATGGGGGTGCTAGGTCCATCATCCTCTTTGGAAGCTACTGGATCATTAGGCGGTGAAACTTTCACCGGATCAGATTTTTCAATAATTTTCCCACTTCTAAGAGTGGTGATGGCCTTAGCATGTTCCATGTGTTAGTTAGAAGAACTAGGCATGCTTATTTCGCATTGTGTTTTTGGATTTGGTATGGGTTGGGCTGGAAGAATCCATTCCCTTGCATTTAAGCGAGCCTTGATTTCCTCTACCGAAGTTTTAAGCTCAAGCATTATCATATGGTTGGATTGATTTATTTGAGCTTGACCTTCCATGAATGCTTTCAAAGTATCCTCTATAGGCATTTGAGGCGGGGCCATTTGCATTGGGGGGCCCCTTTGAGGATTATTTTGATTAGCCGTGTTTCCATTCGCCCAATTGAAGTTTGGGTTGTTTCTCCAACTAGAATTGTTCGTGTTTGAATTTGGAGTACTAAAAGGTCGTTGATAACTATTCAAGGCATTCGATTGTTCAAATAAAAGTCCTCGAAACGCATAGATTGTTGGACAATCCGGCGTTTGATGCACATTGGAAGCACAAATACCACAAATAGTTTCAACAGCCCCCCTTTGTTGGGTTGTGTCCACTTTCTTTAGTTCCATCTCCTCGACCTTTCGTGTGAGTTTAGCCACTTTAGAACCTAGATCATCTTGCCCATCTAAAACATAAATTTCTCCTTTTTCCTTGGTTTGGGGTTATTTTGAACTTATTGGCTTAGATGTATCCCATGATTGTGTATTTTCAGCCAACATGTCAAAATAATCCCAAGCTTCCTCCGTTTCCTTGTTCATGAACTCCCCATTGCACATCATCTCCACAAATTGGCGCATGGTTGAGTTCAATCCATCTTAGAAGAAACTAATCAACCTCCACCGTTCAGAGCCATGATGTGGGCATGCGTTTAATAGCTCATTATACCTTTCCCAACTTTGGAAAAAGGTTTCTTCTTCTTTTAGGGAGAAGTTCATTATGGCCCTTCGTAGTGCATTGGTTTGATGAGTAGGGAAGAATTTTTTAAGAAACTCCCTAGTCATCTCAGCCCATGTCCCAATAGACCTCGGCCTTAAGGAATGTAGCCATGATTTGGCCTTCTCTTTCAAGGAAAAAGGAAATAATTTAAGTTTTATTGTATCCTTGGTCACATTGTCATAGTTTATTGTGGCAATAACCTCTTCAAATTCCTTAATATGTAAATACGCGCTCTCAGAGTCGAGTCCATGGAATCTAGGAAGAAGTTGGATCAACCCCGGTTTAAAATCAATATTCCCCACATTGTGAGGGAAAATTATGCAAGAGGGAGTACTTATCCTAGCTGGTTGTAAATAGTCACGTAAAGTTCTAGGTTTGAAATTGCGGTTTTACTGCCTATAGAGATACTTGGAGATATGCCTAATGTCCTAGAGGGGGGGTGAATAGGACTTTTTAAATTCTAATTGCAATTAAAAACAAACCAAGTCAATTTTATCAAATAAGATAATCACAATAGCATTCAAGACAATTATATGAGCAGTTTGTAAGCAAGGACTATCATAGGCATTTCATCAAACAGTTAGCATTCATGATTGACTAAACCATTCAACACATAGCAATCATTCAATCTCACTGTTAGAACTTAGAAAAAGAGGGAAAAGATCAGAACTACTCGTCAGCAGTCCTTCTTTCTTTTTTTTCGTGTTTCTTTTATTCTGGGGGAATTCTGAGTATAGAGACATTCATAGACAATCATAAGCAATCACAAAGTGTACGCAAGAGAGAGATATCGCAAGGCGAATTTTATTCCAGAGATTCTGAGATCTTTTACATTCCAGGCTGTGATACTGGTCACGAGCCTTTAATTACATCAACGGTTGATCACCCTTGATTGGAAGGCAAAAGACTAATCCGCCGGGGATTATGGTCTTGAGTTCATGGTCGTAGAGACCTTTGTTTTCTTGTTATAGATGTTCACTCCCCAAGTGTAGGGTTGTGAAGTAGTAATAATTCAGAAAGACCGAGTATCGTTCCCACAGAGATTTATGTATGGGTATTCTCAGATTTTAACTAAAACAACTAGTAATTAAGACTATATTAAGAACTAAAGCTGAAAAATAGGAAATTAGGTTTAAACAGTGAATGAGTAAGGTAAATTCAATCTAAAAAGTCACTAGAGCGCCAAGGATCCACCCTTGATACGTTTCAATGCATTAACACAACTAGGTTTCTCATAACTCAATCGAAACCGAATTCCTTCTCTATCCGATTGGAATATAGAGCAATTCAATCACAATTATCTGGAACAAGTGCTTAATAACTGATTTGATTCACACAACTACGCTCAGGTCTTGGGCACACTCAATTGTATAGGCCAAGCCTCTTTCCAATCTAGTATAGATTCATAACCATAGCCTACACCAAGTCCTGTCACTAGACCTGATTACGACTAATGATTTGAACTCTATTTAAATCAAAATCAATCAATAAACAGTAATTTCAGATCATACACAAAAGATAAGAACTTTAGTTACATGAGTTCCCACATGAAGATCAAGCCATTGCATACAAGGCAATCAAAGCGTCTACCATGCCCGGAGTCGATGGTAGATCAATGCATTACACAAGCATAAACAATGCACAAAAGCTAAGATACTATGCTAAGCTCACTAAGAATCACATGAGCCCGGAGTCATCAAGAGATCAAAGTAAAAGCCAACATAGTACTTGAATCAAACTCAAATTGAACTAAAATTCGTTCATTAAAGCATAAAAGGAAACCTAGGTTGTATTAATCCATCAAAAACGAATCAAGGGCTTCCCCTCTTAGCTGGCTAAGAGGGTTTAGTTCATCTCTAACATCCTTGAACTAAAAGCCTCTAAAAACATGAAAAACTACAAAAACGGAAAGAAAACTAAAGATCTGAAGTAGAATCCTTCTCCTCAGCAATCTCCACGTTGTAGGCTCTTCTAGTATGAAGAAAAGAGGTCCTTTTATAGCTTGGAGGAGTCCTTTACGCAAGAAGAATCCAGAAATTGCGTAACCTTTCGCAATTGCGCAGAAATTTCGGAGTTCCAATAATAGAAAGAGCTTCTACGCACAGCCGACCGGTCTGGACCGGTCGGATGGTGATTCCTCTTAATTCAGCAGCCATGACCGACCGGTCATGACAGGTCGGATCTCCCTTGCAAGCATTCCAGCAGCTATGCCCGACCGGTCATGACCGGTCGGGCCTATGAATTCTCAATCCAGCAGCAACAGCCGACCGGTCATGACCGGTCGGACTGGCTGTCCATTGCAATCTGTGTTGTGGATGACCGGTCTTGACCGGTCGGGCTTGCATTGAAACCCATTCTAAGCTTTCTCTTGGCAGGCAGTTGAGTGGCCGACCGGTCAGCTGACCGGTCTGGCTATTCTTTCTTCATTCTTTCTTTCTTTCTTCCTTCTTTTCTCTTCTCTCCTTGCTTGTCTTTCTTTGATCCTTCTCATACTTCATCTAATGGTCTTTAACACTTGTAAGAAGCCTCATTTAGCCTTCAAATGGTGAACTCTCCATCTTGTTCCTATAATCACAAATCATGTATTAAGTTGGTCCTCTAAACATGTATATCATGCATAATGAGTGATGAATTGGGGTTAGAATATGACAATTATGAGCTCAACAATAGACTGAGCCACATTTGTAAGACACGCCGGATGTCTATGTCCCATTTTCTTTCGGTATGTCCGGGTTGAGAGACTGTCAGGATTCGAGTGGTGCAACTCGGGGCCAGCGCCTGTTACTGTGAACAGGTGACCGCTGGAATACATGAACCTCGAATGTTGGTCGGCATGACCCAAGGCCCGTGCCCGTACTTTTATGACGGGTGACCTTAGGAAAGCACTCCGCAACGTTCCCGAACGAGGGTTTTAATCGAGTGGTGCAACTCGGGGCCCGCACCTGTTACTGTGAACAGGTGACCGCTGGAATACACGAACCTCGAAATGTTGGTCGGCATAACTTAAAGCCTGCGCCCGTATTTTTATGACGGGTGACCTTAGGAAAGCAATCCGCAACTACCTCATCAGCTCAACCGACGGACCCGTTGTCGATGGGTAGGGCATCGACGGTCTTTTTCATAGTGGCAGTCCATAGCAAGATGTTTCAAGCTTAGTTAGAACTCTTTGTTTGTGGTTTCTCGTGGTAACCATAACCCCTTAGGTTTAGCCTCGGACCTTTATCCGGGATGAAATAGAGCTTTGTACAGTAAAGTAAATGTATTTCTTCTGGAGTCGGGCGACTCGTCTTCGAGAACACTCTTTCTTCTGAGTATTTTTTAATGATCTGTATGGGATCAGATAGGCTTTGTCGAGCCAAGATCTCTTGAGGATCCAAATTCAATGGGCTGGATCGGCTATCTCCGATGCCCGCAAGTGGCTAAGTATAGGGTCCGATGGACCCCTGCTCATGCCAATTTCTTATGAATAATGGGGATCGGTGCCCCGTAAATGCTTAACTCAGCTGTTGGCTAGCCTGAGTACTTCAGCTTTGCCTCGTCGTCTTTGAGATCGCGGTTGATTTCATTTGGCATTAGTCAATTTTCAAGCCAACAAGGCACTTCCCAGGGCTGAAAATGACTGAACAGTGGACCTGTTTGCGGTCTGATTGGGGAGATCAGTGAATATTATCGATAACCACCTTTGAACAGGGGTGGATTATGTCCACCAAGATCGCTGTGCAATCGCATTTCGATTTGCTTAGCAGAAGTCAATTTCCGGGCCAACAGGGTACTTCCCAGGGCTAGAAATGACTAAGTAGTGGACCTGTCTGCGGTCTAATCAGGGTATTCGGTGAATATTATCTATGACTGACTTGGAACAGGGGTGGATTATGTCCACGAAAATCGCGGTGTGATCGTGTTTCGATTCGCTTAGTAGAAGTCAGTTTTCGGGCCAACAGGGCACTTCCCAGGGCTGAAAATGACTAAGTAGTGGACCTGCCGACCGCTTGATTAGAGTATTCGAGGGTCCTGAGATTGGATAACCTCATCGCGGTACATGATTATGGTGTATCATGTCATGTAGAAGAAAAGTTTCCCTCTCGGGCTCGGTCCAATTCCGCCTGATTCTTCTCGTTATCGGCTCTTTCGGAAGGATTTTCGGGGCTGCCAAATTGGCTAAGTGTTGGTTATTTTAGACCAAAACACTGATTTGGTCCATTTATCATTGACCGTTGGAGAATCTGATCCAGGTGGATGGATAGATCTCATCGAGACGCATCCGGCGGAAGTGATTTCATCAAAATCGGATTCTGGACGAAGGCGGGGCACACGATCGAAGGTCCACCCCTCCCATCAGCGTCCAGGCGCATGGAGGGGGAAATATGCAGGCGCATGTGAGGGTGACATGGCTGCCAAGCGCATTTTTTATGAAAAATCAGATGGAGAAGAGGTGTTCCGGGCGCATGTGGCAATGCACATGCGCCTGGACTCAAAGAGTGGGCGCATGTCCCTCCTGGACTTAGCAGATTTTCAGGATTTTCCGGTGGGAAAAGCCGGCGCATATGGTGGAATAAGCCGGCGCATGTGGGGGATATGCCGGCGCATGTGCCCAGCACTTAGAAAATTTCAGGATTTTTTTGCTGAACTTGGGATTCCGGCGAGGAAATCCCTTTCCGGTGAGGGTTTCCGGCTAGGAAATCCACTCCGGCCAAGGCATCCGGTGAGGGGAGAGAAAGCAAGCGCATGTGGTGCTTACATCACTCTGAGGTTGGCAGGGGATGATTTCGTGCCGATGTAATGAGGTGACTTCACTATTTATAGGAGGGAAATCGGGTTCGGGTCTACCCGACGGGTATTTCCCGGCGCATGTGCAAGAAACAATCTCAAGCGCATGTTGGAATAATGCACCGGGCGCATGTGGTGGATCCGGGCGCATGTGCTTCACCGGCGCATTTCCCGGCGCTTTTCGAAAAAGTGTTCGGATCACTTCCTTTCACTACTAGGGTGTAAGCGCATGTGGTTAGAGGCCAGGCGCATGTCCTTTGCCGGCACTTTCCCACTACTTAAGCCAGATTTTCAGGATTCTAGCACTTAGAAAATTTCAGCATTTCAGCTCCGACGGGGACCTCCAAAGGACAGCTACCTTTTCTAGACATGCACTCACTGTCGCCAAGCCACTTCTAGGCTATGATTAACCTCCTGAATGAACGGGGTGGGGTGTGGAAGTCCAGATGTTGCTAATTTTGGTACTTCCTTCCTAATTTGGAGCCTCCGGGTCGGCTTGTCGTATAGGAACGTTGTTCCGGGCAGCGCGCGCATGGAAATATTCATCGTAATGACTTTAAATTTGCTATTTAAGGGTTTTGGGGCGCTCTAAATCATTTGGTGGTGAAGCGCATGTCCAGTTCCACTTTGAAATGGTAGCTGTAGGCTTACGGACCCCTTTTTGTCAGTTCCGGGCAGGGATGAAACGCATTTCGAGGTGCGCAGGTAAAAATATGCACCGGATGACTTCAAAACTTACAGGTTAAGGGTTTTAGGACATTTCGGATCATTTGGCGGTGAAGCGCATGTCCAGTTCCGCTCTGAAATGGTAGCTGTAGGCTTACGGACCCTTTTTGTCAGTTCCGGGCAGGGACGAAACGCATTTCGAGGTGCGCAGGTAAAAATATGCACCGGATGACTTTAAAACTTGTAGGTTAAGGGTTTTAGGACATTTTGGATCATTTGGCGGTGAAGCGCATGTCCAGTTCTGCTTCGAAATGCTGTTTACGAATTTTGGTCGCTACCAAGCGATCAGGGTTGTGCTGGCATTTTCAGGGCTTTCCTGGCCTCAAAAATTATCTAAATCATTGCCACTAGACCATGGGATGTTGTTTTATAATGGGTGCAAATTTGAGCCCCAACAAGTGCCCCCCCGGTGTGCTGCGCTGGATGCTTACGTCATGCTAGTGCAGTGCCCCAGTCCCTTAGGCTCAAGTATAAATAGTTGACTCACTGAGTCATTCCGCAATTTTCCGAGTCAGAAAGCTTGATTTCTCCCAAGGTGAGAGAGCTCACCCTCAGGATACAGGCGCATGTGGTCCCCTTGTGGGCGCATGTGGCCTGCTATTCATTTTTGGACAGAGAACTCCCTCAAGCGCATGTCAAACTGCCTCTGAGGATGTGGGCGCATGTCCCAGGCGCATGTGGTTCTGGGCATGCGCCCAGGGCACTTCCCGGAACTTGTGTTTTCTCAAAACATTAGAGATGGGTGCATGTGGGGCTGACACATGTGCCTAGGGCTTGAACTTCAAACTCGTTCATTCCCTTCTTCTGAGCCGGGCGCATGTCGGATTGCACATGCGCCTGATGCTTTGTATGATGAACTTCAGATTGTGAAATTTATGGATTGGGCGCATGTGAGGGGCCACATGCGCCTGGGGCTTCACCTTGGGCGCATGTGAGCCCAACACTTAGCCAAAAGTCCCATTTTCAGCCCCTGCTTTGCACTTGGTGGAGAAATGGCATTTCCAGCTCCGTTTCTCAGTCAAATTCAGTGCTGTTTGAGGCTAGATCACTTAAAATTCAAGCACGATTGGAGCTTAGTGCCTTGGGCCTACAGTTGACTGCCTACTTTAGCCTGTCACAGCTTGCAACTGTCTATTTTAGGCAGGTTTCAGAGTATGTTTGCCAAAGTGCGCTTATAGCGTCCCGATTGCTTGTAAAGTTGCTGTGTGCTAACGGTTGCGTATGTATGATGTTGAAACTGTTTCCTGACTCTGTCTAGTGCCTTCTCATAAGCACCCGGACTTGTCGAGGCTACTTTTAGACTAAATGCATGGATGTATTGTGGGTTCAATCTGTGATTTTGTGTGTGCATCAATCATATGTGTGCGTGCATGTATGATGGCAGTTGCTTTGTTATGAAATGCGTATGATGATTGATATGCTATGCTCTTGATTTTGTTGTTCTCATGCTTTGTTGCTTGTGCTCTAAATGCTGTGCTTGTGTTTGCGATACGATTTTTTTAGGCTATTTGCCCATGTGCATCGAGTTGTTTTCTAATGTTGTTTTGTTTACGCGTTGCAGTGAATTGCAGTAGCGACAATGGGATCTTCTGGTGAAACTTCTGGGTCGCATGCTTCTGGTCCGACGCCGATGAAGCACGGTCGGAAAAGAACAGCTGAAGGTCCTTCTAACCCTCCTCCTCTAAGACGTAACTCTCGCTTCTTTCCTACGGTCGAACCCGAGATCAAGGATTTCTCGGAGCATATTGGGCAGCTTCTTCATGAAGTGCTAGTACGCATCTTTGTCAACAAGACAGCGCCCGAACCTCCAAAGCGGGGAACAGAACAAGAGTGGGTCTATTGGTATGCCCAACTTGCTGGTGTGGCGAATGCCATCAAGGCAGGTCCTCAAGATATACCTGTTCAAAATGTAGAAGAGAATCTGACCGGTCAGAAAAGTAAGAAGAAAGGAGGACGAGGAAAACAACCGATCAAGGCGCTCAGTCAAGCGGAGCAATTGACACAGCTCCTTGACTTGAAATATGAAAGGATGAAAATTGGATGGGAGAGCAACAAGATCGCTGCTGAGCGTGGCATCTGCATCACGAACCCCTACAATGGCGAAGTCATCTTGCACCAGAAGTCTCTTATGAGGTGTAAACCTTTTCCGAGCATCGAGTCGTCTGATGTTCGTAGACCTAGCCAGTTCTATGGAGTGGAGAGATGGTCTTCAGTTCCTGAGAGATTACTCACCGCCACCCTAGGAAGCAACGGGAAGCAACAAAAGGTTGGTGAGATTAAGGAAATGACTTTCCTCATGCCTACATGTGATCCGCATGCACCTTATCCGACTCATTTCTTTGAGACGTTGCGTCAAAGATTCCTCCCTATGAGCACGTCCGCAATGTGGGAGACTTCGAGCTTCCGTTCCCGAGGGCATCTGAATCATCGTGACAGCTACATCCCCTGGGCGAAGGAGATTCTGATCCGGCACGAGGCTGTGCTGAGGGACGTCGGGCTCTATTATGTCATCGAGGCGACTGCCGGCTTCTTTCCGCGAGATCCGCTGATTCTCAGGGGCTTCTTAAATTACTGGAGTTCCGTTACCAACTCTTTCCATCTTCCTCAAGGAGAGATGAGCATAATCCTCTGGGATCTTAAGATGATGGTGGGCCTGCCCATTCACGGCGGGTATTATTGTTGAACCTCCAATTTATACATTGCATTGCCCATTACACGACAAGGTTTGCATGATTTCATGGTTTAAAGGCCCACCTAACATATGTTTTGTGATTATAGGGATGAGAGCGGACTTCATTCAATTACGAGCCAAAAGGATGCATTTGGAACTATTGCGTGAAGTCCTAAGATGGACCAAAGAAAGAAGAAGAAAGAGGGAGAAAAGAGGATGAAGAAAAGAAGAAAAAGTGGAAGAAACACAAGGCAGACCGGTCGTCCGACCGGTCAGCCACATCAAAGGACCAAGTAGAAGAGAGGCCGACCGGTCATGACCGGTCGGCCATGAAAGCTGAACAAAAAGAAGACAGGCCGACCGGTCACGACCGGTCGGCCACGCACTCTGGAAGGCTAAAGGATCAGCCCGACCGGTCATGACCAGTCGGGTATACACGCTGGACTGCGGACAGGTCTGTCCGACCGGTCACGACCGGTCGGCAGCACTCCCTGGACTGTTTTAGAAGCTAGTCCGACCGGTCACGACCGGTCGGCTCTGCGTAACATGATTCCTTTCTAAAGTGGGACTCCGAAAAACGCTGCGCAATGCGTAGTCTTTCGCGGGATCCGACGCAAGGAAGGTTGCTTGCTATAAAAGAACACCTAGGGGCTCTCCCTAGGGTATGAGAGAAGCTAAGGAACGTGGGTTTGGAGAGCGAAGGCGATCGTGGAGCGGCTGCAACTCTCCTATTCGGGTTTTCCTGTTTTTATGCTTTATTTCAGAGTTTTTAGTTGTAGCACGACTATGCTCGGCTAAAACCTCTCAGCTAAGGCTGAGAGGTGAAGCTTGTAGCTAATTCTATGTTGATTTCGGTTTAATTCAAGTAATTTACATTCAAGTTTGTATTTTTGCATAGTTTAGTTCCAAATAATGGTAGTTTGAGATGTTTTATCTGAGTTTATGTGCTCCGGACATGAATTCCTTTTAATTCTCTGAGATTATCATGTTTGTTTATCTAAATTCGGATTATAGTAATCCTTGAGTAGGCCATAGTCCAGAGGCATGGCTGTTACTCCGCAGGCTATAGTTTGAGTTTTGTATTGATTGAATGGAACTAGAACTTGGAAGTTCAACTTGAATGTGATGGAATGTGTGTGAATGCTTTATTTTCCAACTAGATGAGAGATAGGACTTCGATTCTAGTTGTGTTTTCTACTTGGATTGACTGAATTAACATAGGATTGCTACAAGTGGATCCTTGAAAGCTTTAGTACTTATTATCTCTGATTTTCCATTAAGTTCCTGTTTTAAGTAAACATTCAATTAAATCTGATTTCTTTTAAAAAAACTGAGTTGCTGGAGTGATTTGGTAGCTTTTACTATTTCCCTGTGGATCGACCTCGGTCTTACCGAGATTTATTACTACATCGCAGCCTTACACTTGAGGCGAGCGAACAATTATCACGAATATATCCCCTCTGATGAAGAATTGTCTGGCTTCAGGCGCGAAGGTGATCGGAAGGCCTATCATTCCGCGGCGTGTTTGGAGTTGTTCCATGAACTCCAACAATTTGACTGCATTACAAAGATACACTATGAAGATTGGTCAGTCTACTTCAGCCACGGCTTGAAGTAAGTCTTCCCGGGACGTCTTCTTTCTTTCTTCTCATGATGTATGCTCTTTCCTTTTACGTAGCTTCTTATGTGAAGTTCTCTCTCCTTTCTCTCTTTCAGGATCGACTACAAAAAATACAAGGTTGATATTAAAAGAGTAAGAGCCTTACGACAACGCTTTCAACGGAAATTTCCTTGCCCAAACGTATTGTCTCCCACTTGTGAGCTAGCAGGCTTCCTCGCTTACTGGTTGTCCGCAGTCGCGCTTCCCAGCTCGAAGGGTGCTGATGGCGTCAGGGTTTCTTGCTTCGTCATGGCAGGTGCCCTTGCCAGCGGCCGACGTCTTGCATAGCGCCACCTGTACTCTGCAGCATATATAGAGCGTTTGGTTATGTTGTCAGTAATCCGGACAAACCTGCTGATGGGATGGATGCGGCCTATTGCCCGTGGCATTATTTCTGCGGCTGGTTAGGCGTTTATTTTCCATGGGTATATGGCATGAAGCCTCACGCCTACTTCTTTCCGGACCGAGCGCCTCTTATCAGGTTCATGAAGGCCAAGATGGTGCTTAAGACGCCAGAATGGGTGTCTTCAAGGATCTGCAATGAGAATGAAGTTGACTTCTATCATTTTCCTGCTTCCATTGCTGATGAAGATATTGAAGTCGTTGATGATGAGGATTCGGTTGACTCTTCTGACAGAGAATTCCTAATATCAATCCGGATCGCCTCTCTCTCGTTCCGCGAAGGCATAGAGTTCTGGCGCGAGCCTTATTATCCGAGCAGGTTCGCCAGACAGTTCGGCTACGATCAGGGTGTTCTGTCAACTCTTCCGAGCGTGACGAGAATAGAACGAGCATATGGCACAGGTCCTGTCCATTGGGAGTGGATGTGGGACCAGCTTTTGTTGACGCAAACTGGCGCGAGGTTCGTGTTGCCTGGCGGTAGTCGACGTCCTGCGACTTCTTACGGTTGGATGAGATGGTGAGTGCATCAGTATGCGCGCATCCGAGACGCCAAGCCTGTCGATTTCCCTCTCTATCTCTCTCCTCCAAGGTTGACTGACGTTCCTGAGGACGGTCTTGGTTATCTTCGTGAGTAGCGTGAGGCCATCGGAGTTCCCGGTACCAGCCATCTGACTTCCTTGAACGTGCCGATCACTCGTCGGAAAGAAGATGGAGCGTTAGACGGATGGTATTGCTTTGAGGTCCCTATACAGAGACATCAGCAAGGGGTCGGATCTTTGCATCCTCTGGCAGAGAATGCTCCTCTGTCTGTCGAAGAGGATGAGCCTGCGGAAGGCATGGCAGGAGTTAGACCTTCTGATGATTTCGTTGACGATCTTCCACCGGGCCGCGCGAGAGATCAGTTGAGAGTCAAGATAAGACTCACACCAAGAGTTCACCCGTCCGCACCTGAGAAAAACTTAAGAAAGGTAGAAATATTACATATGAAGAAGTGGGGGAGTTTGGATCCGTCGTTGCAGATCAATCTTCCAAAAGTAGTGGCAGGTGCGACTGCTGCCGATAGTCTTGAAGAAGGTGAGCTTCGGTCTGGTGCTACAGAGGAGATTGCAGACGAAGAAGATATGATTGCCGACAATCGTGAAGGAGGTGAGTGCGAGCCTGCAGATGTCGAGGGGGACAATTCCGAAGGCGGTTCTGAAGCCGGTGATGGTTCGGGGTCACGGCTCGAAGATGAGCCTGTAGATTATTCCGGCGATGACTGGGGAGTGGATCGTGCTAATGATCACAGCAACGATGATTCCCTCGTGAACTATTATGATAACGATGCCGGAGTCGGGGGCGTAGGTGATCTTGATGATGCTGCCATGGCAGCGCTCGAAGCACAACTCTACGACAACGTCAGGGTCCAACCTTCTTTCGAGCCTTTAGTCTTCGTTTCTCAGGCTGTTGCGGCACCGACTATGAGGTTATCGATGGATGTTCCTCCTTGTTTGCCCATTCGTGTTGATAACGTCGAGGAATCCGTCCCTGGGGTTGAGATGCGTGAGGGGAACGTCGATCCTTCTTCGGTCTTTCCATCAGGCTATTCATTGCAAGCAAATTGTTCTGTTGAGTTAGAGGTCGTGGATGCGTCACGCCCTGCTGCAGTCGAAGTCGGACCCAACATTCCGCGAGCACAAGGTAAGAAATGCGATTGTGGTTCTACTTTTTTCTTTTCTTCTTTGGTTCCTGCATAATCATACTAACCATATTTTGTTATTATTATCTTATTTCTACAGATCTTATTGGATCAATACCTGCCTCTGCTACTTCCGTCGCGTCGTCTCCGGTTGTGACTGTTGAACTGCCGGGCGAAGCTTTGGAAACAGTTGTTGATTCCGGGACATGCATTGCGGGACCTTCGGAGCCTGCTGTTGATCTTCCTGCCGTTCCTGGTATGACTCCTTCGCACTTTACATTAGATTATGACTTGTAGTTTCTGCTTCCATTTTTGCTAACTCATCATTTGTTTGTCTTGCATTCTTTCTTGCAGCTGCTGTCGATTCTGACGTCACCATTGCTATGATGCCGGACATTCCTGCATTTGAACACTTAGATTATTTTGGTCAAAGCGTGTTGAAGGGCTTGCTGTCTAGCCTCGCGAAGGCGTTGGCCGATCCACAAGAATGGCATATGCTAGGCGCTGGCATGAAAGCGCTGGAAACTTGTGTCGGAGTAGTTGGGTCTGATGCGCTCGTGGTTGTCAATCACATCTCTGCGTTCGAAAGCTCCCTCGCAAACGTGGCGGCTGCTGAGTGCGTCGAGCCCGATCCTGCTATCGAGGAGAAGCGGAGAATTGCGGAGTCTTTGGGACCTGCAGTGGAACGCCACGCGCATTCTACGGCGAACGCACGAGAATCCCTACAAAATAATAAGATACAGTATGAAGGGTGCTTGGGCCGTATAGCTGAAATCGACGCTGAGATTGAGCGTTTGCAAGCGGAGAAGATCGCCGTGAGCTTCGAAGCTGCCCGTCTCGAGTCAGTAGTTACTCAGGGTCAGATAATGGTCACGCGGCTCGAGAGTGAGGGCGAAGCAGCGCGCAAGCAGTTGGAAGATTTGACTGCTGAACTTCAACATGTTCCTGATCCTGCGGAGGTGTTATCTGCAGCAAAGTCAGCGATGGAAACTGCCAGGGTGGCCGTGATCAGGCTGATATCGGGATGTTTGGAGAAGCTTTGATCTTTCACTCCTGACGCTGTCCTTCTTGACTTCAAATGTATAGAAATGATTGTAGGATCTTACCTTTAGAAAATTTTGTAGTTGGTGTAAGAGATACTTACCTTTTGACCATTCATGTATACGACGTCGGAAAAGATGTCAATCAAACTTTTGTTAAATGAAATGACAATAGCAATTACTTTTCTATCGTGTTATGCTTGTGTGATGTGTGTTAGAACGGTCTACAATAATAACAATAATAATCTCAATTCTAATAAGTGATGAATGTAGAATGAAATGAAAAGAGTAATACTTCCCTTTGTCGTCGATTTCGAGAGTGTCCAGGGTTTCTGAACTCGGGATATGCTCGTGTCGCAGACGAATGGTCCTTCTTAGTTATTTCTCCATAGCAAGGGCAAGGAAGACCTGCAAGAATACAAAATAACTGATTAGCTTTTGTAACTACAGGCTTATCTACTGTATTCTACTCCATTTCATTCTCCGTTTCTATCCTTATTACATTCCCTCTCATGGGGAGTTTACATTTCTCATATTCATGTAAAGGAAAGTAACAGGTTGACTGTTAGGGGTAATATTTCTTCAGGAACTGGCCATTAATTGAGAAACCGGCTCCACCACCGTCAAAATTCACTAAACGGTAGGCCCCGTTGGAGTAAACTTCTTCTATGATGCATATCGGGTCCCACTTAGGGTCGAACTTGCTCTTTGTAGTGTGCGCGACTGCCGGTCGCTTCATTACGAGTACCAAGTCACCCTTCTTGAAGGACCTACCCCTGACTCGCTTGTCATATGCTGTTGAGATGTGCTTCTGGTACATCTCTAGCCGTTGTTGTGCCGCGAGCCTCTTCTCGTCTAAGGCATCGAGTTCGACCATCCTGAGCTCAGCATTACGGTCATCTGTCAAGGAGTTCCGAAGTGCTACTCGCAGGGACTCCACCTGAACTTCCATAGGGATGATGGCCTCCGTGCCATACACTAGCGAATAGGGAGTAGCCCGCGTTGCCGTGCGGTGCGTAGTACGATATGCCCAGAGTGCTTCGGGCAACCGTTTGTCCCAATCTTTCTTATTCTCTGCCACCGTTTTCTTCAGAATCTTCACGATGGTTTTGTTGAATGCCTCAGCAAGCCCGTTTGCAGGAGGATAATAGGGTGTTGAGTAGCAATGCTTGATCTTGAACTTGGCACACAACTTGTCGATCACAGCATTTCGGAAGGGCGTGCCATTATCCGTGACGATCCAATCGGGAATACCATGTCTATAGATGATGGCGTTCCGGATGAAACCCTCCACTTGTTTAGCTTTCACGTTCTTCAGGGCCACAGCCTCAGCCCACTTAGAGAAATAATCTGTTGCTGCCAGTATGTACTGGTGCCCTTGAGAGGAAGAGGGGCTAATGGGGCCTATCACATCCATACCCCAGGCCGCAAAGGGCCAAGACATCATTGACTGATGCAGCTCTTCTGGAGGTATATGTATGATGTCAGCATGTATCTGACACTGATGGCATTTTCTGACATAGTCCATTGCATCTTTCACCATGGTGGGCCAATAATAGCCCATGTGCCGCACTCGATGATGTAGGTTCCGTCCGCCTTGATGGGCACCACATTCTCCTCCGTGCGCCTCTCTCAGCGTATCATGAACTTCTTCTCGGGCGAGGCACCTTGACAGCGTTCCATCGCTGGAGCGTCGATACAATACCTCTTCTAAGAAGACGAACGAGCTGGCACGCCTTCTGACTTGAGTGCGCATTTGCGGATCCTCGGGTAAGAACCCATACCTCAAGTAATCAGAGAATGGTCTTCTCCAATCTTCTTCTTCTATGATCTCAAAGCAATGTACAGGGCTTGCACTCGTGAAATCCTCGGCTGCTGTGAGTGATGGCAATATTCTCCTTTCTTCTATGGTGACTTGAAGTGGGCTGCCCCCTGGGTGCGCGAGAGCCGCGGCCAGGTTAGCCAATGCGTCTGCTTGAGAATTTTCAGCTCTTGGGATGTGCGACACTGTACTGTCCCGCAAATGATCGAATAGGGCTCGGGCTTGATGGCAAAGGGATGACAGCTCCGGCTTGCGGACTTCATATTCCGTCATAAGCTGTCCCACAACTAACCGAGAATCACCGTATACATGTAGTGATCGGATTCGCATGTCTCGTGCCAACTGTAACCTAATGATGAGGGCCTGATACTCTGCCTCGTTGTTTGTGCACGAAGGCACTATTGTGAATGAGTAGGGCAACAAGTCGCCTTGAGGACTAATGAAGATCACACCGGCCCCTAATCCTGCAGCTTTGGAGGCTCCGTCGAAATACATCCGCCACTGCTTCGCGACCCTTACCATCATGGCCTGGTCGTCAGGCAGATCACATTCCATTTCCATGTTATCTGGTATTGGGTGAGCTGCTAGAAAATCGGCTATCGCCTGCCCTTTAACAGCTCGAGACGGCAGATACGTAATGTCGAACTCGGATAGCAATAGGGCCCATTTGGCCAATCGCCCGAACAACATAGGTCGGTTCATCAGGAACTTGATAGGATCTGCTCTGGAGATCAATGTAATCTGGTATGACAGGCAGTAATGCCTCAACTTCTTCACAGCGAATATCAAGGCTAGGCATATCTTCTCAATCGGTGAGTAATTAAACTCAGCGCCGACGAGCGTGCGGCTCAAATAGTACAGAGCATTCTCTTTCCCTTCTTCATTCTTCTGGGCGAGCAGTGCCCCCAGTGAGTTCTCTCCCACTGCTACATACAGTATCAGAGGCTTTCCCTCGATTGGCGCTGCGAGAACTGGAGCTTTCCCTAGTAACTCTTTGAGGGAATCGAAGGCTTTCTGGCACGCTTCGTCCCACTCGAAGCGGATGTCTTTCTTGTTCAACCGAGAGAAAGGCTGGCAACGACCTGACAGGTTCGAGATGAACCGCCGCAAGTAAGCAACTCTCCCTTGGAAGCTCTTCAGCTCTTTCAAATTCTTCGGAGGAGGCATTTCTCGGATCGCCTTGATCTTCGCGGGGTCAATCTCAATTCCCCGATGCCTGATCACAAAGCCAATGAATTTTTCAGAGGACACCCCAAAGGCGCACTTCAACGGGTTCATGCGGAGGCTCTTCTTTCTCAACCTCTGAAATACTAGCTTCAAATGTTCGCGATGCTGTTGATGTCCATCGGACCTCACTACCAGATCATCGACGTAGCATTCCACATGCTTGTGCATCATGTCTTGGAAGATTACCTTCATCGCTCTCTGACAAGTGGCGCCTGCATTTTTTAGCCCAAACGGCATCACACGATAACATAATATCCCGAGAGATGTGCGGAAGGCAGTGGACTCTTCGTCTTCTGGAGCCATTCGGATCTGATTATACCCTGAGTAGCCGTCCATAAAGGACATCGTTGTATATGCTGATGTGCTATCGATCAGAAGCTCTGGGATGGGTAGAGGAAAGTCATCTTTGGGACAAGCTTCATTCAGGTTGCAAAAATCAACGCACACCCGGATCTGGCCACTCTTCTTCTTTACAGGTACTATGTTCGAGATCCATTTGGGATACTGAACTTCCCTGATAAACCCGGCCTGAAGCAGCTTCTTCACCTCTTCCTCTATCTTCGGGACGATGTCAGGATGGAAGCGTCTCTGTGGCTGTTTGACCGACCTCTTCTCCTTCGCGATATTCAACCTGTGCATCGCGATTGCCGGGTTCAGTCCTGGCATTTCAGAATAGGTCCATGTGAACACGTCTCTGTTCTCTTTCAGGAGTTGAATGTAGCTCTCCCTCTCTTCTTCTGGAATGTTCTTACTGATATAAGTATTCCTCGGCTCTTCGGTGGTCCCCAGATTGACTTCTTGTAGCTCATCTATCGTGGGCTGACCTCCATCTTCGATCTGCTCTGGTGCGGCACTCGGCTGTATGACTTCATTCGGTCCAGCGGGCCTCACCTCTTCCACGGGACTAATTGTCACCATGTTAATATGCTTGATCTCACATTCTGCTCCCAGGGCTTCTTTTCCTCTGTATACCTTCGTCTTTACTTCGAAGGGTGCTCGCATGCCTTTCCGAGCTGGCGGTTCTGAACAGATGAACCCCATATTTCTCATGATGTTTCTACTGGCCTTGCTATATCTTTCTTCTTCAATGGGCGGTGTCTCTACCGGCGTTCTCTTCGCGTTCTCTTCGATCTGCAACGGGTTGCGAAGTTCAGCCTGAAACCTTATCTCATGCCTTGCTCCCATTGTCGGCGGCACGCAGAACTAGCTCGGAGCTTTAGGGAAGGGACGAATCCTCTCAACCTTTGGCACTGGCATATTGAAGCTAGACTGCAACACGCTCATCTGTTGGCTTATCATCTGTTTCAACACTGACTGCCTTTCCTTCCGGAGGTGCTTCGGGATTAGGTAAAACTTCTTCCTTTGCAACGGATTTCCTCTGTCAGCCCTTGTCGCTTTAGCGACCACTCGCGGAGCTTCGTCCGCTTGTCTTGGATTCTCGCCCTGGGGTTCTGCCCCCTGTGCCACCTTTGTCGGTTTGTTGGCTCTTCTGGCAATCTCGGCTCCATCGCTCTCCTGATAGTATTGTGCATCTGCTAGGAAAGATTCAGTGACGGAGTATGGCCTCGGGTCTGCCGCCACTCTATACTGGACGCCATCCCTATTGTATTTGAAGCATTGGTGGTATGTCGAGGGAATAATGCCGTATTGATGCAGCCACGGTCGTCCCAACAAGATATTGTACGTCGTCACCGCATCGATCACCTGACATGTGACTTTGGTGCTCAATTCTTCTATTTCCAGCATGATAGTAATGGACCCTAGGACACGCTGGCCGTCCTGATTGAACCCTTGGATAACCATGGCGCTTGGGTGAAGTGCTGTCTGTCTGAAACCCAACTGCTGTAATGTCTTCAGAGACATAATATTCACAGCAGATCCGTCGTCCAGCATGCATCTTCGGACCTCTATGTCTCGGATGAGACCTGTCACAATCAACGGGCGGTTGTGGTCTGTCAAGCTAATCGTTCTGTCTTCTTCAGAAAATGTGATCATGGACGATCGATCGATCTGCATGACCTGTTCTGCGGGTCGCTCCTCGGTTCCCGTTATCTTCATTTCTTCCATCTCTGACTCAATCTCTGCCATCTTGACCTCGCGGGCTTCTTGATCGAGCAATGCGTTGAGCAACATTTCCCGATATTTCTTCGAAAGGCACAGGGCATCGTAGATGCTGAGTCGGGCCGAAACTTTCTTCAGATGAGACACCACATCATAAATCACCGGTGCCTTATCTCGAACGTGATCTCGTTGGTTAGCTGCTGGCTCATTGACTGCTTCTGCCGGTTCTGTTTCTCGAGGTGTCCCTGATGGCTCACCTATGACCGCATTCGTCCTTCTAGGGTCTGGTTGCCTCGGAAATTCTCTCTGTACGACCTGCTTTCCGGACCGCAGAGCCACTACATTGACTTCTCCTTTATCTAGGACTTGGTCCTTGTCACTGGCCCCTGATTGAACGACCACTGAAACCATGGCACACTGAACGGGCTACGCACGTGGCTGTTCTTGTCCAACATTTCTTCTTCTTATTCTGTTCTTCATCTTCCTCTCTTTCTCCAAGAGTCTTCTTTTGTTCTCTAGCCTCTTCTTGCTGCTCACAAGTGTCCATGGCTCTTCCGGCTCTGGGAATGGATTCGCCGCTGGAATTTGAACTGGCATAGGGAGGGCAAACACCACTGTCGCAGTATTCCGGCTCGCCTCTTTCGCCTTCATATTGATGGTGCCATCGTTGATCATCCGTTGAATCTTGCCTTTTAGGACAAAGCAGTCTTCAGTCTTGTGGGTGGTCACACGATGATACCTGCAGTAGCTGGGATGATCGACCATCTTCGCTTCCTCCGGGCGTGTGCATTCTGGCAGTCTTATTAACCTCTCTTCAACCAGCTGTTCCATGATCGGAACCAGATCTTCCATGTCGAAGGTATAAGGTCCGTTTGCTAGATTACGCTCTTCTATCGTGAGATGTCGCGGCCTCTGAAAACTCTTGCCTTTGTCTTGAATCATGGTTACTGGCCTGGCCTCGACTCTACACTCGGTGTTTGGGCGTTTCCTGTGATTCGAACCCTTTCCTTTGTCGACGTAGTTAGATGTTATCATCCTTCCAGCTTCTCTCCGGGGCTTCTCTGCCTTGAACTGTGCTCTGCACGCGGCTCCTTCCACCAGGTGGGCTTTTGTAGCTAGGTCTCGAAACGTCGAGAAGTTGTGTCCAGATAAGCCAAATGAGATCATCGCATCCATGGCCTGCGTGCACATCTTGACCTGCTCAGATTCGCTGGGCAGTTCCCGGCACTGTGCTGCTATGGTCCCCCACCTGTCGATGAACTTCTCGACCGACTCTCCCTGCCTTTGACGAACCAAGGCTAAATCTGTCAGTGAGACTTCTCGCTCGGTAGAGAAGAATTTGGAGATGAACAGGTCCTGCATCTACTCCCAGGACTTGACTGACCCTGCGGGCAGTGACATGTACCACTGGAATGCCTTGCTCGTGAGCGTCGAGCCAAACAATCTTAGACAGTTCTGGGGAATTGTCGATAGGTTGCCCATCATTGTCATGAATTGAGCCATGTGTTCCTCCGGCGATCCTCTGCCATCAAATCTGGGGAAGTCCGGACGCTTGAAATTGCTGGGAAATGGGAGATCGTGGACCTCGGGTAAGTACGGCACCCGGTATACATATTTTCCTCTCTTCTCCTTTTCTCTTTCCTGACGCAACATGTCCGCAACTGTCTGAGATAGTTCTTCTCTCGTGGCTTGAGACGGCAATGGCGGTACACGTCCGAACACAACGTTTCTCGGGCGAGCTTGTGGTTCGGCGGTAGCTGGCTCTCCTACTGCCCCCTGGCATTCCTCCACAGACTGTCGAGTGGGTACAGTTGGGCTTCTGTTTGCCCCTTGGGCAACTAGAGCCAACAGTGCTTCTTTCATCTCTCTCATCTCTCTGGCTGTGTCCTCTTGGACCTGGATAATCTCATCTATCTGTTCTTGGATTGGAGGCAGCTTTGGGTATCGCTCACTCGCCTCTCCTTCGGTGACCTGCACCATCATGACTTGCGCTCGCTGCGGCCTCGTCTTGATCACGGCATCTTCAGTAGGGATTGTCTTCATCACCGTCTTAGTGGACTGTCAAACAGCAGATCTGTTCAGTATCTTCGCTGGCGATGTTGTCTTCGGTATCGCTGGGAAGTCGATATTGGCGAAGGAGAACTCTGGCTTGGCTGACAAGGTAGTTCTGCCGGAGTCGTGGGCATCACTCCTGCAGACTGGCTTCCACTGTCTCTTTGTTCTGCTCTGCACCCTTGCTGTCGTCTCTGTCTCAACTGGAATAATCTTCTTGTTCTCAGTCTTCTTGGCGGTCTTGCGCTTCTGCACAATCTGCCATCCGGCTTCAGAGGTTGCTGCCAGATGGGGGAAGTAAAATCCTCCGGATGCTAAGAAGATCATTGTGGACGCCATTTGGTTAATTCTTTTCTGTCTTTCTGTTCCTTTCTCTATCTCTCTCTGTCTTTCTCTCTCTCTCTGCACAGTCATACACGCATTAGAATATTCCGCGCGCTTGGGAAAGAGAGGGGACGCGACCTTACCAATCGCGATACGGCTCGACAGCGGATAGACAGAAACATACAAGTATGAACTACATGCGTGCTATGCGAAGTTTTGAAATTCTTTTGCCTTAAAGATGAAGGGAAGAACGTTCCCGTTGAGAGTCGCCAGTTTGACGCCCGTGAAGGCGCCGAACATTTCTCCTTGCGGTAACCTTTCCCATGTACACATTAGTGTCTGCAAATGATTTATCGCAGAATGTCTATTTACTCAGAAATAACCAGAGATTCTGGTGTTGAATAATCCCCAGTGGAGTCGCCAGTTTGTTTGAACTTAGAAAAAGAGGGAAAAGATCAGAACTACTCGTCAGCAGTCCTTTTTTTTCGTGTTTCTTTTATTCTGGGGGAATTCTGAGTATAGAGACATTCATAGACAATCATAAGCAATCACAAAGTGTACGCAAGAGAGAGATATCGCAAGGCGAATTTTATTCCAGAGATTCTGAGATCTTTTACATTCCAGGCTGTGATACTGGTCACGAGCCTTTAATTACATCAACGGTTGATCACCCTTGATTGGAAGGCAAAAGACTAATCCGCCGGGGATTATGGTCTTGAGTTCATGGTCGTAGAGACCTTTGTTTTCTTGTTATGGACTGAGCCACATTTGTTAGACACGCCGGATGTCTATGTCCCATTTTCTTTCGGTATGTCCGGGTTGAGAGACTGTCAGGATTCGAGTGGTGCAACTCGGGGCCCGCGCCTGTTACTGTGAACAGGTGACCGCTGGAATACACGAACCTCGAATGTTGGTCGGCATGACCCAAGGCCCGCGCCCGTACTTTTATGACGGGTGACCTTAGGAAAGCACTCCGCAACGTTCCCGAACGAGGGTTTTAATCAAGTGGTGCAACTCGGGGCCCGCACCTGTTACTGTGAACAGGTGACCGCTGGAATACGCGAACCTCGAAATGTTGGTCGACATAACCTAAAGCCCGCGCCCGTATTTTTATGACGGGTGACCTTAGGAAAGCAATCCGCAACTACCTCATCAGCTCAATTGACGGACCCGTTGTCGATGGGTAGGGCATCGACGGTCTTTTTCATAGTGGCAGTCCATAGCAAGATGTTTCAAGCTTAGTTAGAACTCTTTGTTTGTGGTTTCTCGTGGTAACCATAACCCCTTAGGTTTAGCCTCGGACCTTTATCCGGGATGAAATAGAGCTTTGTACAGTATAGTAAATGTATTTCTTCTGGAGTCGGGCGACTCGTCTTCGAGAACACTCTTTCTTCTGAGTATTTTTTAATGATCTGTTGTTGAACCTCAAATTTATACATTGCATTACCCATTACACTACATGGTTTGCATGATTTCCATGGTTTAAAGGCCTACCTAACACATGTTTTGTGATTACAAGGGATGAGAGCGGACTTCATTCAATTAGGATTAAAAGAAAAGCTTTTGGAGCTTTTTCATGAAGGACGAAAGAGAAGAGAAGAAAAGAAGGAAAGAAGAACAATGTGAAGAGGGCTGACCGGTCTTGACCGGTCAGCCACAGTTGCTGATCAAAAGAAAGAACAGGCCGACCGGTCTTGACCGGTCGGCCATACTCGCTGGATGATGGACAATCTGGTCCGACCGGTCATGACCGGTCGGCCACATTTGCTGGATGAATGGACAGCCAATCCGACCGGTCATGACCGGTCGGCTGTACTCACTGGAACGCTTAGAAAATCAGTCCGACTGGTCACGACCGGTCGGCTCTGCGTACATGAGTCCTTTCTAAATTGGAACTCCGAAAAACCCTGCGCAATGCATAGCCTTTCGCAGAATCCGACGCAAGGGAGGTTGTTTGCTATAAAAGGACACCTAGGGGCTCTTCCTAGGTTATCAGAGAGGCTAAGGAACGTGAGTTTGGAGAGTGAAGGCGATTGTGGAGCGACTGCAACTCTCCTATTCGGGTTTTTCTGTTTTTATGCTTTATTTCAGAGTTTTTAGTTGTAGCATGACAATGCTCGGCTAGAACCTCTCAGCTAAGGCTGAGAGGTGAAGCTTGTAGCTAATTCTATGTTGGTTTCAGTTTAATTCAAGTAATTTACATTCAAGTTTAGATTTTTACATGATTTAGTTCTAAAAAGTGGTAGTTTGAGATGTCTTATCTGAGTTTATGTGCTCCGGACATGAATTCCTTTTAATTCTCTGAGATTATCATGTTTGTTTATCTAAATTCGGATTATAGTAATCCTTGAGCAGGCCATAGTCCAGAGGCATGGCTGTTACTCCGCAGGCTATGGTTTTGAGTTTGGTATTAATTTTATTGGACTAGAACTTGGAAGTTCAACTTGAATGTGATGGAATGTGTGTGAATGCTTTATTCTCCAACTAGATGAGAGATAGGACTTCAAATCTAGTTGTGTTTTCTACTTGGATTGACTGAATTGACATAGGATTGCTACAAGTGGATCCTTGAAAGCCTTAGTACTTTATATCTCTGATTTGTCATTAAGTTCCTGTTTTAAGTAAACACTCAATTAAATCTGATTTCTTTTAAACACTGAGTTGCTGGAGTGATTTGTGGAGCTGTTACTATTTCCCTGTGGATCGACCTCGGTCTTACCGAGTTTTATTACTACATCGCAGCCTTACACTTGAGGCGAGCGACCATCTGTATGGGATCAGATAGGCTTTGTCGAGCCAAGATCTCTTGAGGATCCAAATTCAATGGGCTGGATCGGCTATCTCCGATGCCCGCAAGTGGCTAAGTATAGGGTCCGATGGACCCCTGTTCATGCCAATTTCTTATGAATAATGGGGATCGGTGCCCCGTAAATGCTTAACTCGACTGTTGGCAAGCCTAAGTACGTCAGCTTTGCCTCGTCGTCTTTGAGATCGCAGTTGATTTCATTTGGCATTAGTCAATTTTCAAGCCAACAGGGCACTTCCCAGGGCTGAAAATGATTGAACAGTGGACCTGTTTGCGGTCTGATTGGGGAGATCAGTGAATATTATCGATAACCACCTTTGAACAGGGGTGGATTATGTCCATGAAGATCGTTGTGCGATCGCGTTTCGATTTGCTTAGCAGAATTCAATTTTCGGGCCAACAGGGTACTTCCCAGGGCTAGAAATGACTAAGTAGTGGACCTGTCTGCGGTCTAATCAGGGTATTCGGTGAATATTATCGATGACCGACTTGGAACAGGGGTGGATTATGTCCACGAAAATCGCGGTGTGATCGTGTTTCGATTCGCTTAGTAGAAGTCAGTTTTCGAGCCAACAGGGCACTTCCCAGGGCTGAAAATGACTAAGTAGTGGACCTGCCGACCGCTTGATTAGAGTATTCGAGGGTCCTGAGATTGGATAACCTCGTCGTGGTACATGATTATGGTGTATCATGTCATGTAGAAGAAAAGTTTCCCTCTCGGGCTCGGTCCAATTCCGCCTGATTCTTCTCGTTTTCGGCCGTTTTCGGCTCTTTCGGAAGGATTTCCGGGGCTGCCAAATTGGCTAAGTGTTGGTTATTTTAGACCAAAACACTGATTTGGGCCATTTATCATTGACCGTTGGAGAATCTGATCCGGTGGATGGATAGATCTCATCGAGATGCATCCGGCGGAAGTGATTTCATCAAAATCGGATTCCGGACGAAGGCGGGGCACACGATCGAAGGTCCACCCCTCCCATCAGCGTCCAGGCACATGGAGGGGGAAATATGCAGGCGCATGTGAGGGTGACATGGCTGCCAAGCGCATGTGGTTGGGAGGTGGGCGAATGTCCCATCTCCCGGGCGCATGTGAAGTGTTTTTTATGAAACATCAGATGGAGAAGAGGTGTTCCGGGCGCATGTGGCAATGCACATGCGCCTGGACTCAAAGAGTGGGCGCATGTCCCTCCTGGACTTAGCAGATTTTCAGGATTTTCCGGTGGGAAAAGCCGGCGCATGTGGTGGAATAAGCCGGCGCATGTGGGGGATATGCCGGCGCATGTGCCCAGCACTTAGAAAATTTTAGGATTTTCTTCCTGAACTTGGGATTCCGGCGAGGAAATCCCTTTCCGGCGAGGGTTTCCGGTGAGGAAATCCACTCCGGCCAAGGCATCCGGCGAGGGGAGAGAAAGCAAGCACACGTGGTGCTTACATCACTCTGAGGTCGGCAGGGGATGATTTTGTGCCGATGTAATGAGGTGACTTCGCTATTTATGGGAGGAAAATCGGGTTCGGGTCTAACCGACGGGTATTTCCCAGCGCATGTGCCAGAAACAATGTCAAGCGCATGTTGGAATAATGCACCGGGCGCATGTGGTGGATCCGGGCGCATGTGCTTCACCGACGCATTTCCCGGCGCTTTTCGAAAAAGTGTTCGGATCACTTCCTTTCACTACTAGGGTGCAAGCGCATATGGTTAGAGGCCAGGCGCATGTCCTTTGCCGGCGCTTTCCCACTACTTAGCCAAAATTTCAGGATTCCAGCACTTAGAAAATTTCAGCATTTCAACTCCGACGGGGGACCTCCAAAGGACAGCTACCTTTTCTAGACATGCACTCACTGTCGCCAAGCCACTTCTAGGCTATGATTAATCTCCTGAATGAACGGGGTGGGGTGTGGAAGTCCAGATGTTGCTAATTTTGGTACTTCCTTCCTAATTTGGAGCCTCTGAGTCGGCTTGTCGTATAGGAACGTTGTTCCGGGCAGCGCGCGCATGGAAATATTCATCGTAATGACTTCGAATTTTCTATTTAAGGGTTTTGGGGCACTTTGAATCATTTGGCGGTGAAGCGCATGTCCAGTTCCACTTTGAAATGGTAGCTGTAGGCTTACGGACCCCTTTTTGTCAGTTCCGAGCAGGGACGAAACGCATTTCGAGGTGCGCAGGTAAAAATATGCACCGGATGACTTCAAAACTTGCAGGTTAAGGGTTTTAGGATATTTTGGATCATTTGGCGGTGAAGCGCATGTCCAGTTTTGCTCTGAAATGGTAGGTGTAGGCTTACGGACCCTTTTTGTCAGTTCCAGGCAGGGACGAAACGCATTTCGAGGTGCGCAGGTAAAAATATGCACCAGATGACTTCGAAACTTGCAGGTTAAGGGTTTTAGGACATTTCGGATCATTTGGCGGTGAAGCGCATGTCCAGTTCCGCTTTGAAATGCTGTTTACGAATTTTGGTCGCTACCAAGCGATCAGGGTTGTGCTGGTGTTTTCAGTGCTTTCTTGGCCTCAAAACTTATCTAAATCATTGCCACTAGACCATGGGATGTTGTTTTATAATGGGTACAAATTTGAGCCCCAACACTCACAATGCACAGCAATTTATAGTGATTCGGTTTCCCTACTCCACTCTAGGTCCACATCTCAACCTATGAGACCACCGGATTTCACTATAGTCTTGGTTTTAAATCAGGTTAACCATCAACCTTGACATCCTTTGATCTAGGACCGCGTATACCATCCGCCGATGGCCCAATCTAGGGACTTGACGAGTTTGGATCTCAAACTCTCACCAATCCTAATCCAAGGACGGTCACGTACCCTCCGGCCGGAGTTTCCCAATCCAGGGAATAGAGATTTAAAAGATGGACTCTCAAATACTAGACATACTTAGACGATTGAGCCCCGATTCGATGCTTTTGATGAGTAGCTTCAGCTCCACGTGCTTCAACTTCTCTTTGAGCTCCCAAGATCAGCTACCAATGCAAATGATGAGGATATGTTGATGCCGGGTAGTTGGGAGAGAGTTGGTCTAGTTCCTCATGCCTATTCAATGCAATGGTAATGAGGGAACTACCAATCTTCAAGCATTCAATGGCTTTAAGTGACCTAATAAAGATATTCAGAAGGTAGGTCAGCCATGAATGAAGGTCTTGAGTTCATACTTCAAACCGAGCTTAGAATACTCAATGACAAGCCATTAATGGCCAAGTTTGAATGATGAACTCAAGGGAGTTAAGAGGGAGGAAGGATGGGAGTAAATGCTCTCTCTCTCTCAGCTCTGAATGGGTGTTGAATGCATGACATAAAAGACCTCAAGTCTTGGCTTTATAGAGCCCCAAATGATAGCCCCAACGGATCTAAAACGGTCACGTCCGACCTGTCAGAGCAAGGACTCGACCGGCTGGACGGACCGGTCAGCATTTAAAAGCATAAGCCATATGAGGGACTGGCCGACTGGTCATGACCGGTCGGACCCCCTTGCTGGAGATACATGTATTATGGAGGCCGACCGGTCATGACCGGTCGGACCCCCTTGCTGGAGTTACATGTAATATGGAGGCCGATCGGTCATGACCGGTCGGACCCCTTGCTGGACTTCAAGTCTTGTGAAGGCCGACCGGTCATGACCGGTCGGCTATACTTGCTGGACCTTCAGGCATTGCTGAAGGCCGACCGGTCATGACCGGTCGGCTTCCTATATGATTGCACTCGCAGAGCCTGGCGACCGGTCAAGTCCGGTCGGCTGTCCATTCGTCCACTTCACAGCAAGGATGCCGAAGAGTTTGAGAAGCCTGGCCGCTGTCTAGATGGATTTGACATAGCGAGCTTGCAGGACCAAGATTCTCAACACAGTAACGGATCTCTTCAAGCGATGAGGTGCATAGGGTCCAATGTATGGACATATCTTCAATATGCTTCACACCAGCCATGATTCACAAGTCTGATCAACTTGTGCAAGGGTCGAGAGGAATGGGGATAGGATATGTGAGTTTTTACGCCATTCTTTTGATGTTTTGGGTTTCCTATGGTCGATCTATATGCAACTTACCTGGGATCTTGTTTCAGCATGAGCTTGAGCAATAGATGAAACGTAATCTTCAAGTCTTGATCTTCAATACTTCGACTGGGGCTCACACAACAAGACAGCGACTAACCAACACGTCGATTGACAACAAAAGGTGTACTAACAAGGTTGAGGTACATCCCCCACTTCATTCTCATCCAATTCAGTAAGGTTTGGGGCTGGATTTTGATTAACCCCTTGATTTGGTTGATTTTCAGCCATCTCTCTAGTAATTTCAGGAAGATTTTGACGTTTCCTAGCACGAGGCTCTCTATCAATCCCTTCAACAATTACTCCGTCCCTTACAAGTCGGTTATTATGAGTCCGAGCCCAATGTGGCATGCAAAACAAAAAAGAATGAATAAAAAGGAAAAAGAACTCTTCCTTCCTTCCTTTACTCCTCTCTAGGACTTAAGCACAAGGTGTCTTGCAATGGCTAAGCCAGAAGAAAGGATAGAGACCGATTTCTCCTGGTCAATAGGGGTTCAAAGAACTCCCCACCCACTCTTTGAGTCTTTTGAGAAAAAGTACAGAAAAAAGAAGAAAGAGGAATAGGTTGAGAAGAGAAATCTCTGAGCACAAGGTGATCCAAGGTGGCAGAGCCGACCAATAGGAATCCAGGTGGCACAAGGCCTACCTTTCAGAGATCCAAAAGGAGTCTCCACCCACTCTACAAGAGATGAAAAGGATGGGAATGAGTAGGAGAAGAAGAAGAGTAGGGTTAGAATAATAAAACCTGATTTGTGACTTAAGATGCCTACTTCTTCTTCAACTTCCTAAAAATCCCTGGATTAGACCTATGTTAGAATCCTGCAAAATCAAAACAAAGTAAGTTAGTATTTAGAAGAAAAACCTACCCTAGAAAGTAAAATAAATTCTAAACCTATCTTAACACAATCTCAACTAGAAGTTATTTCAGAAAATTCTAAAAATACCGCATAGAAATCCCCGGCAACGGCCCCAAAAACTTGTTCACTCCCCAAGTGTAGGGTTGCGAAGTAGTAATAATTCGGAAAGACCGAGTATCGTTCCCACAGAAATTTATGAATGGGTATTCTCAGAATTAACTAAAACAACTAATAATTAAGATCCTATTAAGAACTAAAACTGGAAAATAGCGATTTGGGTTTAAACAGTGAATGTGTGAGGTAATTTCAATCTAAAAAGGCACTAGAGCGCCAAGGATCCACTTTTGATAGGTTTCAATGCATCAACACAACTAGGTTTCTCATAACTCAATCGGAATCGAATTCCTTCCTCTATCCGATTGGAATATAGAGCGGTTAAATCATCAATTATCCAAAATAAGTGCTTATTCATTGACTTGATTCCCACAACCATGCTCAGGCCTTGGGCACACTCAATTGTATAGGCCAAGCCTCTTTCCAATCTAGTTGAGATTCACAACCATAGTTTTCACCAAATCCTGTCACTAGACCTGATTACAACTCATGATTAGAACTCTAATTAAATCAAAATCAATCAATAAACAACTATTTCAGATTACTACAAAAGATAAGAATTTTAGTTGAATGAGTTCCCACACGAAAATCAGGCCATTGCATACAAGGCAATCAAAGCGTCTACCATGCCCGGAGTCGATGGTAGATCAATGAACTACACAAGCATAAACAATGCTAAAAAAGCTAAGATACTAAATTAGGATCACTACGAATCACATGAGCCCGGAGTCATCAAGAGATCAAAGTAAAAGCCAACATAGTACTTGATTCAAACTCATATAGAACTAAAATTCATCAATTAAAACACAAAAGGAAACCTAGGTTGCATTAATCCATCAAAAACGAATCAAAAGCTTCACCTCTTAGCCCTAGCTAAGAGGTTTTTGTTCATCTCTAACATCCTTGAACTAGAAGCCTCTAAAAACATAAAAACTAACTAAAACAGGAAGAAAACTAGAAATCCAAAGTAGAATCCGTCTCCTGAGCAATCCCCACGTCCTAGCCTCCTTTGGTATGAAGGGAAGACATCCTTTTATAGCTTGGAGGTGTCCTTTTAGCAAGAGAACTCCAGATTTCGCGCAAAACTACGCAATTGCGCAGAGAAATCCGGAATCCGGAATTAGAAATAGCCTTTAATGCATGGCCGACCGGTCTGGACCGGTCGGACTGGGCTGGCCGATCGGTCATGACCGGTCGGATGGTGATTCTCTTTAATCCAGCAGCTATAGCCGACCGGTCATGACCGGTCGGACTGGCTGTCCAGTGAGTTCAACGGTGTGGCCGACTGGTCTTGACCGGTCGGGCATCTTTGGCTGACCGGTCAGCCGACCGGTCATGCCTTCTTTCTCCTTTATTTCTTTCTTTCTTTCTTCTTTTCTCTTCTCTCCTTGCCTTGGCTTTCTTTGGTCCTTCTTTTCTCTTCATCCTATGGTCTTCAATGCTCTTAAAGAGCTCCATTTAGTCTTCAATTTGTGAAATCTCCCTCTTGTTCCTACAATCCCAAATCATACATTAGAATAGTCCTTTAAACATGTAAACCGTGCATAATGAGTGATGAATTGGGGTTAGAATATGCACAATTAAGAGCTCAACAATTGTTCTTGTAGAACTTCCTGGAATGCAGAGATTGTAGGACAATCTTGTGTTGCATGTTGGCTACCGGAATAAATTCCACAAATACTCTCAACTTCCTTTGTCTTTTCTCCCTTCCCTAATTATATGGCCTCAACTTTTCTTGTGAGGCTAGCCACACGTGCACTTATGTTGTCTTCTTTGGAGAGGACATAGATTCCTCACTTTTCTCTTTGTTGGCTTCTCTTGGGATTTGTTGGTTTAGTTGTATCCTAAGATTGTGCATTCTCCGCCAAGATATTAAAATAGTCCCATGCTTCCTCAACTTCCTTATTCATGAATTCTCCATTGCACATCATCTCTACGAATTGGCGCATGGGCGAAGTCAGTCCTTCATAGAAAAAGCTTATTACCCGCCAAATTTCGTAGCCATGATGTGGGCATGCGTTCAATAAGTCTTTGAACCTCTCCCAACATTGGAAGAAGGTCTCATCCTCAATATGTTTGTTTTATGAGTAGGGGAACACTTTTTAATGAATTCCCTAGTCATTTCAGTCCATGTGCCAATTGATCTTGGCCTTAATGCATGAAGCCAAGCCTTAGCCTTCTCTTTAAGAGAAAAATGAAATAACCTAAGTCTTACACCATCATCTAATATGTTTGCAAAGTGCAACGTGGCTATCACCTCATCAAATTCCTTAAGATGTTGATATGCGCTTTCACTGTCTAAGCCAAGGAACTTGGGAAGGAGTTGGATTACTCCCGATTTTAGATCAATATTCCCTGCATTGGTTGGAGAAATTATGCATAAGGGAGCACTCGCTCTTGCAGGTTGCAAGTGATCACGTAAAGTTCTAGGTCGAGGAATATTCTCAACCTCATTCTCACCCGTTTCGGTTTGGCCCAAGTTTTGATTGGCCATAGGGTTGGGTTGTTTCTCAGCCATACTATTAAACAAAATTGGAGAGTCTAAACGTCTCTTAGCACGTGGCTCCTTATCAATCCCTTTAACAGTTCCCCCTTCACTAATGAGTCGGTTGTTAGAATCCCGAACCCAATGTGGCATGCAAATCTCAGAAAAGTAAAAAAAAATACAAAGGGTTAGAAAAACCTAATTGAAGTGACTTCTTCGACTCCTAGAATCCCTGCAAACAAAGCAAAACAAAATAAACAAACTAAGTTAGTAGGACTTCTAAAAATCTCAAATAGAAATTATTTTCAGATATTTTGTAAAAACCGTTGAAAATCCCCGACAACTGCGCCAAAAACTTGTTCTTTTCCCCAAGTGTAGGGTTGCGATGTAGTAACAATTCGGTAGAGACTGAGATCGTTCTCAAGGATTTGTTAGGAATTCACAAAATTACTTCTAATATTCTCTAATTGAGAGCTTAACCAACCAGATTTCTAGAATTGAATGTGTAGAGAATTATTAAACTAAAAGTGAATGTAATCAATATAAGAAAGCACCAGGGGTCCAAGGATCCACTTGTAGCAATCCTCAGTGCACAATTCGCTGTGGTTTCCCAATTACACAACTAGAATCGAAATCAAATCCTATCTAGTTAGATGATAGAGCGGTTGTATTACACGGTCTGTCATTTGTGTGATTCTATACATGATTCCCTCAATTCAAGTTAGGACTTGAGCACACTTAATTGCATAGGTGAATCCTAGTTCCAATGGATTAAGATCACAATCATAATCATCATTAAACTTTGTCACAAAGTATAATTAGATCATGATTTGAACTTCATTCAAATCACATAATTTAGAAATTACTACAAAAGGTAGAACTTTGGTTGAAGTTCCCACATGGAAATCCAAGTCTAGAGTGTATTGAATCCGATTCCTCGGAGCGTACTGGTCTAGAACTGTGCAAAATAGTTAAGAACTAAAGCAATTCTTCCAAACATCCATGAGCCATTATAAGATTAAGAAAAACTACTTAGAACTTTATTCAAACTTCTATAAACCATTGTTCTTCAATAATTCCAACTTGAAACCAACATAAAACGAATTAAAGCATCTCAGATTCACTACAAGCTTCACCTCTTAGCCCTAGCTAAGAGGTTTAGCCATTTATGATCCAAGGAAACATGAAAATAACTAAAAACATAAACTAGAAAACACAAACTAGGAGGTGTTGTAGAACTTCGAATCCGATTTCCACCAATTCCTACCTTCGTAGATCTCTTTTGGGATACCTTAACTACGTCTCCTAGGTCCCCTTTTATAGTGGAGAGGCTCTACCACCTCAGAATCGTCCAGATTTGTGTAGTACTTGAGCACTTGCGCTAGAAAATTGGAGCTTCAAGAGGAAGCTGCTGGAAATTCTCTAAAATTACACTGGACGACTGGTCACGACCGGTCTAGCCTGTCTAGGGACAGTCCAGCGTGCAGAATTGTGGAGGGTAGGTCCTGGCCGACCGGTCATGACTGGTCGGCCTCTTTGCATTCAGTGTCCAGAGAGGTAGCATGGGGTGGCCGATTGGTCTAAACCGGTCTTGGCCCTCTTGGCCGACCGGTCATGACTGGTCTGGCCCTTGGTTTCTTCATTTTCCATCTTTTCTTTCTTCTCTATTCTTCTTTCTCTGCTTTCTTCTTTCTTTGGCCCACCTTGGGTCTTCATTCAAGGCTCCTAAATAGAGCTTTTTAGTTATCAGTTGGGTGGAGTCGCTCTCATTCCTACAATCATGAAACCACGAATTAGAATTGTCTTTAAGCTTGAAAACCATGCATAGTTAGTGATGAAATGGGTTAGAATATACACATTTAAGCACTCAACATCCCGACCTGTCTCGACCGGTCCCGACCAGTCGGCCAATGGCCAGGCAAGATAGTGAACATGCTGTCTAGAGGGGGGGGGGGGGGGGGGGGTCTGTCTGACCGGTCGTGACCGGTTAGACCAGACCAGCCGACCGGTCACGAACGGTCGGCCCAAGGGCCTGCACATTACAGCAACACACTGTCTAGACTGGGCGCTAGTCCAACCGATCTTCATCGGTCGGTCTAGCCAGCCAACCGGTCGTGACTGGTCGGACAGGCCTGGGTTCAGCCACATGGTTTTGCTGACCCACTATTTCACAACCCAATCACATTGGCCATATTATGGGTGATCTTTTGGGACACCTAGGGCCAATCTATGATGACTAAAGGTTTCATAATATGGTCAAGGTCATCAAGAGGTTAAGGGTTTAGTTTTAATCAAGGTTAAGGCACACCAAGGCATTACTTTTACCTGTTTCTTCTTCCTTGATGCAGCAGGGCCACTTGAGTCTTTGGTCTTCATCTTCACTAAGCTCAACCGACACTAGACTCACTGACCTAAGTAATTGACAAACAAGGTGCACTAGTATGCCACAGAAAAGTGCACTAACATATAGATGTGGTCTAGAAGATGGTCAGATTAAATTCTTCATATCATCAATGATGGGCCACCTGGACCAGCAAGAGTTGAGTAGGCGGAATCTAGAAACTTTCTGGACAATTCGTATTGTCTTGGCCGCCACGGTCAATTCGTAACTCCGATTGACACGAAACTACTTTGGTTATTTCGGTGTCGAGCTCCTCTTCGACATGGATGGGTTGGATTTCCAAATATCATTAAGATAGGCCCTGCAAATTGGGCCAAAAAAACAAAAACGGGATTGCCTGTTTTGAAATCTGAATTTAGAAAACACATAGGCTAATCTGTCGACCGGCCAGTCCATCCGGCCGACTAGACCACAGGTTGGCCTTCATAAAATATGTGAAGAGGAATTTCTGTTTCTGGAGGGTTTGGCCGGCCAGTCGGCTGGTTGGCATGAAAAATATGCTTTTTTTCCATCTTTTGTTACACCATTTCCATTGCATCCTTCCTCCGTCTCTTGTCCTTTCTTTCATTGATCTTCAAGGCATGTAAGAAGGGCCTCTAAGCATCATAATGACGAAGTCTCTCTCTCATTCCTACAACCACAAAACTATACATTAGATTAATCTTTAAACTATGCAAACCGTGCATAAAGTGTGATGAATTGGGGTTAGAATATGCACAATTCAGAGCTTAACACATCCTCACGAACCTCTAACGGCTGCCAATCTATCACAGGAACCATTTTTAACCCATACTTCCGCAACATAGAAACATGGAAAACATTGTGGACGTCAGACAACTAAAGTGGCAAGGCAAGCTGATAGGCTACGGCGCCAACGTGCCCAATGATTTCAAAGGGTCCAATGAGTCTCAGGGCAAGCTTCCCCTTGACTCCAAAACGAACCATGCCCTTTATGGACGAGACCCTGAGATACACACGGTCCCCGACACCAAACTCCAGGGGACGACACCGACGATCTGCATAACTCTTCTGTCGACTCTGAGCTGTGCGCATCCTCTACCTGATGATATCGATAGCCTCTGATGTCCTTTGCATAAGTTCAAGACCTAGGAGACGACACTCTCCAACCTCGGTCCAGCAACTCGGGGACTTGTAAGGTTTGCCATACAATGCCTCAAAAGGAGTCATACCGATAGTCGCCTAGTAGATGTTATGGTACATAAACTCTGGCAAATGCAGGTGTTTATCCCAACTACCTGAGAAATCCAACACGCGAGCTCGAAGCATGTCGTCAAGGATTTAGTTAAACCTCTCGGTTTGTCCATCAGTTTGAGGATGATATGCGGTGTTGAACTTTAAGGGAGGCCCCATCGCCTTCTGAAAACTCCTCCAGAACCGCGATGTAAATCTCAGATCTCGGTAAAAAATGATCGAACTAGGACACCTGCAGTCTCACAATCTCCTTGATAAACAAATCTGCAAGCCAGTCCAATGGCCAGGTCGCACGTATCGCAAGAAAATGTGCTGACTTCGTCAGGCGATCAACAATAACTCAAATGGCATCGTGATCATTCCAAGTCCTCGGCAAGCCCATAATGAAGTCTGTGGTCACGTGCTCCCATTTCCACAACGGGACACTCAACGGCTGTAAGGGACCTGGGGGTTTGTGATGATCAACCTTGACACACTGGTAGGTGTCACACTCGGCCACAAAACTGGCAATTTGACGCTTCATTTCGGCCCAGAAATACTACCTCTTCATATCACGGTACATCTTGGTAGAGCCCGGGTGAATTATGAACCTCGATCGGTGTGCCTCATCCATAAGATCTCTGCGTAACTGTGGAATATCTGGGATGCATAACCGACCCCTGAAACAAAGTCCACCATCTGACCCAATCTGCCAATTTATCTGATCCTCTGACGTAGCCTTTGCTTGATAATCCTGTAACGTCTACTCAGCTTGCTGAGCCTCGATCACCTTAGAAACAAGAGAGGGTTGAATCGATAAGCTCGATAACTGCGTGATAGAAGACTGCAGGTATTCACTCCCCAAGTGTAGGGTTGCGAAGTAGTAATAATTCGGAAAGACCGAGTATCGTTCCCACAGAGATTTATGAATGGGTATTCTCAGAATTTGTCTAAAATAACTAATAATTAAGATCCTATTAAGAAGTAAAGCTGGAAAATAATGATTTGGGTTTAAACAGTGAATGTGTGAGGTAATTTCAATCTAAAAAGGCACTAGAGCGCCAAGGATCCACTTTTGATAAGTTTTAATGCATCAACACAACTAGGTCTCTCATAACTCAATCGGAATCGAATTCATATCTCTATCCGATCGGAATATAGAGTTGTTCAATCAGCAATTATCCAAAACAAGTGCTTATTCATTGATTTGATTCCCACAATAATACTCAGGCCTTGGGCACACTCAATTGTGTAGGCCAAGCCTCTTTCCAATCTAGTTGAGATTCACAACCATAGCTTTCATCAATTCCTGTCACTAGACTTGATTACAACTAATGATTAGAACTCTAATTAAATCAAAATCAATCAACAAACAGTTATTTCAGATTACTACAAAAGATAAGAACTTTAGTTGAATGAGTTTCCACATGAAAATCAGGCCATTGTACACAAAGCAATCAAAGGGTCTACCATGCTCGGAGTCGATGATAGATCAATGAACTACACAAGCATAAACAATGCTCAGAAGCTAAATTACTAAGTTAGGATCACTAAGAATCACATGAGCCCGGAGTCATCAAGAGATCAAAGTAAAAACCCAACTAGAACTTGATTCAAACTCACATTAACTAAAATTCATCAATTAAATCATAAAAAGGAACCTAGGTTGCATCAATCCATTAAAAACAAATCAAAAGCTTCACCTCTTACCCCTAGCTAAGAGGTTTTAGTTCATCTCTAACATCCTTGAACTAGAAGCCTCGAAAACATTAAAAACTACTAAAACAGGAAGAAAAGTAAGAAAACTTGAAGTAGAATCCATCTCCCAAGCAATCCCCACGTCTTAGCATGCCTTGGTATGAAGAGGAGGAGTCCCTTTTATAGATTGGCACGGAAGATTCTAGATTTAGTAAGGAATTACACAATTGCGTAGAGAAAATCGGAGCTTCACGCACACGCTGTTGCACTGACGACCGGTCTCACGACTGGTCTGAGACTGTGGACGACCGGTCGCACAACCGGTCTCAAAACTGCAAAATCTGTCCAGAGAGTTTTTGTGTTTCTGGACTACTCTCGACCTGTCTGGCGACCGGTCTAGCGACCGGTCTAAGATGAGAAAAACAGTCTAAAAAAATACACTGTCGACCGGTCTAGCGACCGGTCTAAGATGAGAAAAACAGTCCAAAAAAATACACTGTCGACCTGTCTGGCGACCTGTCTAGCGACCGGTCTACAGACAGGTCTAAGAACAAAATTTCAGTTTTTCTTCTTTATCTCTTCTCTTTCTTTCTTGCTTCTTTCTTCCACCTTTTGGCACTTGTTCTATTGATCTTCAATGCTTGTAATTAGCCTCTTTAAGTCTTCAATTGGTAAATCCTCTCTCTTATTCCTACAAACACAAATCTGTGCATTAGATTGGTCTTTAAATCATGAAACCATGCATAATGAGTGATGAATTGGGGTTAAAATATGCACAATTAAGAGCTCAACAGCAGGCTCGGCTCAAAATCATACTCGGCAATATCCTCGAGCATCCTCCACACTTGAACCATCATATGGGCCACCAGTCCTCGTGGCTGATAACTAAGGGCATCTGCCACTACGTTGGCCTTGCTAGGGTGGTACTGAAGATCAAAATTATAATCCTTCAGGAGCTCCATCTAGCGTCTCTGCCTCATGTTCAACTCAGATTACGAGAAGAGCTACTCCAAGCTCTTATGGTCGGAAAGAGCTCGAACCTGACACCATAAAGATAGTGCCTCCACACCTTCAGTGCGAAGACTACTGCTGCTAACTCCAGATCATGTGTGGGGTAGTTATGCTCATGGACCTTGAGCTGGCAAGACGCGAAGGCCACGGGTCTACCACGATGCATCAGGACAGCACCCAAACCAATATGCGAGGCATCTATAAGAACCATGAATCCTTCACTCCTGGAGGGAAGAGTGAGGACTAGTGTAGAAGTAAGACGATCCTTCAATTCGGCAAATGCTCGCTCACAGGCATCACTCCAAATGAACTCAATGCCCTTCCAGGTCAACCTGGTCAGCGGGGCTTCAATACGAGAGAAGCCCTCGATGAAACAACGATAATAACCTGCTAATCCAAGGAAACTCCGGATCTCGGACGCGTTCATGGGCTGGTTCCACTGACGCACGACATCAATCTTCATCGGATCCATTGCTACTCCCTGCCTCATCATAACATGACTGAAAAACTTCACCTCCTCCTGCCAAAACTCGCACTTCTCCAACTTCGCATAGAGATGGTGTGCGCGGAGGGTCTGCAAGGTGATCTTCAGATGCTGCTCATGCTCCTCTCGAGTTCTCGAATAGATTAGAATGTCATCAATGAACACCACAATGAACTGGTCAAGGTACAGACGAAAGACCTCATTCATCAACTGTATGAACACTGCGGGTGCATTGGTCAGTCCGAAGGACATGACCTGGAACTTAAAAATGACCGTAACGAGTCCTGAATGTCGTCTTTGGGATATCCTCCTCCTGGATACGGACCTAATGATAACCGAAACACAAATTAATCTTCGAAAAGAACTGTGCTTCTCGCAGCTAGTCAAACAAATCGTCGATCCTCGGAAGCGGGTACTTGTTCTTGGTCGTGACCTTGTTGAGCTCGCAGTAATCCACATAAAGCCTCAATGAGCCATCCTTCTTCACGAAGAGTACTGGCGCTCCCCACGGTGAACTGCTTGGACGGATAGAGCCTAGCTCATGCAACTCGTCCAGCTGCTTCTGCAGCTCCCGCAACTCCAACAGTGACATATGATATGGGGCCTTTGAGATAGGCGTGGTACCGGGTATGAGATCAATCTGAAACTCAGTATGCCAATGAGGCGGCAACCCCAGAATCTCCTAAAACACATCCAGGAAATCGCAAACTACTAGCAACTGGTCGATGCATAAGGCAACCGTCTCCTCTATGGCACAAGACATCAAGGATGACAACTGCTCTCCTCTGGGCTCGGCAACAAATTGAAATGCAGCATGCCGGGTATAAAGAAAATGACTGTCCTTGCGAAGCAATCCAATACAGCATGATACTCAGCCAACCAATCCATGCCCAGGATAACATCGAACTCGGTCATCGGTAAAATAAATAAGTCGATAGGCAAAAAGGTCTCTCCTACTAGGACAGGGCAAGATGAACAGATTAAACTCAACACTGTAGTCTTCCCTAAGGGCGTCGACACCTACAAACCCTCGCGCGTAGGCTCTAACGACAAAGCAGTCGATCGACAGAAACCATCGAGTACAAAAGAATGCGATGCGTCAAAATCAAACAAAACATGAGCTATGCATGTATAGATAATGAGTGTACCCTCGACGACTCTTTCAGGTGCCTGAGGATCCTGCTGGGCTGTATAGAACCTACCCTGAGCCTGCTGGAGATGTGTCTGTCCCCTCTGCAGTCGTCATTACTACTGCTGCAGCCTATGCTACTGCCTTTGCTGCTATGGCTGCTGCTGCTGCTATGGAGGCTGCTGAAGTGCTCTAGGATGCTGCTGTGGGTGGGGGCACTCTTGTCTACGGTGCCCTGTCCCTCCACATCCATAACAAACACTTACAAACTATCTTTGTTATGGTGCTGGAGGTGCTACTGGTGCTACTGGCTGTCGAAAGGATGGAAGAGCCAGATGCCTCTTCGGTGCCCGAGTCTGCTGCTGTAGGAAACTACTAGAAGGAGCCTTCCTCTTCCCCTTCCGATCTACGCCCTGGTCATGGATCCGTTGCGCATTGGCCCACTTTACCTCATAAATTTGGGCTTGCTCCACAACCTCCTTGAACATAGGAAGCTTGTGTCTTGTGACACGGCCACAAAGGCCAAGGCGTAATCTGCTCTCAAATCGACGGGCCTTCCGGCCCTCATCGTCCACAAGATATGCTGTAAATTTGGACAGCTCAACAAATCGAGCCTCATATTGCGACACTGTCATATCTCCCTGGACCAGCATGTTGAACTTTAATGCACGTTGCTGACGGACATGCTCGGGGAAGAACTTCTGGTCGAACCGGTCTATAAAGTCCTCCCATGTCCACTCAAAATCAGGTCCCGCTGCCCGGGTAACTGATGCCCACCAATGCTCAGCCTCTCCCTGAAGAAGGAAAACGGTGAGAGGAACTCGTTGCTCGGTCGTGCATCGCATCGTAGTAAAGATCTTCTCTACCTCATATTTTTATCTCTCTGCTGCCACCAGGTTTGGCCTGCCTAAGAAACGTGGGGGATCCATTCGTCTGAAATCCCTAAGTAAAGAACGAGCACGATCCTGCTCCGACGGGGCAGCTACATCGGATGACCTCCTCTCCTAGTGCTCTACCATGGAGGTCATAACGCGCATCATCTGCTAGAACTGACCAGCAGTCATAGCTGGAGCTGGAGCTGGGGTTGTTAGGGATGTACCCACACTAGTCGACAGCCTACCAGTGGCTCTCTTGGGTGCCATAGCCTAAAGAAAAGGACATGTATCACTTAACATTGGTACTCTCAAATGCACACAAGTTAGGGAACCATATTCAGAAGTTTCTAAGCTCACAATAGGGAATCCTATTATAAACTACGTTGTAACGGGATCCTAGTGTGGGTGCATGAGATCAGGATCCTAATCATTTTAAGTTTGTAATAATCATTTAGTGAAGGGTAGTTAATCTGAGGACATTTAGTAGACGTGTGATGTTGTTAACAGGTATTCTTAAGTTATGCTCTGATACCAACTTTTGTCACGCCCCAAACCCGGGGATCGAGCTCACTAAATTCCCGATCGTCGACCTTGGTGCCAACTGTTCGCTCGCCTCAAGTGCAAGGCTGCGATGTAGTAATAAATCTCGGCAAACCAATTCAAACCCTTTTAGCAACTTCTAAATTGTCAATTTTAGAATTTGACTTCAAAAACTAATTAAAACAGAAATTTTATAAAACTCTATAATTTAATGAAACTAAGGCCTTAAGGATCCACTTGTAGTAGTTCCATGCGAATTCATTCATCCAAGCATAAACACAACTAGAATTGAAGTTCTATCTCTCTTCTAGTTGGAAGATTTAACATTCAAACACAAACAACCCTTACTTAAATCAAAAATTAAGATCTAGTTCTAATGAACCACATAGAATTTAAATAAGTAGCCTTCGAAGTAACAACCATGCCAATGGACTATGGTATGCTCAGGGATTACTACAATTTGAATCTAATTAATCCAAACATGATAATCTCAGAGAATTGTAAGGAACCCATGTTCGAAGCACATGAACTCTCATAAAACATCTAAAAATACTAACTTTTATTCAAACTAGAGCTTAAAAATCCAAACTTAAAGTACAATAGTTGTATCAAATGAATTCAACATGATAACTAGCTACAAGCTTCACCTCTTAGCCTTAGCTAAGAGGTTCTAGCCGAGCATCATCATGCTACAACTAAAAACAATGAAAAACTAATGAAAAGCATGAAAAAATGGATTCAGGAGAGTTGTAGACTCTCCACGACAATCCTCTTCACCTCCCACGAAGTCCCAAGCCTTCTATGATGCCTTAGTTATAAAACCTAGGTGCCCTTTTATAAATTTAGAGTCCCACCGACTTAAAAAGTTCCAGAATTGCGCAACACTTACGCCCAGCGCATGAAATTTCAAAGCTTCAAGAGGAAGCTACCGGAATCTAGCAATTTTACATGGGCCGACTGTTCGCTCGCCTCAAGTGTAAGGCTGCGATGTAGTAATAAATCTCGGTAAGACCGAGGTCGATCCACAGGGAAAGAGTGACAGCTTCCTAATTACTTCAGCAACTCAGTTTAATAGAGCAAATTCAATTTCAATAGGATGTTTAATCAAAACAGTAACTTAATGAAAAATCAGAGATATAATGTACTAAGGCTTTCAAGGATCCACTTGTAGCAATTCTATGTCAATTCAGTCAATCCAAGTAGAGAACACAACTAGATTTGAAGTCCTATCTCTCATCTAGTTGGAAAATAAAGCATTCACACACATTCATCCAATTCAAGTTGAACTTCCAAGTTCAAGTCCATTCAATCAATGTAGAATTCAAATTCATAGCCTGCGGAGTAACAGCCATGCCTATGGACTATGGCCTGCTCAAGGATTACTACAATTCGAATCTAAACAAGCAACCTGTGATAATCTCAGAGAATTAAAAGGAATTCATGTCCGGAGCACATGAACTCAGATAAGACATCTCAAACTACCACCTATTGGACTGAAACATAAGAAAAATCCAACTTTGAATTAAAAGTACTTGAATCAAACTGAAATTAACATAGAATTGGCTACAAGCTTCACCTCTCAGCCTTAGCTGAGAGGTTTTAGCCGAGCATAGTCATGCTACAACTAAAAACTCGAAAATAAAGCATAAAACTAGAAAAACCCGAAGATAGATGTTGCAGACGCTCCACAGTCGCCTTCAGCCTCCAAACTCACGTTCCTTCTCTTCTCTGATACCTTAGGGAGAGCCCCTAGGTGTCCTTTTATAGCAACAAACCCCCCTTGCGTCGGATCCTGCGAAAGACTTCGCATTGCGCAGTGAAATTCGGAGTCCCGAATTAGAAAGGACTCCTATTACGCAGAGCCGACCGGTCACGACCGGTCGGGCTGATTTCCAAGCATTCCAGTGACTACAGCCGACCGGTCATGACCGGTCGGACTGATTTCCATTCATCCAGCAACTGTGGCCGACCGGTCATGACCGGTCGGACCAATTTCTTCTCTTATTACAGTGAATACAGCCGACCGGTCATGACCGGTCGGGCTCATCTGTCCACCATCTAGTATACGTGGCTGACCGGTCATGACCGGTCAGCCTCATCTCCTCTTTGATCAGCAACTATGGCTGACCGGTCATGACCGGTCAGCCCTCTTCAAACTGTTCTTCTTTCTTCTTTCGTTGGTCATCTTAGTTCTCCATGCAGTAGCTTCAATTGCATTCTTTTGTCTCGTAATTGAATGAAGTCCGCTCTCATTCCTATGATCACAAAACACATGTTAAGTAGGCTTTTAAACCATAAAAATCATGCAAACCATGTAGTGTAATGGGCAATGCAATGTATAAATTGGAGGTTCAACACCGACAAGTGTTGACCGGTCGGACTTGCCTTTGAGCAGTCCAGAGAGTGCAGAGGTGTAGCCGACCACATGGCCGACCGGTCTGGACCGGTCGGACCTGTCCAGGCCTGGTTACAATGGCTTCACAAGGTGGGCAGCAACATGGCCAACCGGTCTTAACCAGTCTAGCCTCCTCTCTTTCATTTTTTTTCTTTCTTTCTTTCTTTATTTCTTTTCTCTCCTTCTTTCTTCTTCCTTCTTTGGCCCACCTTGGTCTTCGTCAACTAGCTTCTAAATATGGTCTTTTAGCTGTCAATTGAGTGAACTCTCTCTCTCATTCCTACATCCACAAAGCATGCATTAGATGCATCTTTTAAACATGTAAACCATGTATAAGATGTGATGTAATGGATCAGAAAATGTATAAATTAGAGGTTCAACACCAATAGCCTCCATAACACTCATTCTCATCTCCTAACTCTCATATGCAAGGTTCCGATCTTAGGATCCCACCAGGAGGATTTTCAGGGTAATTTTTTTGTAAGGGAGCATAACCAAAACCACAAAACATCATCACATATCCACTATATAGTCTATTGAGTACAGTGCTAAAAAGGGAAAATACAAAAATATAGCAAAAGTCCAAAATATCAGGCACATGATCTAGGCTCAACGTTGCTGATATGCCTTAGTACTTGCAGTGTAAACAAACATGCATAAGCCTCCTATGAAGCTCAGTAGAGTGCGTGTGTGTGCGTGTGTGAGTGTGTGATGCATATGACAAGTATACAGATATCAGAGTAAGCGGAAGTGATGGAGGGCTAAGTTGCCAAGTTCATGAATGTTATCTGCCATCCCAAGGCTATGTAATGCAAGGGTCTATAGGGCCGAGTGTCATATGATAAAGATGCAACTCGAGTATGCCAATCCTTAACTAATCCACATATCAAAATGGTTCTCATCTAGCACATCATTAGGGTCTAGTACACTCCGACACTGGCTGTCGCACATTGCGTGCATGACCAAGCGAGTAGAAAAGACTTCACTATCCGCCTCGTCAGTGGTATGCCAATATCCACCCGGCTTATCAATAGCGGACCCATTTCATGAGCAGGTCAGACTCGACCTAGCTTATAGCCCTCTGCACCTGGGCAGATAAGGTCACGCCCCTTTCCAACCGACCTCGACACAGTGGGAGATGCAGCCTACTGGTATTTGGCACTCGGTCGCTCATGTTATCCACTCGGTCTCGATGTTGGAGCATCCTACTAGTACCACAGGGTTTAGAGACTTTCACCCAAGGACATCCATAGCGCCCACGTGCTAGAACATGTTTCCGGTGTCCATTCCTGCCAACCTCGATGTGACTGTGGTGGCCACCACCCGATGCCGCTAGGGTGTGAAGACGATCGTGTCATACATAATGCAAGATGCATGAGTCATACAATCCAAGTCATGCACCAAACCTGCGCAGGCCATGCAATCATGTGGGGCGACCATATCTCGCACGGGTCCCCTAAGTATAACAAGACAAAATGGCATATGCTATGATTAATCATAATCCATAACAGGCATACAAATGATGCGTATGGGCATATGAACGAGCATGGTATCTGTTAACGTCTGATTTTGGTAACAGGCTCCTCAAAACGTTCACCTTCTTCAGGCGAGCTTCCCTTTAGACCTGAAAGACAAAGAAGGAAACTAAGGGTGGTCGGCGTGTGGCCGTTAGCCCTCTGAAGCTTAAGTTAGATAAGACTTGATAACAAGATGAAGTGTAAGATGTGGGTTTTTAGATTACATACCTTTATCACCAATGGGTCATCCATTTTACAAGTCCGGATGGTCCAGTTTATTACACAAGCTATTGAGATCGATTTAGGGGGATAATAAGCTTATCCCGTTAATCGTCAGATAAGATAATGGCATAACCAATCTAGACATCTAGCTAATCATGTTCCTTGATGGAGGCCTCTTGTGGTCCAAAACTATGAATAGAAACAAGCCAAAGCCGTCCTATACGGGCTGCTGGTACTATGAGACGAGGGACGTCTCCAACGAACGACCAAAGACCAGGGCCACTAGGGTAACGGAGGTGTCCCTACCCGGTGACTAGCGACCAGTCATGCTCGCATATTCGAAAGTGCATACGGACGCGTCTACGCGATATGCGAGCTTCGACCATAAGGGCTCGTTGGTCGAATGATGGAATCAAAAGGCGCTCACGGGTCTTGGGTCTTAAACATCTTCGACGACCAACTTTATCCTACAACAGATGCCCCCCAAGTCCTTGGCGTTGAGGAGTCTAAGCGAAGGACTTGCTTTTCTGCACATGTAACCGCCTAATGCATTTTTTGGAGGAGAAGCTGTACATGATTGAGCCCTCATTTATGAGTGCCAGCTTTCTGCAGCTTTTCGGCTGGGAGGAAATGAAGCGATGCCCGCCACGTGTCATCGGAGTTAATGATCGTGCTCGTTAGACTATCGTGCTGAACGAATGGTTGCCGCGTGTCGCCCAAATCCTGAGGGAATGATTGCTTATAAATATACGAAGCCTATGGAGATTTCTTCATTTCAAAGTTTCATCGAAGGATTTTGAAAAAGTTCTTCTTCTCTCCTTGTTCCTGTCTCCCTCTGGTGTCCTTGCCTTTCTCTGGTTTTTTCTTTTGAGGTATTCTCTTTTCCTTGTTCTCTTCCTTGAACGACAATGGTGAGAGATTTCGATGATGAGGCTGTCCCTTTGGGGGACGCAACTCCGGATTCGTCCTCTTCAAACAACGCGAGAGTCCCTACGGGGAGATCCTCTGTGTCTGCGTATCCTTCGGTGATGACGAAGGAGCGATTAATTGAATGACGGGAAAGATACCAAATTCTCGACTTCGTCATTCTCCGGTTACCCAGAGAGGGAGAGACTCCGGATTCCCCACCTTCGGGCTGTGTGGCCCTGTACGATTATTTTTTTATTCTTGGAGTGCGTCTTCCCCTTCACCCCTTTATCCAGAGTGTACTACATATCTACAAAATTGCACCTGGACAACTCATTGTAAACGGCTGGAGAGTTGTTCTGAGTGCTTTTGTCCTCTGGAAGCAAGCTAGGAATGAAGATTTAACAGTTGAAGAGTTTCTTAAAATATTTTAGCTCAAGAAGGCTCCTTCTAGTGAGGGCTAGTATTATCTGTGCTACTGGCACCGAGATAATTATGTTTTAGGAAAATCCACTTCGAATTACCCTGGGTGGAGGAAACGGTGGTTTTATGCCTCTGGGAATTGGGAATCCGACATAGGGACTGACCTTGGGGGCCATAACATGAGTCGCTTCTTTGGTGAAGGTGGGTAGATCTTCATTTCGCCACAACTTTTTGTAATAGTCATAATCTTCTATTCACCTGGCTTTACTCGTGTTCGCAGGTATTCCGACTGGAGGAAAACCGAGTTTAAAAGGGGAATCAATGAGAAGATTGTTAAAATTTATAAGCTATCAGTTAGTGATAGGAATATCGAGTCCGCCCTCTCACTCCACGACTTGCTGCTTCCGGACTGATATCAGGAGGAAGTTACCATGGCAAACGTTGGAGAGAAGAGAGGATTGTTGCCCCACCTGAGGGGTACCGGCTAGAAGAGACAGAAGAAGATGACGGCCGGTCCATCTCACCCATCTGGTTGGTCGAGTTAGCCTGCCCGAGGCTCGCAACCATGCAACTGTTAGTGCACTTTTCCGTGGCATACTAGTGCACCTTGTTTGTCAATCACTTACATCAGTGAGTCCAGTGTTGGTTGAGCCCAATGAAGACGAAGACCGAAGACTCAGTGGCCCTGCTGCATCAAGGAAGAAGATACAGGTAAAAGTGATGCCATTGATGTGCCTTAACCTGGACCAAAACCCAACCCCTTACCTCTTTGATGACCTTGACCATATTAGGGAACCTTTAGTCATCATAGATTGGCCCTAGGTGTCCCAAAACATCACCTAAATCTTGGCCTAAGTGAGAGGGTTGAAGAATGAATGGGTCAGCAAAACAGTGGCCTGAACCCAGGCCTGTCCGACCGGTCACGACCGGTCGTGGACCCCTGGCCGACCGGTCAAGACCAGTCGGATAGACAGTCCAATTTGGACAGTAGGCTACTGGTGTGGATGGCCTTTGGGCCTACCGGTCGTGGACCCTGGATGATCGGTCGTGGACCCTTGGCCGACCGGTCTTGACCGGTCGTGCAGACCACTCTCCTTAAGACAGCAAGCTTCTGTCTTTGCACTGGCCTATGGCCGACCGGTCGTGGACCCTGGACGACCGGTCGTGGACCCTGGCCGACCGGTCGTGCGACCGGTCAGCACTAGCCATTTTCTGCCCGTTTTGTATCTGTTGCGCATTGTTCTATATAAGGGCTTGGCTTGTTTTGAGGGGGAACGAGAGGGATTTCGAGAGGAGTGAAGCCACCATTGTTGGAGACCATTTAAGGCTCATTCCCAACCTATGCAAGGCATCTTCCTTGTGCTTTAACACAATATTAGAGCATTCCAAGCTCATGAAGAAGATGACCTTCATCCCCTCTTGACCTCTAGAGTTTGGAACCTTGATTGGCAAATCCTTGTCCAAAACTCTAAGATGAGATCATTGTAGGAGAGAACCTCTAGGCAATGTTCGCTCGCCTCAAGTGTAAGGCTGCGATGTAGTAATAAATCTCGGTAAGACCAAGGTCGATCCACAGGGAAAGAGGTAAACAATTCCAACTAATTTAATAACTAGAATCTAAGAAGTTTAGAAAAATAGTTTTTCACATGAAATAGGAAAATCTGAAAATAAGAAGAACTAGAGCATTAAGGATCCACTTGTAGTAGTCCAATGCCAATCCATTCATCCAAGTAATACAATTAGAATCGAAGTCCTATCTCTCATCTAATTGGAAGATTTAACATTCAAGCACAAACAGTCCCACTTAAATCTGAAAATCAGATTTCTAGTTCTAATGAAGCACATAGAACTTGAACTTGTAGCCTTCGGAGTAACAGCCATGCCTATGGACTATGGCATGCTCAAGGGTTACTACAATTCGAATTCAAACAACCCAATCATGGTAATCTCAGAGGATTGCAAGGAACTCATGTCCGGAGTACACAAACTCTCATAATTCATCTAAAAATTCAAACTTTATTCAAAGTAGAAGTTCAAAATCCAAAATTAAGAAAATGGTACTTGAAATAAAAGAATTAAAACATTGAAACCAACTACAAATTTCACCTCTAGCTCTAGCTAAGAGGTTAGCTAAGGAAAAGCATATTAAAACTAGAATTAGAACTAAGAAAAGGAAGAAAAACTAGCTGGATGAGGCTAGGAAGCCTCCTATGACTTGAACTCCTTGCTTCCCACGTCCTTGCTTGATTTGGAAAAGAAGAGAGCACCTTCTTTTATAGTGCAGCAATAGTACAGCAACATAGCAAAATTTGTTTCGCTTAGTACGGCTTAACCAATGGTCGGATTGCCTTCAGATTTGATTTGTAGCTTCCTTGTAATGTGATCTTCCTCATAGATATTTAGATTTTCAAGATTATCTTCTGAATGGGCCTACCAATCAGATCAGCGACCGCCTCTCAAAATCGCGCACTTCAGGTACCTTCAGAACCAATCATCTTGATTTCAATGCCTCGGAGTGTATAGATGTCGGATTGATCCCAAATTTTGAACATTGGTAGAAAAATTCCTCCTCTACATGATAGATAAATTAGATTATCTAAAACAATTCCAGAATGTGGTCTGAAAATTAGAACACTTAGGGCTTTTATAAACTCTGCGCAGTTGAATCTTTCTGGATGGTCCATCTTTCTTCAACCGGTACGATCAAACCACACATCCTTTTGATCTAAAACTTTTGTAGTTATTCATATATGGATGTGGTCTAAAAGATGGTCAAAGTAGATTCTTCATATCATCAATGATGGGTCACCTGGACCGGCCCAGAGTGGAACAGAGAAATCTGGAACTTTCTGGACAGTTCGTACTGTTTTGGCCACCATGGTCAATCCGTAGCTCCGATCGACATGAAACTGTTAGTGCACTTTTCTATGGCATACTAGTGCACCTTGTTTGTCAATCACTTACATTAGTGAGTCTAGTGACGATTGAGCCCAATGAAGACGAAGACCAAAGACTCAGTGGCCTCGCTGCATCAAGGAAGAAGAATCAGGTAAAAGTGATGCCTTGGTGCCTTAACCTTGACCAAAACCTAACCCTTATCCTCTTTGATGACCTTGACCATATTAGGAAAGCTTTTGTCATCTTAGAGTGGCCCTAGGTGTCCCTGAACATCACCCAAAATATGGCCTAAGTGAGAGGGTTGAAGAGCACATGGGTCAGCAATCAGACTGGCTGAACCCAGGCTGTCCGACCGGTCACGACCAGTCGTGGACCCCTGGCCGACCGGTCAAGACCGGTCGGACAGACAGTCCAGTGTGGACAGTGTGTGCAGGCCATAGGGCCGACCGGTCACGACCGGTCGGACAATCTTCCCACCTCAAGACAGCAGCCTCTGTCTTCAAAATGGCCTATGGCCGACAGGTCGTGGACCATGGACGACCGGTCGTGGCCCCTGGCCGACCGGTCGTGCGATCGGTCGGCACTAGCCGTTATTTGCCCATTTTTTACCCGTTGTGCATTCTTTTATAAATGGGCTTGGCTTGTTTTGAGGGGCAAGGTGAGGGATTTCGAGAGGAGTAAAGCCACCATTGTTGGAGACCATTTGAGGCTCATTCCCAACCTATGTAAGGCATCTTCCTTGTGATTTAACATAAGATTAGAGCATTCCAAGCTCATGAAGAAGATGACCCTCATCCCCTCTTGATCTCTAGAGTTTGGAACCTTCTTGATTGGCAAATTCTTGTCCAAAACTCTAAGATGAGATCATTGTAGGAGAGAACCTCTAGGCAAACCATTCCCATTAGTTGTAGAGTTCTCAAACCTACCCTCCTAGCACCTTGGGTATCTCAAAGGCATCACATGCAAGGTGTTTGATCAAGTGTGGCTGAGGCATTAGCGACGCAATGGCAACACGATCGTGGGAGCAAGGGAAGCTGATTGAAGAACGGGAGAGCGGAGATCAAGCAACCCAAACCGGCGCTAAACAAGGGGCTCGTCCGACAAGTAAGGTTGTCCTTTTTAAGAGTCCATTTAGAGTTTGTTTGTCAAACTCGATCTAGAGACGTTAGCTGTTCCTTGGCCCGTTTGCCGGGCCTAAACTAAGTCTCCAAGGGGGAGCCTCCGTCACGGGAGTGAACGTGATTCGGGTTGAGAGTTAGCCTATGTCCAAAACTCCGTTTGGGTTGAGAGTTAGTCCTTTGTCCAAAACTTCGGTCATGGTTGAGAGATGAACCGGTAAAACCTCCGTGTAAAGGTTGAGAGGTGAACCTCATTTGAAACCTCCGATAGTGAATGCCGGTGTGCTCAAAGGTGTTGAGTACTTGAACCGGGAGTGGAGTAGACAAGTAGTCGAACCACTATACATGCTTGTGTTTGTGATTGAATTGAGCACATTGATATCGTAGCATTGTTAGTTTAATTGTCTAATTATGAATGCTTGATAGGAATGTATGCTAGGCACTTATTAGGCATCCACACACAAGATGTACCTTCACTAGTTGTGTAAACTTGAGCTCATTGATCCACTCTCATAAGTCTAATTGTTTAGTTAAATCTTTTGATTACCTATGCATGCTTTAGACTAGGTTGTTTATTGCTTAATCATATGCTAGTCTTGTGATTGGACCCACTTAGGCTTGGAAGCCGAGGTGTTTTTGCTTACTTAGTTGTGATTTGTTGAACTATATTAGTAGGCGAAAAGAATTTTAAATAAGGTCCTAACACGCCCTCCTATAGGTTTAGCCATAATTCTAGTTGCTCTTTACGCTTCCGCATATACATACGTGGGTGTAGTGTTAGACTACCGACGTACTTTCACAAACCACTTGGGTTATTTAGGCGTCGAGCTCCTCTTTGACATGGATGTGTTGGATTTCCAAATATCATCAAGATGGGCCCAGAAAATTGGACCGAAAAATAAAAAACGGGAATAGCTCGCTGCCTGAAATCTGGAAGACTGAAATTACATGGCCGACTGGTCTTGACCGGTCTAGACCTATCTGGCAGGTGTCCAGGGAGTGTAGCAGACCGGTCTAGACCGGTCTTGATCGGTCGGGCCTTCTTGGCCGACCGGTCTTGACCGGTATGACCCAATTTCTGCATTGTTTCTTCTTTCTTTTTTTCTCTCCTTCCTCTCTCTTTGCTTTCTTCTTTCTTTGGCCCACCTTGGGTCTTCATCCAAGGCTCTTAAATGTCTCTTCTTGGTCTCCAATTAGATGAAGTGTGCTCTCATTCCTACAATCACAAAACCTGCATTAGATGGACCTTTTAAACATGCAAACCATGCATATAAGGTGATGTAATGGGCCATATCATGTATAAATTGGAGGTTCAACAGGCAACCCATTCCCATTAGTTGTAGAGTTCTCAAACCTACCCTCCTAGCACCTTGGGCATCTCAAAGGCATTACATGGAAGGTGTTTGATCAAGTGTGGCTGAGGCATTGGTGACGCAACGGACAACACGATCGTGAGAGCAAGGGAAGCTGATTGAAGCACGAGAGAGCGAAGATCAAGCAACCCAAACCAGCGCTAAACAAGGGGCTCATCCGACAAGTAAGGTTGTCTTTATTGAGAGTCCATTTAGAGTTTGTTTGTCAAACTCGAACTAGGGACGTTAGCCGTTCCTTGGCTCGTTAGCCGGGCCTAAATTAAGTCTCCAAGGGGGAGCCTCCTACACGGGAGTGAACGTGCGTCGGGTTGAGAGTTAGCCTATGTCCAAAACTCCGTTTGGGTTGAGAGTTAGCCCTTTGTCCAAAATTCTGGTCATGGTTGAGAGGTGAACCGGTAAAACCTCCGTGTAAAGGTTGAGAGGTGAACCTCATTTAAAACCTCTGATAGTGAATGCCGGTGTACTCAAAGGAGTTGAGTACTTGAACCGGGAGTGGAGTAGACCCAAAGTCGAACCACTATAAATGCTTGTGTTTGTGATTGAATTGAGCATATTAATATCTTAGCATTGTTAGTTTAATTGTCTAATTATGAATGCTTGATAGGAATATATGCTAGGCACTAATTAGGCACATCCACACACAAGATGTACTTTCACTAGTTGTGTAGACTTGAGCTCATTGATCCATTCTCATAAGTCTACTTAGGTTGCATAGGTTAGGAGCTTGATTAGTTAAATCTTTTGATTACCTATGCATGCTTTAGACTAGGTTGTTTATTGCTTAATCTTATGCTAGTCTTGTGATTGGACCCACTTAGTCTTGGAAGTCGAAGTGTTCTTGCTTACTTATTTTAATTTGTTGAATTATATAAGTAGGCGAAAAGAATTTAAAAAAAAAGGTCCTAATCACCCCCTCCTATAGGTTAAGCCATAATTCTAGTTGCTCTATAAGCTTCCGCACATACGTGGGTGTCGTGTTAGACTACCGACGTACTTTCAGCAACCCCCTTCCCGAATCTACGATGGATGTTCCGATGGTTCCTCAAGAGCCGCCGGTTATCAATATTGTTGATAACTCCACGAGAAGCGACGGGGCGAGGCCTAGTTGCCCCTCGAGAGAAGAGCATTCCGAGCCTGAAGTTGCTCGTGAGTTGATCCCTGCTCGTGAGCCATCTGTTACTCAAGATGCAAGCACTGCTGGGCTGGTCATGGCTCAGCCTTCTGGAGTTGGGACATTCAATGTCTTGAGTCACTTGCATCCGATATGCAAGTTTATATTCGACAACATCACCCCACAGACTTTCGGTACTCTTCCTGAGCCTAGTCCCGAGAACCTTTCCCTAGATGCGGGGGTGAGGATGATCCATGTAAAAGTAGTTCAAATTTGACTTGTTTCTTATTTCCTTCCTTTGCTCTTTTTTTGTGACCATCTGATAACCCTTTTACTCCTCGAATGGGGACTAGACCTCATTATATGGACGAGACGTGACATCATCGCTGCTCACCGTATCATTGATGAGGCCGAGGAGAAGAGGCTCGCACTGGAGAAGGCGGTCCAAGGGAGAGACCAAGTTATCAAATCTCGCAAGACTCTGATCATGAAGATGAATGAGGAAAGAAAAATCCTCAACGAAAAGATCCAAGTCTTGACCGACAGGTATCAGACCCTGGATACGAATTTTGTGAGGCTCATGGAGATGAAGGAGAAGATAGAGAAAGAGAGAGAGATTTTCCACCAAGATAAAATTTCTCTAGAGGAGCATGTTAGTACACTTTATTTTGTCAATAGTCGGTTTGTAAGACCTGTACCCTTATTTGCCTTCCGCACGCTTAATTTTCGGTGCCGGTACGTCCCGGACGGATCAGATTAGCGAGCCTTAATCGCGACCCTATTTTAGTACCGCATCGACCCAAGACCTATACCCTAGCGACCGCGTAGGTGCTGCGATTCCAACGCCACGCGGCACGCCCCATTGCGATACCCGGTGTGTAAGTTATGATCAATCGCGTAATCCGAGATGGGCCGCGCAACGCTCGTGTGGCGTGGACCCCACTTGCACAAATCCCAAGAATATGTCAAATCAATCACCATCACCCTAACCCATACCCCTACTCTACACACCCCATACCCCCATCCCTCTCTCTCCTCCCAAAGTCAACCCTCACCCATACCTCCCATACCCCCTCCCATGCACCATCATCATCACCCATGACCCCATGCTTCCTCTCTCCCCCCCCCCATACAAGTCCATACGTAGGGGGAGAGGAGAGCTCATTTCTAACTCTAGAGATTTAAGAGAGAAAGGAGAGAGAAAGAGAAAGAGTTGAGAGAAGAGAGAGATTTGAGAGAAGTAGAGAGAGATTAGAGAGATTAAGGGTGTAGATCCAAGCTTGGAGGGCCTCAACCATCATCCGGACCGTCCGGATCATCAGATCATCAACCCGATTTAATCCAACAGTCCAACCATCCATCGAGGTGAGTGCAAGGGACATAAACCTCCCCATTTCCTTATTTCCTTTCATTTTCCTTTTCTTTTGGGCCCACCTGGTGGTGGACAACCTGATGGATGGGCTGGATCGTCCATGAATGGGTCCCACCTTTTGATGGTGTGGATCCCACTTGGGGACCCATTTGTGTCAAAATTAGTGTGGCCAACAGCCCACCATGATGTATGTAGTTCATCCACCCTGTCCACCATGTGGACCCACCATACAATGGCCCAGTTGATGAATGGAGTGGATCCCGCACGTGTGGACCCCACCTGTCAGGATGACAGCAACTATAGCAACAACAACAACAAAAAAAAGAAGAGAAAAACAAGGACCGGCCGCTGGACAGTCAGCGTCCAGAGGACGCTGCTGCCCAGCGGCGCCTAAACCACTTGGAAGGTTTGACCGTGGGTCCCCACTCGTGGGACCCACCTTGATGTATGCACCTAATCCACGCCGTCCAGCTGTTTCTCCACCCCATTTTATGGCTGGACACCAAAAATGAAGAAGATCCAGATCTCAGGTGGACCACACCATTAAAAACAGTGGGGTTGATGAAGCCTACTGTCGAAGCTTCTTGGGCCCACCGTGATGTTTGTGGACCACATCACCTACCCAATATTGGGCTTGTTAGGTCCCCAATGAGCTGAGGAACATGATGAATGGAGTGGATTGTCCATAAGTGGGCCCCACATGAAATGACCACAAGAAAATAAAAAAAAATAAAACAAAAAAAAGGTATGCTTCTGACGCTGGAACGTCCAGCGTCTGGACGTTCTGACGCTGGAACGTCCAGCGTCATTTGTACAGAGAATGGGGTCCCCACTCGTGGGACCCACCTTGATGTTTGTGTTCCATCCACGCTGTCCACTTGTTTTCCCATATCATTTTAGGGCCAGGCCCCAAATTTGAAGCAGATCCAAATCTTAAGTGGACCGCACCACATGAAACAGTGGAAATGATGATTTCTACTGTCAGAAATCCTTTGGCCCACCTTAGTGTTTCTGGAATGATTTAAATATCCAATATTGGGCTTATTGGGTCCCCCATGAGATGGGGAACCTGATGAACGGAGTGGATCAGTCCAATGTGGGCCCCACTTGATATAAGTGCAAGAAAACAAAAAAAAGAAAAAGAAGAAGAAGAAGGAAGAAGAGGCAGCGCCTCTGATGCTGGGTGTACCCGCGTCCTTGGACGCTGGCTCTGCTGCCAGCTGGTGGCCCACTTGTGGGTCCCACCATGATGCATGTGCTGTATCCACACCGTTCATCCAGTTGAGGAGATCATTTTAGGGCCTGATCCCAAGAAGGAGTCAGATCCAAGTTTCGAGGGGGCCCCACCACAGAAAACAGTAGGGACAGTGGCCCTATCGTTGAAACCTTCTTATGGGCCACCGTGATGTTTATTTGAGGTCCAACATGTTCATAAGTTCACACATACATGGAGGAAGGAAAAACAAAAGTATCGGCTTGATCGGAAACTCATGTGGGCCCCACTTGTTGAGAGTATAAATAAATAAATAAATAAATAAATAAATAAATGCTGTTGCTGGACAGACAGCGTCCAGGGGACGCTGCTGCACAGCAGCTTAGCCTATATGGGCATTGTGAATGGGCCCCATTTGTTGGGCCCACCTAGAATATGTGTGCCTTACCTATTCTGTCCATATGTTTTTCCCAGCTCATTTTAGTGGCTGAGCCCAAATTCAAGCATATCCCAATGGCAAGTGGGCCATGCCACGAAACAACAGTGGAAATAATGATCTCCACCATTGAAACCTTCCTAGACCTGCAATGATGTTTATTTGTCACCCAACCTATTCATAAGTGGCTGGGCCCGAAATTTAAGCATATCCTAATGTCGAGTGGACCATGCTATAGTGGGGATAATGATTTCCAACATTGAAACCTTTCTAGGTTCTACAGTGATGTTTATTTGCTATCCAACCGGTTCATAAGATCACATGGATATGGATGAAGGAGAAAACACAAATATCTGCTTCATTCAAAACTCATTGGGACCAGATGGGTACCACGCTGCCAGCAGGTGGCCCACCCTATGGGTCCCAACGTGATGTATCTATTAGCTCCACCATGATGTATATGATTTATCTATGCCGTACATACATTTTGTTGACCTACCTTGTATGTGCAGGCCCAAGTATGGGGCCGATGTGGTCTCAAGTGGGCTATGCCACGAAGACCTTTACATTTCCAATGGGACCCACCGTCCGGGTCCCACTCTCTATATATATATTGGGCCTTTTAAGGCCAGTGTTACATGATATGTTGGTAACATGCTAGTATGATTAGCTTGATAAGTCACACTGATAACATGCTTAGTATAATGAATCCCATGCTCATTCATATGCCCATACGCATCATTTGTATGCCTGTTATGAATCATGATTAACCATAGCATATGCTAGTTGGCTTGTTATACTTAGGGGACCCGTGTGAGGCAGGGTCGCCCCACATGATCGCGCAGTATGCGTAAGTTTGGTGCATGACTTGGATTGTATGACTCATGCATTTCGCATTATGTATATCACGATCGCTTTCACACCCTAGCAGCATCAGGGTGGTGGCCACCATAGTCACATCATGGTCGGCAGTATTGGACACCGGAAACTTGTTCTAGTACGTGGGCGTTATGGATCTCCTTGGGTGAAAGTCCCTAAACCCCGTGGTACCAGTAGGATGCTCCAGCGTCGAGACCGAGTGGATAACATGAGCGCCCGTGTGCCAAATACCAGTAGGCCGCGTCTCCCACTGTGTCGAGGTCGGTTGGAAAGGGGTGTGACCTTATCCGCCCGGGTGCAGTGGGCTGTAAGCTAGGTCGAGTCTGACCATCTCATGGAATGGGTCCGCTATCGGCGAGCCGGGTGGGCATTGGCATACCACTGACGAGGCGGATAGTGAGGTCTTTTCTACTCGCTTGGTTATGCGCGCGATGTGCGGCGGCCAATATTAGAGTATACTAGACCCCGGTGATGTCCCAGATGAGAACTATTTTGATATGTGGATCAGTTGAGGATTGACATGTTTGCATTGCATCTCTAGCATGTAACACTCGGCCATGTAGGCCCTTGCATCGCATAGCCTTGGGATGGCTGATAGCATTCATAAACTTAGTAACTTAGCCCTCTACTACTTTCGCTTACTCTAATATCTGTATACTTGTCATATGCATCACACGCGCACACACGCACTCTGCTGGGCTTCGTAGGAAGCTCATGCGCTTTGGTTTACACTGCAGGTACTAGAGCCTATCAACAGCGTTGAGTGCGGTTTATGTACCTGATATTTTGGACTTTTGATTCATGTTGTATTTCCCTTTCCAGCACTGTACTCAACAAACTTATTAGTGGATATTTGATGATGTTTTATGGTTTTGATTATGCTCCTGTACAAAAAAAAAATTTACCCTGAAAATCCTCCTGGTAGGATCCCAGGATCGGAACCTGGCACTTGAGAGCTAGGAGCCGAGAATGGGGTACTACGGAGGCTATTGGCACCAAGGTCGGCGATCGGGAATTTAGTGAGCCCAGTCCCCGGGTTTGGGGCGTGACAGAAGTTGGTATCAGAGCATAACTTGGGAATACTTGCGGATGACATCACATATCTACTAATGGCCATAGACTAACTACCCTTAACTGAATGATTGTTGCAAACTTAGGATGATTAGGATCCCGATCTTATGCACTTAGCGACCCACACTAGGATCCTGTTACAACATAGTTATAATAAGATTCCCTATTTTGAGCTTAGAAACTTCTAAATATGATTCCCTAACATGTGTGCATTCGAGAGTATCAATGCTAAGAGGTACCTGTCCTTTTCTGTAGGATATGGCGCCCAAGAGAGCCACCGGTAGGCCGTCGACCGGTGCGGGTACATCCCAGGCCGCCCCAGTCCCAGCTCCAGCTCCAGCTATGACTGCTGGTCAGTTTCAGGAGATGATGCGGGTTATGACCTCCATGGTAGAGCGCCAGGAGAGGAGGTCATCTGACGTAGTTGCCCCATCAGAGCAGGATCGTGCTCGTTCCTTGCTGATGGACTTCAGGCGGATGGATCCCCCACGGTTTTTGGGCTGACCAGACCCGGTGGCAGCGGAGAGATGGAAATCGGAGATAACGAAGATCTTTACCACAATGCGATGCTCGACCGAGGAGCGAGTTCCTCTTGCCGTTTTCCTTTTTTAGGGAGAGGCCGAGCACTGGTGGGCATCGGTTACTCGAGCCACCCGGCCTGATTTCGAGTGGACATGGGAGGACTTTGTAGACCGGTTTGACCGGAAGTTCTTCCCTGAGCATGTCCGCCAGCAGCGTGCTCTAGAGTTCGAGACACTGGTCCAGGGAGATATGTCAGTGTCGCAGTATGAGGCTCGATTCGTTGAGCTATCCAGATTTGCGACGTATCTCGTGGATGACAAGGTGCGGAAGGCCCGTCGATTTGAGACCGGACTGCGCCTTGGCCTTCATGGCCGTGTCACGGGACAAAAGCTTCCTACATTTGAGGAGGTGGTAGAGCGGGCCCAGATATATGAGGCAGAGTGGGCCGATGCACAGCGGATCTGTGACCAGAGCGGAGACCGGAAGGGGAAGAGAAAGGCTCCTTCTAGCAGCTTCCGACAGCAGCAGACTCGGGCACAGCAGAGGCACCCGGTTCGTCCATCTGTTCGACCGCCAGTAGCACCAGTAGCACCTCCAGCACCGTCCCAGAGACAGTTTGCAGGCGTTTGTTTCGGATGTGGGGGGACAGGGCATCGTAGGCATGAGTGTCCCCACCCACAACAGCAGCAGCGACAGCAGCAGCCACAGCAGCAGCGACAGCAGCAGCCACAGTAGCATAGACCGCAGCAGCAGCAGCGGCGACCGCAGAGGGGACAGACACATCCCCAGCAGACTCAGGGCAGGTTCTATGCAGCCCAGCAGGATCCTCAGGCACCTGGAGGAGTTGTTGATGGTACACTCATTATCTCTGCATGCATAGCTCATGTTTTGTTTGATTCTGGTGCATCGCATTCTTTTGTATCCGATGATTTCTGCCGATCGACTAGCTTGCTGTTAGATTCCGTGCACGAGGGTTTGTCAGTGTCGACACCCTTAGGGAAGACCGCAGTATTGAGTTTGATCTGTTCGTCTTGCCCCGTCTTGGTAGGAGAGACCTTTTTGCCCGCCGATTTGTTTGTTTTACCGATGACCGAGTTTGATGTCATCCTGGGCATGGATTGGCTGGCCGAGTATCATGCTGTATTGGACTGCTTCGCAAGAACAGTCACTTTCCTTATACCCGGCATGCCGCAGTTTCAGTTCGTTGCCAAGCCTAGAGGTGAGCAGTTGTCATCTTTGATGTCATGTGCCATAGAGGAACCGGTTGCCGTGTGCATCGACCAGCTGCCGGTAGTTTACGATTTTCCGAATGTGTTTCAGGAGATTCCGGGGTTGCCGCCTCGTCGGCATACAGAGTTTCAGATTGACCTCGTGCCCGCTACTGCGCCTATCTCAAAGGCCCCGTACCGTATGGCACCTTTGGAGTTGCGGGAGCTGCGGAAGCAGTTGGACGAGTTGCGTGAACTAGGTTTCATCCGTCCGAGCAGTTCACCGTGGGGAGCGTCGGTACTCTTCGTGAAGAAGAAGGATGGCTTGTTGAGGCTCTGCGTGGATTACCGCGAGCTCAACAAGGTCACGATTAAGAATAGGTACCCGCTTCCGAGGATCGACGATTTATTTGACCAGTTGCGGGAGGCCCAGTTCTTTTCGAAGATTGACCTACGATCCGGTTATCATCAGGTCCATGTCCGGGAGGAGGATATCCCGAAGACGGCATTCAGGACGCGTTACGGTCATTTTGAGTTCCAGGTCATGTCTTTCGGACTGACCAATGCGCCCGCTGTGTTCATGCAATTGATGAACGAGGTCTTTCGTCCCTACCTTGATCAGTTCGTTGTGGTGTTTATCGATGACATTCTGTCTATTCGAGGACTCGGGAGGAGCATGCGCGGCATCTGGAGATCACCTTGCAGACCCTCGGACACACCAGCTTTATGCGAAGTTGGAGAAGTGTGAGTTTTGGCAGGAGGAGGTGAAGTTCCTTGGTCATGTGGTGAAGATTGATGCCGTGCGTCAGTGGAGTCAGCCCACGAACACGTCCGAAATTTCGAGTTTCCTGGGGTTGGCAGGTTATTATCGTCGTTTCATAGAGGGCTTCTCTCGTATTGCAGCCCCGCTGACCAGGTTGACCCAGAAGGGCGCTGAGTTTGTTTGGAGCGATGCCTGTGAGCGAGCATTTGCTGAACTGAAGGACCGTCTTACTTCTACACCAGTCCTCACTCTTCCCTCCGGGAGTGAAGGATTCGTGGTTTTTACAGATGCCTCACGTATTGGATTAGGTGCTGTCCTGATGCAGCATGGCAGAGTAGTAGCGTATGCGTCTCGCCAGCTCAAGGTCCATGAGCAGAACTACCCCACGCATGATCTGAAGCTAGCAGCGGTAGTCTTCGCACTGAAGGTGTGGAGGCACTATCTTTATGGGGTCAGGTTCGAGCTCTTTTCTGACCACAAGAGCCTGAAGTACCTCTTCTCGCAGTCCGAGTTGAACATGAGGCAGAGACGTTGGATGGAGCTCCTGAAGGATTATGATTTTGATCTTCAGTACCACCCTGGTAAGGCCAACGTGGTGGCTGATGCCCTTAGCCGTCAGCCACGAGACCTGATGGCGCATATGATGGTCCGGGAGTGGAGGATGCTCGAGGAGGTTGCCGAGTATGATTTTGAGCTGAGCCTGCAGTCTTCTATCGCGCAGTTATTGAGCTTGTCGATTCAACCCTCTCTTGTTTCTAGGGTGATCGAGGCTCAGCAGACAGATCAGACGTTGAAGGATTATTGGGAAGAGGCCGCGTCAGAGGGTCAGACTGATTGGCAAATTGGGTCAGATGGTGGACTTCATTTCAGGGGTCGGTTGTGTGTTCCAGATATTCCTCAGTTGCGCAGAGACCTTATGGATGAGGCACACCGATCGAGGTTCACGATCCACCCAGGCTCTACCAAGATGTATCGTGATATGAGGAGGCTATATTTTTGGGTCGGTATGAAGCGTCAGATTGCCAGTTTTGTGGCTGAGTGCGACACTTGCCAGCGTGTCAAGGCCGATCATCGCAAACCTCCAGGTCCCATGCAGCCATTGAGTGTCCCGTTGTGGAAATGGGAGCACGTGACCACAGACTTCATTATGGGCTTGCCGAGGACTGATCGTGGTCACGACGCCATCTGGGTTGTTGTTGATCGTTTGACGAAGTCGACACATTTTCTTGCGATACGTGTGACCTGGCCATTGGACCGACTTGCAGAATTGTTTATCGAGGAGATTGTGAGGCTGCACGGAGTCCCAGTTTCGATCGTTTCTGACCGAGATCCGAGATTTATGTCGCGGTTCTGGAGGAGTTTTCAGAAGGCGATGGGGCCTGCCTTGAAGTTCAGCACCGCATATCATCCTCAGACTGATGGTCAGACCGGGAGGGTCAACCAGATCCTTGAGGACATGCTTCGAGCTTGCGTGTTGGATTTCTCAGGTAGTTGGGATAAACACATGCGTTTGGCTGAGTTTGCATATAATAACAGGTACCAGGCGACTATCGGTGTGGCTCCTTTTGAGGCGTTGTATGGTAGACCTTGTAGGTCTCCTAGTTGTTGGGCCGAGGTTGGAGAGCATCATCTCCTAGGTCCCGAGCTTGTGTAGAGGACATCAGAGGCTATTGATATCATCAGACAGAGGATGCGCACAGCTCAGAGTCGACAGAAGAGTTTTACAGATCGTCGACGTCGTCCCCTAGAGTTTTCCATTGGGGATCGTGTGTATCTCAGGGTCTCACCCATGAAGGGCGTGGTTCGCTTTGGAGCCAAGGGGAAGCTTGCCCCTAGATTCATTGGACCCTTCGAGATCACTAGGCGCGTTGGCGCCGTGGCCTATCAGCTTGCCTTGCCACTTCAGTTGTCTGGCGTTCACAATGTTTTTCATGTTTCTATGTTGCGGAAGTGTGAGTCAGACGTGGTTCCTGTGATAGATTGGCAGCCGTTGGAGGTTCGTGAGGATGCTTCTTACATTGAGCAGCCGGTTCGTATCCTTGACCGGAAAGAGCAGGTCCTCCGGGCCAAGGTCATTCCTTTAGTGAAGGTCCAGTGGAGTCATCATAGCGCAGATGAGGCGTCGTGGGAGCGAGAGGCAGAAATTCGCGAGTCTTATCCTCATCTTTTTTATGATTGACTGTATTTGTATGATTGTTTTTCGATTTGATATGCATATATAGTGATGCGATTTTTTTTTATGATCTTCGGCTAGTTTGGGTTGTATTGCAAATTTCGAGGATGAAATTTTTTTGTTAGGAGGGGAGAGTTGTAAGACCCGTACCCTTATTTGCCTTCCGCACGCTTAATTTCCGGTGCCGGTACGTCCCGGACGGATCAGATTAGCGAGCCTTGATCGCGACCCTATTTTAGTACCGCATCGACCCAAGACCTATACCCTGGCGACAGCGTAGGCGCTGCAATTCCAACGCCGCACGGCACGCCCCATTGCGATACCCGGTGTGTAAGTTATGATCAATCGCGTAATCCGAAATGGGCCGCGCAACGCGCGTGTGGCATGGGCCCCACTTGCACAAATCCCAAGAATATGTCAAATCAATCACCATCACCCTAACCCATACCCTTACTCTACACACCCCATACCCCCCATCCCTCTCTCTCCTCCCAAAGTCAACCCTCACCCATACCTCCCATACCCCCTCCCATACACCATCATCATCACCCATGACCCCATGCTTCCTCTCCCCCCCCCCCCCCCATACAAGTCCATACGTAGGGGGAGAGGAGAGCTCATTTCTAACTCTAGAGATTTAAGAGAGAAAGGAGAGAGAAAGAGAAAGATTTGAGAGAAGAGAGAGATTTGAAAGAAGTAGAGAGAGATTAGAGAGATTAAGGGTGTAGATCCAAGCTTGGAGGGCCTCAACCATCATCCGGACCGTCCGGATCATCAGATCATCAACCCGATTCAATCCAACCGTCCAACCATCCATCGAGGTGAGTGCAAGGGACATAAACCTCCCCATTTCCTTATTTCCTTTCATTTTCCTTTTCTTTTGGACCCACCTGGTGGTGGACAACCTGATGGATGGGCTGGATCGTCCATGAATGGGTCCCACCTTTCGATGGTGTGGATCCCACTTGGGGACCCATTTTGTGTCAAAATTAGTGTGGCCAACAGCCCACCATGATGTATGTAGTTCATCCACCCTGTCCACCATGTGGACCCACCATACAATGGCCCAGCTGATGAATGGAGTGGATCCCGCACGTGTGGACCCCACCTGTCCGGACGACAGCAACTACAGCAACAAAAAAAGAAGAAGACAACAACAAGGACCGGCCGCTGGACAGTCAGCGTCCAGAGGACGCTGCTGCCCAGCGGCGCCTAAACCACTTGGAAGGTTTGACCGTGGGTCCCCACTAGTGGGACCCACCTTGATGTATGCACCTAATCCACCCCGTCCAGCTGTTTCTCCACCCCATTTTATGGCTGGACACCAAAAATGAAGAAGATCCAGATCTCAGGTGGACCACACCATTAAAAACAGTGGGGTTGATGAAGCCTACTGTCGAAGCTTCTTGGGCCCACCGTGATGTTTGTGGACCACATCACCTACCCAATATTGGGCTTGTTAGGTCCCCAATGAGCTGAGGAACATGATGAATGGAGTGGATTGTGTATAAGTGGGCCCCACATGAAATGACCACAAGAAAACAAAAAAAAATAAAACAAAAAAAGGTATGCTTCTGACGCTGGAACGTCCAGCGTCATTTGTACAGAGAATGGGGTCCCCACTCGTGGGACCCACCTTGATGTTTGTGTTCCATCCACGCCGTCCACTTGTTTTCCCATATCATTTTAGGGCCAGGCCCCAAATTTGAAGCCAATCCAAATCTTAAGTGGACCGCACCACATGAAACAGTGGAAATGATGATTTCTACTGTCAGAAATCCTTTGGCCCACCTTAGTGTTTCTGGAATGATTTAAATATCCAATATTGGGCTTGTTGGGTCCCCCATGAGATGGGGAACCTGATGAACGGAGTGGATCAGTCCCATGTGGGCCCCACTTGATATAAGTGCAAGAAAACAAAAAAAAAACAAGAAGAAGGAAGAAGAGGCAGCGCCTCTGACGCTGGGTGTACCCGCGTCCTTGGACGCTGGCTCTGCTGCCAGCTGGTGGCCCACTTGTGGGTCCCACCATGATGCATGTGCTGTATCCACACCGTCCATCCAGTTGGGGAGATCATTTTAGGGCCTGATCCTAAGAAGGAGTCAGATCCAAGTCTCGAGGAGGCCCCACCACAGAAAACAGTAGGGACAGTGGCCCTACTGTTGAAACCTTCTTATGGGCCACCGTGATGTTTATTTGAGATCCAACTTGTTCATAAGTTCACACATACATGGAGGAAGGAAAAATAAAAGTATCGGCTTGATCGGAAACTCCTGTGGGCCCCACTTGTTGAGAGTATAAATAAATAAATAAATAAAATAAAATGCTGCTGCTGGACAGACAGCGTCCAGGGGACGCTGCTGCACAGCAGCTTAGCCTATATGGGCATTGTGAATGGGCCCCATTCGTTGGGCCCACCTAGAATATGTGTGCCTTACCTATTTTGTCCATATGTTTTTCCCAGCTCATTTTAGTGGTTGAGCCCAAATTCAAGCATAGCCCAAATTCAAGCATATCCCAATGGCAAGTGGGCCATGCCACGAAACAACAGTGGAAATAATGATCTCCACCATTGAAACCTTCCTAGACCTGCAATGATGTTTATTTGTCACCCAACCTATTCATAAGTGGCTGGGCCCGAAATTTAAGCATATCCTAATGTCGAGTGGACCATGCTATAGTGGGGATAATGATTTCCAACATTGAAACCTTTCTAGGTTCTACAGTGATGTTTATTTGCTATCCAACCGGTTCATAAGATCACATGGATATGGATGAAGGAGAAAACACAAATATCTGCTTCATTCAAAACTCATTGGGACCAGATGGGTACCACGCTGCCAGCAGGTGGCCCACCCTATGGGTCCCAACGTGATGTATCTATTAGCTCCACCATGATGTATATGATTTATCCATGCCGTACATACATTTTGTCGACCTACCTTGTATGTGCAGGCCCAAGTATGGGGCCGATGTGGTCTCAAGTGGGCTATGCCACGAAGACCTTTACATTTCCAATGGGACCCACCGTCCGGGTCCCACTCTCTCTATATATATTGGGCCTTTTAAGGCCAGTGTTACATGATATGTTGGTAACATGCTAGTATGATTAGCTTGATAAGTCACACTAATAACATGCTTAGTATAATGAATACCATGCTCATTCATATGCCCATACGCATCATTTGTATGCCTGTTATGAATCATGATTAACCATAGCATATGCTAGTTGGCTTGTTATACTTAGGGGACCCGTGTGAGGCAGCGTCGCCCCACATGATCGCGCAGTATGCGTAAGTTTGGTGCATGACTTGGATTGTATGACTCATGCATTTCGCATTATGTATGTCACGATCGCTTTCACACCCTAGCAGCATCAGGGTGGTGGCCACCATAGTCACATCATGGTCGGCAGTATTGGACACCGGAAACTTGTTCTAGTACGTGGGCGCTATGGATCTCCTTGGGTGAAAGTCCCTAAACCCTGTGGTACCAGTAGGATGCTCCAGTATTGAGACCGAGTGGATAACATGAGCGCCCGTGTGCCAAATACCAGTAGGCCGCATCTCCCACTGTGTCGAGGTCGGTTGGAAAGGGGTGTGACCTTATCCGCCCGGGTGCAGTGGGCTATAAGCTAGGTCGAGTCTGACCAGCTCATGGAATGGGTCCGCTATCGGTGAGCTGGGTGGGCATTGGCATACCACTGACGAGGCGGATAGTGAGGTCTTTTCTACTCGCTTGGTTATGCGCGCGATGTGCGGCGGCCAATATTAGAGTATACTAGACCCCGGTGATGTCCTAGATGAGAACTATTTTGATATGTGGATCAGTTGAGGATTGACATGTTTGCATTGCATCTCTAGCATGTAACACTCGGCCATGTAGGCCCTTGCATCGCATAGCCTTGGGATGGCTGATAGCATTCATAAACTTAGTAACTTAGCCCTCTACTACTTTCGCTTACTCTGATATCTGTATACTTGTCATATGCATCACACGCGCGCACACGCACTGTACTGGGCTTCGTAGGAAGCTCATGCGCGTTTGTTTACACTGCAGGTACTAGAGCCTATCAACAGCGTTGAGTGCGGTTTATGTACCTGATATTTTGGACTTTTGATTCATGTTGTATTTCCCTTTCCAGCACTGTACTCAACAAACTTATTAGTGGATATTTGATGATGTTTTATGGTTTTGATTATGCTCCTGTACAAAAAAAAATTTACCCTGAAAATCCTCCTGGTAGGATCCCAGGATCGGAACCTGGCACTTGAGAGCTAGGAGCCGAGAATGGGGTACTACGGAGGCTGTTGGCACCAAGGTCGGTGATCGGGAATTTAGTGAGCCCGGTCCTCGGGTTTGGGGCGTGACAGTGTTGGTTGGTCCCATCTTGTCGTGTGAGCCCCGGTCGAAGAATTGAAGCTTAAGACTTGAAGATTATGCTTCTTCCCTTACTCAAGCTCAAGCAAAAACAAGATCTCAGGTAAATTACATATAGATCGACCTTAGGAAATCCAAAATATCAATGAATGGCGTAATTACTGACCTATCTCAACCCATTCCTTCTCGACCCTTTAGCTCAAGTTGATCAGACTTGACTTTCCATGACAGGTGCTAATATATTGAAAATATATCCAAACATTAGACTCCATACACCATCACTTCATTCTTGAAGTGCTCTGCTGCTGATTTGAATAGATTCCAAGGCAGCCAACCGATCATGATTGGTCGGACTAACCCTTCATCTATGTCCAGTAGCTTGACATTGGAATATGTCTTGCTGAATAGGCAGCCGACAGGTCTTGACCGGTCAGTCCAATAGTGCATATAAGAACAACAACCTTGCTGTATTAAAAGCAGGAAGTCTGCCGACCGGTCTTGACCGGTTGGGCAGCATGGCAAGACCCGTCCAGCAGCAAAGCTGCATGAGTTCTGGCAAGACAGCCGACCGGTCTTGACCTGTCGGTCAGCATTGGAAGATATGTCCAACAGCTTCGTGCAGTTAATTTGGCAGGACAGCCGACCGGTCTTGACCGGTTGGATAACTTAATTTAAACTGTCTAGCAAGCATATCCGACCGGTCTTGACCGGTTGGTCAGATCCAAATGAGGTCTAACGTCTTGTATTGCGACCGACCTGTCTGACCGGTTGAGGTCTCTCTCTAACAGGTCGGACGTGACCGTTTTTTATCCGTTGGGGCCATCATTTAGGGCTCTATAAAGCCATATTTCAGAGGCTTTCTTTGTATGCATTCAACACCCATTAAGAACTAAGTGAGAGAGCCTTTACTCACATCTTCCTACCCTCCTTGCTCTTAACTCCCTTGAATTCATCATTCAAACCTAGCCATTAATGGCTTATCATTGAGTATTCAAAGCTCGGTTTGAAGTATGAACTTAAGATTTGCATTCATGGCTGACCTACCTTCGAAATATCATTATGAGGTCTTTTATAGATATTGAATGCTGAAGTTTGGTAGTTCTCTCATAACCATTGCATTGAATAGGCAAGAGGAACTTGACCATCTCTCTCCCAACTAACTAGTATAATCAAACACACATCATTTGCATCGGTAGCTGATCTTGGGAGCACAAAGAGAAGCTGAAGCACGTGGAGCTGAAGCTACTCATTAAAGCCATTGAATCGGGGCTCAATTGTCTAGGTATGTCTAGTATTTGAGAGTTCATTTGTTGAATTACTATTTCCTGGATTGGAAAACTCTGGCGGGAGTGTACGTGGCCATCCTTGGATTAGGATTGGTGAGAGTTTGAGATCCAAACTCATTAAGTCCCTGGATTGGGCCATCGACAGATGGTAAACTCGGTCCTAGATTAAAGGATGTTAAGGTTGATGGTTAACCTGATTTAAAACCACGACTATAGTGAAATCCGGTGTTCTCATAGGTTGAGATCGTGAACCGGGAGTGAAGTACGAAAACCGAACCACTATAAATCGTTTTGCATTGTGAGATTGAATGATTGCTATGTGTTGAATAGTTTAGTCAATCATGAATGCTAAGTGTTTGATGAAATGCCTATGATAGTCTTTTCTTGCAAATTAACCATATATTTGCCTTGAATGTTATTGTGATAATCATGGTTGTTAAGATTGACTTGATTTAGTTTTAAATTGTAATTGAAAATTCAAAAAGTCCTATCCACCCCCCTCTAGAACATTAGGCATATCTCCGAGTATCTCTACAAGCGGTAAAACCGCAATTTCAATTGGTATCAAAGAGGGTTCCTCTGCTTAGGTTTAAAAACCCGGAGTAAGATCCTAAGAGAACTTGAAAATATGTCTAGAGAGGACTCTACATCCGTTATTAAACCTCCCTTCTTTGATGGTCCAAACTATCCACATTGAAAAGCCCAAATGCGCATCTTTTTATAATCCATTGATTCTAACGTTAGGGACATGGTTGATATTGGATAAAACCTCCCAATGGATATTATATGTAAGGAAGGTGAACCGGATGCCCTCAGGCCAAGAGAGAAGGCTATGTGGACAGATTATGATAAAGCTCAACGTGTTCATAATGCTAAAGGCTTGAATGTCATTTTTTGTTCAGTGTCTAAAGATGAATTTGGTCGGATTCAAAATTGCATAACCAGTAAGCAGGCATGGGATATTCTTGAAGTTACACATGAAGGAACAAGCATTGTTAAACGCTCAAAACTTCAGCGCCTCACTACACAATTCGAAAACATAAGAATGGAGGAGTATGAAACATTTGTGGACTTTTATACCAGACTGAACAAGATCACAAATGGCATGTGGGGTTTGGGGGAACCTGTTCCGGAGAATAGACTGTGTAGGAAAATTCTAAGATCCCTACCGGAACGATTCTCTACCAAAGTTATTACTTTAGAAGAATGTCGTGACCTAGATACCATGAAAGTTGAAGAACTACTAGGATCCCTTCAAACCCATGAGTTACATTTCAAAACTCCCTCCAAATCCAAAAGTACAACCCTGAAATCTTCTCACAAGAAACAAGATTTTGAATATGAAAGTGAAGAAGATCCAGACATAGAAGAAATGACACTTATGGCCAAGAAATTTCAAAAATTCTTCAAAACTAGGGGAAATACTTCTAAAAGGAAACCCTACCAGAAGCGTAAACCTTTTAACTCTAAGAACAACAAAGGAAAAATTTTTAAGTCAAAAGATCCTCAATGTTATAAGTGTAGAGGATTTGGTCACATTGCATCCGAGTGCACCGATAAAAAGACCAAGAAAAAGGCAATGGCGGCTACATGGGATGATACTGAAGAATCTGAATCAGAATCAAACATATACCAAAGTGATGAGGAACAAGGCTCGATCAAAATTTTAATGGCTTCCATCATTGATGTTGTGCCTCAAATCAAGCCCATTGCAAAGATCACCGGAGACATTGATGATCATGAATCTTCTAACACTGAAAATGATTCTTTAAGTGATGATGAGGATAAAGGCCTTCAGGAGGTATATAACCAACTATACATTGAAAATATGAATACCATTAAAAAGTTGGGCCAAATGAAGGCTGAAAATGATAAATTGACAAAAAGTCTTGACGGATTGAAAATTGAGAATCAAAAGATGGGTTAAGATCTAAAAGAATTGAAAAGGAAGAATGATGAGCTTGAACAAGAAAAGAAAAAATTCATGAGTGGTGAATCCCTCGATAAGCATGCTAGACTTGAGAAAGAACTCAAAGAGGCGAACACTGAAATTGATCGTCTTAAGTGTCAAGTTGTTGACTCCAGAAGTTGTTTCGCCCAAGGAGAAGAAAATCTTGTAAAAATCTTAGGTATTGTAAGATCACCAGTGGACAGAAGAGGTTTGGGCTATGACAGTCACACTTCAGAAACTACCTCAACCCATTCAATGGTAAGAAAAGATCATGGTGCATCGGGGAGTAAAACCAAAGAATCTCCTGCTTGCCATGCTTGTGGTGACATTGGCTACCTAAAGTTTGAATGCATGGTTTTTAAAAATCCGGTCAGAAACTTGAAAGGAAAATTTATATCAACCGGGAAAAATGTGCAAGCCAATTGGAATCCTCCTATGTATACTTCACCAAAAAGAGAAAACATAAGAAAGAATTATCCTACACTTCCTAAGAAGGATAAGAGGATGGATGAACTGTTGGAGCAAGTCAAAATGCTGAATTTGAAAATTGCTATTCTTTTACGTGAAAAAGAAAAATCTGTTTCTCCTAAGAAAACTAGAGAATCTCACAATAAGAATACCACTCATAAAGGACAACAACTAAATGGTAGTTAAGAACAAGTGTTTGGTCATTCATACTACCCTAAAAGCTGGGAATAACCCTATATGGTACTTGGATAGTGGTTGCTCTAGACACTTGACAGGTGATAGATCTCAATTTTGTGCATATGACGAATTTGATGGTGGGTCTGTCGCATTTGGTGATGGGAGCATGGCTAAAATCATTGGAAAAGGAACCATCACTGGGCTAGGATTGCCCGAAATTGAAAATGTGCTTTATGTTGATGGTCTTAACACAATCTTCTGAGTATCTCACAAATTTGTGATGATAAGCACTCAGTAAGTTTCTCCAAAGATATGTGCAAGATCCTAAACTCCACAGGAAAATTAGTCATGAAAGGTCTCTGCACAAGAGACAACTGCTATGTCATTGAAAATCACAACAATTCAAGCTCCTCCACCATGTGTCACATGGCCATTAAGGATGAAATGGAACTGTAGCACCATCGACTCGGTCATGTTAATTATAGAAATCTATTTAAACTGAGTCAGAAAAAGTTGGTGAGAGGTCCACCTAAGATAGGTAAAAGACCTAAGGTTGTGTGCATCGCTTGCCAAAAAGGTAAAAAATCAAGGTTGCACACAAGAGAACCTCTATCCTGGTCACATCAAAACCATTTGAACTGCTACACATGGACCTAGTTGGTCCTACCAGGGTTCTTAGCCAAGGTGGAAAATGATACTTCTTTATAGTCGTTGATGATTACTCTAGATTCACATGGGTCACCTTCCTAAGAGAAAAATCTGACACATTTGAAGAATTTCAAAAACTAGTAAAGCGACTTCACAATGAGAAAGGATACATGATAGCCAGAATCAGGAGTGATCACGGCGGTGAATTTGAAGATCATTGTTTGAAGGAATTGTGTGATGAATTGGGTATTCGTCATGAGTTCTCAGAACCCAAAACACCTTAACAAAATGGAGTTGCTGAATGAAAAAATCAAGTATTGTTGGATATGGCCACAGCTATGCTTAATAATAAGAACCTTGCGAAAAAACTGTGAGCCGAATGCTTAAACACTGCCTGCTATATTATAAATCGAGTTTATTTGAGGGCAGGTTTAAACAAAACTGCTTATGAATTGTGGTGTGGAAAGACACCAAATGTGAAATATTTTAAGGTCTTTGGTAGCACATGTTATATTCTAAGAGACCGTAAAAATTTGGAAAAGTTTGACTCCAAGAGTGATGAGGGTATCTTCTTAGGATACTCATTAAATAGTAGAGCCTTTCATGTCTACAACATTTGAACCTCATCAGTTCAAGAGTCAATCAATGTGACCGTAGATGATAAATTGGATGAATCAGTGTCTCCAGGTGATGAAGAAGAAGATGAGGTGTTGAACCTCCAATTTATACATTGCATAGCCCGTTACATCACATTATATGCATGGTTTTCATGTTTAAAAGGCTCATTTAATGCATGTTTTGTAATTGTAGGGATGAGAGCGACTTCGCCCAATTGGAAACCAAAAGGAGCACATTTAATAGCCTTTGATGAAGGATGAAAGAGGACCAAAGAAAGAAGAAAGCAAGGAGGGAGAAAAGAGATGAAAGAAAGGATGAAAAATGCAAAGAGAATAGGCCAAACCGGTTAAGACCGGTCGGCCACCTTGCTGGAAGTCTCTGGACCAAAGTCCAGATAGGCCCGACCGGTCAAGACCGGTCGGCCATCAGGATAGTCAAGTCCCTGAACTCTCTGGACGTGCAACATATACAGTTCGATCGGTCAAGACCGTCGGCCAGCCCAGTCCGACCGGTCACGACCGGTCGGCCCTGCATAAGATAGTGACCTTTCCAAACCTGGACTCCGAATTTCTCTGCGCACTGCGTATCCTTATGCAAATTCGAGATGTTTCTGACGCAACAGAGCTTCCCCACTGTAAAAGGACACTTAGGGGCTCTTCCTAGGGTATCATAGAAGCTAAGGGACATCATGGGAGAGGCGGGAAGCTGTCGTGGAGCGTCTGCAACCCTTCAAACTCTGGTTTTTCTATGTTTTCTAGTTTTCTTTTATGAGTTCTAGTTGTAGTATGACAATGCTCGGCTAGAATCTCTCAGCTAAGGCTGAGAGGTGAAGCTTGTAGCCAATTTCATGTTTGATTCAGTTTAATTCAAGTAATTCTATTTCAAGTTTGGATTTTGAATGTTCTAATTCTTAAAGTTAGTAGTTTTAGATGTTTTATGAGAGTTCATGTGCTCCGGACATGGATTCCTTGCAATTCTCTGAGATTATCATGTTTACTTGATTAGATTCGAATTATAGTAACCCTTGAGTAGGCCATAGTCCGTAGGCATGGCTGTTACTCTGAAGGCTATGATTTCGAATTCTACATTGTTGAATGGGACTAGAACTTGGAAGTTCAACTTAAGTGGGATTGAATGTGTTTAATGCTTTATTTTCCAACTAGATGAGAGATATGACTTCAAATCTAGTTGTGTATCTTGCTTGGATTGATTGGATTGACATAGGATTACTACAAGTGGATCCTTGAAGGCCTTAGTACCTTTAAATTACTGTTTTTCATTAAGTTCTGTTTTAGCATAATTGTTCCAATTGAATCTCTTATATATTGCAAACTGAGTTGCTTGAATAGTTTGTAACTTGTTCTCCAATTCCCTGTGGATCGACCTCGGTCTTACCGAGTTTTATTACTACATCGCAGCCTAGCACTTGAGGTGAGCGAATATGAGGGTATATGTGAGATAGGCAAATCTGATAAACAACCCTCATCTCCAAATGCCCCCACTACTCCTAGTGATGTACAAGTTATCAAGGATCACCCCCTCAATCAAATCATTGGGGATCCTAACGCTGGTGTCAAAACCAGGAGACAGTTGAAAGCAGTCAACAATCACCTGTGTTTCACTTCTAAAATAGAACCTAAAAATGCTGATGAAGCTCTAAACGATGAATTCTGGATCCTTGCTATGCAGGAAGAGCTTCAACAATTCATTAGAAATGAGGTATGACATTTAGTCGACAGGCCTGAAAGAAAAAATGTGATTGGAACCAAATGGATTTTTAAAATAAATCTGATGAATCTAGGAATGTTATACGAAATCAGGCTCGGTTAGTTGCGTAAGGGTATTCCTAAATTGAAGGTGTTGATTTTGATGAAACATTTGCCCTAATAGCTTGACTCGAGTTTATTAGAATTCTTATGGCTGTTGCTTGTGCTTTAAAGTTCAAACTATTTCAAATGGATGTAAAAAGTGCCTTCTTGAATGGTATTCTTGATGAGGAAGTGTATGTCGAACAACCAAAAGGATTCATTGATTTTAAATATTCTCACAAAGTATACCGATTGAAAAAGGCTCTTTACAGACTCAAGCAAGCTCCCCGTGCATGGTATGAACGCCTAACTCACTTTCTTATAGACCATGATTTTGCTAAGGGGAGCATTGACAAAACTCTCTTTATAAGAGAAGCCGAGAATTCCGTGTTGATTGCCCAGATTTATATAGATGACATTGTTTTTGGATCCACATGTGAGAAAATGTCCATCTCCTTTGCTATATTAATGACATCAGAATTTGAAATGAGTATGGTAGGAGAACTTAACATGTTTCTAGGTTTACAAGTAAAATAACTTGCATAAGGAATATTCATTACCCAATCCAAGTATGCTAAAGATCTTGTTAAGAGATTTGGCTTAGACTCTGGTTGATCATACACTACACCTATGAGCACCATTGTTAAACTATTAAAAGATCTTGCAGAAAAAAGTGTAGATCAACATCTTTATAGAAGCATGATTGGTAGTCTTCTTTATCTCAGTGCTAGTAGACTAGATATTGCATTTAGTGTACGTGCATATACTCGATTTCAGGTTGATCCCAAAGAATCTCACCTCACGGCTATTAAGTGTATCATCCGGTTTATAGGATGCACCACTGAATACGGTCTTTGGTACCCATTTAATTCATCCACAGATATTGCGGGGTATTCAAATGCCGATTGGGCTGGTAACATTGATGATCGTAAATCAACAAGTGGTGGGTGCTTTTATGTTGGAAATTGCCTTGTGGCGTGGCATAGTAAGAAACAAAACTCCATTTCTTTATCCACAATAGAGGCAGAATATATTGCTGCCGGTAGTTGTTGTGCTCAATTACTGTGGATTAAGCAAACCTTGTCGGATTACGGAATTAATCAAGGCACTATGACCTTATTTTGCGATAATACCAGTGCTATTAACATTTCAAAAAATCCGGTCCAACATTCATGCACAAAGCATATTAATATTAGGCACCATTTTATTCGAGAATTGGTTGAAGATCAAATAATATCTCTTGAACATGTGCCTACTGAGAATTAGCTAGCCGACATCCTAACAAAACCCTTGGACTCAGTTCGCTTTGCGAACCTCCAAAAGTCCATTGGTGTTGGATGTGTCTAATTCATCTAACAAGTATATGTTTGGCAGGTAATATTTGAGGATTAAGCCTCTCTATCTGATCTTTATAGATAAATCTAAGGACCTTTGCCTCTTTAATCATTGCTCTCTAAGATTATCCAGGAACATAGTCCCATTTTTTAGTTTTGCATCATTAAATCTGGACCTTTAAGGGTCCCTCATTTTGTGTCGGGATAGTTATTTTGGTACACCATGAGCATGGGTTTTGTATCCTCAGTTAGGATATTCAGATTAAAACCTAAAATAGTTGGCCATCCTGTGTGAAATCCCACCGTTGCTTCTACCCCAGACCAGTCGGGACACCCTATTTCCAGACATCTGACCGGTCGGGCTAGACTAGACCGGTCAGCACTGTCAGTCCGTGGGGGCCCTTTATAGCCATCTAGACCTCATTTTAGTCCCTCATTTCTCCATTTCTCACATCTACTTGGTGTTCCAGCTTCTTCTCTTGCCATCTCTAAGCATCCCAAGGTGATTCTCTCCAAGATTGGAGGTTCCAACCTCATCTACATTGCTCTACACCACTCTCATTCCATAGGTAAGGGATTCACTCCCATCTTTATTTGATAACTCCTTCCCTTTGAAATCTAGGAGTGATTCAGGGTGGTTTATAGTGCCTACAATGTCTTCCCAAGAGAGTGAAGATGAGCTCCCCTTGAGGTGGAGTGGTTGGTCCAAGGCAAAAGCTAAACCTTCTCCTCCCCCTTCAAAATTAAAGAAAACCCTATCAAAAGGAAAAGGGGCTGCCTCATCTTCCATTCCCCCACCTCAATCACAATCATTGGGTCAAAATGTCTCATCTCATCCCACCCATTGGGATGACTTTAAGGATAAAGATGTGGTGTTTGAAAAATCTAGAAATTTGACTGACTTGGCCAAATATAATGTCATTTACATGCTAAAAGCCATCAATTGGGCTCCCGTACTCCACATGGGTGGCCCAGTCCAGTTTGAGGTAGTTAGGAGGTTTTATTCCTCCTGTGTTCATGTCACGGCCTCTCCCCCCTCTGTTAAAGTTGAGATTGGTGACCGAATTTGCGTCTTTACTCTGAACTCCATCTCTCAATTCATTAGAGTACCAATTGTTAATGAATCTCCTGCTGATTTTTCCAATCTTGTCCTAAACCTAATGAAGTCATTGCCAAGTTTCTATGTGGTAGTGGGTCACCTAAATGGGTCGGAGGTGCGCTTCGGGCGTCCTCCATGCTGTGGATTACCGTATACTTCACAACCTATTCTTCCGTAATGTGTATCCCAGAAATAGCAACAAGACGGATGTCACTGAAACTATGTTTTTTTTTCTCTATCGAGTTGGTCAGGATTATTCCCTTTGCCTACCATCCTGAATCATGTCTATTATTCATCAAGTTATCTTGCATGACGATGAAAAATCCTCCATTCTTCCTTTTGGGCATCTCATATGCTAATTTGCTGCAACTATTAGCATTGTCAGTCCCTCTGATAAGATACACAAGCCCATCATTATAAATTGCACTATCATTGCAAGAATGGAGCTTACCCAGGAGGCCATACAGAGTCGTCATATGCAGGATGAGCAGCATGATCTGGTGGAGCCATCCCAGCATGAGGCTCCACCCATCTCCACTGGACCTTCTCAGACTTCACCTTCTGCTCCTTCCTCCGATCCTTCCCTTGATCCTCGGTCTGCTTTGAGTCGATTCAGTACGCCTCCTCGAGCTTTCTCTTGACGTAGATCCCCTTCTGTGGATCCTCTATCATATATTGCTGATCTTCGCCAGCATCAGGAACGTCTGTTTCAGAGACTCAACGGGATCGAGCAAAGCGAACAGCAGCTCTTACAGGGACAAGCCACTATCCTTGTGCAATAGGAGGCCATTGTGATTCGCCTAGCACAGCTTGAGAGGCGGATGGAGATTTGGGAGCGTGCTGCACGTGGAGATGTTCCACCCCCCGATCTGGGAGATGAATCGGACTACTAGTCACATATCTCTTGGTTACAGTTCTCTTTTTATATGACCAATGACACCATCTGGATTTCATGGTCTATTCTTCTATGGGTTTGATATTTACAGACTGTATATTTTGTACGGATCGATGCATATCGACATTGGGCTGCTTGCCCATTTTGCTGTCTGTATGGATGCTATTTTTGTTCACTATAGTTATATCTTTTTCTCTTTTCTATGAGTTTTTTATCCTTTATTGCATATCTGTGGGAGGTTGGATGGTTCGGGTATTACGCCCTTATTAGCTCATGATTCGTGTTCTTTTCTTTGTCTGGATATACATCTGGAGGGGTGGTTGGTTGATTGGGCTATGCCCTCTATGCTTTAACGATTACTTGTATATCTAGTATGTTTAGTTCTTTAAATCTCCTCAGGGTTTCACTTTCTATATCTCATCCCTATTTCATGTAGTTGACATATTTTCGGCGCTAGCCTTTCAACTTTCTTAGGCATATCTTTTTACTGGCTAACCCTTGTCAATTACTGACAAAAAGGGGGAGATTCACCCCACCTAGAAGGTCTGATTATATCTTTTTGCAGGACTTTGTAGGTGCAAGCATTGAGGGGGAGATTTTGAAGAAAATCGAGTCTGTACATGTCCTTTTGTAAAGATCACTTTGTATATCTGTATAGACATGTAATTGGGTGTATGTTTCTTTCTGTTTAAGGGTCCATCATGATGAGGAAGTCATGATGTGTCTAGAATAGATGTTTTGTCATGTAATTGACAAAGGGAGAGATTGTTGGTACACTTTATTTTGTCAATTGTCGTGTTGGTTGGTCGAGTCGTGTCGTGTGAGCCCCGATCGAAGAATTAAAGCTCAAGACTTGAAGATTATGCTTCTTCCCTTGCTCAAGCTCAAAAACAAGATCTTAGGTAAGTTGCATATTGATCGACCTTAGGAAAACCAAAACATTAATGAATGGCGTAATTACCAACCTATCTCAACCCATTCCTTCTTGACCCTCTAGCTCAAGTTGATCAGACTTGATTTTCCATGACAGGTGCTAATATATTGAAAACATGTCCAAACATTAGACTCCATGCACCATCACTTCATTCTTGAAGTGTTCTGCTACTGATTTGAATAGATTCCAAGGCAGCCGACCGGTCATGACCGGTCGGACTAACCCTTCATCTATGTCCAATAGCTTGACATTGGAATATGTCTTGCTGAATAGGCAGCCAACCGGTCTTGACCGGTTGGTCCAACAGTGCATATAATAAAAGCAACCTTGTTGTATTAAAAGTAGCAAGTCTGCCGACCGGTCTTGACCAGTCGGGCAGCATGGCAAGACCCGTCTAGCAGCAAAGCTGCATGAGTTCTAGCAAGACAGCTGACCGGTCTTGACCGGTCGGGCAGCATGGCAAGATATGTCTAGCAGCTTCGCTGCAGTTCATCTGGCAAGACAGCCGACCGGTCTTGACCGGTCGGACAACTTAATTTAAACCGTCCAGCAAGCATATCTGACCGATCTTGACCAGTTGGTCAAACCTAAATGAGGTCCAGCGTCTTGTATTGCGACCGACCTATCCGACTAGTTGAGGTCTCTCTCTGATAGGTCGGACGTGACCGTTTTTTATCTGCTGGGGCCATCATTTAGGGCTCTATAAAGCCATATTTTAGAAGCTTTCTTTGTATTCATTCAACACCCATCAAGAGCCAAGTGAGAGAGCCTTTACTCACATATTCCTACCCTTCTTGCTCTTAACTCCCTTAAGTTCATCATTCAAACTTAGCCATTAATGGCTTATCATTGAGTATTCAAAGCTCAGTTTGAAGTATGAACTCAAGATTTGCATTCATGGCTGACCTACTTTCGAAATATCTTTATGAGGTCTTTTATAACCATTGAATGCTGAAGTTTGGTAGTTCCCTCATAACCATTGCATTGAATAGGCAAGAGGAACTTGACCATCTCTCTCCCAACTACCCAGCATAATCATACACACATCATTTGCATCGGTAGCTGATCTTGGGAGCATAAAGAGAAGCTGAAGCACGTGGAGCTGAAGCTACTCATCAAAGGCATTGAATCGGGGCTCAATCGTTTAGGTATGTCTAGTATTTGAGAGTCCATTTATTGAATTACTATTCCCCAGATTGGAAAACTCCGACGGGAGTGTATGTGGCCGTTCTTGGATTAGGATTGGTGAGAGTTTGAGATCCAAACTCGTCAAATCCCTGGATTGGGCCATCGGCGGATGGTAAACGCGGTCCTAGATCAAAGGATGTTAAGGTTGATGGTTAACCTGATTTAAAACCATGACTATAGTGAAATCCGGTGTTCTCATAGGTTGAGATCGTGAACCGGGAGTGGAGTAGGAAAACCGAACCACTATAAATCATTGTGCATTGTGAGATTAAATGATTGCTATGTGTTGAATAGTTTAGTAAATCATGAATGCTAACTGTTTGATGAAATGCCTATGATAGTCTTTTCTTGCAAATTAACCATATATTTGCCTTGGATGTTATTGTGATAATCATGGTTGTTAAGATTGACTTGATTTAATTTTAAATTGTAATTGGAAATTCAAAAATTCTTATTCACCCCCCTCTAGGACATTAGGCATATCTCCGAGTATCTCTACAAGCGGTAAAACCCAATTTCATAGCAGCTCGTTGAGAGCAAGTCGTGGCTGAAAGAAGTCAGCGACAGCTTGGAGAAAGAGAAGTCTACTCTCGCGCAGCTCAGAGATGATTCCATCCATTGGGAGGAAGAGAGAGTGGCCTACATCAAAATGTTATCTGAAGAGGGCCTCGAGCTGTCGTGGAGTTTCAGACTTCACAATTATATGACTACGAGCTGTATGAGTCATACGATGCTGGTCGCGACTTTGCATTGAGAATAATGCAGCGGATATCTCCATCATTCAGTATGGAGGAATTCGAGAGGGTCGCGGCCATTGTCGCTGCTGAAGAGAGAGCAACCGCTGAGAATGAAGCTACGGAAACTACCCAAGCTGCAGGGGTTCCGAAAGCAGGCCCCGAGGTTGAGAGTAACGCTCCTCCTCTAAGCAACCCGCGGGAATGATCGACTCCTCTCTTTTCTTTTTCCTTTTTATGTTGATTTTGGTCGCTCCCTCATTGTAAAAAACAATTTTAATATCTTCCTTAATAGAATGAATCATTTTTTATATTTTGGCTTCTTCTAGTGATAGATCATTTTGTATGTTGAATGCATAAACGCTTAACTCATGAAAAATGAGTTAAGCTCAATCCGGGGGTCTTGGTGACCACGTTCACGTAGAGATAGACTGGTCTATCGATTGAGGCTTTTTCTTTGCAGTAAGTAGAAGATTCCGTGAAGAAAACGTTTGTCTTCTCTTCAGGGCTGATCTGGTCCAAAACGGAGCAGCGACCAAATTATGAAATTTATAGTTGATCAGTTGTAATGGAAAAAATGATCTTTATTCAAACACGATCCAAATACATGAATGTTTTATGGATAATATTGGAGTAAATGCTCCACGTGCCAAGAGCAACGTAGTGGTCTTCCTCACTTGTCTTCTAGATAATATGTACCTGGTCGCACAATTTTGATAACCCGATAGGGGCCTTCCCAATTCGGATCCAACGAACGAGCAGGTGTTCTAATATTTTGTCTAAGCACCAAATCGCCAAGCTGAAAAGCTCTAGGTTTGACCTTAGCGTTACGGTAGTGAGCTATACACTATTGGCAAGCTGCTGCTCGAAGTCGGGATACGTCCCTCCTTTCTTCCGAAAGGTCAAGATGAAGCTTCAGACCCTCTTGGTTGCTCGCTGGGTCATATTGCTCGATTCGATATGAGGGTACTTCAACTTTGACTGGAACAACTGCTTCTGTACCGAATGCTAAAGATAAAGGGGTTTCTCCAGTTGACGTGCAAGTCGTCATTTTGTAGGCCCATAAGATTTCAGGTAAAAGCTCTTGCCACATACCTTTACATTCATCAAGTTTAGTTTTCAGATGATGTTTGATAATCTTATTGACTGCTTCAACTTGTCCACTAGCCTGAGGATGATATGGGGAGGTTCGAATACTTCGTATCTTCCATTTTTCGCAAAACTCCGAGAACGCAGCGTTGTCAAACTATTTTCCATTGTCAATGATTTTAGTATGGAGGAGCCCATAACAGCATATGATGTTTCTCCACATGAATTTGGTAGTCTACTTTTCAGTGATTGTGGTTAAAGGTTCTGCCTCGACCCATTTGGTGAAGTAATTAACTGCTACAATTGCGAACCTATTTTGGCCTTTCCCGATGGGTAATGGTCCAATTATATCAACTCCCCATTGGGCGAAGGGCCAAGGGCCATCCATCAGTGTCATTTTCTCAGATGGCACGTGAGGGATTGGGGAATATCGCTGGCATTTGTCGCATTTCTTGGAAAATTCGATTATGTCCGCCTTCATGGTGGGTCAGTAGTACCCTTACCTCATCGCTTTATATGCTAAAGATCGTCCCCTGGGATGGTTAGCGCATGCCCCCTGGTGTATTTCATCAAGAACACGGTGTGCCTCTTCTGGATGGAGACACCTTAAGTATGGTAAATTAAAACTTTTACGTAATAAAATTCCATTTTGTAAGGTGTACCTGGCAGCACAGTAACGAATTTGTCGCGCAGATTTTCTATCGTCTGGGAGTTGTCCACTTTTGAGGTAAAGGGCGATGGGATCCATCCAGCATGGAAATAAATGCACTGTGACTACTTGCTCTAGAACGACTTGATCAATACTCAGAGTATGGAGATGCTCGACAGAAACAGATCGTGTTAAATCAGACTCTGGTGTGGAAGTTAACTTTGCTAGAGAATCTGCGAGCTTATTCTTCTCGCAAGGAATGTGAATTATTTCATATTTGCTTAGCTTTGCGAGTAGGATAAGTACTCAAGATTCGTACAAAGCCATTCGCTCTTCCTTCGCTTCGAATTCACCGAACACTTGATTGACTATGAGTTGAGAGTCATTGTGAATAAGTAAATTCTATATTATGAGCACATTCGCTAGTTCGAGGCCGATGATCAAAGCCTCATATTCCGCTTCGTTGTTAGAGACATGAGTCTCGAAGCATAAAGCATATTGGAATTATGATCCGTCGGGAGCGATTAGGATCAAACCAGCTCCGCTGCCGGTGGTGTATAAAGACCCATCCATAAAAAACGACCAAGGTGGCTGCTCGCTAGTCGCAGGGTCATTGCTAGAGGTGGAGTCAGCGGGAGTCGAATACTTCAATTCAGCCATAAAATCGGCTACGGCTTAGGCCTTAGTTGTGGTTCTAGAGCAGAATGTAATGTCATGTTCACCGAGCTCAATCGCCCATTTAGTCAACCGCCCTGATACCTCAGGCTTTTGAAGGACTTGTCTTAATGGATGATTCGTAGGTACCAATATAGAGTGGGCTTGGAAATATGGTTGTAGTTTTCGAGCTGCAGTCACTAAGGCGAGAGCTAGTTTTTCCATATCGGAATATCGAGTTTCAGCATCCACCATTGCTCGACTAATATAATAAACAGGCCTCTGGACTTCTCTTATTAAGGCGGCACTAACGGCCGTGGAAGATACAGATAAATAAAGAAAGAGCTATTCATGTGGAACAGGTTTAGATAAGATAGGAGGCGCGCTCATATATTGCTTCAGTTGTTGAAATGCCTCCTCACACTGCTGGGTCCATAACCAGCTGATTTTTGCAGTAGTGTGGAGAAGCTTAAAGAAGGGAAGACACTTATCAGAGGCGCGCGAAATAAACCTATTCAACGATGCAATGCGACCAGCCAATCGTTGGACATCTTTAAAGGTGGATGGAGAATTCATTTCGATCAAGGCTTTTATTTTCTTGAGATTTGCTTCGATCCCCCGTTGGCCAACCATGAATCCAAGAAATTTTCTGGCAAAGACCCCGAAGGCACATTTTTTTGGATTTAACTTCATCTGGTACTTCCTCATCAGGTCGAAGGCTTCCCGGAGATCCGCGAGATGATCATTGGCCGCGACGCTTTTCACGAGCATGTCGTTGACATAAACTTCCATATTCTTGTCAATTTGCGTAGCAAACATTTTGTTGACCAAACGCTGATAGGTGGCCCCTGCATTCTTTAGACCAAAAGGCATTACTATGTAGTAATATAAGCCTCGATCGGTGATAAAGGCAATATTTTGACGATCGGGCAGATGCATCATGATCTGGTTGTAACTATAATAGGCGTCCATAAAGCTGAGCAGGGCATGCCCTGCTGTTGAATCAACCAACTGGTCGATGCGGGTGTTCGCCTCCCCAAGTGTAGGGTTGCGATGTAGTAATAATCTCGGTAAGACCAAGGTCGATCCACAGGGACTTATGTAGGAATCCACAAAACACTTCCAATAGTTCTACTAAAGAGCTAACAAACAGATTTGTAGAAGATTGTAATGTTGAATTAAACTGAAGGTAATCAATTAATAAAAAGGCACTAGGGGTTCAAGGATCCACTTGTAGCAATCCTTGATGCTCAATCCGCTGTGGTTTCACACTTTCTTAACTAGAATCAAAATTAAGATCTATCTAGTCGGATGATAGAGCAGTTAAACCAAACAATCTGCTATATGTAAGATCCATGTATATGATTCACTCAATGCAAGCTAGGACGAGCATACTCAATTGCATAGGTCAGTCCCAATTCCAATAGGCTAAGATCACAATCATAACCATCATTAAATCCTGTCACAAGACAAAACTAGATCGTGACTTGAACTTGATTCAAATCACATACACAGTCTCACACATACTTCAAAAATCCATAAAAATAGAACTTTGTTAGGGAGTTCCCACATGAAGATCATAAATCTAGAGCGTATTCCAATTCCTCAGATCATACAGGTCTAGATTAGTTCATAACAATTAAGAACTCAAGCAATTCTTCCAAACATCCATGAGTCATCATAAGACTAAGAAAAACTACTTAGTACTTGAATTAAACTTCAAACCATTGTTCTTAAACATGAAATCCAACTTAAAACCAACTTAAACGAATTGAAACATCTTAGATTCACTACAAGCTTCACCTCTTAGCCTTAGCAAAGAGGTTTAGCCGTTCATGATCCAAGGAAACATGAAACAACTAAAAATGAACATAAAACTAGAAAGCAAAATAGGAAGAGTTGTAGAACTCCAAATCCAACTTCCGTCGTCTCCGACCATGCTCTAGCCCTTCTAAGATGCCCTAGGAACGATCCCTAGGTGTCCTTTTATAGTGGGGAAGCTCCGCAGCGTCGGAATCTTCCAGAATTTGCGTAAGGATACGCAGTGCGCAGAGAAATTCGGAGCTTGTACAACACACTCAGTTACGCAGACGACCGGTCGCATGACCGGTTGCACAACCGGTCACAAAAGTGCGAAAAACGTCCAGTGAGTTTTGGGAAATTTTGAGCCCGCAATTTTAATTCAAGGACCGGTCGCACGACCAGTCTGAGTAGTGGACGACCGGTTGTACGATCGGTCTTGGACAGTCCAGTGAAATTTGCCATGTGGCCCCTCCTGTTGAGTGATCGGACCAGTCGGATGACCGGTCTTGGACTCTGGACGACCGGTCGGACGACCGGTCTTGGGCATGTTCTTCTGCTTTCTTTCTTCTTTTCTCTGATTTCTTTCATCCTTTGACGCTTAGTCCTTTGATCTTCTTTGCTTGTAAATGGCGTCTTTAAGTGTTCATTTGATGAATCCCCTCTCTCATCCCTACAATCACAAATCCATGCATTAGATTAGTCTATAAATCATGAAAACCTTACATAATGAGTGATGAATTGGGGTTAGAATATGCACATTTAAGAGCTCAACACCCCCCCCCCCCCCCCCCCCCCCCAAACCAGCATTTTACTAGTCCCGAGTAAAACATGCATGAAACAAGTTACATTCTCCAAACCCAACTCTCCTTTAGAAACCATTCTTTTATACATCCCAAGACACACAAGTGTAAGATTCAGAAAAATTAGGTGACAGAGGTTGAAACCGTAAACTCTCAAAACATAATAAGCATCCATATGAAATTCCCGCTAATTGGTTGATAAATAGAAGAACTTGAACAAATTCAACCTAGTGTGCATAGTGAAAATTCATCTCATGAGTTTTCAAGATTATCTTCTTCATAGATCAACTAGACTATAGATCTCAAGGTATATAGAGCAACAACAAGCCAATGACAGGAATTTGCCTTACTGTCCTTCCGACGGCTTTCACACTACGTCCCATTTTCGGCTTTGGTTACGGGTAGACCATCCCCCGGTTGGTAATAGGTAGCCCTAATCGGAATTTTCCACCCTTTTTCCATCATTCCCAATTTCATCCTTCCTTTTCCTTTTTCTTTTAAATTAGATAGGATTTTTAGAAATCCATATCTTTCGTTATTTTCCCATGGACAAGGATGGACAAAGTACCCCGGCTTAGTTTCTCAACACCTTTAATCAAAATCTAGCTAATCCACAAATCACATAATCCATTCAACCCATGAAAATTGTGTAATGTGAACTAGGTGTAAAAGTGTTCAAATTTTCGATCAATCACATAAATAGGAGAATTCACATATAAAACCATTATGTTAAGAGAAGTTCAAGACTTACAACATCATACACTTTATATCTCCTCCTCTTATGCTCATATCATCTTGAATGCATAGAAACAAAGTTTTCCAAAAGAGTTTTGAATTTTAGAGAAATCAAAAATTTTCTACATAATTGCTCGAAATATTACAAAACGCTGGATTCATCCAAGTGATCCTACACCCCCCAACCAAATCTTGCATTGTCCTCAATGTAAAAGATGTGCAATGAGCAAAACATGAGAGCAATTCTAAAATGAAAGGGAGTGAGGATTAATAGTACCTGAGAGAACAAAAAGTGGAATTCTTCCTTTTCCTTTTTAACAAACATATGAAAAAGTAAACAAAAGCAACAAAATCCTAATCCTAACTACTCTATACCTCCATTAGACTAGGAGATCAATCATCTTGATACATGTTGAACCTCTAATTTATACAGTGCATAGCCCACTACATCACATTATATGCATGGTTTTCATGATTAAAAGGCCCATCTAACGCATGTTTTGTGATTGTAGGGATGAGAGCAGACTTCACTCAATTGGAGACAAATAAGGGTCCATTTAGAACCTGTGAATGAAGGTCCAAGGTGGACCAAAGAAGGAAGAAGAAAGAGGGAGAAAAGAGAATAAAGAAAAGAAGAAAAAGAAGAAGAATAGTTAGTCCGACCGGTCGGCCACACCTTTGGAAACCACTGGAAGAAGGACCAGTTGGTCCGACCGGTCTTGACCGGTCGGCCAACCGGTCGGTGCCCTCTGCTGAGCTCACTGGAACAAGACCAGTTTGGTCCGACCGGTCTTGACCAGTCGGCCAATAGGTCGTCCTCCCCTGTGTGCTTGCTAGACTGATTGCAAGGTAGGTCCGACAGGTCGTGACCGGTCGGCCAGGCCAGTCCAACCGGTCGTCCGACCGGTCGGCCACATACAAAAACGTGCAGTTTCTATTTCTGGCTCCGAAAATTTGCTGCGCACTTGTTCACTTCCCCAAGTGTAGGGTTGCGAAGTAGTAATAATTCGGAAAGACCGAGTATCGTTCCCACAGAGATTTATGTATGTGTATTCTCAGAATTTAACTAAAACAACTAGTAATTAAGATCCTATTAAGAATTAAAGCTGAAAAATAGGAAATTGGGTTTAAACAGTGAATAGGTAAGGTAAATTCAATCTAAAAAGTCACTAGAGCGCCAAGGATCCACTCTTGATACGTTTCAATGCATCAACACAACTAGGTCTCATATAACTCAATCAGAATCAGATTTCCATCTCTATCCGATCGGAATATAGAGCAATTAATCACAGTTATCTGAAATAGGTGCTTATTAACTGATTTGATTCCCACAACCATGCTCAGTCCTTGGGCACACTCAATTGTATAGGCCAAGACTCTTTCCAATCTAGTTGAGATTCATAACCACAGCCTACACCAAGTCCTGTCACTAGACCTGATTACAACTCATGATTTGAACTCTATTTAAATCAAAATCAATCACTAAACAACTATTCCAGATTAAACACAAAAGATAAGAATTTCAGTTGCATGAGTTCCCACATGAAAATCAGGCCATTGCACACAAGGCAATCAAAGCGTCTACCATGCCCGGAGTCGATGGTAGATCAATGCATTACACAAGCGTAAACAATGCTCAAAAGCTAAGATACTATGCTGGAATTACTAAGAATCACATGAGCCCAGAGTCATCAAGAGATCAAAGTGAAAACCAAAATAGTACTTCATTCAAACTCAATTTAAACTAAAATTCATCAATTAAAACATAAAAGGAAACCTAGGTTGCATTAATCCATCAAAAACGAATCAAAACCTTCCCCTCTTAGCCCTAGCTAAGAGGGTTTAGTTCATCTCTAACATCCTTGAACTAAAAGCCTCTAAAAACATGAAAAACTACTAAAATAGGAAGAAAACTAAAGATCCGAAGTAGAATCCGTCTCCTGAGCAATCCCCACGTCGTAGCCTCCTTTGGTATGAAGGGAAGACACCCTTTTATAGCTTGGAGGAGTCCAATACGCAAGAAGATTCCAGATTTTGTGTAAAACTACGCACTTGCGCAGAAGAAATCGGAGTCCCGAAATAGAAGTTTCTGTTTTTATACAGCCGACCGGTCGGACGGCCGGTCGGAGTGACTTTCCCCTTGTCCAGCAGCAATGGCCGACCGGTCAAGACCGGTCGGACCATCTCCCTAGCTAGTCATCAACTATGCCCGACCGGTCATGACCGGTCGGGCTGGGTAGTCCTTCTTCTTTGGTCTTCTCTTGAGTGGCCGACCGGTCATGATCGGTCGGCTGGCTTGGCCGACCGGTCAGCCGACCGGTCTGGCTCTCTTTTTCTTCTTTATTTCTTTCTTTCTTTCTTCTTTTCTCTTCTCTCCTTGCTTGTCTTTCTTTGGTCTTCAATCATGCTTGATCCAATGGTCCTCAATGCTCATAAAGAGCTCCACTTAGCCTTCAATATGTGAAATCTCCATCTTCTTCCTACAATCACAAATCATGTATTAAGTTGGTCCAATAAACATGTATATCATGCATAATGAGTGATGAATTGGGGTTAGAATATGCACAATTATGAGCTCAACACACCCCCTAACAAGCATTTTGCTAGTCCCGAGCAAAACATGCGTGAAACTAGTTTCATTCTCCAAACCCAACTCTCCTCTAGAAACTACTCTTCTATACATTCCAAGACATATAAGCGTAAGAATCCGAGAAATTCAGTGATAAAGGTTGAAACCTAAAACTCTCAGAACATAATAAGTGTTTATATGAAATCCCCGCTGATTGATTGATCAATAGAAGAGTTTGAACAAATTTAACCTAGTGTGCATAGTGAAGGCTCATCTCATGAGTTTCCGAGATTATCTTCTTCATAGATCAACTAAACTATAGATCTCGAGGTGTATAGAGCAACAACAAGCCTATGACAGGAATTTGCCTTACCGTCCTTCCGACGACTTTTACACTACGTCCCATTTCCGGCTTTGGTTACGGGTAGACCATCCCCCGGTTGGTAGTAGGTAGCCCTAATCGGAATTTCCACCATTTTTCTTTCCTTCCCGATTTCATCCTTTCATTCCTTTTTCTTTTAAATTAGATAGGATTTTTAGAAATCCATATCTTCCGTTATTTTCCCATGGACAAGGATGGACAAAATACCCCGACTTGGTTTCTCAATACCTTTAAATCAAAGTCTAGCTAATCCACAAATCACACAATCCTTTCAACTCATGAAAATCGTGTAATGTGAACTAGGTGCAAAAGGTGTTCAAATTTTCTATCAATCATAAACATAAGTGAATTCACATATAAAACCATTATATTAAGAGAAATTCAAAGCTTGCAACATCCCTCACGTTGTATTTCATTTTCTTATGCTTATGCTATCTCGAATGCATAGAATCAAAGTCTTTCAAAAGAGTCTACATCTTTGCTCGACATGCCACAAAAGCTAGCAGATTCATCAATTAAGGAATCTCTCACCCCCCAACCAAAACTTTGCATTGTCCTCAATGTAATAAAATATGTAATATATATGACATGAGAGCAATGACATAAAATAAAGGAGAGTGAGAAAGAGAGATATCACCTGAAGCATATGGCAAGATTAGCTTTTGGAGATGGATTACTTCACAACTAAATCGACTATCAAAGCAAATGCTAATGGGAAAGCATTCTAGCAAATCATCCTCCGTCAGACTAGGAGGTTAATCCCAACAACTCATCCAAAAGCATAAAGTCAAGCAGAATCATTAGATGGATCAAAAGGTTTCGCAGTAAGGTCATCCAATATCCTGCGTTGCAATGTACATGTGTGTGGGTGATCGAGATAAGCCACTTAAAATCCCAAAAAGGAATTTCAGCGGGTTTCTTAGTGTGCGCACCACATGTATGAGGGGAGACAACATCATATTTATCAGAAAAAATATGTCTCCAATCAGATTTTCCTGGGCAATGATATTGCAAGTAAGGATCATCCCAGGGTTGGTGGAGTTCGGTATGCATGATCCACAAAGGTGTGGAAATCTGAATTGATTTTTTAGCGCAAAAAGGTATGGTTTCCACATCCTTCTCTCGGCTAACGTTATATGCCGATACCGACTCCAAAAGTGTGACCATATCCCTTATCATATCATCGTTCTCATCAAGGGAGTGAGTCACTTCTTCGTCTAAGGGACTGGAGTAAAAAGATGAGAGGGACTCATTTTCCACAATAGAATTGATCATGTTTATTTGGTGGACCTCCTCATCTTCATCCTCTTGTTGGTTGTCGATATTGAAAGCATTCAACTCAATCGTCATATTGCCAAAAGACATTTGTATGACCCCACTCCTACAATTTATGATAGCGTTTGATGTAGCTAGGAATGGGCGGCCAAGTATGACAGGAATTTGAGGGCCAATATTAATCGTGGGTCGAGTGTCCAAGACAATAAAGTCCACCGGGTAGTAAACTTTATCAACTTGGACAAGGACGTCCTCAATTACCCCTCTTGGAACACAAATTGATCGGTCAGCAAGTTGTAATGTGGTTTTGGTGGGTTTTAATTCACCTAAACCCAATTGTTCATAGACCGAATAGGGAATTAAGTTCACACTTGCCCCTAGATCAAGTAAAGCATGTTTCACCCGGTGATCTCCAATCATACATGATATGGTCGGACAACCAGGATCTTTGTATTTCTTGGGCATCCCGTGGTTGATAATAGCACTCACATTCTCTGTCAAAAATGCCTTCTTTTGCACATGTATTTTTCTTTTAACCGTGCAAAGGTCTTTTAAAAATTTTGCATATGACGGTATTTGTTTAATGGCATCCAACAGTGGGATGTTGATCTTCACTTGCTTGAAAACCTCCAAAAATTCCTGATATTTATCTTGAGGTTTGGTTGGAATCAAGCGTTGGGGGAATGGAGCAACGGGCCTATATTCTTTCAATGGCTCTTTTTCATTCATGGCGGTGCTAGGTCCATCATCCTCTTTGGAAAATACCGGATCATTAGGCTGTGAAACCTTCACCGGATCAGATTTTTCAATGATTTTACCACTCCTAAGAGTGGTGATGGCCTTAGCATGTTCCATATGTTGGTTAGAAGAACTAGGCACGCTTACTTCGCATTGTGTTTTTGGATTTGGTACGGGTTGGGCTGGAAGCATCCCTTCCCTTACGTTTAAGCGAGCCTTGATTTCCTCTACCGAAGTTTTAAGCTCAAGCATTATCGTATGGTTGGATTGATTTATTTGAGCTTGACCTTCCATGAATGCTTTCAAAGTATCCTCTATAGGCATTTGAGGTGAGGCCATTTGCATTGGGGGCCCCCTTTGAGGATTATTTTGATTAGCCCTGTTTCCATTCGCCCAATTGAAGTTTGGGTTGTTTCTCCAACTAGAATTATTCGTGTTTGAATTTGGAGTACTAAAAGGTCGTTGATAACTATTCAAGGCATTCGATTGTTCAAATAAAAGTTCTCGAAACGCATAGATTGTTGGACAATCCGGCGTTTGATGCACATTGGAAGCACAAATACCACAAATAGTTTCAACAGCCCCCTTTTGTTGGGTTGTATCCACCTTCTTTAATTCCATGTCTTCGACCTTTCGTGTGAGTTTAGCCACTCTAGAACCTAGATCATCTTGCCCATCTAAAACATAAATTTCTCTCTTTTCCTTGGTTTGGGGTTGTTTTGAACTTGTTGGCTTAGATGTATCCCATGATTGTGTATTTTCAGCCAACATGTCAAAATAATCCCAAGCTTCCTCCGTTTCCTTGTTCATGAACTCCCCATTGCACATCATCTCCACAAAATTGGCGCATGGTTGAGTTCAATCCATCATAGAAGAAACTAATCAACCTCCACCTTTCATAGCCATGATGTGGGCATGCGTTTAATAGTTCATTATACCTTTCCCAACATTGGAAAAAGGTTTCTTCTTCTTTTTGGGCGAAGTTCATTATGGCCCTTCTTAGTGCATTGGTTCGATGAGTAGGGAAGAATTTTTTAAGAAACTCCCTAGTCATCTCAGCCCATGTCCCAATAGACCTCGGCCTTAAGGAATGTAGCCATGATTTGGCCTTCTCTTTCAAAGAGAAAGGGAATAATTTAAGTTTTATTGTATCCTTGGTCACATTGTCATAGTTTATTGTGGCTATAACCTCTTCAAATTTCTTAATATGTAAATAAGCGCTTTCAGAGTCGAGTCCATGGAATCTAGGAAGAAGTTGGATCAACCCCGGTTTAAAATCAATATTTCCCACATTATGAGGGAAAATTATGCAAGAGGGAGTACTCGTCCTAGCTGGTTGTAAATAGTCACGTAAAGTTCTAGGTTGAGGTACATCCCTCACTTCATTCTCATCCAATTCAGTAAGGTTTGGGGCTGGATTTTGATTAACCCCTTGATTTGGTTGATTTTCAGCCATCTCTCTAGTAATTTCAGGAAAATTTTGACGTTTCTTAGCACGAGGCTCTCTATCAATCCCTTCAACAATTACTCCGTCCCTTACAAGTCGGTTATTATAAGTCCGAGCCCAATGTGGCATGCAAAACCAAAAAGAATGAACAAAAAGGAAAAGGAATTCTTCCTTCCTTCCTTTACTCCTCTCTAAGACTTAAGCACAAGGTGTCTTGCAATGGCTAAGCCAGAAGCAAGGATAGAGACCGATTTCTCCTGGTCAATAGGGGTTCAAAGAACTCCCCACCCACTCTTTGAGTCTTTTGAGAAAAGTGCAGAAAAAGAAGAAAGAGGAATAGGTTGAGAAGAGAAATCTCTGAGCACAAGGTGATCCAAGGCGGTAGAGCCGACCAATAGAAATCCAGGTGGCACACGGCCTACCTTTTAGAGATCCAAAAGGAGTCTCCACCCACTCTACAAGAGATGAATATGATAGGAATGAGTAGGAGAAGAAGTAGAGTAAGGTTAGAACGATAAAACCTGATTTGTGACTTTAGATGCCTTCTTCTTCTTCAACTTCCTAAAAATCCCTGGATTAGACCTATGTTAGAATCCTGCAAAAATCAAAACAAACTAAGTTAGTAATTAGAAGAAAACCTACTCTAAAAAGCAAAACAAATCCTAAATTTATTTTAAAACAATCTCAACTAAAAGTTATTTCAGAAAATTCAAAAAATACCGCATAGAAATCCCCGGCAGCGGCGCCAAAAACATGTTCACTTCCCCAAGTGTAGGGTTGCGAAGTAGTAATAATTCGGAAAGACCGAGTATCGTTCCCACAGAGATTTATGTATGTGTATTCTCAGAATTTAACTAAAACAACTAGTAATTAAGATCCTATTAAGAATTAAAGCTGAAAAATAGGAAATTGGGTTTAAACAGTGAATAGGTAAGGTAAATTCAATCTAAAAAGTCACTAGAGCGCCAAGGATCCACTCTTGATACGTTTCAATGCATCAACACAACTAGGTCTCATATAACTCAATCAGAATCAGATTTCCATCTCTATCCGATCGGAATATAGAGCAATTAATCACAGTTATCTGAAATAGGTGCTTATTAACTGATTTGATTCCCACAACCATGCTCAGTCCTTGGGCACACTCAATTGTATAGGCCAAGACTCTTTTCAATCTAGTTGAGATTCATAACCACAGCCTACACCAAGTCCTGTCACTAGACCTGATTACAACTCATGATTTGAACTCTATTTAAATCAAAATCAATCACTAAACAACTATTCCAGATTAAACACAAAAGATAAGAATTTCAGTTGCATGAGTTCCCACATGAAAATCAGGCCATTGCACACAAGGCAATCAAAGCGTCTACCATGCCCGGAGTCGATGGTAGATCAATGCATTACACAAGCGTAAACAATGCTCAAAAGCTAAGATACTATGCTGGAATTACTAAGAATCACATGAGCCCAGAGTCATCAAGAGATCAAAGTGAAAACCAAAATAGTACTTCATTCAAACTCAATTTAAACTAAAATTCATCAATTAAAACATAAAAGGAAACCTAGGTTGCATTAATCCATCAAAAACGAATCAAAACCTTCCCCTCTTAGCCCTAGCTAAGAGGGTTTAGTTCATCTCTAACATCCTTGAACTAAAAGCCTCTAAAACATGAAAAACTACTAAAACAGGAAGAAAACTAAAGATCCGAAGTAGAATCCGTCTCCTGAGTAATCCCCACGTCGTAGCCTCCTTTGGTATGAAGGGAAGACACCCTTTTATAGCTTGGAGGAGTCCAATACGCAAGAAGATTCCAGATTTTGCGTAAAACTACGCACTTGCGCAGAAGAAATCGGAGTCCCGAAATAGAAGTTTCTGTTTTTATACAGCCGACCGGTCGGACGGCCGGTCGGAGTGACTTTCCCCTTGTCCAGCAGCAATGGCCGACCGGTCAAGACCGGTCGGACCATCTCCCTAGCTAGTCATCAACTATGCCCGACCGGTCATGACCGGTCGGGCTGGGTAGTCCTTCTTCTTTGGTCTTCTCTTGAGTGGCCGACCGGTCATGATCGGTCGGCTGGCTTGGCCGACCGGTCAGCCGACCGGTCTGGCTCTCTTTTTCTTCTTTATTTCTTTCTTTCTTTCTTCTTTTCTCTTCTCTCCTTGCTTGTCTTTCTTTGGTCTTCAATCATGCTTGATCCAATGGTCCTCAATGCTCATAAAGAGCTCCACTTAGCCTTCAATATGTGAAATCTCCATCTTCTTCCTACAATCACAAATCATGTATTAAGTTGGTCCAATAAACATGTATATCATGCATAATGAGTGATGAATTGGGGTTAGAATATGCACAATTATGAGCTCAACAGCACTGCGATCCTTACGCGGTTTCTAGAAGATTCAGACCCAACCGAGCGTCCTCACTATAAAAGGACACCTAGGGGTTCTTCCTAGGGCATCATAGAAGCTAAGGGACGTGGTGCTAGAGAGAGGAAGCCGTCGTGGAGCGTCTGCAACCCTCCAAACTCCGATTTTCTATGTTTTCTAAGTTTTTCATGAGTTTTAGTTGTAGTATGACAATGCTCGACTAGAATCTCTCAGCTAAGGCTGAGAGGTGAAGCTTGTAGCTAATTTTCATGTTTGGTTCAGTTTAATTCAAGTAATTTCAATTCAAGTTTGGATTTTTATTTATTCTAGTTCTTCAAGTTGATAGTTTGAGATGTTTTATGAGAGTTCATGTGCTCCGGACATGGATTCCTTGCAATTCTCTGAGATTATCATATGATGGTTGTTTAGATTCAAATTATAGTAGTCCTTGAGCAAGCCATAGTCCATAGGCATGGCTGTTACTCCGAAGGCTATGATTTTGAATTCTGCATTGATTGAACGGGACTAGAACTTGGAAGTTCAACTTGAATGGGATTGAATGTGTTTAATGCTTTATTTTCCAACTAGATAAGAGATAGGACTTCTAATCTAGTTGTGTATCTTGCTTGGATTGATTGGATTGACATGGGATTGCTGCAAGTGGATCCTTGAATGCCTTAGTACCTTTAAATTATTGTTCTCATTAAAGTTCCTGTTTTAGCATAACTATTTCAATTAAAATCTCTTTTGATTGCAAACGGAGTTGCTGGAATAATTTAGAATCTGTTTTCCAATTCCCTGTGGATCGACCTCGGTCTTACCAAGCTTTATTACTACATCGCAGCCTTACACTTGAGGCGAGCGAGCAATACACAGGATCAGTCAAAGGTATGGATATACCTTCTGAAGAAAAATTCTCAAAGAATGGCTTTAATCGCTGACCATTCGCCTTAAAGATGTTGTCGTTCCTTAGATTTAACAACTCGACGGTCCCATATGGGTAGACAGTTTGCATAATGTAGGGACCGGTCTATCGAGATCTCAATTTTCCTGAAAATAAATGTAGGCGAGAATTATACAGAAGGACTTTTTGATTGATCGTGAATGTATTACGAAGAATGTTCTTATCATGGAACACCTTCGTCTTGTCCTTGTAAATTCTCACATTTTCATAAGCTTCGTTCCGGATTTCCTCAAGTTCATTCAATTGTAGTTTGCACAACGAGCTCACCTTGTCAGAATCAAAATTCATCTTCTTAATTGCCCAATAAGCCCTATATTCCAACTCCACAAGCAAGTGACAAGCCTTCCCATAGACAAATCTATAGGAAGACATTCCAATAGGGGTCTTAAAAGCAGTACGGTAAGCCCAAAGCGCATCGGTGAGTCGAAGCGACCAATCCTTGCGATCGGGGTTCACCGTCTTCTCCAAAATGTGTTTAATCTCCCTACTGGATATCTCATCTTGTCCACTAGTTTGTGGGTGATAGGGAGTGCTCACTTTGTGTGTTACGCCATATTTCTTCATTAAGGTTTCAAATGGGCGATTACAAAAGTGAGACCCTCCATCACTTATGATGACTCGAGGTGTTCCAAACCGGGAAAGAATATTCTCTTTTAAGAAATGAATGACTGTTTTATGGTCATTATTCCAGCATGGGATCGCCTCGACCCATTTGGACACATAATCAACGCCAAGCAAGATATATATGTTTCCAAAAGAAGATGGAAATGGACCCTTAAAATCGATGCCCCAAGAATAAAAATTTTCAATTATTAAGATGGGATTGAGTGGCATCATATTTCTACGAGAGATTCCTCTCAATTTCTGACAAGGTTCACATGTTTTGCAAAACTCATGTGTGTCCTTGAACATAGTGGGCCAATAAAACCCACATTGCAGAATTTTGGCTGTGGTCTTCTTAGCCGAAAAGTGGCCACCACATGCCTGAGAATGACAGAAGGAGATGATACTGTGTTGTTCATCATCTGGCACACATCTCCTTATGATTTGATCGGGATAATACTTGAATAAGTATAGGTCGTCCCATAGGAATTTTCGCACTTCAGTGAAGAACTTATCCTTATCTTGCTTTTTCCAATGTGTAGGGATTGTACCTGTAGCAAGATAGTTAGTAATGTCTGCATACCATGGCAATTGGGAGACTTTAAAAAGTTGTTTATCAGGAAACATGTCATTGATCGCGGTCGTTCCAGGAGAATCGGTGAGAACAAGTCGTGAGAGATGATCAGCCACTACATTTTCTACTCCTTTCTTATCACGTATCTCTATGTCAAATTCTTGGAGTAGAAGGATCCATCTTAACAACCGTGGTTTAGCATCCTTCTTAGAGAGAAGGTACTTAAGCTACAACCAAATACTGAGAAATCATCCATGAAGACTTCGAGAATTGTCCACACCATATCAGAAAAGATACTCATCATACATCGTTGAAAAGTGGCAGGGGCATTGCATAGTTCAAACGGCATCCGTCAATAGGCGAAAGTGCCGAATGGACATATGAATGTAGTCTTTTCTTGGTCTTCAAGGGCGATCTCTATTTGGTTGTACCCTGAATAGCCATCAAGGAAGCAAAAATGGGAATGACCCGCTAACCTTTCTAAAATTTGATCAACAAACGGTGGGGGATAGTGGTCTTTCCTTGTGGCAGTGTTTAACTTCCTATAGTCAATGCACATTCTCCAACCGGTAGTGACTCTGGTTAGTACGAGTTCATTATTGGCATTGGCTACGATGGTTATTCCGAATTTCTTAGGCACCACTTGAGTTGGGCTCACCCATTGACTATCGGATATTGGGTAAATAATACCCACATCCAATAGTTTCACCACTTCGGCCTTAACCACATCCTTCATGTTTGGATTGAGTCGTCTTTGTGGTTGCCTAGATGTCTTCGCATTCTCCTCAAGGTGTATGCGATGAGTACAAATCAGTGGGTCTATGCCTTTGAGATCCTCAATCGACCACCCAATGGCACTCTTGTGCTCTATTAGAGTGGCAATTAGCCTACTCTCTTGTTCCTCATCCAAGTGAGAAGAAATCACCACCGGATATGTCTCATCTCGACCTAAATAGACATATTTCAACTCACTTGGTAATGGTTTTAGGTCGAGTGTTGGTGCCTTGATATTGGATGGGTGGGGCTTGTTCTCGTTTATGGGTAAAGGCTCCATATTTTGTTATCAAGCACCGGCATCACATCTAAAATGACATCCATCTCTCGTATTGTGTCATCATTTATCTCATGAGAGTGGGCCACACATGCCTCCAAAGGGTCAAAATATAATGTTGAGGGGAATGTCTCCTCCATGAATGATTCAATCAAGTTTATCTCGTGGATCTCCTTATCAACTTCCCGTGGTTGTTTGCATAAATCAAATATATTCAGCTCAAGTGTCATATTTCCAAAGGACATTTGTACAAGCCCGTTTCTACAATTGATAATCGCATTGGAAGTAGCTAGAAAAGGGCGGTCAAGTATGACGGGAATTTGAGCACCGGTACCTATCACGGGATGTGTATCCAAGATAATAAAGTCTACTAGGTAGTAGAATTTATTAACTTGGACTAAAACATCCTCAATCATTCCTCTCGGTATACGAATGGATCTATCAACAAGTTGGAGTGTGGTTTTGGTGGGTTTCAATTCACCTAACCCAAGTTGTTCATAAACCGAGTACGGAATGAGGTTCACACTTGCCCCCAAATCGAGTAAGGCTTGTTTAATCCGGTAGTCTCTTATGATGGATGAGATGGTTGGACTACCCGAATCCTTGTATTTTTGGGGCACCTCTTGTTTGATAATAGCACTCAAATTCTCAGTCAAAAGTACTTTGTTGTGAACATTGTGTTTCCTTTTGACCGTGCACAATTCCTTTAGAAATTTGGCATAGGATGGTATTTGCTTTATGGCATCCAACAACGGAATGTTGATCTTTACCTGCTTGAAAACTACTAAAATTTTCAGGTTTTTGTCTAAAGGCTTGGGTGATCAACCTTTGGGGAAATAGGGTGTTATAGGCAAAATGGTGGAGATAAGATTTCACGTGGAAATGACCATTCGACTCTCGAGATCATCTGATCGAGAGTCGAATATTGGACAAGTGCAGGACGCCCATTCGACTCTCGAGATCATCTGATCGAGAGTCGAATATTGGACAAGTGCAGGACGCCCATTCGACTCTCGAGATCATCTGATCGAGAGTCGAATATTGGACAAGTGCAGGACGCCCATTCGACTCTCGAGATCATCTGATCGAGAGTCGAATATTGGACAATTGCAGGACGCCCATTCGACTCTCGAGATCATCTGGTCAGGAGTCATGGATGGTCAAATACGGAAAACTAGATTCGCGAGCAGACCTTCTCGCAAGTCGTTGAAAGATATTACACCCAAAATATGTACTTGGACTCGCGACCACATTTTAATCTGCGAGCAGCTTTACTACGGGCGTCTCCTTCCTTTTCGGAGGTCCTGACTCCCAGCTACGGGCGTCTCCTTCCTTTTCGGAGGTCATGACTCCTAGCTACTGCTTCCGTCCGGATCCAGTCGGATTTCAAGGGATTGCCATCTAGGGGCGTGATTGTTGGAATAAATCATTGGGTTGGATCTGACTAAAAAGATAGGATCTTATCCCACGAAATCAGAGGATTCTCAGTATCGTACGCGACATCAACGGGATTTCAACATCTTACGGAACAGACTGGATTGTTTGTTATCTATATAAGGGGACGGCTCCATTGAAGAGAGGGTACGTACTCATCATTCAATGTGGGTCCCGTTTGGCTTGGCTTTTCTTCTGTGGCCTAACTTAAGCGTCGGAGGGCTAACGGCTGGTCCCCAGCCACCCTTTTTCGCTGTCTTGTTTCAGATCTGGTGGTGGAAATCCCTCCTGGAGCGAAGGAAAAAAGCCGGAGGATCTCGTTACAAAAACTGACGTTAACAGTTTGGCGCCGTCTGTGGGAAGCGATTTGATTATAAAAAACAATCGTGTTAACCACCAATCAAAATCCTTCGGTGATGCCTCCTAAAAAGACAGTTCATCCTTCAACTTCGAGGCAGGCACCACCTCCGCCCGGTGAGACGGAATCCGCACCTGCCCTCCCACCTGTTCCGACGGATATCCCACCAGGAGCCCCAAATATGCCATCGACAAATCCATTATTGGAGGCCTCTGGAAATCAGGATGATGTCCTACGATTCCTCGGGAACACTCTCCTAACTTTAAACGCTGGAGTTCAGGCACTGTCAAATCGGCTTGATCAGCACTTCCCTGAACCGCAAAGACAACCCTCCGAAGGGTTACCACCGCCGCCCATACCAGATGCCCCCGCCATTTCTGTGGCGAGACTCCAGTTGCCTCCAGACATTCTGTGGATGAACCACAGGTCCCACCACTCGGCGGTCATCCCCCTGTGCCGTCTCCACATTCTATACATTCCAGTTCATCTCGACAACCTCTACCGCAAGGCTCCACCGCCGAAACGTCTAGCTATACCTTGCCATGGGAAGGAGATCTCAAAAGAATTCAAGACCGTTTTGATATCATGGAGCAGAGATACCAGGCAAATCGGCCGTCTGCTGTCATGGCGGCAATACATCAATCTGAATCTCCCTTCACTAGCGAGGTCATGGAAGCCCCGTTGCCCAGAAAGTATCGAGCGCCTGTTATCGCTCCGTATACAGGCATTGGCGATCCTCTGGAACATTTGGAAACATACAGGTCCCTCATGGAGTTGGAGGGACATGGTTCAGAAATCATGTGTAGGGCTTTTCCCCTTACATTGAAAGAAGCGGCTCGTACGTGGTTTCGGGGGTTAAAGCCTCGTTCCATCAGTTCCTTTCCTCAATTATCAGAAATATTTCTTTCTCAATTCATGGGAAGTATTCGCATTAAGAAGCCGGCCTCCCATCTGATGAATCTGAAACAGCAACATGGGGAGACAATAAAAGAGTTCACAGTACGGTTCACTGCTGAAGCCGTTCAAACCGAGAGTTACACTGAAGAAAAGGGTCTCACAGCCCTCATCGCTGGAATAACAAGCGAGAAATTCAGGTTCGCCTTAGATAAAAGCCCGCCGAAAACTATGGCGGAATTCCAAGCCAAAGCTCAGAAATATATCAATGCGGAAGAAGTCGCATTGACACGCCATGGAATACAAAGTAAGAAACGCAAGCCAGAGGGAACTTCTACAGATAAGAAATACCGTCGTGATCAGCGCGATCGTTCTCCCAGGAAGCCTTACTCTGGTAAATATCATAATTACACTCCTCTTAATCGGTCTCCTGAAAAGGTTCTAATGGAGATAAAACACAAGCCATATGTGAAGTGGCCTGCAAAGATTAAATCCGATCCCGAGAAGAGAGATAAGAGTAAGTTCTGTTACTTCCACAAAGATCACGGGCATAGGACCCAGGACTGTATCTCTCTACGAGACCATATCGAGGCACTTATTCGAAAAGGCCATCTCCAGGATTATGTTGCTCGTAAAAATCGATCACCAGAAAGGGCAAAGACCTCATCTCGCCAAAAGGAACCGTCTAAAACCGACCAAGAAGATGCTGAGCCCACAGGAGAAATTCGCACTATCGTCGGGGGTCCAGCTTGCGGGGGTGATTCTCAAGCTTCAAGAAAGGCATACGCCCGGAAGGCGTCCAAAGAACCCCAGCAGATCTATTGGCTGGAACAAACTTCCAATTCTTCGAAAGCTAACCACCCCCCAATTTCTTTCACCCTCGAAGATGCAGCGGGAATTCATTTCCCTCATGAAGATTCCATCGTAGTCACACTAAAGGTATCAAATTATCTGACTCATCGAATTATGGTGGATACAGGTAGCTCGGCCGATATTCTGTATTTGGAGGCTTTCGACAAGATGGCACTAGCCAGAAACCTCCTCAAGCCAGTATCGACCCCTCTTGTCGGCTTTGGAGGAGAAGTGGTGACACCAGAAGGAAGCATCGATCTCCCAGTCACCTTTGGGGAGAATCCAGCGAAGACCACCGTCTTCGTAAACTTCCTCGTCGTGGATCGAAAATCAGCGTATAACGCCATCTTGGGGAGACCGTCACTAACTAAGGTTGGAGCAGCCTTGCACCCTTCATATTTATGCGTTAAATTTCCGACCCCAAATGGCATAGGGGTCGTGCGAGGAAGTCAGCAGGAGGCACGGTCCTGTTACCAGATAGCCCTCCAAGATCGAAAGAAAGCTCAAGCGACACCGGTCATGGCAATAGTTCAAGGTTCATCCAACGTTCTCACCTCCGCGTTGGATCCGAGGGAAAGTGCTCTGAAATCAGGAATTCCAGGGGAGGAAACAGTGGCGATCCGCTTGACCGAAGACGACCAGTCTAAGATCGTGTACATCGGTTCCTCTTTAAATAGTATCTACCGCGAGGATTTGATTCATTTCCTCACTGAATATCAGGACGTGTTTGCTTGGTCTCATAATGATATGCCGGGCATCGATCCTAATGTTGTCGTACATCGTCTCAACATTGATCCAAAGCACAAACCAGTACATCAGCGTCGACGCGCCTTCACTGCAGAAAGACAGATGGCGATCAAAACTGAAGTTGAGAAGCTGCTCGCGGCAGATTTCATTAAAGAAGTTGACTACCCACAGTGGGTCGCCAACGTAGTTCTCGTCCGGAAAGCTAATGGCAAATGGAGGATGTGCGTCGATTATTCAGACTTAAACAAAGCATGTCCCAAAGATAGCTTCCCGACACCACGAATCGACCAGCTGGTCGACTCAACAGCTGGACACGCCCTCCTCAGTTTTATGGATGCCTACTCTGGTTACAACCAGATTATGATGCATCCACCTGATGGCCAACACACTGCCTTCATCACAGATCGAGGGCTATATTGCTACCAGGTAATGCCATTTGGTCTCAAAAATGCAGGGGCCACTTATCAGCGTCTTGTCAACAAAATATTTGCTGCTCAAATCGGTAGGAACATGGAAGTATACGTCGACGATATGCTCGTGAAAAGCATCAATGAAGATGACCACATTCCAGATCTTCGAGAAGCCTTTGATCTGATGAGGAAGTATCAGATGAAATTAAATCCAGAAAAATGTGCGTTTGGAGTATCTGCAGGAAAATTTCTTGGATTCATGGTTGGCCAACGCGGAATTGAGGCGAATCCAGAAAAGATTAAAGCATTGATAGAGATGAAATCCCCAGTGACTCTGAAGGACGTTCAGCGTCTAGCTGGTCGCATCGCATCATTGAACAGGTTCATCTCGCGAGCATCCGACAAGTGCCTGCCCTTTTTCAAACTCCTCCGTGCAACGGCCAAGTCTGATTGGAGGTGGACACCTCAATGTGAAGAAGCTTTTCAACAACTGAAGCAATATATGAGTGCTCCCCCCATTTTATCTAAGCCTATGGCGCATGAGCAACTCATTCTTTATTTATCTGTGTCTTCTACGACCGTTAGTGCCGCTTTAATAAGAGAAGATTCCGGGGTACAAAGGCCCGTTTATTATATCAGTCGAGCAATGGTTGATGCAGAAACTAGGTATTCTGATTTGGAGAAATTGGCCCTAGCCTTAATCACGGCAGTTCGAAAATTGCGACCATACTTTCAAGCCCATGCCATTTTAGTACCAACAAATCATCCACTGCGTCAAGTCCTTCAAAAGCCTGAGGCTTCCGGGCGTTTAACTAAATGGGCGGTCGAGATCAGCGAGCATGATATTTCATTCTGTCCTAGGACCGCAGTCAAAGGCCAGGCCGTGGCTGACTTCATCGCCGAATTTACATATTCTGAAGACAGTGGTATGACCAGCGAACAACCTTCTTGGTCGCTCTTTGTAGACGGGTCGTCACGGGCCAGCGGCAGTGGAGCGGGCCTGATTTTAGTGGCTCCAGACGGGTCGCATTTTCAATACGCTCTGCGTTTTGAATCACGCGTCTCCAATAATGAAGCAGAATATGAGGCCCTTATTGTCGGCCTCGAGCTAGCCGTTGTCCTCGCAGTCCAGAATTTGATAATTCATAGCGATTCCCAGCTCATTGTCAACCAAGTTCTTGGCGAATTCGAAACCAAAGAAGAAAGAATGGCCTTATACAAGTCTCGTGTTCTCATCCTGCTCGCCAAACTGAAGACTTACAAAATATTCCATATCCCTCGCGAGCAGAATCAACTGGCCGATTCCTTGGCAAAACTCGCTTCTGCACCAGAATCAGAACTATCACATTCGATCCCCATCGAGCACCGTCAACACTTGAGTATCGACCAAGCGACTCCCGAGCAAGTTATATCGTTACAATCGTCTCCATGCTGGATGGATCCTATCATCCTTTATCTTAGAGATGGATACCTACCAGAAGACAAGAAAGCTGCAAGACAAATTCAGCTTCGAGCTGCCAGATACACCATACAAGAAGGAATCTTGTTGCGGAAAAGCTTCTCCTTGCCTTATTTGAGGTGTCTTCATCCAGAAGAAGCACATCGTGTTCTAGATGAAGTACACCAGGGGGCATGTGGTAATCATCCCCGGGGGCGATCTCTAGCATATAAAGCGATGAGGCAAGGATATTATTGGCCTACTATGAAAGCAGACGCCATAGAATTTTCTAAAAAATGCGACAAGTGTCAACGATATCAACCTATACCTCGCGTACCGTCTGAGCGGATGACCCCAGTCGACAGCCCTTGGCCTTTTGCTCAGTGGGGGATCGATATCATCGGTCCCTTACCTATGGGAAAGGGACAGAATAGGTTCGCGATCGTGGCGGTTGATTATTTCACCAAATGGGCCGAGGCAGAACCATTAGCCAAAATTACTGAAAAACAAACTACTAAGTTTATGTGGAGAAATATTATATGTCGCTTCGGACTTCCTCATACCATAATTACCGATAACGGGACGCAGTTCGACAACGCAGCCTTTGATGAATTTTGCGACAAATGGAAAATACGTAATCTCCGCACTTCTCCATATCATCCACAGGCGAATGGGCAGGTCGAGGCAGTGAATAAAATTATAAAGCATCATTTAAAGACCAAGCTAAGTGAATGTAAAGGGGTGTGGCCAGAACTTCTGCCAGAAGTGCTATGGGCCTATAGAACCACAGCTTGTACATCGACAGGTGAAACTCCTTTCTCCTTAGCATTTGGTGTTGACGCAGTGGTGCCAGTGGAAATCCAAGTGCCCTCATATCGGATCGAACAGTATGATCCCGCAAGCAATCAGGAAAATATCCGACTTCACCTCGATCTCTTGGAAGAGCGAAGAAATGCTTCCCAAGTACGAGTGGCAGCATATCAACAACGTATTGCTCGTTATCGGAATGCAAAGGTTCGACATAGATCCTTCCAGTTCGGAGATTTGGTTCTAAGGCGAAATTTGGGAGTTCCTGTTCGTTCGTTGGATCCGAATTGGGAAGGCCCATATCGGGTTATTAGGGTTGTGCGACCCGGTACTTATTATCTAGAAGACATGCAAGGGAAGCCTGTACGTCGCCCTTGGCACGTGGAGCATTTGCTACGATACTACCCTTAGATTCGATGTAGTTTATTATAGCATTTTATGAATAAAGTGAAAGATATCTTTTGGCCGCTACTCCATTTATATGGACCTGAATAGCCCTGAAGAGTGTTTACACATCTTGGCCAATTACCTACCTTTGGTAGGACTGAAATCATTACTGGTTGGTTGCTTTTCCATTTGCATGGACCTGAACAGCCTCGAAGAGAATGAATACCATCTCTTGACCAACCTTCTGCCCTTGGTAGAACTAAAATCTCAATCGATAGATCAGTCTATCTCAACGCGGACATGGTCGTACGACCCCCGGATTGAGTCTAATTCATTTTCATGAGTTAGTTGCTCACGACTGGTGCAAGGAAGGATCACACTCCGGAATGCGAGCACCGTAGCTCGAGCCCGAATTAGCCATACACCTTAATCACGAGCACCACAATTCGTCATACACCTTAAAATGCTAGCAGTGCAACTCGTGCTCGGATTAAGGGGTCGCATTAACTGATGACTCAATATGAAGCCAACTTGCCCCCAGATTGGGCACATTCTCGTTGCAACAAGGCATTCAGTACAAGGAAAAGAAAGTAAGCAAAAACGAGAAGGCATTCATTGCGTGAAAAGGAAAAGGCAACGAGGACAATACTTCCAAAAATATCTTTTCTTTCATTAATGATAAATGTTTACAATGTCCATTCACGAATACAAGAGAAGAAAACAAAGAAAATCAATCCCTTGGAGGAGCTGCGCTCTCGATTTCAGGGCCCATTTCTGGAGCTCCGTCAACCTGAGTGGCTTCAGTCACCTCGTTCTCAGCAGCAGCCTGCTCTTCGGCAGCAATGGTGGTCGCGACTCGACCGAACTCCCCCATATCAAAGGATGGGATCATTCGTTGCACTACTCTTAGTGCAAAGTCGCGACCAGCATCATACGACTCGTACCTTTCGTCGTCATATTGCTGCGAAGAACGGAACTCGGAAATTGCCCGAGGCCCTTCTTCCGAGAGCATTTTCGCAAGGGCGACTCTCTCCTCGTCCCAGTGGATCGAGTCGTCCTTAAGCTGCGCGAGAGCGTTGCGCTCCTTGGTTAGGTTGTCGTAGGCCTCTTTGAGCTGCGACCTAGCCTCCGCAAGTCGCTCCTCCAGGGAAATCTTGTCTTGGCGAAAGATCTCCTTCTCTCTCTCTGCCTTCTCCTTCAAGTCGGCGAGTTTCGCGAACTTATTATCCAGAGTTTGGTACCTTTCGGTCAACACCTGGACTTTCTCTATGAGGATTTTTATCTCCTCATCTTTCTTGGAAATCACAGCCTCACGGGATTTGAGGAGTTGATCTCGCCCCAGGACCGCCTTCTCCAAAGCAATCCTTTTTTCATCGGCCTCGTCTATTACGCGGCGAGCGGCGACGATGTCTCGCTTCGTCCGCAATATGAGGTCTAGTCCCTGCAAACAAGAAGATGGATGAGAAGAAATACTTAAAAACCCCAAAATAATAAAGTTTTTGGGTTAGGAGGTTCTACCTGAGCCATCCTCATCCCTGCCTCAAGGAAGAGGCTCTCGGGGCCTGGCTCGGGAAGAGAGCCGAAGGATTGAGGTGGGACATTCTCGAATAAAAATTTACAGATGGGGTGGAGATGGCGAGGAACGGAATACGTTCCACCACCGGAAGGTTGGGCGACGATCAGCCCAGACGACTCGCGAGGAGGAGCCGTCGCCTCGCGAGCAGGTCCCTGCTCGGTAGCAGGAACCAGCTCGCGGGCAGGAGCCATCTCTCGAGGCTCCATGCGCTCATGAGCCTCCTCAGCTGGGGGACAGCTGGACCCTACCCCATCCGGGGAGTTGTCAGCGATATTGATTACTGGCGGCCCGGGCACGACAGCCAGTGAAGGATTAGTGGGTCCAGCTGGAGCCTCCCCCACTCTGCTCGCGAGAGGAGCAGGCTGATTGCTACCCTTCTCGGTGGATGGGTGAGATGGACCAGCAGATGTCTTCTTCTGCCTCTTAGAGCTCGTGCCCTTCAGCCGGGGCAGCAAACCTCTTTTTTCTCCTACTTGCGTCATCTCGACTTCTCTTACAGGTATTAAGCCCACTGCTGCAAGGCGAGATGGAGACAAGCAAGTCTCGACGTGCCTATCACCAATAGGCACCTTGTACACCTTTACGATTTTTTCGTTGATCCCCCCTTTCAAGCTCGGTTTTCTCGAGGCTGGGATACCTGCGAGCACAAACATGGGTCAGATGGAGAAAACCTAAAAACCTTTTATTGGAGAAACGGATCACAATGCGGGACCGCCTACCTTCACAGAAAAAACGATTTACTCTTGGGCCCCTGGAAGAAGCAAATTCCCAATTTCCCGATGCGTAAAACCAACGCTTCCTCCAGCCGGGATAATTCGATGTGGGCTTCCCCAGCACAAAGTTATCCCGGTGCCAATAACATAGATAGTACCAGCCTTCGCTGGAGGGTGCCTTCTTCAAGCGGAACATGCGGAGGAACTCATCAGCTGTAAGCTCCCCGTTCCCGGCCTGAGCCCAAAGGACGAATGAGCTTAGGACCACCCTCCATCCATTCACAATAAGTTGCCCGGGGGCAATTTTATACCACCGAAGCACATCTCGGATGAAAGGATGGAGGGGAAGGCGAACCCCCAGAATGAGTTGATACTCATAGAAGGCCACACATCCTGGGGGAGGGGAGTCTGGCGTCTCTCCGTCTCTGGGTAACCGGAGATCGACTGAGTCAGGGATCGAAAATCTCTCCCGTAACTCCAGCAGCCGGTTCTCCGACAGAATGGAGGGATATCCGGCCGCTGTATACTGACCTGCCGGAACCCTTGCGCTACTAGAAGCGGAGGATTCCGGGGGTAGCATCTCCTAAAGGAACGGTACTCTCCTCAGAAGCCATGGGATATTCAAAAAAAAAAAAAAGAGAGGGAAAGAAGAAATAGAATATTGGAAAAGGAAAGAAAGAGCACCAAAGGGGATCGAGGAAGACACCAAGGAGCTCCGGAGGAAGATGATGGGAAAAGCAAAAGAGGATTCTGAAATTTCTGTGAAAATCAGAAGATATGGTGGACTCCGTATATTTATAGGCAATCATTCCGCCGTATATGGTAGCACGTGGCGATCTTTCGTTCGGCACAGCACTCAAGCAGGCACGCTCATTAAATACTCGGACACGTGGCAAGCGCCTCTTCATTTCCTGACTGCGGAAAGGCTGGCGCTCATTAATTCCAGCCTAATCATGTACGGTGTCTCGGTGAAAGCAAGAGGCAGCTGCGCATGACAGCAAGTCCTTCCCTTAAGGATTCTTGGCAGCAAGGACTTCGGGGGCATCTGTTATAGGCAAAATGGTGGAGATAAGATTTCACGTGGAAATGACCATTCGACTCTCGAGATCATCTGATCGAGAGTCGAATATTGGACAAGTGCAGGACGCCCATTCGACTCTCGAGATCATCTGATCGAGAGTCGAATATTGGACAAGTGCAGGACGCCCATTCGACTCTCGAGATCATCTGATCGAGAGTCGAATATTGGACAAGTGCAGGACGCCCATTCGACTCTCGAGATCATCTGATCGAGAGTCGAATATTGGACAATTGCAGGACGCCCATTCGACTCTCGAGATCATCTGGTCAGGAGTCATGGATGGTCAAATACGGAAAACTAGATTCGCGAGCAGACCTTCTCGCAAGTCGTTGAAAGATATTACACCCAAAATATGTACTTGGACTCGCGACCACATTTTAATCTGCGAGCAGCTTTACTACGGGCGTCTCCTTCCTTTTCGGAGGTCCTGACTCCCAGCTACGGGCGTCTCCTTCCTTTTCGGAGGTCATGACTCCTAGCTACTGCTTCCGTCCGGATCCAGTCGGATTTCAAGGGATTGCCATCTAGGGGCGTGATTGTTGGAATAAATCATTGGGTTGGATCTGACTAAAAAGATAGGATCTTATCCCACGAAATCAGAGGATTCTCAGTATCGTACGCGACATCAATGGGATTTCAACATCTTACGGAACAGACTGGATTGTTTGTTATCTATATAAGGGGACGGCTCCATTGAAGAGAGGGTACGTACTCATCATTCAATGTGGGTCCCGTTTGGCTTGGCTTTTCTTCTGTGGCCTAACTTAAGCGTCGGAGGGCTAACGGCTGGTCCCCAGCCACCCTTTTTCGCTGTCTTGTTTCAGATCTGGTGGTGGAAATCCCTCCTGGAGCGAAGGAAAAAAGCCGGAGGATCTCGTTACAAAAACTGACGTTAACATAGGGCAACTGGCTTGTATTGCCTTTCCAGTTCTTTCTCTTGTGGGGTGTTGTTTAAGCTATCATCCTCTTTGGAATTTTTCAGATCCTTAGGCTTTGGGGCCTTCACCGGATTAGATTTATCAACTATTTTCCCACTTCTCAAAGTGGTGATAGCTTGAACATGCTCCGTATGTTGGGAGGATGAGCTTGCGTCTTGTATCTCAAATTTGGTTCTTGGGTTAGGAAGAGGTTGGGCAAGAAGTGTGCCTTTCTCCCTAACACTGAGGTGAGATTTAACTCTAGCCATTGAAGTTTTCAAGTCATTGATGGCTTGAGTTGAACTTTGATTGAATTTCAATTGCTGTTGCATGAACCCATCTATTTTTATAGAATTAGTCCTGTTATATTCAGCTTGAACCAATACGAATGCACCCAACATCTCCTCTAGCATAGCTTTTGGTGTAATGACTAGGGATGGACATAGTAAAGGTTGAGCTTGAGGGATATTGTTTGCATTCACAGTGAGTCCATTCCTCCAACTGAAGTTAGGATGTTTCTTCCAACTAGAATTAAACGTGTTTGAGTTTGGAGCACCAAATTGTCGTTGATAACTGTTTATGGCATTTGATTGTTCTTGTAAGATGTCTTGGACTGCTAAAATTGTGGGACAATCTTGTGTTGTATGTTGATTTCTGGCACAAATTTCACAAACAGTTTCAACGTCATTAGAGTTGTGTTAATGCAAAGATTTGTCAATTACCATGGTTAGTGTGTCGTCGAGTCCCCTTGCGGCTGAAGACAGTTTTCCTGGCGGCTGAAGACAGAAGCTTTTTAAAGATCAAGTCAGCCTCAAGCCTCTCCACCCAAACCTTTGATCCCAAAACCTCCTATAGATGGCCCAAATCCTTTCTAGGCACACCCTTAGCACCATCTATAGCCCACCTTCCATTAGATCAGCAATGGATAGGTTCTTGGTAGCAGAAGTTGCTTTAAAATTGAAAAAATATAAGTCTGCTCTCTCCGATACATACCCGATCCATCGGAGAATATTCCGATAGATGTCCGATCAATCGGACAATGTGTCCGATCCATCGGAGAATAGTCCAGTTACATTGTAAACTCTCTGGACACTTTTCCGAGCCATCGGAGGGATGTCCGATCCATCGGACAGTGTGTTCCGATCAATCGGACAGTATGTCCGATCAATCGTATAATTGTCCAGCAAATATATGAAAAAACTCTCTGGACCCTTTTACGATCAATCGGAGGTCTGTCCGATCCATCGGACAGGGTTCTCCGATCCATCGGACACACATACGATCCATCGGAGGAATTTCCAGAAAAACTACATCAACTCTCTGGAAGAAATTCCGATCAATCGGACCATCTGTCCGATCAATCGGACAGGGTATTCCGATCAATCGGAACTAAGTCCGATCAATCGGAGAACCTGTTTTCAAGAAAAATTCAAATTTGGCTAAAACTTATGTCCGATCGATCGGAACCTATCGAGCTGACCATTTTCTGACCGTTGAATGTCATAATCTATTTATAGAACTCGGTTGGATCTTGCCCAAGACACCTTGAGCATCATCTAGGGTTTGTGTGAGCCTTCTTCTTGAGATCCCTTTTCTTCCAAACCCTGAGATTTGTTGAGTTCATACTTCAATCCATGTTGATCTGACCAACATTGATTAAGCATTCAAAGCTTGGATTGAATCATGAACTCAACCCCTCTTTAATGGCATCTTGACCTACCTCTCATAGACATTCTCTTGTCATCAATGCCATTAATGGTGGTTTAGGTAGAAGCTTTCCTCATATAAAAGCCATATCCCAAAATAGCCTCAACCTAACCTCAATCCCTCACCTTGGAATCTACAATGGGTCATCCGAAGCAAGGTTGCTGATCGAGGGAGCTGAAGAAGACGTCTTCCGTACAAGCCGAAGCTTCTTCAACAAAGGCATCATCAAGGGACTCAATCAGCTAAGTATATTTAGTCTTTCGAGTCCAAGAAACCTCCTCAAGTTGAGATTTGGGTTTCAGAGTTTGAAGACCCAAACTCGGTAGAGTCCTTGCATAGGACAAGTCCTTGAGTAGGACAAGCCCTTGTGTAGGACTAAGTGGTCATGGATTAGTCCTATGGAAGGATGAATCCATGTGTTGAGTCGTAAGTCCTTTTGTAGGCTGTTAAGGTTTATGGTTAACCTCATTTAAAACCATAGTGATAGTGAAATCCGGCCACTCAAGGAGTGAGTGGATCAGCCGGGTGTGGAGTAGGTACATAACCGAACCACTATAAAAATCTCTTGTTGTGTGGTGAATGGATGAACTGATTTACTTCTTTCACATGTGCTTTTATTGATTTATATTCTGCATATCTTGTGTTTGATGAAAGTGCTCTAAGAATACTTTGTATTGAGAAATTTAAAAAGTGTCCTATTCACCCCCCTCTAGGACAAGGTAACTTGTTTCTTGCTTCTACAACAGCGGTAATCAAACTTATACCGCATTTTCAATTGGTATCAGAGCGGGTTCCTCCTCAAAGGCGTAACCGCCCGGAGTGTGATCCGTCTCTAGAAGCTTGAAATCATGTCAAAAGGGGATTCTAGTATGGTTTCCAAACCTCCATATTTTGATGGATCAAACTACGCATATTGGAAAGCAAGAATGAGAGTTTTCTTGCAATCATTGGATCATGCAACATGGAGGTCTGTGGAAATCAAATATGAAATACCTCTCTTGAACACTACCACAGAGGGTGTCACCACCACCACAGTCAAACCTGATGACTTATGGACTGATCTTGAAAAATTGAGATACATTAGCAATGCAAAGGCACTCAATGCTATCTTTTGTGCCGTTTCAGCGGATGAGTTCAAAAGAATTTGTAATTGCACAACATCCGAGGAAGCTTGGGACATCCTTGAAACTACACATGAAGGGACTAGTACAGTCAAGAGGTCAAAACTTCAGCTCTTGACAACTCAGTTTGAGAATATGAAAATGGAAGAACATGAGAACTTCATGGACTTTTACACCCGGCTGAGTGATGTCACCAATGCTATGTGGGGATTGGGGGAGAGAATTTTGGATCCACGCATTTGTAGGAAAATTCTAAGATCCTTACCCGAACGATTCTCTTCCAAGGTCATAACTATTAAGGAATGTAGAGATATTGATACTATGAAAATAGAAGATTTACTAGGATCTCTACAGACCTATGAACTTCATTTCAAGAAATCCCCAAAAAGTAGAAACACCGTACTGAAAACTTCACACACTACACAAGAATCTGAAGTTGATAGTGATGAAGAATTGGATATGAATGAAATGGCTCTTATGGCCAAGAAGTTTAGAAAATTCTTCAAAAACAAAGGAAAGAGGGTTGACAAGAATAGCAAATCTTTTGACAAAAAGCGCTATACAGGAAAATCTTACAACAAGCCAAAAGATCCCAAGTGCTACAACTGTGGTCGCTATGGTCATATTGCCTCTGAATGCCAAGCTCCTGCCAAAGAAAAATTTTAAAAGAAAGCTATGGCAGCCACATGGGACAACATTGGGAGTACTGATTCAGAAACAGAAGAATATCAAAGTGATGAGAGAGGATCAGTTAAAATTCTAATGGCCTCTATCTCGGAGATTGTCCCAGACTTACAAGGCAAAAGAGACAATGATGATCATGAGTAATCAGAACACAATGAGACATCCTCCGATGATGACGAGGATGATAATGAAGGTTTGCAAGTTGCCTATGATGAGCTATTTCGTCAAAGCATCCTTCTTACCAAGAAGTTGAGCCAAGCTAATATTGACAACAACAAATTGGCTGATGAAATGCAAGAAGTGAAGAGAGAAAACCACGGATTTTACCATCAGATCTGTGAATTGGAAAAGAAAAACAAAGTAGCTCAAGACAAAATTAATACCCTAGAAGATGAGCTGAAAAAGGCAAAATCTACGAATTAGTGTTTAGTCTTGCAGCTTAATCAAGAAAGTCAACTCAATGAAAGATTTGCCCAAAGTAGAGAAAAACTAGATGATATCCTTAAGTCAAGTAAGCCTTGTAGGAATACAAGAGGGCTAGGGTATAATGAGCCAACTAAGGTTAGTAACCCAGAACCTAAAAAGATCAGGAATGCATCAGGAAGTACTACTAAGAGAAATTCACCTATATGTCATGCATGCAGAGATGTTGGACATTTAAAGTTTGAATGCTTGGTCTTTAAAAATCCGGTTCGGAACTTGAAAGGTAAATTTGTACCTACCGGTAAAAGGATGAATCAGATGTGGAGTCCTCCTAAACAAACTCCAAACATGAGGAAAAATTATCCAACTCCACCGAAGAAAGACAAAAGAATGGAAGAGCTCCTAGAAATGGTAAAACAGTTGAACAAAAGAACCATGGAGCTGATGAAAGAGAAAGCCTCAACAACTTATGCCCAAACAATGACATCCCTAGAATCAACCAAGAAACCTAGTTCTCCAAAAAGGATAGTCTCTAAATGGGTAGTAAAGAACAAATGCTTAGTTATCCATACAGCCCTTAGAGCCGGAAGAAACACTAGGTGGTATCTTGATAGTGGATGCTCCCGACACATGACAGGTGACAGGACTCAGTTTTGTGATTATACTGAATTTGATGGTGGGTCTGTTACCTTTGGAGATGGGAGTGTTGCCAAGATTGTTGGAAAGGGAACCATCACCGGGCCAGGATTGCCCAAAATTGAGGATGTTCTGTGTGTAGACGGTTTGAAACATAATCTGTTAAGCATCTCTCAAATATGTGATGAACAGCATTTCGTGAAATTCTCCAAAGAAATGTGCGAAATTATGGACCAAACTGGAAAATTATTATTAAAAGGGTTTCGCACGGGTGATAACTGCTATGTGATTGAAAACAAAGGTGATGAGGGACCATCTGCCGTATGCCACATGGCTATTAATGATGAAACTGAGTTATGGCATCAACGGCTTGGTCATGTCCATTACAGGAACCTTGCTAGGTTGAGTAGAAAGAAATTGGTAAGAGGCTTACCAAAGATTGGGAAGAAACCAAAAGAAGTATGTGCTGAATGCTTGAAAGGTAAACAAATTAAAGTTGCACATAAGAAGACATCCATCATCGCTACATCAAAACCCCTTGATCTACTCCACATGGACCTTGTAGGCCCCACAAGAGTAATGAGTCAAGGTGGTAAGAGATATTTCTTCGTTATTGTTGACGACTATTCCCGATATACATGGGTTATATTTTTGAAAGAAAAGTCGGATACATTTGAGGAGTTTGAGAAACTCATGAAACGACTCCACAATGAAAAAGAATGCACAGTAAAACGTATTAGGAGTGATCATGGGGGGGAATTTGAGGACGGGCGCTTTGAACTATTCTGTGAAAATTTAGGCATCAAACATGAATTCTCAGCCCCAAAAACTCCACAACAAAATGGAGTAGCAGAAAGGAAAAACAGAGTTCTACTCGACATGGCCACAGTCATGATGAACAGCAAAAATATAGCTCAAAATCTGTGGGCCGAAGCAGTGAATACAGCTTGTCACATCATTAACCGAGTTTATTTGAGAGCCGGCCTAGATAAGACCCCATATGAGCTGTGGAATGGAAAAGTCCCAAACATTAAGTACTTTAGGGTCTTTGGTAGCAAATGTCACATCCTACGAGATAGAGAAAATTTAGGAAAATTTGACTCTAAGAGCGATGAGGGAATATTTCTAGGATATGCTTCTGATAGCCGTGCCTATAGAGTGTACAACACAAGGACTAAAACAACTCAAGAATCCATAAATGTTATCATTGATGACCAATCCAAAGAGGATACAAGACTTGATGATGATGACGTGGGAGAACCATGCCACATAGGTAAACCTGATGAAAAATCTCCCACTCCCAATGCCTCAATAGCTTCGGGAAATGCTCCACATATCAAGGATCATCCCCTCAATCAAATCATTGGAGATCCGGATGTTGGAGTCAATACTAGAAGACAACTTGAGGCCATCAATAGTCATGTGTGCTTCACTTCAAAAATTGAACCAAAAAATATAAATGAGGCTCTCAATGATGAGTTTTGGATACTTGCAATGCAAGAGGAACTTTAACAGTTTACCCGAAATGATGTTTGGTTTCTAATTGAAAGACCATATGAGAAAAATGTCATTGGAACCAAATGGATCTTCAAAAACAAAACAGATGAATCTGGCAATGTGATTCGAAACAAAGCACGTCTTGTAGCTCAAGGGTACTCTCAAATTGAGGGAATTGATTTTGATGAAACTTTTGCCCCGGTAGCTAGACTCGAATCCATTCGAATTCTCATGTCCATAGCATGTGCTCTCAAATTCAAATTATTTCAAATGGACGTGAAGAGCACCTTTCTAAATGGTATACTTGATGAGGAGGTTTATGTTGAACAACCAAAAGGGTTTGTGGACCCTAGTTATCCTCATAGAGTCTACCGATTGAAAAAGGCTCTCTATGGGTTAAAACAAGCCCCCCGAGCATGGTATGAACGCCTTACTCAATTTCTAATTGCTCACCAATTTGTTAGGGGGAGTGTTGATAAAACACTATTTGTTAAGAGAACGGCTGATTCCTTTCTCATTGCTCAGATTTATGTGGATGATATTGTATTTGGGTCTAACTGTGAAGAATTTTCTGGCTTATTTGCTGAACTTATGAAATCTGAATTTGAGATGAGTTTGGTTGGCGAACTGAATTTTTTCCTAGGATTACAAGTTAAACAGCTAAAAAATGGAATCTTTATCAACCAAACTAAGTATGCAAAAGGTTTAGTCAAGAGATTTGGGCTAGACTCGGGTCGATCACACACCACGCCTATGGCCACCACCATTAAACTTTCTAAAGACTTATCTAGCAATAGTGTTGATCAACATTTATATAGAAGTATGATTGGGAGTCTTCTCTATCTCACAGCAAGTAGACCCGATATCGCTTTTAGTGTAGGGGCATGTGCTAGATTTCAAGCCGATCCTAAGGAATCACACCTCATTGCTGTAAAATGAGTGATTAGATATGTGGCCTGCACCACTGAATATGGCTTGTGGTACCCCTTTGACACCTCAACCATCATTGCGGGGTACTCCGATGCCGATTGGGCCGAAAATATGGATGATAGAAAATCCACAAGCGGTGGCTGTTTTTACGTCGGAAATTGCTTAGTTGCTTGGCATAGCAAAAAGCAAAACTCCATCTCTTTGTCCACCGCTGAAGCTGAATATATTGCTGCCGGTAGTTGCTGTGCTCAACTACTTTGGATGAAACAGATGTTGAAGGATTATGGTCTTAATCAGGATGAAATGACGCTTTTTTGTGACAACACAAGCGCCATTAATATCTCAAAAAATCCGGTTCAACATTCTCGAACCAAGCATATCGACATCCGGCACCACTTTATAAGAGAACTCGTTGAGGAAAAACTGATTAATCTTGAATACATTCAAACTGAGCGGCAATTGGCCGACATCCTTACTAAGCCGTTAGATTCCACAAGGTTTGAACACCTTCGGAAGTCTATCGGTGTGTGCTCATTCTAGCAAAATGGAAACTCATGTGCATATAGGTATATCTGAGGAATTAGCCTCATTTTATTGAGTGACTATTGATATTCTCATGCTCACACTCTTATCAAATACGCTGGGAATCATTTGCTGAAGGGAGGAAAGGGTTTAGCTGTTAAAATGCCACTGGGGGCATTTCCGATGGATCGGACATATCGTCCGATCAATCGGAAATATCGGGAGTTCAACAGTTAAATGCGCGAGCCCTATTCATTTCTACCCTATTCCTGTTTTCTCTCAGACCCTTTTGCTAGGGCGTCCCTGTCCGCTAGGATTGTAACTCAGCTGGGCTTCCATCGACCCTCATTTGCAACAACAACAGGTCTTCGTGTCTCCGAGGTAATATCTCCCAAGCTGTCAGTTCAATTCTTTGCTGTCCGATCGGTTTCTTCTGTCCCTTTTCTCTATCAGACTATCATTTGTAGGGATTTGAAGTGTTTCCTGTCCATCTTGGTGTCTACATTGTTTAAATCCACTCTCCATTCTTGCTACACCATGCCTAAAGATCCGAAAGGCAAGTCCAAGATGGCTGCTGGGCCGTCCACCACCGCCAGGACCAAAAAGCTCCAAATTTCCCGACCCTCTCAGGGCACTCCTCCTCCTGCTGCTCCTCCTGCCCAACCTGAGAGTCCAGCCTCTCTCTCTCGGTTTCAATCTCGCACCATTATATATGAGAGAGAGGTCGCTGTGTCATGTGTGGAGCCCTTTGGCATTCCCGCTCTTCTTGCACAAATTGGGTGGGATGGTTTGCTACGATTTGGCGGCGTAGCCCATCCTGAGGTTGTGTATACATTTCTATCTAAAATCATCAACCCCGTTGGCAACCCACCCTCATGTGAAGTTATTGTCGGAGGCCGGGTCGTCCAGGTCACAGCCCACACTATAGCCGCCCTGATTGGTGTTCCCGTGTCCACAGCCCCACAACCAAATGACAATCTTCTTGATACTTCTCTTAGGGCTGATTGGACTCGATACTTATGTCGGGGTCCAAATCTGGAGTGGATCGACGGTAGTGCACTACGGGTGTCTGAAATGTCCAATCGGTTTCGAGTGCTCCACCAGATCTTCAGCACCAATGTCTACCCCCGCAGTACCAACAAATCCGACCTTACTGCCAATATGGTCAATCTGCTGTATCATGTTGGTCATGGGACGCGCCTGTGTCTCCCATCCATCATTTTGCATCATATTCTGGACGCTCTGCCACACAATCGCAACACCATTCCGTTCGGCTGGATCATTACCAGATTAGGGCACGATTGCGGGTTCACAGATATTGTTGTCCACCCTATTCCTCGCCGCACCTTCCGGGACCTCAATATCAAGAAAATGTCCCTCCCAAAAGAGGATAATATCGAAGATCGGGATTTCTCTCACACTCCAACACAGGTGTCGGCTGACACCCACAGCAGGTCTTCCGCTCCCTCACCGTCGCCGGCCCCAGCTCGTCGCTCAGTCAAGCGGCGACTTCAGTCCGATGCTTCTTCGGCACCTCCTCCTCCCAGCACGGAGCAGATTACTGCTCAACTAGATCGAGTGGAGGGTGCCCTTGCACAGCATGGTGAGCGGCTGTCGCGACTCGAGAGCTTGATGCAGTCCATTCATGATGCTGTCCAGAGCCTCACATCAGCTTTATCATGCCGTCGAGATGACGTTGCTGGACCTGCTCCATAGCTGCTTATCTTTTCAGTTAGGGTCCCTAGTGTCTAGTCGTCGCAGATATCTTTTTGGAGCGACGTTGTTAGTTGTTTTGATTGATACATCTTTTCTTTGCTATATTTTGCTTTGGATAGTCTGATGGTCATTCTTGTTGGGTATTTTGGATATTTTGGTATGAATTGTATGGATATTCGGATGATCATTATGTTTTTTGGTGATGATTATTTTTGTTATGATCTTATATTGAATCGTCTGATGATCATTCTTTTTTACTATCTTGTGCATATATACATATGATTGTGCAAAATTGCTTTCACCTTTTGGGCTTCTTGCCCTCTTTTGGATTTTGTATATATGGTATGTTGGTCATGATATACATTTCAGGAGGGGAGGTTGGTTGCTTGGGCTATATGCCCACTGTGCTTACTGTCATGTACTTGTATATCCTTGCATGACCATGTGTGTGTTGGCTTCCTCTCTCGGCACGATAATGTTTATTTCCTCCTTTAGTCTATGACATATGCGCTGCATTCTCATTTCACTAACCTTTGTCAATCACTGACAAAAAGGGGGAGAATTTATCCCACCAAAAGATCCAGGTTATCTTTTTTGTTGATCTTTTGTGTGCAGGGACCAAGGGGGAGTTCAAGTGAAGCCTAGTCTGTACATTGACTCTGTACATTTTGTATGTAATTAGTCATGTCTATGTATAAAGTTTTTATCTTTCTCGACATGATGTATTTTTGGTTTTGGTATCTAGGATAAGTCTGTGGTATGGACCAAGACTTGTATAGGTTTGGTTTTGTCTGGTAATTGACAAAGGGGGAGATTGTTAATGCAAAGATTTGTCAATTACCATGGTTAGTGTGTCGTCGAGTCCCCTTGCGGCTGAAGACAGTTTTCCTGGCGGCTGAAGACAGAAGCTTTTCAAAGATCAAGTCAGCCTCAAGCCTCTCCACCCAAACCTTTGATCCCAAAACCTCCTATAGATGGCCCAAATCCTTTCTAGGCACACCCTTAGCACCATCTATAGCCCACCTTCCATTAAGATCAGCAATGGATAGGTTCTTGGTAGCAGAAGTTGCTTTAAAATTGAAAAAATATAAGTCTGCTCTCTCCGATACATACCCGATCCATCGGAGAATATTCCGATAGATGTCCGATCAATCGGACAATGTGTCCGATCCATCGGAGAATAGTCCAGTTACATTGTAAACTCTCTGGACACTTTTCCGAGCCATCGGACAGTGTGTTCCGATCAATCGGACAGTATGTCCAATCAATCGTATAATTGTCCAGCAAATATATGAAAAAACTCTCTGGACCCTTTTACGATCAATCGGAGGTCTGTCCAATCCATCGGACAGGGTTCTCCGATCCATCGGACACACATACGATCCATCGGAGGAATTTTCAGAAAAACTACATCAACTCTCTGGAAGAAATTCCGATCAATCGGACCATCTGTCCGATCAATCGGACAGGGTATTCCGATCAATCGGAACTAAGTCCGATCAATCGGAGAACCTGTTTTCAAGAAAAATTCAAATTTGGCTAAAACTTATGTCCGATCGATCGGAACCTATCGAGCTGACCGTTTTCTGACCGTTGAATGTCATAATCTATTTATAGAACTCGGTTGGATCTTGCCCAAGACACCTTGAGCATCATCTAGGGTTTGTGTGAGCCTTCTTCTTGAGATCCCTTTTCTTCCAAACCCTGAGATTTGTTGAGTTCATACTTCAATCCATGTTGATCTGACCAACATTGATTAAGCATTCAAAGCTTGGATTGAATCATGAACTCAACCCCTCTTTAATGGCATCTTGACCTACCTCTCATAGACATTCTCTTATCATCAATGCCATTAATGGTGGTTTAGGTAGAAGCTTTCCTCATATAAAAGCCATATCCCAAAATAGCCTCAACCTAACCTCAATCCCTCACCTTGGAATCTACAATGGGTCATCCGGAGCAAGGTTGCTGATCGAGGGAGCTGAAGAAGACGTCTTCCGTACAAGCCGAAGCTTCTTCAACAAAGGCATCATCAAGGGACTCAATCAGCTAAGTATATTTAGTCTTTCGAATCCAAGAAACCTCCTCAAGTTGAGATTTGGGTTTCAGAGTTTGAAGACCCAAACTCGGTAGAGTCCTTGCGTAGGACAAGTCCTTGAGTAGGACAAGCCCTTGTGTAGGACTAAGTGGTCATGGATTAGTCCTATGGAAGGATGAATCCATGTGTTGAGTCGTAAGTCCTTTTGTAGGCTGTTAAGGTTTATGGTTAACCTCATTTAAAACCATAGTGATAGTGAAATCCAGCCACTCAAGGAGTGAGTGGATCAGCCGAGAGTGGAGTAGGTACATAACCGAACCACTATAAAAATCTCTTGTTGTGTGGTGAATGGATGAACTGATTTACTTCTTTCACATGTGCTTTTATTGATTTATATTCTGCATATCTTGTGTTTGATGAAAGTGCTCTAAGAATACTTTGTATTGAGAAATTTAAAAAGTGTCCTATTCACCCCCCTCTAGGACAAGGTAACTTGTTTCTTGCTTCTACAACAGCGGTAATCAAACTTATACCGCATTTTCAAGTTGATCGTCTCTCCTTTTTTTTAATTCCATGGCCTCGACTTTTCTTGTGAGGCTAGCTACACGTGCACTTATACTATCCTCTTCTGATAGGACATAAATTCCTCCTTTTTCCTTTTGTTGGCTAGTCTTAGAATTTGTTGGTTTAGATGTATCCCAAGACTGTGCATTTTCAGCGAATTCCTCTAAATAGTCACATGCTTCCTCGGCTTCCTTATTCATGAACTCCCCATTACACATCATCTCTACGAATTGGCGCATGGGTGAAGTCAGTCCTTTATAGAAAAAGCTTATAACTCGCCAAATTTCATAGCCATGATGTGGGCATGCATTTAACAAGTCCTTAAACCTTTCCCAACATTGGAAGAAGGTCTCATCCTCCTTTTGGGCAAAATTAATGATAAGGCGCCTCAACATGTTCGTTTTGTGGGTAGGGAAGAACTTTTTAATGAACTCCCTATGCATATCAGTCCATGCACCAATTGATCTTGACCTTAATGCATGAAGCCAACCTTTAGCTTTATCTTTAAGAGTAAAAGGAAATAATTTAAGCCTCACCACATCATCAGTTATGTTAAGCCATGGAATCTCGGGAGGAGTTGGATTACTTCCAGTTTCAAATCTATATTCCCTGCATTTTGTGGAAAAACTATGCATGAGGGAGTGCTCGCTCTTGCTGATTGCAAGTAATCACGTAATGTTCTTGGTCGGGGAACATTCTTAACCACATTCTCTCCCGTTTCGGTTTGATCTGGCCCCAGATTTTGATTAGCCATAGGTTTAGGTTGATTCATAGCCATACTTTCAGACAAAATTGGAGAAATTAGATGTCTCCTAGCACGTGGTTCTCTGTCAATTCCTTCTACTATTCCCCCTTCACTAATGAGTCGGTTATTAGAATCCCGAGCCCAATGTGGCATGTAAATCCTAAAAGAATAAAACAAAAAGGAATTCTTTCTTCCTTCCTTTACTTCTCTCTAAGACCGAAGCACAAGGTGTTTTGCAATGGCTGAGCCAGAAGCAAGGATAGAGACCAATTTCTCCTGGTCAATAGGGGTTCAGAGAACTCCCCACCCACTCTTTGAATCTTTTGAGAAAAGTGCAGAAAAAGAAGAAAGAGGAGTAGAGGTGAGAAGAGAAATCTCTGAGCACAAGGTGATCCAAGACGGCAGTGCCGACCAATAGGAATCAAGGCGGCACAAGACCTACCTATCAGAGATCCAAAAAGGAGTCTCCACCCACTCTACAAGAGATGAATATGATAGGAATGAATAGGAGAAGAAGAAGAGTAAGGTTAGAAAGATAGAACCTGATTTGAGACTTTATGATTCCTAACTTCTTCTTCAACTTCCTAGAAATCCCTGCAAAAGAAAAAAAATCAAAATAAAACAAACTAAGTTAGTGCTAGAATCCTAAAAATCCTAAATAGAAACTATTTTCAGAAATTTTGTGAAAAACCATCAAAGTCCCCGGCAGCGGCACCAAAAACTTGTTCGCTTCCCCAAGTGTAGGGTTGCAATGTAGTAATAAATCTCGATAAGACCGAGGTCGATCCACAGGGACTTATGTAGGACTTCACAAATCGCTTCCAATAGTTCTACTAAAAAGCTAACAACAGATTTGTAGAAGATTGATGTAAATAGTAACGTTGAATTAAACTGAAGGTAAACAATTAATAACAGGCACTAGGGGTTCAAGGATCCACTTGTAGCAATCCTTGATGCTCAATTCGCTGTGGTTTCACTTTCTCAACTAGAATTGAAATTAAGATCTATCTAGTCGGATGATAAAGCAGTTAAACCAAACAATCTACCATATGTAAGATCCATGTATATGATTCACTCAATGCAAGCTAGGAGGAGCATACTCAATTGCATAGGTCAGTCCCAATTCCAATAGGCTAAGATCACAATCATAACCATCATTAAATCTTGCCACAAGACAAAACTAGATCGTGATTTGAACTTAATTCAAATCACATACACAGTCTCACATACTTCAAAATTTTCAGAAAAAATAGACTTTTGGTAAGAAGTTCCCACATGAAAGCTCATAAATTTAGAGCGTATTCCAATTCCTCAGATCATGCAGGTCTAGACTAGTTCACAACTATTAAGAACTCAAGCAATTCTTCCAAACATCCATGAGTCATCATAAGACTAAGAAAAACTACTTAGTACTTGAATTAAACTTTAAACCATTGTTCTTCAATATAAATCCAATTTGAAACCAAATCAAACGAATTGAAACATCTTAGATTCACTACAAGCTCCACCTCTTAGCCCTAGCTAAGAGGTTTAGCCATTCATGATCCAAGGAAACATGAAACAACTAAAAATAAAATAAAACTAGAACGCAAACTAGGAAGAGTTGTGGAACTCCAAATCCAACTTTCGCCGCCTCCTGTTGAGCTCTTAATTGTGCATATTCGAACCCCCGTTCATCACTCATTATGCACGGTTTACATGTTTGAAGGACTGCTCTAATGCATGATTTATGATTGCAGGAACAAGAGGGAGATTTCACAAATTGAAGAATAAATGGAGCTCTGAAGTTCATTAGATGAAGTTTGAAGGAAGATCAAAGAGAAGAAAGCAAGGAGAGAAAAGAAAAGAAAGGAAAAGAAGAAAGAAAGAAAGAAAATATCAAGGGACATAGGCTAGACCGGTCAAGACCGGTCGGCCACTCAACTACCTGCCAAGAGACGTGCTGGACTGATCACCAAGAGAGCCCGACCGGTCAAGACCGGTCGGCTATACACGCTGGAATAAAATTTAGCTTGGTCCGATCGGTCATGACCGGTCGGCCATGTTTGCTGGATCAATGGATAAGTCAGTCCGACTGGTCATGACCGGTCTGCTGTGCTCCCTGGACTGTTGCAAGCGAAGTCCGACCGGTCCAGACCGGTCGGCCAAGTGTAAACAGACTTTTTATTTTAGGAATTCTGAATTTTTCTGCGCAATTGCGTAACTTTACGCGAAATCTGGAATTCTCTTGCGTATTGGACTCCTCCAAGCTATAAAAGGATGTCTTCCCTTCATACCAGAGGAGGCTACGACGTGGGGATTGCTTAGGAGACGGATTCTACTTCGGATTTCTAGTTTTCTTCCTGTTTTAGTTATTTTCTATGTTTTTAGAGGCTTCTAGTTCAAGGATGTTAGAGATGAACTAAAACCTCTTAGCTAGGGCTAAGAGTGAAGCTTTTGATTCGTTTTTGATGGATTGATGCAACCTAGGTTTCCTTTTTATGATCTAATTGATGAATTTTAGTTAATGTGAGTTTGAATCAAGTACTATTTTGGTTTCTACTTTGATCTCTTGATGACTCTGGGCTCATGTGATTCTTAGTGATCCTAACTTAGTATCTTAGTTTTTGAGCATTGTTTATGCTTGTGTAGTTCATTGATCTACCATCGACTCCGGGCATGGTAGACGCTTTGATTGCCTTGTATGCAATGGTCTGATTTTCATGTGGGAACTCATTCAACTAAAGTTCTTATCTTTTGTTATATAATCTGAAATAGTTGTTTATTGATTGATTTTGATTTAATTAGAGTTCTAATCATGAGTTGTAATCAGGTCTAGTGACAGGATTTGGTGAAAACTATGGTTGTGAATCTCAACTAGATTGGAAAGAGGCTTGGCCTATACAATTGAGTATGCCCAAGGCTTGAGTGTTATTGTGGGAATCAAATCAGTTAATAAGCAGTTATTTTGGATAATTGATGATTTAACCGCTTTATATTCCAATCGGATAGAGAAAGGAATTTGATTCCGATTGAGTTGTGAGAGACCTAGTTGTGTTGATGCATTGAAACTTATCAAAAGTGGATCCTTGGCGCTCTAGTGCCTTTTTAGATTGAAATTACCTTAACCATTCACTGTTTAAACCCAAATCGCTAATTTTCAGTTTTAGCTCTTAATAGGATCTTAATTACTAGTTGTTTTAGACAAATTTTGAGGATACCCATACATAAATCTCTGTGGGAACGATACTCGGTCTTTCCAAATTATTACTACTTCGCAACCCTACACTTGGGGAGTGAACAAGTTTTTTTGGCGCCGTTGCCGGGGATTTCTATGCGGTATTTTTAGAATTTTCTGAAATAATTTTTAGTTGAGATTGTGTTAAGATAGGTTTAGGATTTGTTTTGCTTTCTAGAGTAGGTTTTCTTCTAAATACTAACTTCCTTTGTTTTGATTTTTGCAGGATTCTAACATAGGACTAATTCAGGGATTTTTTAGGAAGTTGAAGAAGAAGAAGGCATCTTAAGTCACAAATCAGGTTTTATTGTTCTAACCTTACTCTTCTTCTTCTCCTACTCATTCCTACCATATTCATCTCTTGTAGAGTGGGTGGAGACTCCTTTTGGATCTCTAAAAGGTAGGCCTTGTGCCACCTGGATTCCTATTGGTCGGCTCTGCCGCCTTGGATCACCTTGTGCTCAGAGATTTCTCTTCTCAACCTATTCCTCTTTCTCTTTTTTTCTGTACTTTTTCTCAAAAGACTCAAAGAGTGGGTGGGGAGTTCTTTGAACCCCTATTGACCAGGAGAAATCGGTCTCTATCCTTGCTTCTAGCTCAGCCATTGCAAGACACCTTGTGCTTAAGTCTTAGAGAGGAGTAGAGGAAGGAAGGAAGAATTCTTTTCCCTTTTTGTTTCATTCTTTTAGGTTTTGCATGACACATTGGGCTCGGGATTCTAATAACCGACTCAATCGTGACGGAGTAATTATTGAAGGGATTGATAGAGAGCCTCGTGCTAGGAAACATCAAAATTTTCCTGAAATTACTAGAGAGATGGCTGAAAATCAACCAAATCAAGGGGTTAATCAACATCAAAATCCAGCCCCAAACTTTACTGAATTGGATGAGAATGAAGTGGGGGATGTACCTCAACCTAGAACTTTACGTGACTATTTACAACCAACTAGGACGAGTACTCCCTCTTGCATAATTTTCCCTCACAATGTGGGACATATTGATTTTAAACCGGGGTTGATCCAACTTCTTCCTAGATTCCATGGACTCGACTCTGAGAGCGCATATCTACATATTAAGGAATTTGAAGAGGTTATAGCCACAATAAACTATGACAATGTGACCAAGGATACAATAAAACTTAAATTGTTCCCTTTTTCCTTGAAAGAGAAGGCCAAATCATGGCTACATTCCTTAAGGCCGAGGTCTATTGGGACATGGGCTGAGATGACTAGGGAGTTTCTTAAAAAATTCTTCCCTACTCATCGAACTAATGCACTAAGAAGGGCCATAATGAACTTCGCCCAAAAAAAAGAAGAAACCTTTTTCCAATGTTGGGAAAGGTATAATGAGCTATTAAACGCATGCCCACATCATGGCTATGAGAGGTGGAGGTTGATCAGTTTCTTCTATGATGGATTGAACCCAACCATGCGCCAATTTGTAGAGATGATGTGCAATGGGGAGTTCATGAACAAGGAAACGGAGGAAGCTTGGGATTATTTTGACATGTTGGCTGAAAATACACAATCTTGGGATACATCTAAGCCAACAAGTTCAAAACAACCTCAAACCAAGGAAAAGGGAGAAGTTTATGTGTTAGATGGGCAAGAGGATCTAGGTTCTAAAGTGGCTAAACTCACACGAAAGGTCGAGGAGATGGAACTAAAGAAAGTGGACACAACCCAACAAAGGGGGGCTGTTGAAACTATTTGTGGTATTTGTGCTTCCAATGTGCATCAAAAGCCGGATTGTCCAACAATCTATGCGTTTCGAGAACTTTTATTTGAACAATCGAATGCCTTGAATAGTTATCAACGACCTTTTAGTACTTCAAATTCAAACACGAATAATTCTAGTTGGAGACACAACCCTAACTTCAATTGGTCGAATGGAAACACGGCTAATCAAAATAATCCTTAAAGGGGGCCCCCAATGCAAATGGCCCCACCTCAAATGCCTATAGAGGATACTTTGAAAGCATTCATGGAAGGACAAGCTCAAATAAATCAATCCAACCATACTATAATGCTTGAGCTTAAAAATTCGGTGGAGGAAATCAAGGCTCGCTTAAACGCAAGGGAAGGGATGCTTCCAGCCCAACCCATACTAAATCCAAAACCACAATGCGAAATAAGCATGCCTAGTTCCTCTAACCAACATATTGAACGTGCTAATGCCATCACCACTCTTAGAAGTGGTAAAATCATTGAAAAACCTGATCCGGTGAAGGTTTCCACGCCTAATGATCCGGTATCTTCCAAAGAGGATGATGGACCTAGCACCGCCATGAATGAAAAAGAGCCATTGAAAGAATATAGGCCCGTTGCTCCATTCCCCCAACGCTTGATTCCAGCCAAACCTCAAAATAAATATCAGGAATTTTTGAAGGTTTTCAAGCAAGTCAAAATCAACATTCCATTGTTGGATGCCATTAAACAAATACCGTCATATATAAAATTTTTAAAAGATCTTTGCACGGTTAAAAGAAAAATACATGTGCAAAAGAAGGCATTTTTGACAGAGAATGTGAGTGCCATTATCAACCACGGGATGCCCAAGAAATACAAAGATCCGGGTTGTCCGACAATATTATGTGTTATTGGAGATTACCGGGTGAAACATGCTCTACTTGATCTAGGGGTAAGTGTGAACTTAATTCCCTTTTCGGTCTATGAACAATTGGGTTTAGATGAATTAAAACCCACCAAAACCACATTACAACTTGCTGACCGATCAATTCGTATTCCGAGAGGGGTGATTGAGGACGTTCCTGTCCAAGTTGACAAAGTTTACTACCCGGTGGACTTTATTGTCTTGGACACACGACCCATGGTTAATATTGGGCCTCAAATCCCTGTCATACTTGGCCGCCCATTCCTAGCTACATCAAACGCTATCATAAATTGTAGGAGTGGGGTCATCCAAATGTCTTTTGGCAATATGACGATTGAGTTGAATGCTTTCAATATTGACAACCAACAAGAGGATGAGGATGAGGAGGTCCATGAAATAAACATGATCAATTCTATCGTGGATGATGAGTCCCTCTCACCTTTTTACTCCGGTCCCTTAGACGAAGAAGTGACTCACTCCCTTGATGAGAATGATAATATGATAAGGGATATGGTCACACTTTTTGAGTCAGTATCGGCATATGACATTAGCCGAGAGAAGGATGTGGAAACAATACCTTGTTGGGCTGAGAAATCAATTCATATTTCCACACCTTTGTGGATCATGCATACTGAAATCCACCAACCCTAGGATGATCCTTACTTGCAATATCAATGCCCAGGAAAATCTGAATGGAGACATATTTTTTCTGATAAATATGATGATGTCTCCTCTTATACATGTGGTGAAAACAATAAGGAACCTGCTGAAATTCCTTTTTGGGATTTTAAGTGGCGTATCTCGATTACTCACACACATGTTTATTGTAAAGCAGGATATTGGATGACGTTACTACGGAACCTTTTGATCCATCTAATGATTCTACTTGACTTTATGCTTTTGGATGAGTTGTTGGGATTAACCTCCTAGTCTGACGGAGGATGATTTGCTAGAATGCTTTCCCATTAGGATTTGCTTTGATAGTTGATTTAGTTGTGAAGTAATCCATCTCCAAAAGCTAATCTTGCCATGAAATATATGCTTCAGGTGATATCTCTCTTCCTCACTTTCTTTTGTTTTATGTCATTGCTCTCATGTCTTACATATTGCATATCTTATTACATTGAGGACAATGTAGAGTTTTGGTTGGGGGGGTGAGAGATTCCTTAGATGATGAATCTGCTAGATGATGAATCTGCTAGCTCTTGTGACATTTCGAGCAAAGATGTAGAAATTTTTCAATTTTTCTAAAATTCGAAACTCTTTTGGAAAACTTTGATTCTATACATTCGAGATAGCATGAGTATAAGAAGATGAGATATGAAGTGAGGGATGTTGCAAGCTTTGAACTTCTCTTAATATAATGGTCTTATATGTGAATTCATCTATTTTTATGATTGATAGAAAATTTGAACACCTTCTGCACCTAGTTCACATTACACGATTTTCATGATTGGAAAAGATTATGTGATTTATGGATTAGCTAGATTTTGATTTGAGGTATTGAGAAACCAAGCCGGGGTACTTTGTCCATCCTTGTCCATGGGAAAATAACGAAAGATATGGATTTTCAAAAATCCTATCTAATTTAAAAGAAAAAAGAAAGAAAGGATGAAATCGGGAAGGAAAGAAAAAATGGTGGAAAAATTCCGATTAGGGCTACCTACTACCAACCGGGGGATGGTCTACCCGTAACCAAGGCCAGAAATGGGACGTAGTGTGAAAGTCGTCGGAAGGACGGTAAGGCAAATTCCTGTCATAGGCTTGTTGTTGCTCTATGCACCTTGAGATCTATGGTTTAGTTGATTTATGAAGAAGATAATCCTGGAAACTCATGAGATGAACCTTCACTATGCACACTAGGTTGAATTTGTTCAAGTTCTTCTATTCATCAATCAATCAGCGAAAATTTCATATAAACACTCATTATGTTCTGATAGTTTAAGTTTGCAATTTCTATCACCTAATTTCTTTGATTTTTACGCTTATGTGTTTTGGAATGTATAGAAGAATAGTTTCTAGAGGAGAGTTGGGTTTTGGAGAATGAAACTTGTTTCACGCATGTTTTGCTCGGGACTAGCAAAATGCTGGTTGGGGGGTGTGTTGAGCTCTTAATTGTGCATATTCGAACCCCAATTCATCACTCATTATGCACGGTTTACATGTTTGAAGGACTGCTCTAATGCATGATTTATGATTGTAGGAACAAGAGGGAGATTTCACAAATTGAAGACTAAATGGAGCTCTGAAGTTCATTGGATGAAGTTTGAAGGAAGATCAAAGAGAAGAAAGCAAGGAGAGAAAAGAAAAGAAAGGAAAAGAAGAAAGAAAGAAAGAAAATATCAAGGGACATAGGCTAGACCGGTCAAGACCGGTCGGCCACTCAACTACCTGCCAAGAGACGTGATGGACTGATCACCAAGAGAGCCCGACCGGTCAAGACCGGTCGGCTATACACGCTGGAACAAAATTCAGCTTGGTCCGACCGGTCATGACCACGTTTGTTGGATCAATGGATAAGTCAGTCCGACCGGTCATGACCGGTCGGCTGTGCTCCCTGGACTGTTGCAAGTGAAGTTCGACCGGTCCAGACCGGTCGGCCAAGTGTAAACAGACTTTCTATTTTAGAAATTCTGGATTTTTCTGCGCAATTGCGTAACTTTACGCGAAATCTAGAATTCTCTTGCATATTGGACTCCTCCAAGCTATAAAAGGATGTCTTCCCTTCATACCAGAGGAGGCTACGACGTGGGGATTGCTTAGGAGACGGATTCTACTTCAGATTTCTAGTTTTCTTCCTGTTTTAGTTATTTTCTATGTTTTTAGAGGCTTCTAGTTCAAGGATGTTAGAGATGAACTAAAACCTCTTAGCTAGGGCTAAGAGGTGAAGCTTTTGATTCATTTTTGATGGATTGATGCAACCTAGGTTTCCTTTTTATGATCTAATTGATGAATTTTAGTTAATGTGAGTATGAATCAAGTACTATTTTGGTTTCTACTTTGATCTCTTGATGACTCCGGGCTCATGTGATTCTTAGTGATCCTAACTTAGTATCTAAGTTTTTGAGCATTGTTTATGCTTGTGTAGTTCATTGATCTACCATCGACTCCGGGCATGGTAGACGCTTTGATTGCCTTGTATGCAATGGTCTGATTTTCATGTGGGAACTCATTCAACTAAAGTTCTTATCTTTTGTTATATAATCTGAAATAGTTGTTTATTGATTGATTTAATTAGAGTTCTAATCATGAGTTGTAATCAGGTCTAGTGACAGGATTTGGTGAAAACTATGGTTGTGAATCTCAACTAGATTGGAAAGAGGCTTGGCCTATACAATTGAGTATGCCCAAGGCCTGAGTGTTATTGTGGGAATCAAATCAGTTAATAAGCACTTATTTTGGATAATTGATGATTTAACCGCTCTATATTCCAATCGGATAGAGAAAGGAATTCGATTCCGATTGAGTTGTGAGAGACCTAGTTGTGTTGATGCATTGAAACTTATCAAAAGTGGATCCTTGGCGCTCTAGTGCCTTTTTAGATTGAAATTACCTTAACCATTCACTGTTTAAACCCAAATCGCTAATTTCCAGTTTTAGCTCTTAATAGGATCTTAATTACTAGTTGTTTTAGACAAATTTTGAGGATACCCATACATAAATCTCTGTGGGAACGATACTCGGTCTTTCCAAATTATCACTACTTCGCAACCCTACACTTGGGGAGTGAACACCTCCCACTGTGCTTAATCCCTTCTAAGATGCCATAGGAAAGATCCCTAGGTGTCCTTTTATAGTGGGGAAGCTCCTCTACGTCGGAATCATCTAGAAGATACGTATGGATAAGCAGTGCGCAGAGAAATCCGGAGCTTGTAGAACACGCCCAGTTACGAAGACGACCGGTCGCAAAAGTGCAAAATCTGTCCAGAGAGTTTTCTAAAATTTCAAACCCGCAATTTTAATTCAGGGACCGGTCGCACGACCGGTTTGAGCAGTGGACGACCTGTCGTACGACCGGTCTTGGACAGTCCAATGAGTTGTGGCCGCAGGGCCCCTCTGTTGAGTGATTGGACCGGTCGAACAACCGGTCCTGGGCTATGGACGACCGGTCGGATGACCGGTCTTGGGCACATTCTTCTGCTTTCTTTCTTCTTTTCTCTGACTTTTTTCTTTCATCCTTTGACGCTTAGTCCTTTGATCTTCTTTGCTTGTAAATGGCTTCTTTAAGTCTCCAATTGATGAATCCTCTCTCTCATCCCTACAATCACAAATCCATGCATTAGATTAGTCTATAAATCATGAAAACCTTACATAATGAGTGATGAATTGGGGTTAGAATATGCACAATTAAGAGCTCAACACGTAGTCGCTTGCATCACACAATTTCAAAAGGAAGGCTCCAATCAGGTGGTTGCTGTTGAGCTCTTAATTGTGCATATTTTAACCCCAATTCATCACTCATTATGCATGGTTTTCATAATTTAAAGACTAATCAAATATATGTTTTGTGGTTGTAGGAATGAGAGTTACTTTGCCCAATTGATGACCAAAAGAGCTGATTTAGAACCTTGGATGAAGACCCAAGGAGGGCTGAAGGAAGAAGGAAGCAAAGAAAGAAGCAAAGAAAGAAGAAAATAGAAGAAAGAAAGGAAGAAAACAAGAAGAAAAAGAGACCGACCGGTCTTGACCGGTCGGCCAAGGAAGCCCGACCGGTCTTGACCGGTCGGACATGCTTGCTGGAGTAATGCCAAAGAGGGCCTGACCGGTCGTGACCGGTCGGCCAGCCCTGTCCGACCGGTCGTGACCGGTCGGCCATGCAAGTTTCAGATTCCAGATTCTAAAACAGCAATGTATTCCCGCACCTGGTTTTTTGGACCAGTTTTTTGGGCTGATCTTGATGATATTTGGAAATCCAACACATCCATGTCGAAGAGGAACTTGACGCCGAACTAACCCAAGTGGTTTCGTGTCGATCGGAGTTACGGATTGATCGTGGTGACCAAAACAATACAAACTATCCAGAAAGTTCCAGATTTCGTTGTTCCACTCTGAGCTGGTCCAGGTGGCCCCTCATTGAGGATATGAAAAATATAATTTGACCATCTTTTAGACCACATCCATATATGAATAACCAAAAAAGTTTCAGATCAAAAGGGTGTGTGGTTTGATCGTACCGGTTGAAGAAAGATGGACCATCCAGAAAGCTCCAACTGCGCAGAGTTTATAAAAGCCCTAATTGTTTTAATTTTCGGACCACATTCTAAGATCGTTTTGGACAATCTAATCAGTCTATCATGTAGAGGAGGAAGTTTTCTACTCATGTTCAAAATTTGAGATCAATCCGACCTCTGTACACTCCGGAGTGTTGAAAGCAAGATGACTGGTTCTGAAGGTACCCGAAGTGCGCGATTTTGAGAGGCGGTCGGTGATGTGATTGGTGGGCCCATTCAGAAGATAATCTTGGAAATCTAAATCATCTATGAGGAAGATCACATTACAAGGAAGCTACAAATCAAATTTGAAGGCAATCCGACCATTGGTTAAGCCGTTCCAAGCGAAACAAATTCTGCTATGTTGCTGTACTAGTGCTGCACTATAAAAGGAGGTGCTCTCTTCTATTCCAGGGAAACCAAGGACGTGGGGAGCAAGGAGTTCAAGTCATAGGAGGCTTCCTAGCCTCCTCCAGCTAGTTTTTCTTCCTTTTCTTAGTTCTAGTTTTTAATATGCTTTTCATTAGCTAATCTCTTAGCTAGAGCTAAGAGGTGAACCTTATAGTTTTCTTAGATTGTTTAATTCGTTTTATTGGTTTTTAGTTTGGAATTCATGATTATGAACTAAGGTTTGAAGTTTATACAAGTTTTTAAGTAATTTTTCTTAGTCTTGTGATGACTCATGGATGTTTGGATGAATTACTTATCTTCTTAATTCGTTTGCAACGGTCTAGACCTGTATGATCCGAGGAATCGGAGTGCGCTCTAGTACTAAGCTCTTCATGAAGGGACTTCCTACCAAAGTTCTATTTTTGTTGATTTTCTGGAATATGTAATGACTGTGCATGTGATTTGAATCTAGTTCAAATCATGATCTAGCCTTGTCTTGTGAGAGGACTTGAGGATGGTAATGATTGTGAACTGGACCTTTTGAAAAGGGGAATGACCTATGCAATTGAGCATGCTCAGCTCAGCCTACATTGAGTGAATCCTATGCATAGAACTTACATATGACAGACTGTTTGGTTTAACAGCTCTATCATCCGACTAGATAGACAGGAATGTCGATTCTAGTTGAGAAAGTAAGAAACCATAGTGAATTATGCATCTAAGAAGAGCTATAAGTGGATCCTTGATGCTCTAGTTATCTTTTCATTATTAGATTTTCTATTTTATGTTAAAAATCAATTTCACAAACCTCTTTGATTCTAGTTATTAGGATAGTTAGAATTGTTTACTTCCTTCCCTGTGGATCGACCTCGGTCTTACCGAGATTATTACTACATCGCAACCCTACACTTGGGGAAGCGAACAAGTTTTTGGCGCCATTGCCGGGGAAGAGGTTAAACGGTTCTAATTGTTCTAGTAACTATAGAGTAGTCTTAGTTAGGTAGGATTTTCATTTTTTATAGAAGAAGATTTTCTGATTTTTTTTCTAGATTACTAACAATTTTTTGTTGGATTTTGTAGGACATTGTTGCTGACATATATCTCGCTCTATTGGGTAACATCTCTCCATCTCCCTTCTTTTTGTTCTTTTTTCTAGATTAGGGTAGTTCCAACTCTTTAAAATCTCATTATGGCTGATTGGAAGTGTGGTGCTTATGCATACCTTTTGGAAGATGAGATGACAGACCATGGAATCAAAACTCTTTATGATTGAAACCAATTTAAGCATAAGTATTATTCTGAGAGTAAATCAACCTCCACTACCCCCCAACGTAAGACGCTACGTGATTATTGGGTTGAAAATAACATGAGTATCCCACCAAGTTTAACAGGAGGTAGGAATAAGAAAAAGGACCGGGGGAGTAATGACCAACCGGTGAAGACATTGCGTGATCACTTGTATGGTTATGCTTATCAACCATCTTATCAGTCTTCTTCATATAACACGTATGGTCTTCATCGAGAGAGTCCTCACACCTCTAGTCCAATGGAGGATGAGCCAACCATGGATGCCAACAATTATCCTCAAGAGTTTCTTTCTCATGATCCTCAACCGACACGAACTCTTGAGGATACACTGCGAGAGTGTATGGAAATAACTGAGCAATGCATACAAAACCTCTCGCCATCTCAAAATATTGAACCCAACATTGGGAACACCGAATCAATCCCCAACAATGAGGAGGATGAGGCTATCCAAACCCAACCTTCTCTAGATTTAATGACTAAACTTCTAAGGGATGTAGATCTCAGTGATCCCACCATTACCATCGATTATGGTGAATCAACTATCTCTTTTAGCTATTCCTATTTGAATGATGAAGAGATTTCAAGGACGGTTGACGAACCCGAGGAATCTGCAAAATCTGAAAGTGATAGTTTGATTGCCTACAATGAGGGTTTGAAGGATGATTGTGAGTCCATGATTTCTTCTTCCAAAGGGCTGAATGTTTATGAGTCGCCAGAAGATATTCTTGCTAGAGAGATGGCTGAAGTCGATATTTTTAAGTCCTTCCACCAACAACACATGCCGGATTCTATTGTGGAAGAACTCCCTTGGGTTGAAAATTCTGCTTCTTTGGATGATGGGGTGGCACAATCTGAAATTTCAAAAGATCAACCAATGCTAGATGATGTGCTTACCACTAAATCTGAAAATTTTTCTTTGGAAGACCTCCCCTCTATAGAGGAAGAATTCCTTACCCTTGAAACAGAATTTCCTCAATCACTTAGGGAGAACGAGGACCCTTCATTCGACTCTCTCGATTTTCTAAAGGAATGCATGACCCACCCCTATGATCTGGATGATGAGATGATTAAGGAGTTGGATAGTTTGTTAGACATGGTGTCGGTGCCTGAAGAACACCATTCCACTGATTTACACTCTTTACCATGGTTTGTGGAAGCACCATACAAATCTGAATTTGTGGAGGAGACAATCCAAACTGAAAAATACTTAATGAATGTCTCTCCACCATCATGGGTTCTTCAACCCATTGAAAATTCTGATTGGGAGGACCCGTTTTTAATCAATTACAACCAAATTCAGAACTTGAGGAGATATCTTTTTGCTGCTCTTATCTCCTCCTTACATGCGTGTGGTGCATACTATGATTGGACTTTCATGAAGAAACGCACACATGTATACATTCGAGCAGGACTTTGGATGGTCCTCATGAGAAACCTATTGAAATTCATGAAGATCCTGCTCAAATTTGATCATGTAGTCGATCAGACTAATCAAAGGTAGGTAGGTAGGTTAGGATTTCTTTCTGCATTTAGGATTGAATAAGTCTCATTGAGACAATGGAAGATGCTAGAATTGATCAACTTGCTACCTCAGGTACTCTCGTTCTCACTCTCCTTTGTTTTGTGTCATTGCTCTCATGTCATGCATATTGCATATCTTATTACATTGAGGACAATGTAAGATTTTGGTTGGGGGGTGAGATTCCTTAGATGAATCTACTAGCTTTTGTGACATCTCGAGCAATTATGTAGAAAATTTTCGATTTTTCCAAAATTCAAAACTCTTTTGGAAAACGTTGTTTCTATGCATTCAAGATGATACGAGTATAGGAAGAGGAGATACGAAGTGAGTGATGTTGTAAGCTTTGAATTTCTTTTAATATAATGGTTTTATATGTGAATTCCCCTATTTATGTGAGTGATAGAAAATTTGAACACTTTTACACCTAGTTCACATTACACGATTTTCATGGGTTGAAAGGATTATGTGATTTGTGGATTAACTATACTTTGATTTAAGGTGTTGAGAAACCAAGCCGGGGTACTTTGTCCATCCTTGTCCATGGGAAAATAACGAAAGATATGGATTTCTAAAAATCCTATCTAATTTAAAAAGAAAAAGGAAAAGGAAGGATGAAATTGGGAATGATGGAAAAATGGTGGAAAATTCCGATTAGGGCTACCTACTACCAACCGGGGGATGGTCTACCCGTAACCAAAGCCGGAAATGGGACGTAGTGTGAAAGTCGTCGGAAGGACGGTAAGACAAATTCCTGTCATAGGCTTGTTGTTGCTCTGTGCACCTTTAAATACATAGTTTAATTGATCTATGAAGAAGATGAGCCCAGAAACTCATGAGATGAACTTTCACTATGCACACTAGGTTGAATTTGTTCAAGTTCTTCTATTCATCAATCAATCAGTGGGAATTTCATATAAATACTTATTATGTTCTAAGAGTTTAAGGTTTCAGCTTCTATCACCTAATTTCTCTGATTTTTATGCTTGTGTGTCTTGGAATGTATAGAAGAATAGTTTCTAGAGGAGAGTTGGATTTGGAGAATGAAACTTGTTTCACGCATGTTTTGCTCGGGACTAGCAAAATGCTGGTTGGGGGGTGTTTTGAGCTCTTAATTGAGCATATTTTAACCCCAATTCATCACTCATTATGCATGGTTTTCATAATTTAAAGACTAATCAAATACATGTTTTGTGGTTGTAGGAATGAGAGTTACTTTGCCCAATTGATGACCAAAAGAGCTGATTTAGAACTTTGGATGAAGACCCAAGGAGGGTTGAAGGAAGAAGGAAGCAAAGAAAGTAGCAAAGAAAGAAGAAAATAGAAGAAAGAAAGGAAGAAAACAAGAAGAAAAAGAGACCGACCGGTCTTGACCGGTCGGCCAAGGAAGCTCGACCGGTCTTGACCGGTCGGCCATGCTTGCTGGAGTAATGCCAAAGAGGGCCTGACCGGTCGTGACCGGTCGGCCAGCCCTGTCCGACCGGTCGTGACCGGTCGGCCATGCAAGTTTCAGATTCCAGATTCTAAAACAGCAATGTATTCCCGCACCTGGTTTTTCGTACCAGTTTTCTGGGATGATCTTGATGATATTTGGAAATCCAAACACATCCATGTCGAAGAGGAACTCGACGCCGAACTAACCCAAGTGGTTTCGTGTCGATCGGAGTTACGGATTGATCGTGGTGACCAAAACAATACGAACTATCCCGAAAGTTCCAGATTTCGCTGTTCCACTCTGGGCCGGTCCAGGTGGCCCCTCATTGAGGATATGAAAAATCTACTTTGACCATCTTTTAGACCACATCCATATATGAATAACCACAAAAGTTTCAGATCAAAAGGGTGTGTGGTTTGATCGTACCGGTTGAAGAAAGATGGACCATCCAGAAAGCTCCAACTGCGCAGAGTTTATAAAAGCCCTAATTGTTCTAATTTTCGGACCACATTCTGAGATTTTTTTGGACAATCTAATCAGTCTATCATGTAGAGGAGGAAGTTTTCTACTCATGTTCAAAATTTGAGATCAATCCGACCTCTGTACACTCCGGAGCGTTGAAAGCAAGATGACTGGTTCTGAAGGTACCCGAAGTGCGCGATTTTGAGAGGCGGTCGGTGATGTGATTGGTGGGCCCATTCAGAAGATAATCTTGGAAATCTAAATCATCTATGAGGAATATCACATTACAAGGAAGCTACAAATCAAATTTGAAGGTAATCCGACCATTGGTTAAGCCGTACCAAGCGAAACAAATTCTGCTATGTTGCTGTACTAGTGCTACACTATAAAAGGAGGTGCTCTCTTCTATTCCAGGGAAACCAAGGACGTGGGGAGTGTTCGCTCGCCTCAAGTGTAAGGCTGCGATGTAGTAATAAATCTCGGTAAGACCGAGGTCGATCCACAGGGAAAAAGTAACAGCTTCCTAATTACTCCAGCAACTCAGTTTAATAGAATAAATTCAATTTCAATGGGATGTTTAATTAAAACAGTAACTTAAAAAAATCAGAGATATAATGTACTAAGGCTTTCAAGGATCCACTTGTAGCAAACCTATCTCAATTCAGTCAATCCAAGTAGAGAACACAACTAGATTTGAAGTCCTATCTCTCATCTAGTTGGAAAGTAAAGCATTCACACACATTCATCCAATTCAAGTTGAACTTCCAAGTTCAAGTCCATTCAATCAATGTAGAATTCAAATTCATAGCCTGCGGAGTAACAGCCATGCCTATGGACTATGGCCTGCTCAAGGATTACTATAATTTGAATCTAAACAAGCAACCTGTGATAATCTCAGAGAACTAAAAGGAATTCATGTCCGGAGCACATAAACTCAGATAAGACATCTCAAACTACCACCTATTGGACTGAAACATAAGAAAAATCAACTTTGAATTGAAAAATACTTAAATCAAACTGAAATTAACATAGAACTGGCTACAAGCTTCACCTCTCAGCCTTAGCTGAGAGGTTTTAGTCGAGCATAGTCATGCTACAACTAAAAACTCAAAAATAAAGCATAAAACTAGAAAAACCCGAAGATAGATGTTGCAGACGCTCCACAGTCGCCTTCAGCCTCCAAACTCACGTTCCTTCTCTTCTCTGATACCTTAGGGAGAACCCCTAGGTGGCCTTTTATAGCAACAATCCTCCCTTTTGTCGGATTCTGCGAAATCCTACGCCTTGCGCAGCAATTTTCGGAGTCCCGAATTGGAAAGGATTCTTCTTACGCAGGGCCGACCGGTCGTGACCGGTCGGACTAATCTTTTGAGCATTCCAGGGAGCACTGCCGACCGGTCATGACCGGTCGGATAGACCTGTCCATTCATTCCAGCAACTGTGGCCGACCGGTCATGACCGGTCGGACCAATTTCCCATCTTATTACAGTGAATACAGCCGACCGGTCATGACCGTGAAATTGCGGTTTTACCGCTTGTAGAGATACTCGGAGATATGTCTATGGACCTAGAGGGGGTGATATGGACCTTTTTTAAATTCTTTTCGCCTACTTATGCAATTCAATAACATAAGCTTTGTAAGCAAGAACACCTCGGCTTCCAAGCCTTAGTGGGTCCAAACAAAAGACTAGCAAGAGTAAAGCAATAAGCAATCCTAGTCAAGCATGCATAGGTACATAAAGGAATCAAATAATCAAGCTCCTAACCTATGTATCTTGTGTAGACTTATGAGAGTGGATCAATGAGCTCAAGTCTACACAAGTAGTGAAGATACATCTTGTGTGAGGATGCCTATAGAGTGCCTAGCATGCATTCCTATCAAGCATTCATAATTAAGCAATTAAACTAACAATGCAAAGATATAAATGTGCTCAAGTACAATCACAAACACAAGGATGTATAGTGGTTCGACTACGTGTCTACTCCACTCCTGGTTCAAGTACTCAACCCCTTTGAGCACACCGGCATTCACTATCGGAGGTTTTAAATGAGGTTCACCTCTCAACCTTTACACGGAGGTTTTATCGGTTCACCTCTCAACCGTATCCGGAGTTTTAGACATAGGCTAACTCTCAACCTATTCGCACGTTTACTCCCGTGTCGGAGGCTCCCCCTTGGAGACTTAGTTTAGGCCCGGCAGACGGGCCAAGGAACGACTAACGTCCCTAGGTCGAGTTCGAAAACAAACTCTAAAGTGGACTCTCAAATAAGACAACCTACTTGTCGGATGAGCCCCTTGTTTAGCGCCGGATTGGGTTGCTTGATCTCCGCTCTCCCGTGCTTCAATCAGCTTCCCTTTGCTCCCTCGATCGTGCCGTCATTGCGTCGCCAATGCCTCAGCCACATTCGATCAAACACCTTGCATGCGATGCCTTGAAATGCCCAAGGTGCTAGGAGGATGGGTTTGAGAACTCTACAACTTAGTGGGAATGGGTTTCCTAGAGTCTCTTACCTACAACGATCTCATCTTCGAGTTTAGAACAAGGATATGCCAATCAAGAAGCTTCTAACTCTAGAGATCAAGAGGGGATGAAGGTCATCTTCTTCATGAGCTTGGAATGCTCTTAATCTTGTGTTAAAGCATAAGGAAGATGCCTTGCATAGGTCAAGGAATAAGCCTTAAAAGAACTCCTTCAATGGTGGCTTTCCTTCCTAAAAAATCCCTCTGCAAATGCCCAAAACCGGAGCTCTATAAATAGGGAAATAAAGCCCCAACGGTCAGAAAACGGCTATATGTCGACCTGTCCCGACCGGTCATGACCGGTCGGACCCCCCTGCTGGAGAACATCAAGGTGCAAGGCCAAACACATGGGCCGACCGGTCATGACCGGTCGGACCCCCTCACTGGACTGCCTTAACACTACAGGCCGACCGGTCATGACCGGTCGGCGCTCCTTGCTGGATGGCCTGGATTGTGAAGAAGCCAAAACTGGCCGACCGGTCATGACCGGTCGGCCCACCTTGCTGTTTCCCTTCTCTTGTGAAGGCCAACCGGTCATGACCGGTCGGCTGGCCTTTTGTAAATGCAGCAGGGCTGCTGGCCGACCGGTCTTGACCGGTCGGACCAGCCTGGGTCCCCTCTTCAACAAGCTGAATACTTCTCATGTTTCAGCCAATTCATTTTGGCCAAGGTTTGGGTGTTCAAATGGGACACCTAGGGCCTATCAATGATGCCTAAAGGGTTCTAAATATGGTCAAGGTCATCAAGGATACAAAGGGGATAGGTTTTGGTCGAGGTTAAGGCACCAAGGCATCTCATATACCTGAATCTTCTTCCTTGATGCAGCTGGACGTCTTGAGTCTTCGGTCTTCGTCTTCTTTGGGCTCAATCGACTCTAGACTCACTGCTGTAAGTGATTGACAAACAAGGTGCACTAGTATGCCACGGAGAAGTGCACTAACAGACCGGTCGGGCTCATTTGTCCACCATCTAGTATGCGTGGCTGACCGGTCATGACCGGTCAGCCTCATCTCCTCTTTGATCAGCAACTATGGCTGACCGGTCGTGACCGGTCAGCCCTCTTCAAACTATTCTTCTTTCTTTATTTTTCTTCTCTTCTTTCTTCTTTCGTTGGTCATCTTAGGTCTTCATGCAGTAGCTTCAATTGCATTCTTTTGGCTCCAATTTGATGAAATCCACTCTCATCACTACAATCACAGAAACACGTGTTAGGTGGGCCTTTAAACCATGAAAATCATGCAAACCATGTAGTGTAATGGGCAATGCAATGTATAAATTGGAGGTTCAACACACTCCCCAACCAGCTTTTTGCTAGTCCCGAGCAAAACATGCGTGAAACAGTTTCAAACCTCCAAATCCAACCCTCTTCCAGAAACCATGTTTCTATCCATTCCAAGATGTATAAGTGTAAAATTTGGAAAAATTAGGTGTTAGAAGCTGAGCCTTGGACTCTCAAAACATAAGAAGTGTTTACATGAAATCCCCGCTGACTGATTGATAAATAGAAGAGTTCGAACAAATTCAACCTAGTGTGCATAGTGAAAGTTTATCTCATGAGTTCCTGGAACCATCTTCTTCATAGATTAAGTAGACCAGGGATTTCAAGGTGCACAGAGCAACAGCAAGCCTATGACAGGAATTTGCCTTACCGTCCTTCCGACGGCTTTCACACTACGTCCCATTTCCGGCTTTGGTTATGGTTCGACCATCCCCCGGTTGGTAATAGGTAGCCCTTTTCGGAATTTTCCACCATTTTTCTTTCCTTCCCGATTTCATCCTTTCCTTCCTTTTTCTTTCAACTTAGATAGGATTTGTAGAAATCCATATCTTTCATTATTTTCCCATGGACAAGGATGGACAAAATACCCCGGCTTGGCTGCTCAACACCTCTAAACCAAAGTCTAGCTAATCCACAAATCACATAAACCTGTCACTCATGAAAATCGTGTAATGTGAACTTGGTGTAAAGGTGTTCAAAGTTTTCTATCAATCACAACAATAGGGGAACTATCATATAACACCATTATGGTGGGAGAAATTCAAGGCTTACAACATCACACACTTCGTTTCTCCTCCTCTTCGACTCATAGCCGCTTAAATGTATAGAAACAAAATTTTCTAAAAGAGTTTTGGGATATTAGAAAATTCGAAAAAAAAATTGTGCATATGAAGCTCGAAATGTTGCAATATGCTAGATGAGGGATCTCATCTCACCCCCCAACCAAATCTGGCATTGTCCTCAATGTAAAAAGATATGCAATTAGCATGAACATGAGAGCAATGGTAAAAAAAATATGAGAGAGTGAGAGTAATAGTACCTGAGAGCGTGATCATGGAAGTCTGCAACTCCAACAACTAAATCCTACTAAAACAGTAAAACAAAACTAAACCTACCTATGCTATACCTCCATCAGACTAGGAGATCAATCATCCCGATAGACAGGATCATTCAGGGAGATGGACATGTCCTCTGAATCAAATTTCTCAACAAATGGTTTAAGGCGTTGTCCATTAACTTTGAAACAGTCACCATTTGCTGCATTCTCAATCTCAGCAGCCCCATGAGGAAAAACTTCTTTAACAATATATGGGCCGGTCCATCGAGATCGTAATTTTCCCGAAAAAAGATGAAGTCGGGTATTATACAAGAGCACTTTCTGTCCTTCATAGAAAGATTTCCTTAAAATGTGCTTGTCATGAAAGGCCTTCATCTTGCTCTTGTAAATTCTCGAATTCTCATATGCATCGTTCCGGATCTCACCAAGCTCATTTAATTGAAGTTTGCGAAGCGAGCTAGCCTTGTCTATGTCAAAATTTAAAGCCCGAATTGCCCAATAGGCTTTGTGTTCTATCTCCACAGGCAAGTGGCAAGCTTTCCCATAGACAAGTCTATAAGGGGACATTCCAATAGGTGTCTTGTAGGCAGTACGGTGAGCCCAAAGTGCATCATCTAATCGTAGGGACCAATCCTTGCGATCCGGTCTCACCGTCTTTTCTAAAATCTGCTTGATTTCCCTATTGGAGATTTCAGCTTGTCCGCTTGTTTGTGGGTGGTATGGGGTACTCACTTTGTGCCTAATACCATATTTCTTCATCAAAGTTTCAAAAGGTCTATTGCAAAAGTGAGCACCACCATCACTAATAATGGCTCGAGGCGTCCCAAATCTAGAAAGTATGTTTTCTTTGAGAAACTTGAGAACCGTACGATGATCATTGGTTCTACATGGGATAGCCTCTATCCATTTAGACACATAGTCTACGGCAAGCAGAATATAGACATGTCCAAAAGATGAGGGGAATGGTCCCATGAAATCGATGCCCCAACAGTCAAAGACTTCAAGATGTTGAATTGGGGTGAGGGGCATCATATTTCGACGGGATAATCCTCCTAACTTCTGGCAGCGCTCGCAAGCTTTGCAAAATTCGTGGGTGTCCTTAAATAACGTGGGCCAATAAAAACCACACTGCAGAATTTTTACAGTTGTTTTCTTGGCTGAAAAATGACCCCCACATGCTTGATCATGACAAAAGGAGATGACTGAATTATATTCATCATCGGGGATGCATCTCCTTATAATTTGGTCAGGGCAATATTTAAACAATAGAGGTTCATCCCAGAAAAATCTGCGCACTTCCCTTAGAAATTTACGTTTGTCTTGCGCAATCCAATTAGTCGGCATCGCACCTGTAGAAAGATAATTGGCTATATCAGCGTACCATGGTGGATGCATAGCAACAAAGAGTTGCTCATCAGGGAATGAGTCCTCAATAGGTGACTCGTCAATGGAATTTGGTAGGACTAGGCGAGATAGATGATCCGCCACTACATTTTCTACCCCCTTCTTATCTTTGATCTCCAGGTCGAATTCTTGAAGGAGTAGGATCCATCTTAGCAAACGGGGCTTAGTATCCTTCTTAGAAAGAAGGTATTTCAGCGCCGCATGATCCGTATAAACAATAACTTTGGATCCTATTAAGTATGGCCTGAATTTGTCCAAGGCAAAGATGACAGCTAGGAGCTCTTTCTCTGTAGTTGAATAATTAACTTGGGCAGGATTCAAGGTCCTACTCGCGTAGTAGATGACATGGGGCTTTTTATCTTTCTTTTGGCCTAACACCGCCCCAATAGCAAAATCGCTCGCATCGCACATCAACTCAAAAGGCATGAACCAATCTGGTGGTTGCATGATAGGAGCGGTTGTTAACATGTCTTTTAGCTTTGAAAAAGCTAATTGACATTCGGCACTCCACTCGAATTGGTTCTCCTTTTGTAGAAGGTTGCATAAAGGCCTTGAGATGTGACTAAAGTCCTTTATAAACCTTCGATAAAAACCGGCGTGTCCAAGGAAGGACCGCACATCGCGTATGCTTTTAGGTGGTGGTAGATTGGAAATTATGTCAATTTTCGCCCGGTCTACTTCTATTCCATTGGACGAGATGATATGTCCAAGGACTATTCCTCTTTGTACCATGAAATGGCACTTTTCCCAGTTTAATACAAGTTGCTTTTCTTCACACCTCCTCAAGACCAACTTCAAGTGCTCGAGACACTCATCAAAAGTACAACCAAAAACAGAAAAGTCATCCATGAACACCTCAAGAAACTCACCCACCATGTCCGAGAAAATACTCAACATGCATCGTTGGAATGTGGCGGGTGCATTGCATAACCCGAATGACATCCTTCGGTAAGCGAAGGTACCAAACGGGCATGTAAATGTGGTTTTCTCTTGGTCTTCCGGAGCTATCTCAATTTGGTTGTATCCGGAATAGCCATCTAGGAAGCAATAATAGGGATGGCCTGCCAACCTCTCCAAGATTTGATCCATAAATGGGAGAGGGAAGTGGTCTTTCCTAGTAACCGTGTTGAGCTTCCTATAATCAATGCACATACGCCAACCGGTGGTCACCCTAGTCGGTATAAGCTCGTTGTTGGTGTTTTCGATGATGGTAATACCGGATTTCTTGGGGACAACTTGGGTGGGGCTCACCCATTGGCTATCTGAGATGGGGTAGATGATACCCACATCCAATAGCTTTAACACCTCGGCTTTGACAACCTCCATCATGTTTGGATTTAGCCTTCTTTGAGGTTGTCTAGATGTTTTTGCATTTTCCTCAAGGTGTATACGGTGAGTGTAAACCGAAGGATCTATCCCTTTGAGATCCGCTATTGTCCAACCTATGGCTTCCCGATGTTCTTTGAGTAGCTCAATCAACTTGAGCTCTTGGTCTTTCTCTAGGTGGGAGGCAATGACAACTGGGAACGTTTCCTCTTGACCCAAATATACATATTTAAGCTCTGATGGCAGCGGTTTGAGGTCAAGCTTTGGTGGTTTGATGTTAGACGGTAGATGCCTTGATATGGTTGGTGGCAATTTTTCAAAGTGGTGCCTCCACCGGCTAGTATCAACTACCGGTCTTTCTGTATTTAATGCCTGCACAATCTCACTACTGATGGGATCTTCGGAATCCATGATATGTGCTAAGCATGTCTCCAAGCTTTCTAGTGGTTCAAGTTGGAGGAGTTCTTCTTCTTCAAAAATTTCGAGCATGTTCACATCGAAGAACTCATCATCATCGACATCCCTATGTCTTTTGCCCAAATGAAACACATTTACCTCTAGTGTCATGTTTCCAAAAGATATTTGCATCACCCCATTCCGACAATTGATGATTGCGTTTGATGTGGCAAGGAATGGGCGGCCTAATATCACCGGTATTTGGGTGCTAGCATCCGAAACCGGTTGTGTGTCCAAGACTATAAAATCTACCGGGTAGTAGAATTTGTCAACTTGGACTAGAACATCCTCAACTATCCCCCTTGGTACACGGATAGATCTATCAGCGAGTTGCAATGTGGTTTTGGTGGGTTTTAATTCACCAAGGCCCAATTGCTCATATACCGAGTATGGGATCAAGTTTACACTCGCCCCCAAGTCTAACAAGGCACGTTCAATCCGGTAGTCTCCAATGATACATGAGACTGTGGGACTACCGGGATCTTTGAATTTTGGGGGAGTCTTTTGAGTGAGGATGGCACTAACTTGCTCAGTTAGGAAGGCCTTTTGCTGCACATTATATTTGCGTTTTGTTGTGCATAGGTCTTTTAGAAACTTGGCATAAGAGGGAATTTGTTTGATGGCATCAAGCAAAGGGATATTGATCTTGACTTGTCTGAAAATTTCTAGAATATCTTGAGAATTTGGGAGAGATTTTGGGGCAACCAATCTCGATGGGAATGGTGCTGTGGGCTGGTAAATGCGTTCCGGTTGTTGTGGGGCTAAGTTAGATCCATTTTCATCCTCAGAACTTACCGGATCATTAGGCTCATCGGCCTTCACCGGAATAGTTTTGTCAATTTGTTTACCACTTCTAAGGGTGGTAATGGATTTAGCTTGCTCCATGTTTTGGTTGGAAAGATTAGGGATGCTTACTTCATGTACTTGCTTAGGATTGGGCTGAGGTTGGGCCGGAAAGGTCCCTTCCCTAGCATTCAAGCGTCCCTTAATCTCATCAACCGAGACTTTCAGCTCTTGGAACAATTGCTGATTTGATTCATTTATTTGCGCTTGCCCTTGCATAAACGCTCTCAAAGTATCCTCCAATGAGACTTGAGGTGGGCCATATTTTGCATGGGTGGCCCTCTTTGGGAGTTGGTAGGATTGCCCGTTGGGGCATTCTTCCAACTAAAATTCGGGTGGTTCTTCCAACTCTCATTGTATGTATTACCTACCGGTCCATTGAAGGGCCGTTGATAACCATATGTGGCATTGGCTGTCTCTTGCAACACTTCCTTAAATGCAGGAATTGTGGGACAATCTTGCGTAGCGTGTAAGTCGGTGAGACAAATCCCACATGTGGTTTCAACAGCTTCCTTGGACTTGGAAACTCCATTTTTGCTAAGTTCCATGGCCTCAACCTTCCTTGTGAGGTTGGCTATCCTTGCATTTACGTCGTCTTCCTCTTTAAGGACATATATCCCTCCTTTCTCTTGAGTAGGCTTGGGGTTCTTGGGTTTATCCGAGGTGTCCCAAGATTGGGCATTTTCAGCCAACATGTCCAAGTAACTCCAAGCATCATCTGGATTTTTACTCATAAACTCGCCATTGCACATCATTTCCACAAATTGGCGCATATTAGGACTTAATCCATCATTGAAAAAATTTATAATTCGCCAACTCTCATAGCCATGATGTGGGCAAGCAAGCAGGAGTTCCTTAAATCTTTCCCAACATTGAAAGAATGATTCACCCTCTTTAGCTGAGAAATTCATTATGGCCCTTCGAAGAGTGTTTGTCTTATGAGCTGGGAAGAACTTTTTCAAGAATTCCCGGTTCATCTCAACCCATGACCCAATCGAATATGGTCTAAGAGACTGAAGCCAATCTTTGGCTCTTTCTTTCAAGGTGAAGGGAAAAAGTTTAAGTCTGATTGTATCCCCAGAAACATTGGGATAATGCAAGGTGGCCAACACTTCTTCGAATTCTTGCAAGTGTAAGTATGGGCGGTCAGAGTCTAGCCCATGGAATTTAGGTAAAAGTTGGATTACTCCGGGTTTTATGTCAAGGGTCCCACCGTTAGCTGGTAGAACTATGCAAGAAGGTGTAATTGTACGAGCAGGTTGTAGGTAATCCCGTAGTGATCTCATTGGAGGAACATTATGTACCTCATTCTCTCCTACTCCTTCCTGATTTGCGTTTGTGATTGGAGTAGGGGGTGGAGGATTCCTTAAGGGTGTTTGCTCCATACTCCCCAAACTTTCACAATGCTCTTGATAATTCCGGACTCGTCTATGGACTGACAATGGTCCAACTAAACCACCTTCAGATTGGAGACGATTTGAATGGTTACGTTCCCAACGGGACATAAACCACTCAACCAGAAATCAAAACTAATCTTAACCTAGAAAACTGCAATCTAAAAATTCTAAAAAAAACTAAGTTAGAAAGGTATCACCTGATGCGCTTGAACTGAAAGAAGAATTCCTACAAAACAGAAAACTTTGTTAGTTCTAAGAAAAATCAGAAAAAAAAACCTATCTACTTCTACAGCCACTGAAACTATTCGAAAACTATTATCTAATGTCCTCGGCAACGGCGCCAAAAACTTGTTCGCTCGCCTCAAGTGTAAGGCTGCGATGTAGTAATAAATCTCGGTAAGACCGAGGTCGATCCACAGGGAAAAAGTAACAGCTTACTAATTACTCCAGCAACTCAGTTTAATAGAATAAATTCAATTTCAATGGGATGTTTAATTAAAACAGTAACTTAAAAAAATCAGAGATATAATGTACTAAGGCTTTCAAGGATCCACTTGTAGCAATCCTATGTCAATTCAGTCAATCCAAGTAGAGAACACAACTAGATTTGAAGTCCTATCTCTCATCTAGTTGGCAAGTAAAGCATTCACACACATTCATCCAATTCAAGTTGAACTTCCAAGTTCAAGTCCATTCAATCAATGTAGAATTCAAATTCATAGCCTGCGGAGTAACAGCCATGCCTATGGACTATGGCCTGCTCAAGGATTACTATAATTTGAATCTAAACAAGCAACCTGTGATAATCTCAGAGAATTAAAAGGAATTCATGTCCGGAGCACATAAACTCAGATAAGACATCTCAAACTACCACCTATTGGACTGAAACATAAGAAAAATCAACTTTGAATTGAAAAATACTTAAATCAAACTGAAATTAACATAGAACTGGCTACAAGCTTCACCTCTCAGCCTTAGCTGAGAGGTTTTAGCCGAGCATAGTCATGCTACAACTAAAAACTCAAAAATAAAGCATAAAACTAGAAAAACCCGAAGATAGATGTTGCAGACGCTCCACAGTCGCCTTCAGCCTCCAAACTCACGTTCCTTCTCTTCTCTGATACCTTAGGGAGAGCCCCTAGGTGGCCTCTTATAGCAACAATCCTCCCTTGCGTCGGATTCTGCGAAATCCTACGCCTTGCGCAGCAATCTTCGGAGTCCCGAATTAGAAAGGATTCTTCTTACGCAGGGCCGATCGGTCGTGACCGGTCGGACTAATCTTTTGAGCATTCCAGGGAGCACTGCCGACCGGTCATGACCGGTCGGATAGACCTGTCCATTCATTCCAGCAACTGTGGCCGACCGGTCATGACCGGTCGGACCAATTTCCCATCTTATTACAGTGAATACAGCGGACCGGTCATGACCGGTCGGGCTCATCTGTCCACCATCTAGTATGCGTGGCTGACCGGTCATGACCGGTCAGCCTCATCTCCTCTTTGATCTGCAACTATGGCTGACCGGTCGTGACCGGTCAGCCCTCTTCAAACTATTCTTCTTTCTTTATTTTTCTTCTCTTCTTTCTTCTTTCGTTGGTCATCTTAAGTCTTCATGCAGTAGCTTCAATTGCATTCTTTTGGCTCCAATTTGATGAAATCCACTCTCATCACTACAATCACAGAAACACGTGTTAGGTGGGCCTTTAAACCATGAAAATCATGCAAACCATGTAGTGTAATGGGCAATGCAATGTATAAATTGGAGGTTCAACAGGGAGCAAGGAGTTCAAGTCATAGGAGGCTTCCTAGCCTCCTCCTGCTAGTTTTTCTTCCTTTTCTTAGTTCTAGTTTTTAATATGCTTTTCATTAGCTAATCTCTTAGCTAGAGCTAAGAGGTGAACCTTATAGTTTTCTTAGATTGTTTAATTCGTTTTATTGGTTTTTAGTTTGGAATTCATGATTATGAACTAAGGTTTGAAGTTTATACAAGTTTTTAAGTAATTTTTCTTAGTCTTGTGATGACTCATGGATGTTTAGATGAATTACTTATCTTCTTAATTCGTTTGCAACTGGTCTAGACCTGTATGATCCGAGGAATCGGAGTGCGCTCTAGTACTAAGCTCTTCATGAAGGGACTTCCTACAAAAGTTCTATTTTTGTTGATTTTCTAGAATATGTAATGACTGTGCATGTGATTTGAATCTAGTTCAAATCATGATCTAGCCTTGTCTTGTGAGAGGACTTGAGGATGGTTATGATTGTGAACTGGACCTTTTGGAAAGGGGAATGACCTATGCAATTGAGCATGCTCAGCTCAGCCTACATTGAGTGAATCCTATGCATAGAACTTACATATGACAGACTGTTTGGTTTAACAGCTCTATCATCCGACTAGATAGACAGGAATGTCGATTCTAGTTGAGAAAGTAAGAAACCATAGTGAATTATGCATCTAAGAAGAGCTATAAGTGGATCCTTGATGCTCTAGTTATCTTTTCATTATTAGATTTTCTATTTTATGTTAAAAATCAATTTCACAAACCTCTTTGATTCTAGTTATTAGGATAGTTAGAATTGTTTACTTCCTTCCCTATGGATCGACCTCGGTCTTACCGAGATTATTACTACATCGCAACCCTACACTTGGGGAAGCGAACAGTTGCATTATGGGAGCACATGTCAACATACCTTTAAGCTTGTCAAAGACATTTTGACAATCTTCATTCCACTCGAATGAGTTTTCCTTTTGAAGTAAGGTACATAAAGGACGAGAGAGTGAACTAAAGTCCTTTATGAACCATTTATAGAATCCGGCATGTCCCAAAAAGGACTGCATATCTCGTACTTTCTTAGGTGGTGGAAGGTTAGGGATAAGATCAATTTTTTCTTTGTCCACCTCAAATCCATTTTGTGAGATGATGTGACCGATGACTATTCCCTTTCAAACCATGAAGTGACATTTCTCCCAATTCAACACGAGGTTCTTTTCTTTACATCTTTTCAAAATAGTTTTTAAGTGCATAAGGCACTCATCAAAGTTACAACCAAATACTGAGAAATCGTCCATGAAGACTTTGAGAATTGTCCCCACTATATCAGAAAAAATACTCAACATACAACGCTGAAAAGTGGCAGGGGCATTGCATAGTCCAAATGGCATCCTTCGATAGGCAAAAGTGCCGAATGGACAAGTGAATGTTGTCTTCTCTTGGTCCTCTAGGGCGATCTCTATTTGGTTATACCCTGAATACCCATTGTTATAGTTAAATTGCGGTGGTCGGAGAATCTCGCGAGGACTCAAGACGTGCGAGCACCTTTATGACAGTATCCGTCGTGCAAGCACCCTTATGACAGTATCCGACGTGCGAGCACCCTTATGACAGTATTCAACTTGCGTACCCACCTAGTCGAGGCTCGCATATTGGACAAGTATAATGCATAACCACCGAGTCATCGAGCCCTTGTGGTCGAGGCTCGAATATTAGGAAAGTACAAAATACCTTCTGGGTATACGAGCCTCTCAATAGTGGTCGTCGAAAGAGTTTGCATCTCAAATCAGCGAGGAGATAATCTTCGAGCCCGAGCGTCCTCCACCTTTTTAGTACCAGCAGTCCATATAGACCAATGTTGGGCTCATCTTGATTAATGGTTCCGAACCTCAGGGGATCCTCATCAGGGAACGTAATTTACTAGAGGTCTAAATGGATTGAACCATTCTATTATCTCGGGATCAATAGAATAAACCTCTTATCCCTAGAAATCAGGGGTAATCTTGATTTCTTGAGTAACAGATTAGTTCATTTGGATCTATATAAATGGACGACTTCATCGATAAGAAAGGTACACAATACACAAACTCTGAGCTTCGAATCCCTTCATTTCCTTTACAATCACGTCTCGTCTAAGTTAAGCTTCGGAGGGCCATCGGCTGGACGCCGGCCGCCCGTAGTTTTCCTTTGTACTTTTTCAGGTTCAGGAGGAAACTGTTTGGAAGGAAGGTGAACGTCTGGAGGACTCTGTTACAAAATCCGACATAAACACCCATCAAGGAAGCAAAAATGGAAATGACCCACCAACATTTTTAAAATTTGATCAACAAATGGTAGGGGGAAGTGGTCTTTCCTTATACCGTGTTTAGCTTCCTATAGTCAATGCAAATTCTTCAACCGGTAGTGACTTTGGTTGGTACGAGTTCATTATTAGCATTGGCTACAATGGTTATTCTATATTTCTTAGGCACCACCTGAGTTGGACTCACCTATTGACTATCGGATATTGGGTAGATGATACCCACATCCAATAATTTCACCACTTCGGCCTTAACCACCTCCTTCATGCTTGGATTAAGGCGTCTTTGTGGTTGCCTAGATGTCTTGGCATTTTTCTCAAGGTGTATGCGATGAGTACAAATCAGTGGGTCTATGCCTTTGAGATCCGCAATTGACCATCGGATGGGACTCTTATGCTCTATTAGAGTGGCTATTAACCTACTCTCGTGTTCCTCATCGAAGTCGGAAGAAATCATCACTGGATATGTCCCTTCTCAACCTAAATAAACATATTTCAAATCAGTGGGTAATGGTTTTAAGGTCGAGCTTCAGTGCCTTGATATTAGATGGAAGAGGCTTGTTCTCGCTTAAGGGTAAAGGCTCAAATGATGCCTTCCATCTTTTATTATCAAGTACTGGCATAACATCCAAAATGGCATCTATCTCTCATATCATGTCATCATCAATCTCATGAGAGTGGGCCAAAGATGCCTCCAAAGGGTCGGAATAGAATGCTAAGGGGGATGTATTCTCCATGAATGATTCAATTAGATTTATTTTGTGGACTTCGTCATCAACTTCCTGTGGTTGTTTGCATAAATCAAATATATTCAGCTCTAGTGTCATATTTCTAAAGGACATTTGTACAAGCCCGTTTCTACAATTGATAATTGCATTTGAAGTAGCTCGAAAAGGGTGGCCTAATATGATAGGAATTTGAGCACCGGTACCTATCACGAGATGTTTATCCTGTTCGCTTCCCCAAGTGTAGGGTTGCGATGTAGTAATAATCTCGGTAAGACCGAGGTCGATCCAGAGGGACTTATGTAGGAATCCACAAAACACTTCCAATAGTTCTACTGAAAAGCTAACAACCAGATTTGTAGAAGATTGATGTAAATAGTAACTTTGAACTAAAATGAAAGTAAACAATTAATAAAAGGCACTAGGGGTTCAAGGATCCACTTGTAGCAATCCTTGATGCTCAATCCGCTATGGTTTCTCACTTCCTCAACTAGAATCGAAATTAAGATCTATCTAGTCGGATGATAGAGCAGTTAAACCAAACAATCTGCCATATGTAAGATCGATGTATATGATTCACTCAATGCAAGTTAGGACGAGCATACTCAATTGCATAGGTCAGTCCCAATTCCAATAGGCTAAGATCAGAATCATAACCATCATTAAATCCTGTCACAAGAAAAAACTAGATTATGACTTGAACTTGATTCAAATCACATACACAGTCTCACACATACTTCAGAAATCCATAAAAATAGAACTTTGGTAGGAAGTTCCCACATGAAGATCATAAATCTAGAGCGTATTCCGATTCCTCAGATCATATAGGTCTAGACTAGTTCACAACAATTAAGAACTCAAGTAATTCTTCCAAACATCCATGAGTCATAATAAGACTAAGAAAAACTACTTTAGTACTTGAATTAAACTTCAAACCATTGTTCTTAAACATGAAATCCAACTTAAAACCAACTTAAACGAATTGAAACATCTTAGATTCACTACAAGCTTCACCTCTTAGCCCTAGCTAAGAGGTTTAGCCGTTCATGATCCAAGGAAACATGAAACAACTAAAAACAAACATAAAACTAGAAAGCAAACTAGGAAGAGTTGTAGAACTCCAAATCCGACTTCCGTCATCTCCCACCATGCTCTAGCCCTTCTAAGATACCCTAGGAACGATCCCTAGGTGTCCTTTTATAGTGGGGAAGCTCCGCAGTGTTGGAATCTTCTCGAATTTGCGTAAGGTTACGCAATGCGCAGAGAAAATCGGGGCTTGTAGAACACGCACAGTTATGCTGACGAGCGGTCTGAGATCCTAGACAACTAGTCGCATGACCGGTCTCAAAAACATGAAAAACGTCCAGAGAGTTTTGGCAATTTCAGAATTCGGGATTTTAATTCAAGGACCGGTCACACGACTGGTCTGAGCAGTGGACGACCGGTCGTACGACCGGTCTTGGACAGTCTAGTGAGATTTGCCATGTGGCCCCTCCTGTTGAGTGATCGGACCGGTCGGACGACTGGTCCTGGGCTATGGACGACCGGTCGTATGACCGGTCTTGGGCATGTTCTTCTACTTTCTTTCTTCTTTTCTCTGACTTTTTTCTTTCATCCTTTGACGCTTAGTCCTTTGATCTTCTTTGCTTGGAAATGACGTCTTTAAGTCTTCAATTGATGAATCTTCTCTCTCATCCCTACAATCACAAATCCATGCATTAGATTAGTCTATAAATCATGAAAACCTTACATAATGAGTGATGAATTGGGGTTAGAATATGCACAATTAAGAGCTCAACATATCCAAGACAATAAAATCCACTGGATAGTAGAATTTATCGATAAGACATCCTCAATCATCCCCCTCGATATACGAATAGATCTATCAGCAAGTTGGAGTGTGGTTTTGGTGGGTTTCAATTCACCTAACCCAAGTTGTTCATAGAACGAATATGGGATGAGGTTAGCACTTGCCCCTAGATCGAGTAGGGCTTGTTTGATCTGGTAGTCACCTATGATGCATGAGATGGTTGGACTACCAGGATCGTTGTATTTTTGGGGCACCTCTTGTTTGATAATAGCTCTTAAATTCTTAGTCAAAAGTACTTTGTTGTGAACATTGTGTTTCCTTTTGATTGTACACAATTCCTTCAGAAATTTAGCATAAGATGGTATTTGTTTTATAACATCCAATAACGGAATGTTTATCTTCACTTGCTTAAAAACCTCTAAGATTTCTAGGTTTTTGTCTAAAGGTTTAGGTGAAATCAACCTTTGGGGAAACGGGGCAACCGACATGTATTGCCTTTCCAGTTCTTTCTCGTGTGGAGTGTTGTTCGGGCTATCATCCTCTTTGGAAATTTTCGGATCATTAGGCTTTGGGGCCTTCACCGGATTAGATTTATCGATTGTTTTTCCACTCCTCAAGGTGGTGATAGCTTGAACATGCTCCGTATGTAGGGAGGACGAGCTTAGGTCTTATATCTCAAATTGGGTTCTTGGGTTAGGGAGAGGTTGGGTAGAAAGTGTGCCTTTCTCCTGTTCACTTCTCCAAGTGCAGGTTGCGATGGAGTAATAATCTTGGTAAGACCGAGGTCGATCCACAGGGAAGGAAGTAAACAATTCTAACTACTCTAACAACTAGAATCTAAAGAGGTTTGTGAAATTGGTTTTGAACATAAAATAGAAAATCTGATAATGAAAAGATAACTAGAGCATCAAGGATCCACTTATAGCTCTCCTTAGATGCATAATTCGTTATGGTTTCTCACTTTCTCAACTAGAATCGAAATTAAGTTCTATCTAGTCGGATAATAGAGCAGTTAAAACAATCAACCTGACATATGTATGATCCATGTATATGATTCACTCAATGCAAGCTAGGACGAGCATACTCAATTGCATAGGTCAGTCCCAATTCCAATAGGTTAAGATCACAATCATAACCATCATTAAATCCTGTCACAAGACAAAACTAGATCATGATTTGAACTTGATCCAAATCATATACAAAGCTCACATACTTCAGAATTTCCAGAAAAGTAGACTTTTGGTAAAAAGCTCCCACATGAAGATCATAGATCTAGAGCGTATTCCAATTCCTCGGATCATACAGGTCTAGACTAGCTCAAAACAATTAAGAACTCAAGCAATTCTTCCAAACATCCATGAGTCATCATAAGATTAAAAAAAACTACTTAGTACTTGAATTAAACTTCAAACCATTGTTCTTCAATAGAAATCCAACTTGAAACCAATAAAACGAATTAAACAATCTAAGAAAACTATAAGGTTCACCTCTTATCTCTAGCTAAGAGATTAGCTAATGAAAAGCATATTAAAAATAAAACTATAACTAAGAAAAGGAAGAAAAACTAGCTGGAGGAGGCTAGGAAGCCTCCTATGACTTGAACTCCTTGCTCCCCACGTCCTTGCTTGCCCTGGAATAGAAGAGAGCACCACCTTTTATAATACAGTAAGAGTACCGCAACGTAATAGATTTTGTTTCGCTTCGTACGGCTTAACCAATAGTCGGATTGCCTTCAAATTTGATTTGTAGCTTCCTTGTAATGTGATATTCCTCATAGATGATTTAGATTTCCAATATTATCTTCTGAATGGGCCCACCAATCAGATCAGCGACCACCTCCCAAAATCACGCAATTCAGGTACCTTCAGAACCAGTCATCTTGCTTTCAACGCTCCGGAGTGTACAGATGTCAGATTGATCCCAAATTTTGAACATCGGTAGAAAACTTCCTCCTATACATGATAGATGGATTAGATTGTCCAAAACAATCCCAGAATGTGGTCCGAAAATTAGAACACTTAGGGCTTTTATAAACTCTACACAATTGAATCTTTCTGGATGGTCCATCTTTCTTCAACCAGTACGATCAAACCATACATCCTTTTGATCTAAAACTTTATGGTTATTCATATATGGATGTGGTCTAGAAGATGGTCAAAGTAGATTCTTCATATCATCAATGATTGGTCACTTGGACCGGCCCAAAGTGGAGTAGGCAGAATCTGGAACTTTCTGGACAGTTCGAATTGTTTTAGCCACCACGGTCAATCCGTAGCTCCGATTGACACGAAACCATTTGGGTTATTTCGGCGTCAAGCTCCTCTTCGACATAGATGTGTTGGATTTCTAAATATCATCAAGATAGCTCCAAAAAACTGTGCCGAAAATCTAAAAACGGGAATAGCCCGCTATCTGAAATCTAGAACTCTATAATTGCATGGCCGACCGGTCTTGACCGGTCTAGCCCATGTGTCCTTGCTCCAGCAGCTTTAAGAGAGGGGAGAGCAACTGGCCGACCGGTCAAGACCAGTCGAGGCCTGTTTGGCCGACCGGTCTTGACTAGTCAGACCACCTTGTGGGGCTTCTTTTCGTACTTTCATTCTTTCTTTTCTTTCCTTCTTTCTTCATGATTCTTTGGCCCACCTTGGGTTTTCATCCAAGGTTCCTAAATGTGCTTCTTTTAGCTATTAATCGAGTGAACTCTCTCTCATTCCTGCAATCACAAAACCATGCATTAGAATAGTCTTTAAACATAAAATCCATGCATAATGAGTAATGAATTGGGGTTAGAATATGCACAATTAAGAGCTCAACATCTCCCTAACACTGAGATGAGATTCAACTCTAACCATTGATGTTTTCAAGTCATTAATTGCTTGAGATGAATTTTGATTAATTTTAGTTGCTCTTGCATGAACCTATCATTTTTTAGAGAATTAGTCTTGTTATATTCAGCTTGGATCGATATGAATGCACCCAACATCTCCTCTAGCATAGCTTTTGGTGTGATTACTAGGGATGGACCTAGTAAAGATTGAGCTTGGGGGTGTTATTTGCATTCGCAGTTGGTCCATTTCTCCAATTAAAGTTGGGATGGTTCTTCCAACTAGAGTTATAAGTGTTTAAGTTTGGAGCACTAAATAGCTGTTGATAACTGTTTATGGCATTTTATTGTTCTTGTAAGATTTCCTGGAATGCAGTAATTGTGGGACAATCCTGTGTTGCATGTTGATTCCCGGCACAAATTCCACAAACAATCAACGTCCTTTGAGTTATTCGTCTCTCCTTTCTTCAATTCCATGGCCTCAACTTTTCTTGTGAGGCTAGTCACATGTGCATTTATGTTATCTTCTTCTGAGAGGACATAAATTCCTCCTTTTTCCTTTTGTTGGCTTCTCTTGGGATTTGTTGGTTTAAATGTATCCTAAGACTGTGTATTCTCAGCCAATTCATCAAAATAGTCCCATAATTCCTCACCTTCCTTATTCATGAATTCTCCATTGCACATCATCTCTATGAATTGACACATGGGTGAAGTCAGTCCTTCATAGAAAAAGCTTATTACCCGCCAAATTTCGTAGCCATGATGTGGGCATGCATTTAACAAGTCTTTGAACCTCTCCCAACATTAGAAGAAGGTCTCATCCTCTTTTTGAGCAAAATTCATGATAAGACACCTCCACATGATCGTTTTATGAGTAGGGAATAACTTTTTAATGAACTCCCTAGTCATCTCAGTCCATGTGCCAATTGATCTTGGCCTTAAGTCAAGCCTTAGCTTTCTCTTTAAGGGAAAAAGAAAATAATTTAAGTCTCACTACATCATCCATTACATTTGCAAAGTGCATTGTGGCTATCACCTCATCAAACTCCTTAAGATGTTGATAGGCACTTTCACTATCTAGTCCATGGAATTTGGGAAGGAGTTGGATTACTCTCGATTTAAGATCTATGTTCCCTACATTATGTGGAAAAACTATACATGAGGGAGTGCTCGCTCTTGCAGGTTGCAAGTAATCACGTAGTGTTCTAGGTCGGGGAACATTCTCAACCTCATTCTCTCCCATTTCGGTTTGGCCCAAATTTTGATTGGCCATAGGGTTGGGTTGATTTCCAGCCATACTTTTAAACAAAATTGGAGATTCTAAACATTTCTTAGCACGTGGCTCCCTATCAATCCCTTTAATAATTCCCCCTTCACTAATGTGTCGGTTGTTAGAATCCCGAACCCAATGTGGCATGAAAATCTCAAAAAAATAAAAGAAAAAGGGTTAGAAAAACCTGATTTGAAGTGACTACTTCGACTTCTAGAATTTTTGTAAAATCAAAACAAAGCAAACAAACTAAGTTAGTAAAGGACTCCTAAAAATCTCAAATAGAAACTGTTTTAAAATTTTTTGTAAAAAACCGTCAAAGTCCCCGGCAACGACGCCAAAAACTTATTCGCTTCCCCAAGTATAGGGTTGCGATGTAGTAATAATCTCGGTAAGACCGAGGTCAATCCACAGGGACTTGTGTAGGAACTCACAAAATACTTTCAATGGTTTCTAATCGAGAATTAACTAACAGGATCTTATAATTGAATGTAGATAGATATTTTGTACTAAAATTGAATGTAATCAATAATAAAATGCACTAGGGGTTTAAGGATGCACTTGTAGCAATCCTCGATGCTTGATTCGTTGTGGTTTCTCACATACTCAATTAGAAATGAAATTAAATCCTATCTAGCCGGATGATAGAGCAGTTAAAATAAACAATCTGTCATATGTGTGATTCATGTACATGATTCCCTCAATTCAAGTTAGGATTTGAGCACACTCAATTGCATAGGTCAATTCTAGTTCCAATAGGTTAATATCACAATCATAATCATCCTTAAACTCTTTCAAAAAGCATAACTAGATCATGATTTGAACTTCATTCAAATCACATACAAAGTCACACATAACTCAGACATTCAGAAAATTAGAACTTTAGTTAAAAGTTCCCACATAAGAATTCAAGGTCTAGAGCGTATTGAATCCGATACCTTGGAGCGTACAGGTCTATAACCATTCAAAATAATTAAGAACGCAAGCAATTCTTCTAAACATCCATAAGCCATCATAAGATTAAGAAAAACCACTTAGAACTTTTTTTAAATTTCAAACCATTGTTCTTCACTAATAATCCAACTTGAAACTAAAACAAACAAACTAAAACATCTTAGATTCACTACAAGCTTCACCTCTTAGCCCTAGCTAAGAGGTTTAGCCGTTCATGATCCAAGGAAACATGAAAGCAACTAAGAAAAATATATAAAAACTAGAAGAATAAACTAGAAGGAGTTGTAGAACTCCGGATCCGACTTCCGCCGCCTCCCACCATGGTAATTCTCTTCTAGGATCCTTTAGGAATGAGCTGAAGGAGTCCTTTTATAGGTTTGAGGCCCTACATGTGAAGAAACTTCGAGAAAATCCGCAAAATATGCGCTTTGCGCAGCAAATTTTGGAACTTGTAGAAGAAGTTCTGTTACGTAGACGACCGATCTGAGATCATGGACGACCGGTCACAAAAGGCTAAAAACAGTCCAGAGAGTTTTCTGGAAATTCGAACCCAAAATTTAATTCAACGACCGGTCGGACGACCTGTCTGAGTAGTGGACGACCGGTCATGATTAATCCAGCAACGTTGGCAGCAGGGGTCCTCCTGTTGAGAGTTCGGACCGATTGGATGACCGGTCCTGGGCTATGGACGACCGGTTGGGCGACTGGTCTTCAGTGCAATTTTCTACACTTCCTTCTTCTCTCCTTTGCTTTCTTTCTTCCACCCTTTGGCGCTTGGTCTTTTGATCTTCAATGCTTGTAAACAGCGTCTCTAAGCCTTCAATTGATGAATTCTCTCTCTCATTCCTAGAACCACAAAACCATGCATTAGTTGGGTCTTCAATCATGTATTTCAAGCATAATTAGTGATAAAATGGGGTTAAAATATACACATTTAAGAGCTCAACACCAAGATGGAAGGCAAGGTATACAACACATCGATCAATGTGGGATCTCATGATGTCCTCACAACCTCTGGTTGGATGAAAAATAAACATTATAGTGGCCCCAAGAAAGGTTTCAATGATAGGCAACAACGACCACTATTTCTTATGGTGTGGCCCACCTGAGGTTTGGATTTGCCTCATTTTTGGGTCCATATCCTAAAATGGCATGGAAAAACAGATGGGCAGCATGTATAAGACAGATACATCATGGTGGGACCCACAGGGTGGCCACCTGCTGGACAGTGTGCACACACACGCTGTCTGCAACATGGGACCCCTGGGGTCACAAGAGTTTTGAATCAAATTGATATTGGTGTTTTCTCTTTCATCCAGACCTATGGCATAGGTCTGGATAGAAAATAAACACCATGGTGAGCCTTAGGATGGTTTCAACGGTAGCCATTCAATTTCCACTATTTTCTGACAGTGGGCTCACACAGTTTCTTGATCAAGCTGATATTGTGTGGGTCCTTCATGTGGGGTCCACATGAAAAATCCAACCCGTCCATTGGGTTTTCCAGCTTACGAAAGGCCCAATGAGCCTTGATTTGAGTAGGTTCTGCGGTATACAAACATCACGGTAGGCCAAGGAAGGTTTTGACAGTGGTATCATTGTCTTCACTATTTTTTATGGTATGGATCACCTGAGATCTGGATCTGTCTCATTTTTAGTCCCACGACCTAAAATAAGATGGAGAAATAGATGGACAGCATGGATTAAATACATACATCAAGTTGGGCCCCACGAGTGGAGACCCTACTTCACACATGGTTGGAGTCTGGACGCTGGACAGTTCCAGTACCAAGACACTGGGAACGTCCAGGGTCTAGACTTCCTTTTTTTATTTTTCTTTTATTTTATTTTTATTATTTTATTTCAGCTCTCTGGGGTCCATACATGGACGATCCAATCTTTCTATCACTTTAGCCATCACAAGGTAGGCCCAAAAACTCTGGATCAAGCCAATCTTTGTATTTTTCCTTCATCCAGATCTTTGTGATCTAAAGAATAGGTTGAAAAGTAAATAAATATCCGGGTGGGCCACATGTGGTGTCCCACGCTATGACAGCGTGCGGGGCATGCTGTCTTACAGTGTGGCCCACTTGTGGGCCCCACCACAGTTTACAAAGAAAAATGAAAAAGGGAAAGGAAAAAGGGAAGAAAAGAGGGAAATCCGACTAACGGGATGGACCCCCGCCACTATGGGGTCCACCATACATTTGATGCATAAATAATATGGGTCCCACTAAAATGAAAAGAAACAAATGAAAGGAGGATTTTCATCCTCCCTTGCACTCACTTGAAGAATGGATGGTTGGATCAGGTCGGATTGTCGATCGGACGGTCCAAAGGATGAAGCTCTTCCTCCAAACCTCTCTAAACCTCCCTTAAGTCCTAATCATCCCCTTAAATCTCTCTCTTCTTTTACCTCTTTCTCTTAATCTTTCACTAAACCTTTCTTTAATTTCTCACTTGTTCGCTCGCCTCAAGTGCAATGGATGCGATGTAGTAATAAATCTCGGTAAGACCGAGGTCGATCCGCAGGGAATTGGATAACAAATTCCAAACTATTCCAGCAACTCAATTTTGCAAGAAATAGGTGATTCAATTGAAGCAATTATACTAAAACAGTAACTTAATAAAAATCAGTAGTTTAAGGTACTAAGGCATTCAAGGATCCACTTGTAGCAATCCCATGTCAATCCAATCAATCCAAGCAAGATGCACAACTAGATTTGAAGTCCTATCTCTCATCTAGTTGGAAAATAAAGCATTAAACACATTCAATCCCATTCAAGTTGAACTTCCAAGTTCTAGTCCCATTCAATCAGTGTAGAATTCAAAATCATAGCCTTCGGAGTAACAGCCATGCCTATGGACTATGGCCTGCTCAAGGATTACTATAATTCGAATCTAAACAAGCACCATATGATAATCTCAGAGAATTGCAAGGAATCCATGTCCGGAGCACATGGACTCTCATAAAATATCTCAAATTATCAACTTGAAGAACTAAAATAGATAAAAATCCAAACTTGAATTGAAAGTACTTAAATTAACTGAATCAAATCATGAAATTAGCTACAAGCTTCACCTCTCAGCCTTAGCTGAGAGATTCTAGCCGAGCATTGTCCTGCTACAACTAAAACTCATGAAAGAAAACATAAAAACTGGAAAAACCAGAGTTTGGATGGTTGCAGACGCTCCACGACGGCTTCCTCTCTCTAGCACCACGTCCCTTAGCTTCTATGATGCCCTAGGAAGAGCCCCTAGGTGTCGTTTTATAGTGAGGACGCTCAGTTGTGTCGGAAACATCCAGAATCCGCATAAGGTTACGCAGTGCGCAGCAATTTTCGGAACCAGAAATAGAAACTGCCTGATTTCACACATGGCAGACCGGTCGGACTGGGCTGGCCGACCGGTCACGACCAGTCGGACCTCTCTGTTTAATAGTCCATTGAGTTTTGCTGAAACTCTGATCCAAAGTTTTTTTTTTCAATGATCGATTGCACGACCGGTCTGAGCTCACGACCGGTCTGAGCTGAGGACGACCGGTCGCAGGTTGAACCTCCAATTTATACATTGCATTGCCCACTACATGACATGGTATGCATGATTTTCATGATTAAAAGGCCCATCTAATGCATATTTTGTGATTGTAGGGATGAGAGCGGACTTAACCCAATTGGAGACCAAAAGACCATGTTTAGGAGCCTTTGATGAAGGCCCAAGGTGGACCAAAGAAAGAAGAAAGCAAAGAGAGAGGAAGGAGAGAAGAAAAGAAAGAAGAAAAAAAAGCAAAACTGGGTCCGACCGGTCAAGACCGGTGGGCTACACTTGCCGGACACCTGCCAGACAGGTCTAGACCAGTCAAGACCAGTCGGCCATGCAATTTTTCACTTCGAGATTTCAGGCAGCAAGCTATTCCCATTTTGGGATTTTCGAAATAATTTTCTGAAGCCATCTTGATGATATTTGGAAATCTATCACATCTATGTCGAAGAAGAGCTCGACACCGAACTAACCCAAGTGGTTTCGTGTCGATCGGAGCTACGGATTGACCGTGGTGGCCAAAACAAGACGAGCTGTCCAGAAAGTTCCAGATTTCGCTGTTCAACTCTGGGCCGGTCCAGGTGACCCATCATTGATGATATGAAGAATATACTTTGACCATCTTTTAGACCACATCCATATATGAATAACCACAAAAGTTTCAGATCAAAAGGATGTGTGGTTTGATCGTACCGGTTGAAGAAAGATGGACCATCCAGAAAGATCCAACTGCGTAGAGTTTATAAAAGCCCTAAGTGTTCTAATTTTTGGACCACATTCTGGGATTGTTTTGGACAATATAATCCATCTATCATGTAGAGGAGGAAGTGTTCTACCAATGTTCAAAATTTGGGATCAATCCGACATCTGTAGACTCCGGAGCGTTGAAAGTAAGATGACTCGTTCTGAAGGTACCCGAAGTGCGTGATTTTGAGAGGCGGTCGGTGATATGATTGGTGGGCCCATTCAGAGGATAATCTTGGAAATCTAAATCATCTATGAGGAAGATCACATTACAAGGAAGCTACAAATCAAATTTGAGGGCAATCCGACCATTGGTTAAGCCGTACCAAGCGAAACAAATTCTGCTATGTTGCTGTACTATTGCTGCACTATAAAAGGAGGTGCTCTCTTCTATTCCAAATCAACCAAGGACGTGGGAAGCAAGGAGTTCAACTCCCAGGAGGCTACCTAGCCTCCTCCAGCTAGTTTTTCTTCCTTTTCTTAGTTCTAGTTCTAGTTTTAATATGCTTTTCCTTAGCTAACCTCTTAGCTAGAGCTAGAGGTGAAATTTGTAGTTGGTTCTAATGCTTTAATTCTTTTATTTCAAGTACCCTTTTCTTAATTTTGGATTTTGAAGTTCTAGTTTGAATAAAGTTTGGTTTTTTAGAAGTTTTGTGAGAGTTTGTGTGCTCCGGACATGAGTTCCTTGCAATTCTCTAAGATTACCATGATTGGGTTGTTTGAATTCGAATTGTAGTAACCCTTGAGCATGCCATAGTCCATAGGCATTGCTGTTACTCCGAAGGCTACAAGTTCAAGTTCTATGTGCTTCATTAGAACTAGAAATCTGATTTCCAGATTTAAGTGGGACTGTTTGTGCTTGAATGTTATATCTTCCAATTAGATGAGAGATAGGACTTTGATTCTAATTGTGTTGTACTTGGATGAATGGATTGGCATTGGGCTACTACAAGTGGATCCTTGATGCTCTAGTTCTTCTTAATTTCGGATTTTTCTATTTTATATGAAAAACCATCTTCTCAAACTTCTTAGATTCTAGTTATTAGAGTACTTGGAATTGTTTACCTCTTTCCCTGTGGATCGACCTTGGTCTTACCGAGATTTATTACTACATCGCAGCCTTACACTTGAGGCGAGCGAACAAGTTTTTGGCGCCGTTGCCGGGGACAAGGTTGAATGATTCTAATTGTTCTAGTAGCTATAGAGTAATCTTAGTTAGGTAGGATTTTTAGTTTTTATAGAAGTAGATTTTCTGATTTTTTTTTTAGATTACTAACAATTTTTTTTTTATTTTGTAGGACATTGTTGCTGACATAGATCTCACTCTATTGGGTAACATCTCCCCATCTTTCTTCTTTTTGTTGTTTTTCCTAGATTAAGGTAGTTTCCAATTCCTTAAAATTTCATCATGTATGATTGGACGAATAGTGCGTACAAGTACCTTTTGGAGGATGAGACGTCGGATTGAGAGACTCAAAATATTTATGATTGGAACCATTATAAGCATAAGTATTTTTCTGAGATTCAATCAACCTCCACTACCTCCCCGCGTAAGACGATGCGTGATTACATTAATGAAAACAATACACATATTGAGACACAACGTAAGACAATGGGAGAGTATCGGAAAGAGATGAATAATGTTCCACCGGTTAGGACAATGTATGATCACTTGTATGGCTACACATATCAACAACCATCTAAAAGCCCAACATATGACATGCATAATCCAAATTGGTGGGAGCATCAAAATTTCAACTTGGAAGATGAGCCAACCATGGATGCCAACAACTATCCTCAAGAGTTTCTTTCTCATGAGCCGCAACCGACACGAACTCTTGAGGATGTGCTGCGAGAGTTTATGGAAATAACTGAGCAATGCGTACAAAACCTCTCGCCATCTCAAAATATTAAACCCAACATTGGGAACACCGAATCAATCCCCAACAATGAGAAGGATGAGGCTATCCAAGCCCAACCGTCTTCCGATTTAATGACTAAACTTTTAGAGGAGATTGATTTCGATGATCCCAATGTCATCATCAATTATGGTGAGTCCACTATCTCTTTTGGATGCTTTGAACTTAATGATGAAGAGATTTCAATGACGGTTGACGAACCCGAGGAATCCATAAAATTTGAAAGTGGTAGTGGGGGTGCCTACAATGAGGGTTTGGTGAATGGTTATGAATCTATGGTTTCTTTTTCCAATGGGGATAATGATTATGAGTCTCTAGAGGATATGCATGCTAGAGAGATGGCCGAAGTCGATCTTTTTGAGTCCTTCCACCAACAACACATGCCAAATTCTAGTGTGGTAGACCTCCCTTTGATTGAAAATTCTATTCCTTTGGATGATGAGGTGGCACAATCTGAAATTTTCAAAGATCAACCCATGTTAAATGATGTGCTTACCACTGAATCTGAAGAGTTCTCTTTGGAAGACCTCCTCTCTATAGAGGAGGAATTCCTTACCATTGAAACAGAATTTCTTCAATCATTAAGGGAGGATGAGGACCCTTCATCTGACTATCTCGGTTTCCTAGAGGAATGCTTGGCCCACTCTTATGATCTTGATGATGAGATGATTAAGGAGTTGGATATTTTGTTAGACACGGTATCAGTGCCTGAAAAACACCTTTCCACTGATTTACACTCCTTACCATTGTTTGTGGAAGCACCGTACAATTCTGAAATTGTGGAAGAGACAACTTTAACTAATGAAAACTCGATGAATGTCTCTCCACCGTCATGGGTCCTTCAGCCCATTGAAAATTCTGATTGGGATGACCCATTTTTAATCAATCATAACCCAAATCAGAATTTGAGGAGATATCTTTTTCTGCTCTTATCTCCTCCTTTTATGCATGTGGTGCACAATACGATTGGACTTCAATAATAAGAAGCACACATGTTTATTGTCGAGCAGGACTTTGGATGGTCCTCATGAGAAATTTATTGAAATTCATGAAGATCCTGCTCAACTTTGATCACGTAGTTGATCGGACTAATTAAAGGTAGGTAGGTAGGTTAGGATTTATTTTTCTGCAATTAGGATTAAATAAGTCTCATCGAGACAATGGAAGATGCTAGAATTGATCAACTTGCTATCTCAGGTACTATTGTTCTCACTCTCTCATATTTTACCATTGCTCTCATGTTCATGCTAATTGCATATCTTTTTACATTGAGGACAATGCAAGATTTGGTTGGGGGGTGAGATGAGATTCCTCATCTAGCATGTTGCAACATTTCGAGCCTCACATGCACAAATTTTTTTGAATTTTCTAAAATTTCAAAACTCTTTTAGAAAACCTTATTTCCATACATTCGAGATGATATGAGTATAAGAAGAGGAGATACAAAGTGTGTGATGTTGTAAGTCTTGAATTTCTCCCAACATAATGGTTTTATATGTTAGTTCCCCTATTGTTGTGATTGATAGAAAATTTGAACACCTTCACACCAAGTTCACATTACACGATTTTCATGAGTTGAAAGGTTTATGTGATTTGTGGATTAGCTAGACTTTAATATAAAGGTGTTGAGAAACCAAGCCGGGATATTTTGTCCATCCTTGTCCATGGGAAAATAATGAAAGATATGGATTTTTAAAAATCCTATCTAATTTTAAAAGAAAAAGGAAAGAAAGGATGAAATCGGGAATGAAGGAAAAATGATGAAATTTTTTGAAAAGGGCTACCTATTACCAACCGGGGGATGGTCGAACCGTAACCAAAGCCGGAAATGGGACGTAGTGTGAAAGTCGTCGGAAGGAAGGTAAGGCAAATTCCTGTGATAGGCTTGTTGTTGCTCTGTGCACCTTAAAATCCATGGTTTACTTAATCTATGAAGAAGATAATCCCAGAAACTCATGAGATGAACTTTCACTATGCACACTAGGTTGAATTTGTTCGAGTTCTTCTATTTATCAATCAATCAGCGGGAATTTCATGTAGACACTTATTATGTTTTGAGAGTCCAAGATTTCAGCTTCTATCACCTAATTTTTCCAAATTTTATACGTGTACATCTTGGAATGGATAGAATCATGGTTTCTGAAGGAGAGTTGGGTTTGGAGGTTTGAAATTGTTTCACTCATGTTTTGCTCGGGACTAGCAAAAAGCTGTTTGAGGGGTGTGTTGAACCTCCAATTTATACATTGCATTGCCCACTACATGACATGGTATGCATGATTTTCATGATTAAAAGGCCCATCTAATGCATGTTTTGTGATTGTAGGGATGAGAGCGGACTTAACCCAATTGGAGACCAAAAGACCATGTTTAGGAGCCTTTGATGAAGGCCCAAGGTGGACCAAAGAAAGAAGAAAGCAAAGAGAGAGGAAGGAGAGAAGAAAAGAAAGAAGAAAAAAAAGCAAAACTGGGTCCGACCGGTCAAGACCGGTGGGCTACACTTGCTGGACACCTGCCAGATAGGTCTAGACCAGTCAAGACCGGTCGGCCATGCAATTTTTCACTTCGAGATTTCAGGCAGCAAGCTATTCCCATTTTGGGATTTTCGAAATAATTTTCTGAAGCCATCTTGATGATATTTGGAAATCTATCACATCTATGTCGAAGAAGAGCTCGACACCGAACTAACCCAAGTGGTTTCGTGTCGATCGGAGCTACGGATTGACCGTGGTGGCCAAAACAAGACAAACTGTCTAGAAAGTTCCAGATTTCGCTGTTCAACTCTGGGCCGGTCCAGGTGACCCATCATTGATGATATGAAGAATATACTTTGACCACCTTTTAGACCACATCCATATATGAATAATCACAAAAGTTTCAGATCAAAAGGATGTGTGGTTTGATCGTACCGGTTGAAGAAAGATGGACCATCCAGAAAGATCCAACTGCGCAGAGTTTATAAAAGCCCTAAGTGTTCTAATTTTTGGACCACATTCTGGGATTGTTTTGGACAATCTAATCCATCTATCATGTAGAGGAGGAAGTGTTCTACTAATGTTCAAAATTTTGGATCAATCCGACATCTGTAGACTCCGGAGCATTGAAAGTAAGATGACTGGTTCTGAAGGTACCCGAAGTGCGCGATTTTGAGAGGCGGTCGGTGATATGATTGGTGGGACCATTCAGAGGATAATCTTGGAAATCTAAATCATCTATGAGGAAGATCACATTACAAGGAAGCTACAAATCAAATTTGAGGGCAATCCGATCATTGGTTAAGCCGTACCAAGCGAAACAAATTCTGCTATGTTGCTGTACTATTGCTGCACTATAAAAGGAGGTGCTCTCTTCTATTCCAAATCAACCAAGGACGTGGGAAGCAAGGAGTTCAAGTCCCAGGAGGCTACCTAGCCTCCTCCAGCTAGTTTTTCTTCCTTTTCTTAGTTCTAGTTCTAGCTTTAATATGCTTTCCTTAGCTAACCTCTTAGCTAGAGCTAGAGGTGAAATTTGTAGTTGGTTCCAATGCTTTAATTCTTTTATTTCAAGTACCCTTTTCTTAATTTTGGATTTTGAAGTTCTAGTTTGAATAAAGTTTGGTTTTTTAGAAGTTTTGTGAGAGTTTGTGTGCTCCGGACATGAGTTCCTTGCAATTCTCTAAGATTACCATGATTGGGTTGTTTGAATTCGAATTGTAGTAACCCTTGAGCATGCCATAGTCCATAGGCATGGCTGTTACTCCGAAGGCTACAAGTTCAAGTTCTATGTGCTTCATTAGAACTAGAAATCTGATTTCCAGATTTAAGTGGGACTGTTTGTGCTTGAATGTTATATCTTCCAATTAGATGAGAGATAGAACTTTGATTCTAATTGTGTTGTACTTGGATGAATGGATTGGCATTGGACTACTACAAGTGGATCCTTGATGCTCTAGTTCTTCTTAATTTTGGATTTTTCTATTTTATGTGAAATACCATCTTCTCAAACTTCTTAGATTCTAGTTATTAGAGTACTTGGAATTGTTTACCTCTTTCCCTGTGGATCGACCTCGTGTTCGCGCGCCTCAAGTGTAAGGCTGCGATGTAGTAGTAAAACTCGGTAAGACCGAGGTCGATCCACAGGGAAATAGTTAAAGCTACCAAATCACTCCAGCAACTCAGTTTTTAAAAGAAATCAGATTTAATTGAATGTTTACTTAAAACAGGAACTTAATGGAAAATCAGAGATAATAAGTACTAAGGCTTTCAAGGATCCACTTGTAGCAATCCTATGCCAATTCAGTTAATCCAAGTAGAAAACACAACTAAATTTGAAGTCCTATCTCTCATCTAGTTGGAGAATAAAGCATTCACACACATTCCATCACATTCAAACTGAACTTCCAAGTTCTAGTTCCATTCAATCAATACAAAACTCAGAACTATAGCCTGCGGAGTAACAGCCATGCCTCTGGACTATGGCTTGCTCAAGGATTACTATAATCCGAATTTAGATAAACAAACATGATAATCTCAGAGAATTAAAAGGAATTCATGTCCGGAGCACATAAACTCAGATAAGACGTCTCAAACTACCATTATTTGGAACTAAACTATGCAAAAATCCAAACTTGAATGTAAATTACTTGAATTAAACCGAAATCAACATAGAATTAGCTACAAGCTTCACCTCTCAGCCTTAGCTGAGAGGTTCTAGCCGAGCATTGTCATGCTACAACTAAAAAACTCTGAAATAATGCATAAAAACAGAAAAACCCGAATAGAAGAGTTGCAGCCGCTCCACGATCGCCTTCACTCTCCAAACTCACGTTCCTTAGCCTCTCTGATACCCTAGGGAGAGCCCCTAGGTGTCCTTTTATAGCAAGCAACCTCCCTTGCGTCGGATTCTGCGAAAGACTACGCATTGCGCAGCAATTTTTGAAGTCCAGATTTAGAAAGGACTCTCCATACGCAGAGCCGACCGGTCGGACTGATGTTCTACACATTCCAGGGAGTGCTACCGACCGGTCAAGACCGGTCGGACAGACCTGTCCAACCTTCCAGCGTGCATACCCAACCGGTCATGACCGGTCGGGCTTTGTTTTTGGCTTTGTCCAGTATATACAGCCGACTGGTCAAGACCGGTCGGGCTCCAATGTCCAGCTTCCAGTGTTCATGGCCGACCAGTCAAGACCAGTCGGCCTGTCTTCTCTTTGATCAGGCTTCATGGCCGACCGGTCATGACCGGTCGGCCTTCTTCCATTTGCTTCTTTTTCTCTTCTTTTTCTCCTTTTTCTTCTTCTCTCTCTTCTCTTTGCTTTCTTCTTTCTTTGGTCTTCTTTCATCCTTCATCCAAAAGCTACAAATGTATTCTTTTGGCTCGCAATTGAATGACGTCCAAACACGTGTTAGGTGGGCCTTTAAACCATGAAAATCATGCAAACCTTGTCGTGTAATGGGCAATGCAATGTATAAATTTGAGGTTCAACACCTCGGTCTTACCGAGATTTATTACTACATCGCAGCCTTACACTTGAGGCGAGCGAACAAGTTTTTGGCGCCGTTGCCGGGGACAAGGTTGAATGATTCTAATTGTTCTAGTAGCTATAGAGTAATCTTAGTTAGGTAGGATTTTCAGTTTCTATAGAAGTAGATTTTCTGATTTTTTTTTTAGATTACTAACAATTTTTTTTTATTTTGTAGGACATTGTTGCTGACATAGATCTCACTCTATTGGGTAACATCTCCCCATCTTTCTTCTTTTTGTTGTTTTTCCTAGATTAAGGTAGTTTCCAATTCCTTAAAATTTCATCATGTATGATTGGACGAATGGTGCGTACAAGTACCTTTTGGAGGATGAGACGTCGGATTGGGAGACTCAAAATCTTTATGATTGGAACCATTATAAGCATAAGTATTTTTCTGAGATTCAATCAACCTCCACTACCTCCCCGCGTAAGACGATGCGTGATTACATTAATGAAAACAATACACATATTGAGACACAACGTAAGACAATGGGAGAGTATCGGAAAGAGATGAATAATGTTCCACCGGTTAGGACAATGTATGATCACTTGTATGGCTACACATATCAACAACCATCTAAAAGCCTAACATATGACATGCATAATCCAAATTGGTGGGAGCATCAAAATTTCAACTTGGAAGATGAGCCAACCATGGATGCCAACAACTATCCTCAAGAGTTTCTTTCTCATGAGCCGCAACCGACACGAACTCTTGAGAATGTGCTGCGAGAGTTTATGAAAATAACTGAGCAATGCATACAAAACCTCTCGCCATCTCAAAATATTAAACCCAACATTGGGAACACCGAATCAATCCCCAACAATGAGAAGGATGAGGCTATCCAAGCCCAACCCTCTTCCGATTTAATGACTAAACTTTTAGAGGAGATTGATTTCGATGATCCCAATGTCATCATCAATTATAGTGAGTCCACTATCTCTTTTGGATGCTTTGAACTTAATGATGAAGAGATTTCAATGACGGTTGACGAACCCGAGGAATCCATAAAATTTGAAAGTGGTAGTGGGGGTGCCTACAATGAGGGTTTGGTGAATGGTTATGAATCTATGGTTTCTTTTTCCAATGGGCATAATGATTATGAGTCTCTAGAGGATATGCATGCTAGAGAGATGGCCGAAGTCGATCTTTTTGAGTCCTTCCACCAACAACACATGCCAAATTCTAGTGTGGTAGACCTCCCTTTGATTGAAAATTCTATTCCTTTGGATGATGAGGTGGCACAATCTGAAATTTTCAAAGATCAACCCATGTTAAATGATGTGCTTACCACTGAATCTGAAGAGTTCTCTTTGGAAGACCTCCTCTCTATAGAGGAGGAATTCCTTACCATTGAAATAGAATTTCTTCAATCATTAAGGGAGGATGAGGACCCTTCATCTGACTATCTCGGTTTCCTAGAGGAATGCTTGGCCCACTCTTATGATCTTGATGATGAGATGATTAAGGAGTTGGATATTTTGTTAGACACGGTGTCAGTGCCTGAAAAACACCTTTCCACTGATTTACACTCTTTACCATTGTTTGTGAAAGCACCGTACAATTCTGAAATTGTGGAAGAGACAACTTTAACTAATGAAAACTCGATGAATGTCTCTCCACCGTCATGGGTCCTTCAGCCCATTGAAAATTCTGATTGGGATGACCCATTTTTAATCAATCATAACCCAAATCAGAATTTGAGGAGATATCTTTTTCTGCTCTTATCTCCTCCTTTTATGCATGTGGTGCACAATACGATTGGACTTCAATGATAAGAAGCACACATGTTTACTGTCGAGCAGGACTTTGGATGGTCCTCATGAGAAATTTATTGAAATTCATGAAGATCCTGCTCAACTTTGATTATGTAGTTGATCGTACTAATTAAAGGTAGGTAGGTAGGTTAGGATTTATTTTTCTGCAATTAGGATTAAATAAGTCTCATCGAGACAATGGAAGATGCTAGAATTGATCAACTTGCTATCTCAGGTACTATTGTTCTCACTCTCTCATATTTTACCATTGCTCTCATGTTCATGCTAATTGCATATCTTTTTACATTGAGGACAATGCAAGATTTGGTTGGGGGGTGAGATGAGATTCCTCATCTAGCATGTTGCAACATTTCGAGCCTCACATGCACAAATTTTTTCGAATTTTCTAAAATTTCAAAACTCTTTTAGAAAACCTTATTTCCATACATTCGAGATGATATGAGTATAAGAAGAGGAGATACAAAGTGTGTGATGTTGTAAGTCTTGAATTTCTCCCAACATAATGGTTTTATATGTTAGTTCCCCTATTGTTGTGATTGATAGAAAATTTGAACACCTTCACACCAAGTTCACATTACACGATTTTCATGAGTTGAAAGGTTTATGTGATTTGTGGATTAGCTAGACTTTGATATAAAGGTGTTGAGAAACCAAGCCGAGGTATTTTGTCCATCCTTGTCCGTGGGAAAATAATGAAAGATATGGATTTTTAAAAATCCTATCTAATTTTAAAAGAAAAAGGAAAGAAAGGATGAAATCGGGAATGAAGGAAAAATGGTGGAAAATTTCGAAAAGGGCTACCTATTACCAACCGGGGGATGGTCGAACCGTAACCAAAGCCATAAATGGGACGTAATGTGAAAGCCGTCGGAAGGACGGTAAGGCAAATTCCTGTGATAGGCTTGTTGTTGCTCTGTGCACCTTAAAATCCATGGTTTACTTAATCTATGAAGAAGATAATCCCAGAAACTCATGAGATGAACTTTCACTATGCACACTAGGTTGAATTTGTTCGAGTTCTTCTATTTATCAATCAATCAGCGGGAATTTCATGTAGACACTTATTATGTTTTGAGAGTCCAAGATTTCAGCTTCTATCACCTAATTTTTCCAAATTTTATACGTGTACATCTTGGAATGGATAGAATCATGGTTTCTGAAGGAGAGTTGGGTTTGGAGGTTTGAAATTGTTTCACGCATGTTTTGCTCGGGACTAGCAAAAAGCTGTTTGAGGGGTGTGTTGAACCTCCAATTTATACATTGCATTGCCCATTACATGACATGGTATGCATGATTTTCATGATTAAAAGGCCCATCTAATGCATGTTTTGTGATTGTAGGGATGAGAGCGGACTTAACCCAATTGGAGACCAAAAGACCATGTTTAGGAGCCTTTGATGAAGGCCCAAGGTGGACCAAAGAAAGAAGAAAGCAAAGAGAGAGGAAGGAGAGAAGAAAAGAAAGAAGAAAAAAAAGCAAAACTGGGTCCGACCGATCAAGACCGGTCGGCTACACTTGCTGGACACCTGACAGACAGGTCTAGACCGGTCAAGACCGGTCGGCCATGCAATTTTGCACTTCGAGATTTCAAGCAGCAAGCTATTCCCATTTTGGGATTTTCGAAATAATTTTATGAAGCCATCTTGATGATATTTGGAAATCTAACACATCTATGTCAAAGAGGAGCTCGACGCTGAACTAACCCAAGTGGTTTCGTGTCGATCGGAGCTACGGATTGACCGTGGTGGCCAAAACAAGACGAACTGTCCAGAAAGTTCCAGATTTCGCTGTTCAACTCTGGGCCGGTCCAGGTGACCCATCATTGATGATATGAAGAATATACTTTGACCACCTTTTAGACCACATCCATATATGAATAATCACAAAAGTTTCAGATCAAAAGGATGTGTGGTTTGATCGTACCGGTTGAAGAAAGATGGACCATCCAGAAAGATCCAACTGCGCAGAGTTTATAAAAGCCCTAAGTGTTCTAATTTTTGGACCACATTCTGGGATTGTTTTGGACAATCTAATCCATCTATCATGTAGAGGAGGAAGTGTTCTACCAATGTTCAAAATTTGGGATCAATCCGACATCTGTACACTCCGAAGCGTTGAAAGTAAGATGACTGGTTCTGAAAGTACCCGAAGTGCGCGATTTTGAGAGGCGGTCGGTGATATGATTGGTGGGCCCATTTAGAGGATAATCTTGGAAATCTAAATCTTCTATGAGGAAGATCACATTACAAGGAAGCTACAAATCAAATTTAAGGGCAATCCGACCATTGGTTAAGCCGTACCAAGCGAAACAAATTCTGCTATGTTGTTGTACTATTGCTGCACTATAAAAGGAGGTGCTCTCTTCTATTCCAAATCAACCAAGGACGTGGGAAGCAAGGAGTTCAAGTCCTAGGAGGCTACCTAGCCTCCTCCAGCTAGTTTTTCTTCCTTTTCTTAGTTCTAGTTCTAGTTTTAATATGCTTTTCCTTAGCTAACCTCTTAGCTAGAGCTAGAGGTGAAATTTGTAGTTGGTTTCAATGCTTTAATTCTTTTATTTCAAGTACCCTTTTCTTAATTTTGGATTTTGAAGTTCTAGTTTGAATAAAGTTTGGTTTTTTAGAAGTTTTGTGAGAGTTTGTGTGCTCCGGACATGAGTTCCTTGCAATTCTCTAAGATTACCATGATTGGGTTGTTTGAATTCGAATTGTAGTAACCCTTGAGCATGCCATAGTCCATAGGCATGGCTGTTACTCCGAAGGCTACAAGTTCAAGTTCTATGTGCTTCATTAGAACTAGAAATCTGATTTCCAGATTTAAGTGGGACTGTTTGTGCTTGAATGTTATATCTTCCAATTAGATGAGAGATAGGACTTTGATTCTAATTGTGTTGTACTTGGATGAATGGATTGGCATTGGACTACTACAAGTGGATCCTTGATGCTCTAGTTCTTCTTAATTTCGAATTTTTCTATTTTATGTGAAAAACCATCTTCTCAAACTTCTTAGATTCTAGTTATTAGAGTACTTGGAATTGTTTACCTCTTTCCCTGTGGATCGACCTCGGTCTTACCGAGATTTATTACTACATCACAGCCTTACACTTGAGGCGAGCGAACATCGCACGACCGGTCGTGAGTGGCTCAGTGGCCTTCTTTGAGAATGGTCTTCTTCTGTGAATGTCGGACCGGTCAGACGACCGGTCTTGGCAATGGACGACCGATCGTATGACCGGTCTTGGCTGATATTTCTGCTTTCTTCTTTGGCTTCTTTCTTCCTTTCTTCTCCTTTCTTTCTACTTTCTTTGGTCCTTCCTTCTTCATCCAATGGCTTCAAATGGCTCTTTTTAGTGTCCAATTGGATAAATTCCACTCTTATTCCTGAAGTCACAAAACATGTATTAGATGGGCCTTTTAAACATGAAAACCATGCATATAATGCGATGTAATGGGGCAATGCAATGTATAAATTGGAGGTTCAACATCACTCTCTCCCTCTCTCTCTCTCACTTAATCTTTTCTTTTCCTTTCCTTTCTTTCTTTTCTTTATTCTCTCTCTTCAAATCCTAGCCATGAGAAAAATGAGGGAAGGCTCTTATGTATGGGGCCTTTAGTGAGTAGATATTTTGGGATAGAGGAGGGATTAAAAGGGGAGAGGGGTAGAAAGGGAAGGGAAAAAGGTGAGGGGAATGATGGCTTGTAGCTAGGGGTAGGGTAGGTGTTGACTTTAGTGCACCTCTTGCATGGGGAATTGGAGAAAGGTAGGGGTATAATGAGGAGTTGTAGGGATTAGGTGGTACCTTAATAGGGGCATTTTAGGGTTTTGGCATGAGAGTTGATGGATTGATGGAAAAGGGTGATGGGAGTAGGTGGGGGATTGATTGATGGATAGATAGAGTGATTTATTGATTGATTAGACTTTCTAGGAGTTTGGGCAAGTGGGGCCCGCACCACACGTGCGTTGTGTGACCCGCCTCAGATTGCTCAAATGATCATCACTTTCACATCGGGTATCACAATGGGGCGTTCCACGTGGCGTTGGAATCGCAGCGCCAACGCAGTCGTCAGGGTATAGCCCCTAAAACAGGGTTGTGATCAAGGCTCATTAATCTGGTCCATTCGGAACGTATCTGCTCCGTAAACTAAGTGTAGGGAGGGCAAATTAGGGTAGGGGTCTTACAGAACTTCTGTTTGACCAAGATCTAGCAAAGGAATGATATAGACAAGCTTACAACGGCTAGAAAACGATGTTAAAACAGCCACTTTGATCGGATCAGAATAATATCCAATCGATCGGATCAACTTGTCAAGAGATTTTTAGTGTTGCTGACCAGATATTTTCGATCGATCGAAATTTTAGTTCAGGGAGATTTGGCACTTGCTGGACAGAACTTCTGATCGATCAGATAGTGTTCCGATCGATCGGAAATCATTTCTAATCGATCGAAAATTATTTTTCGATTGAATAAGGTCTGAATGAGTTTTGTTTTCTTCTGGAAGACCTTGAGAGGATCTAAGGCTGATCTTCTTGGATAGTGAGCTTCCCTAAATGACTAGAAGATCTTAAAAAAGGATTAAGGCACTTAGGGACTAGGATTTTTGGGTTTTACAAGGTTCGGGGAGAAGGTTGGGCTTTGCATTCATACTCGGAGTTGATGGTCTTCAAATGATTCTTCAATCTGAGGTGCAGAAGGTCTTCAAAGCTTCAAATTGTTAGCTTTCAATGGGCTCTTCAGACTAGACAACTGACACTACTTACTAATTGATAAACATATACACTAATAGGATAGACCTCATAGAGAGGTTAGCAACAATTGTGAAAATTCTGCCATCTTGCTGGACAACGATCTGACCGGTCTTGACCTGTCGAACAGACCCATATTATGTCCATAAACTCTCTGTTATAAAACATGACCAGTCTGACCGGTCGGGCCACTTTCTGACTGGTCGGTTGTGTCCATTTTAGATTCGTTGCAACTCGAATTTGGCTTCTATAAAGACACATCTTAAGGTCTTTAATGGCATGCATTCAATACCCATTAAGAGCATTGTGAGAGAGCTTTTACTCACTTCTTCCTACCCTCCGTGCTCTTATTTCCTTTCAGTTCATCATTCAAACCTAGCCATTAATGGCTTGTCATTGAGCATTCAAAGCTTGGTTTGAACTATGAATTCAAACATTGCATTCATGGCTGACTAATCATTGAAATCATCTATAGGTCTTTTATAGCCATTGAATGCTGAGATTGGTGGTTCCTACATAACCATTGCATTGAATAGGCAAAGGGATCTTCACCATTTCTCTCCCAAATACCTGGCATAATCATATACATATCATTTGCATCAGTAGTTGATCTTGGGAGCACAAAGAAGAGCTGATGCACTTGGAGCTAAAGCTACTCGTCGAAGGCATTGAATCGAGGCTCAACCATCTAAGTATGTCTAGTATTTGAGAGTCCATTTATTGTGTCAATATTCCCTGGATTGGGAAACTTTGACAGGAGTGTACGTGGTCATCCTTGGATTAGGATTGGTTAGAGTTTGATATCCAAACTCAATAAGTCCCTGGATTGGGCCATCGGTGGATGGTAAACGCGGGCTTCAAATATAGGATGTTAACGTTGATGGTTGACTCAAATTAAAACCACGACTATAGTAAAATCCGGTATTCTCATTGGTTGAGAACGTGAACCGGGAGTGGATTAGGGAAACCGAACCACTATATATTGTTGTGTATTGTGAGATTAAATTATTGCTATATGTTGAGCTTGTGGAATAGCTTAGTTAATCATGAATACAAACTGTTTAATAAAATGACAATGATAGTCCTTCTTGCAATCTTGAACATGTATTTGCCTTGAATATTATTGTGATAATCGTGGTTGTTATAACCGATTTAAATTGCTTTTAAATTGTGTTGGAATTTCAAAAAGTCTTATTCACCCCCCTCTAGGATATTAGGCATATCTCCAAGTATCTCTATAAGTAGTAAAACTGTAATTTCATTCCTCACATGTGGAACCAAAGACAATGTCATCCACATAAATTTGGGCAATCAGGATCAAATTCTTGGCTTCTCTTATAAAAAAATGTTTTGTCAACACTCCCCCTAACAAAATCATGGTCTATTAAAAATTGAGTTAGATGCTTGTACCATGCACGGGGAGCTTGTTTGATTCCGTAAAGGGCCTTTTTCAATTGGTATACTTTGTGAGGATATCTAGGATCAATAAACCCCTTTGGTTGTTCAACATATACTTCCTCATTTAGAATACCATTCAAGAAGACACTTTTTACATCCATTTGGAATAGTTTGGACTTTAAAGCACAAGCAACAACTATAAGAATTCGAATAGACTCGATTCTAGCTACAGGGGCAAATGTTTTATCAAAATCAATTTCTTCAATTTGGGAATACCCCTGAGCAACTAACTAAGCCTTATTCCGTATGATGTTTCCAGATTCATTGGACTTGTTTATAAAGATCCATTTGGTTTCAATAACATTTTTCCTTTTAGGCCTATCGACTAAATACCAAACATTATTTCTAGCGAATTGTTGAAGCTCTTTTTTCGTTGCAAGAATCAAGAATTTATCGTTTAGAGCCTCATCAGCATTCTTTGGTTCTATTCTAGAAGTGAAACACAGGTGGCTGTTGATAGCCTCCAATTATCTCCTGGTTTTGACCCCAGTGTTAGGATCCCTAATGATTTGATTGAGGGGGTGATCCTTCACAATTGGGATATTACTAGGAGTAGTGGTGGCTTTTGGAGATGAGGGTTGTTTATCATATTTTCCTATCTCACATATACCCTCATCTTCTTCTACATCACCTGGTGACACGGATTCATTTGAAGGTTGGTCATCTAGGGTCACATTAATTGACTCTTAAACCGTTGAGGTTCAATTATTGTAAACTCTAGCTATAAGCTTTATTGTTTAAAGAGTACCCTAAGAAGATACCCTTATCACTCCTAGAGTCAAACTTACCAAAGTTTTCACGGTCTCGTAGAATATGACATGGGCTACCAAAGACCTTAAAATATTTCACATTAGGTGTCTTTCCACACCATAGTTCATAAGCAGTTTTGTTCAAACCTACCCATAAGTAGACTCGATTTATGATGTAACAGGTAGTGTTAACTACTTCGGCCCATAAATTTTTTGTAAGGTTTTTACTATTAAGCATAACCTTGGCCATTTCCAACAATACTCAGTTCTTCCTTTCAGCAACCCCATTTTGTTGGGGTGTTTTGGGTGCTGAAAACTCATGGCAAATTCTCAATTCATCACATAGGTTTTTCAAACAATGATCTTCAAATTCACCACCGTGATCACTCCTGATTCTAGCAACCATGTAACCTTTCTTATTATGAAGTTGCTTTATAAATTTTTGGAACTCTTCAAATGTGTCAGATTTTTCTCTTAGAAAAGTGACCCATGTGAATTTAGAGTAATCATTGACGACTACAAAGAAGTATCATTTTTCGCCTTGGCTTAGAACCCTGGTAGGACCAACTAGATCCATGTGTAACAACTCAAAGGGTTTAGATGTGGCCAGACTCGAGGTCTTTTTGTGTGCAACCTTGATTTGTTTACCTTTTTGGCACGCGATGCACATAGCCTTAGGTATTTTGCCAATCTTAGGCAATCCTCTCACCAGAGTTTTAGGACTCAATTTGGATAGATTTCTATAGTTTACATGACTGAGTCGATGGTGCCATAATTCAGTTTCATTGTCGATGGCCATGTGACACGTGGATGGGGAGCTCTGGTTATCATGGCTTTTAATTACATAGTAGTTGTCTCCTATACGTAGACCTTTCACGATTAGTTTTCTTGTGGAGTCTAGGATCTCGCACATTTCTTTGGAGAAACTTACTGAGTGCTCTTTGTCACAAATTTGTGAGATACTCAGCAAATTGTCTTTAAGACAGTCAACATAAAGCACATTTTCTATTTTCGACAACCCTAGCCCTATGATGGTTCCTTTACTAATGATTTTAGCCATGCTTCCATCACCGAATGTGACAAACGCATCATCGAAGTCGTTATATGCACAGAATTGAGATCTATCCCCTATCATGCATCTAGAGCATCCACTATCCAAATACCATCTAACATTATTCACAGCTTTTGGGGTAGTATGAATGACCAAACATTTATTCTTGACTACCCATTTAGTCGTTATCCTTTCATGCATGGTATTTTTATACGGTGGTTCTCTAGTTTTCTTGGGAAGTGCATATTTTTCTTGTTCTTGTAACAGAATGATAGTTTCCATATTCAGCATTTTTACTTGTTCCAACAATTCTTCCATTCTCTTATCATTCCTTGGGGGTGTAGGATAATTTCTTTTCAAGTTCCCCCTTTTTAGTGGAGTTTGCATGTGAGGATTCCAACTAGATTGCACATTTTTTCCGATCGGTGTTGGGGCTCAAATTTGCACCCATTGTAAAACAACATCCCATGGTTTAATGGCAATGATTTGGATAAGTTTTGAGGCCAGGAAAGCCCTGAAAATGCTAGCACAACCCTGATCACTTGATAGCGACCAAAATTCGTAAACAGCATTTCGGAGCGGAACTGGACATGCGTTTCACCGCCAAATGATATGAAATGTCCTAAAACCCTTAACCTGTAAGTTTCAAAGTTATCTGGTGCATATTTTTACCCGCACACCTCGAAATGCGTTTCGTCCCTGCCCGGAGCTGACCAAAAGGGTCTGTAAGCCTACAGCTACCATTTCAGAGCGGAACTGGACATGCGCTTCATGGCTAAATGATCTAAAATGTCCTAAAACCCTTAACCTGCAAGTTTCAAAGTTATCCGGTGCATATTTTTACCCGCGCACCTCGAAATGCGTTTCGTCCCTGCTTGGAGCTGACCAAAAGGGTCCGTAAGCCTACAACTACCATTTCAAAGTGGAACTGGACATGTGCTTCACTGCCAAATGATCCAAAATGTCCTAAAACCCTTAACCTGCAAGTTTTGAAGTCATCCGATGCATATTTTTACCTGTGCACCTTGAAATGCGTTTCATCGCCGTTTGGAGCTAACAAAAAAGGGTCCATAAGCCTACAGCTACCATTTCAGAGAGGAACTAGACATGCGCTTCACCACCATATGATCCGGAGCACCCCAAAACCCTTAAATAGCAAGTTTGAAGTCATTACAATGCGTCTTTCCATCCGCGCGCTACCCGGAACAATGTTCCTATACCACAAGCCGACCCGGAGGCTCCAAATTAGGAAGGAAGTACCAAAATTGGCAACATCTGGACTTCCACACCCCATCTCGTTCATTCTGGAGGTCAATCATAGCCTAGAAGTGGCTTGGCGACAGTGAGTGCATGTCTAGAAAAGGTAACTGTCCTTTGGAGGTCCCCCGTCGGAGCTGAAATCCTGAAATTTTCTAAGTGCTGGAATCCTGAAAATCTGGCTAAGTAGTGGGAAAGCGCCGGCAAAGGACATGCGCCTGGCCTCCAACCACATGCGCTTGCACGCTATTAGTGAAATGGAGTGAATGAAACACTTTTTCGAAAAGCGCCAGGAAATGCGCCGGTAAAGCACATGCGCCCGGATCCTCCACATGCGCCTGGTGCATTTTTCTCACATGCGCTTGACTTTGCTTCTGGCACATGCGCCGGAAAATACCCACCGGACCGGACCCAAACCCGATTACCCCCTATAAATAGCGATGTCACTTCATTTCATCAGCACGAGATCATCCCCCGCTGACCTCAGAGCGATGTAAGCACTACATGCGCTTGCTCTTTTTCCCCTCGCTAGATGCCTTGGCCGGAGTGGATTCCCTCGCAGGAAACCCTCGCCGGAAAGGGATTTCCTAGCCGGAATCCCAAGTTCGGGAAGAAATCCTGAAATTTTCTAAGTGCTGGGAACATGCGCCGGCTTTTTCTCCAACATGCGCCGGCTTTTCTGGCCGGAAAAACATGAAAATCCGCTAAGTTTGGGAGAGACATGCGCCCACTCTTTGGGTCCAGGCGCATGTGCACCACCACATGCGCCGGGATTGCTTCCGGACTCCCATTTTTCATGAAAAACACCTCCACATGCGCCCGGGAGATGGGACATGCGCTTGGCTCCCTGCCACATGCGCCTGAAAGCTGATGCAGTGCCACATGCGCCTGCACTATGACCACATGCGCCTGCACTATGACCACATGCGCCTGCACACACCCCTCCATGCGCCTGGACGCTGATGGGAGGGGTGGACCTTCCGTTGTGCGGCCTGCCTTCGTCCGAGATCGGATTTTGATGAAACCGCCTCTCCTAGATGCGTCTCGACGAGATCTATCCATCCACTGGATCAGATTCTCCAACGTTCAATGATAAGTGGCCCAAATCAGTGCTTTGGTCCAAAATGACCAACACTTAGCCAATTTGGCAGCTCCGAAAATCCTTTCGAAAGAGCCAAAAATGGCCGAAAACGAGAAGAATCGGGCGGAATTGGACCAAGCCCGAGAGAAAAACTTTTCTTCTACATGACATGATACACCATAATCATCCACCGCGATGAGGTTATCCGATCTCAGGACCCTCGAATACCCTAATCAAGTGGTCGGCAGGCCCGCTACTTAGTCAATTCTAGCCCTGGGAAGTGCCCTGTTGGCCCGAAAATTGACTTCTGCTAGGCAAATCAAAACGCGATCGCACAGTGATCTTCGTGGACATAATCCACCCCTGTTCAAAGATGGTTATCAATAATACTCACCGATTTTCCTAATTAGACCGCAAACAGGTCCACTACTTAGTCATTTTCAGCCCTGGGAAGTGCCCTGTTGGCCCGGGAATCGACTTCTGCTAAGCAAATCGAGACGCGATCGCACCGCGATCTTCGTGGACGCAATCCACCCCTGTTCAAAGATGGTTATCGATAATACTCACCGATTTCCTCGATCAGACCGCGAACAAGTCCACTACTCAGTCATTTTTAACCCTGGGAAGTGCCCTGTTGGCTTGAAAATTGACTAATGCCAAATGAAATCAACCGCGATCTCAAAGACGCCGAGGCAAATCTAAAGCGCTCAGGCTATCCAACAGCTGAGTTAAGCATTTATGGGGCACCGATCCCCATCATTCATAAGAAATTGGCATGAACAGGAGTTCATCGGACCCTATACTTAGCCACTTACAGGGATCGGAGATAGCCGATGTTCGCTTCCCCAAGTGTAGGGTTGCGATGTAGTAATAATCTCGGTAAGACCGAGGTCGATCCACAGGGAAGGAAGTAAACAATTCCAATTATCCTAATAACTAGAATCAAAGAGGTTTGTGAAATTGATTTTTAACATAAAATAGAAAATCTAATAATGAAAAGATAACTAGAGCATCAAGGATCCACTTATAGCTCTTCTTAGATGCATAATTCGCTATGGTTTCTTACTTTCTCAACTAGAATCGACATTCCTGTCTATTTAGTCGGATGATAGAGCTGTTAAACCAAACAGTCTGTCATATGTAAGTTCTATGCATAGGATTCACTCAATGAAGGCTGAGCTGAGCATGCTCAATTGCATAGGTCATTCCCCTTTCCAAAAGGTCTAGTTCACAATCATAACCATCCTCAAGTCCTCTCACAAGACAAGGCTAGATCATGATTTGAACTAGATTCAAATCACATGCACAATCCATACATATTCAGAAAAACAGAAAAATAGAACTTTGGTAGGAAGTCCCTTCATGAAGAGCTTAGTACTAGAGCGCACTCCGATTCCTCGGATCATACAGGTCTAGACTGTTGCAAACGAATTAAGAAGATAAGTAATTCATCCAAACATCCGTGAGTCATCACAAGACTAAGAAAAATTACTTAAAAACTTGTATAAACTTCAAACCTTAGTTCATAATCATGAATTCCAAACTAAAAACCAATAAAACGAATTAAACAATCTAAGAAAACTATAAGGTTCACCTCTTAGCTCTAGCTAAGAGATTAGCTAATAAAAAGCATATTAAAAACTAGAACTAGAACTAAGAAAAGGAAGAAAAACTAGCTGGAGGAGGCTAGGAAGCCTCCTATGACTTGAACTCCTTGCTCCCCACGTCCTTGGTTTCCCTGGAATAGAAGAGAGCACCTCCTTTTATAGTGCAGCACTAGTACAGCAACATAGCAGAATTTATTTCGCTTGGTACGGCTTAACCAATGGTCGGATTGCCTTCAAATTTGGTTTGTATCTTCCTTGTAATGTGATCTTCCAAATAGATGATTTAGATTTCCAAGATTGTCCTCTGAATAGGCCCACCAATCACATCACCGACCGCCTCTCAAAATCGCGCACTTCGGGTACCTTCAGAACCAGTCATCTTGCTTTCAACGCTCCGGAGTGTACAGAGGTCGGATTGATCTCAAATTTTGAACATGAGTAGAAAACTTCCTCCTCTACATGATAGACGGATTAGATTGTCCAAAAAGATCTCAGAATGTGGTCCGAAAATTAGAACAATTAGGGCTTTTATAAACTCTGCGCAGTTGGAGCTTTCTGGATGGTCCATCTTTCTTCAACCGGTACGATCAAACCACACACCCTTTTGATCTGAAACTTTTGTGGTTATTCATATATGGATGTGGTCTAAAATATGGTCAAAGTAGATTCTTCATATCATCAATGATGGGCCACCTGGACCGGCCCAGAGTGGAACAGCGAAATCTGGAACTTTCTGGACAGTTCGTATTGTTTTGGCCACCACGATCAATCCGTAGCTCCGATCGACACGAAACCATTGGTTTAGTTCGGCGTCGAGCTCCTCTTCGACATGGATGTGTTGGATTTCCAAATATCATCAAGATCGGCCCAAAAAACTGGTCCGAAAAACCAGGTGCGGGAATACATTGCTGTTTTAGAAACTGGAATCTGAAACTTGCATGGCCGACCGGTCACGACCGGTCGGACAGGGCTGGCCGACCGGTCACGACCGGTCAGGCCCTCTTTGGCATTACTCCAGCAAGCATGGCCGACCGGTCAAGACCGGTCGGGCTTCCTTGGCCGAACGGTCAAGACCGGTCGGTCTCTGTTTCTTCTTGTTTTCTTCCTTTCTTTCTTCTATTTTCTTCTTTCTTTGCTTCTTTCTTTGCTTCTTCCTTCAGCCCTCCTTGGGTCTTCATCCAAGGTTCTAAATCAGCTCTTTTGGTCATCAATTGGGCAAAGTAACTCTCATTCCTACAACCACAAAACATGTATTTGATTAGTCTTTAAACTATGAAAACCATGCATAATGAGTGATGAATTGGGGTTAAAATATGCACAATTAAGAGCTCAACACACCCCCCAACCAACATTTTGCTAGTCCCGAGCAAAACATGCGTGAAACAAGTTTCATTCTCCAAATCCAACTCTCCTCTAGAAACTATTCTTCTATACATTCCAAGACACACAAGCATAAAAATCAGAGAAATTAGGTGATAGAAGTTGAAACCTTAGACTCTTAGAACATAATAAGTATTTATATGAAATTCCCACTGATTGATTGATAAATAGAAGAACTTGAACAAATTCACCCTAGTGTGCATAGTGAAAGTTCATCTCATGAGTTTCTGGGCTCATCTTCATCATAGATCAACTAAACTATGGATTTCAAGGTGCACAGAGCAACAACAAGCCTATGACAGGAATTTGTCTTACCGTCCTTCCGACGACTTTCACACTACGTCCCATTTCCGGCTTTGGTTACGGGTAGACCATCCCCCGGTTGGTAGTAGGTAGCCCTAATCGAAATTTTCCACCATTTTTCCATCATTCCCAATTTCATCCTTCCTTTTCCTTTTTCTTTTTAAATTAGATAGGATTTTTAGAAATCCATATCTTTCGTTATTTTCCCATGGACAAGGATGGACAAAGTACCCCGGCTTGGTTTCTCAACACCTTAAATCAAAGTATAGTTAATCCACAAATCACATAATCCTTTCAACCCATGAAAATCGTGTAATGTGAACTAGGTGTAAAAGTGTTCAAATTTTCTATCACTCACATAAATAGGGGAATTCACATATAAAACCATTATATTAAAAGAAATTCAAAGCTTGCAACATCACTCACTTCGTATCTCCTCTTCTTATACTCGTATCATCTTGAATGCATAGAAACAACGTTTTCCAAAAGAGTTTTGAATTTTAGAAAAATCGAAAATTTTCTACATAATTGCTCGAAATGTCACAAAAGCTAGTAGATTCATCTAAGGAATCTCACCCCCCAACCAAAATCTTACATTGTCCTCAATGTAATAAGATATGCAATATGCATGACATGAGAGCAATGACACAAAACAAAGGAGAGTGAGAACGAGAGTACCTGAGGTAGCAAGTTGATCAATTCTAGCATCTTCCATTGTCTCAATGAGACTTATTCAATCCTAAATGCAGAAAGAAATCCTAACCTACCTACCTACCTTTGATTAGTCTGATCGACTACATAATCAAATTTGAGCAGGATCTTCATGAATTTCAATAGGTTTCTCATGAGGACCATCCAAAGTCCTGCTCGAATGTATACATGTGTGCGTTTCTTCATGAAAGTCCAATCATAGTATGCACCACACGCATGTAAGGAGGAGATAAGAGCAGCAAAAAGATATCTCCTCAAGTTCTGAATTGGGTTGTAATTGATTAAAAACGGGTCCTCCCAATCAGAATTTTCAATGGGTTGAAGAACCCATGATGGTGGAGAGACATTCATTAAGTATTTTTCAGTTTGGATTGTCTCCTCCACAAATTCAGATTTGCATGGTGCTTCCACAAACCATGGTAAAGAGTGTAAATCAGTGGAATGGTGTTCTTCAGGCACCGACACCATGTCTAACAAACTATCTAACTCCTTAATCATCTCATCATCCAGATCATAGGGGTGGGTCATACATTCCTTTAGGAAATCGAGAGAGTCGAATGAAGGGTCCTCGTTCTCCCTAAGTGATTGAGAAAATTCTGTTTCAAGGGTAAGGAATTCCTCCTCTATAGAGGGGAGGTCTTCCAAAGAAAAAATTTCAGATTTAGTGGTAAGCACATCATCTAGCATTGGTTGATCTTTTGAAATTTCAAATTGTGCCACCCCATCATCCAAAGAAGCAGAATTTTCAACCCAAGGGAGTTCTTCCACAATAGAATCCGGCATGTGTTGTTGGTGGAAGGACTTAAAAATATCGACTTCGGCCATCTCTCTAGCAAGAATATCTTTCGGTGATTCAAAAACATTCGGCCCTTTGGAAGAACAAATCATGGACTCACAATCATCCTTCAAACCCTCATTGTAGGCAATCAAACTATCACTTTCAGATTTTGTAGATTCCTCGGGTTCGTCAACCGTCCTTGAAATCTCTTCATCATTCAAATCGGAATAGCTAAAAGAGATAGTTGATTTACCATAATCGATGGTAATGGTGGGATCACTGAGATCAATACCCTCTAGAAGTTTAGTCATTAAATCAAGAGAAGGTTGGGTTTGGATAACCTCATCCTCCTCATTGTTGGGGATTGATTCGGTGTTCCCAATGTTGGGTTCAATATTTTGAGATGGCGAGAGGTTTTGTATGCATTGCTTAGTTGTTTCCATACACTCTTGCAGCACATCCTCAAGAGTTCGCGTCGGTTGCGGCTTATGAGAAAGAAACTCTTGAGGATAGTTGTTGGCATCCATGGTTGGCTCATCTTCCAAGTTGAAATTTTGATGCTCCCACCAATTTGGATTATGCATGTCATATGTTGGGCTTTTAGATGGTTGTTGATATGTGTAGCCATACAAGTGATCATACATTGTCCTAACCGGTGGAACATTATTCATCTCTTTCCGATACTCTCCCATTGCCTTACGTTGTGCCTTAATATGTGTATTGTTTTCATTAATGTAATCACGCATCGTCTTACGTGGGGAAGTATTAGAAGTAGATTGAGTCTTAGAAAAATACTTATGCTTATAATGGTTCCAATCATAAAGAGTTTCAATTTCATGGTCTGTTATCTCATCTTCCAAAAGGTATGCATAAGCACCACACTTCCAATCAGCCATAATGAGATTTTAAAGAGTTGGAACTACCCTAATCTAGAAAAAAGAACAAAAAGAAGGGAGATGGAGAGATGTTACCCAATAGAGCGAGATATATGTCAGTAACAATGTCCTACAAAATCCAACAAAAAAAATTATTAGTAATCTAGAAAAAAAAAAAAATCAGAAAATCTTCTTCTATAAAAACTGAAAATCCTACCTAACTAAGACTACTCTATAGTTACTAGAACAATTAAAACCGTTCAACTTCTTTCCCCGGCAACGGCGCAAAAAACTTGTTCGCTTCCCCAAGTGTAGGGTTGCGATGTAGTAATAATCTCGGTAAGACCGAGGTCGATCCACAGGGAAGGAAGTAAACAATTCCAATTATCCTAATAACTAGAATCAAAGAGGTTTGTGAAATTGATTTTTAACATAAAATAGAAAATCTAATAATGAAAAGATAACTAGAGCATCAAGGATCCACTTATAGCTCTTCTTAGATGCATAATTCGCTATGGTTTCTTACTTTCTCAACTAGAATCGACATTCCTGTCTATTTAGTCGGATGATAGAGCTGTTAAACCAAACAGTCTGTCATATGTAAGTTCTATGCATAGGATTCACTCAATGAAGGCTGAGCTGAGCATGCTCAATTGCATAGGTCATTCCCCTTTCCAAAAGGTCTAGTTCACAATCATAACCATCCTCAAGTCCTCTCACAAGACAAGGCTAGATCATGATTTGAACTAGATTCAAATCACATGCACAATCCATACATATTCAGAAAAACAGAAAAATAGAACTTTGGTAGGAAGTCCCTTCATGAAGAGCTTAGTACTAGAGCGCACTCCGATTTACTCGGATCATACAGGTCTAGACTGTTGCAAACGAATTAAGAAGATAAGTAATTCATCCAAACATCCGTGAGTCATCACAAGACTAAGAAAAATTACTTAAAAACTTGTATAAACTTCAAACCTTAGTTCATAATCATGAATTCCAAACTAAAAACCAATAAAACGAATTAAACAATCTAAGAAAACTATAAGGTTCACCTCTTAGCTCTAGCTAAGAGATTAGCTAATAAAAAGAATATTAAAAACTAGAACTAGAACTAAGAAAAGGAAGAAAAACTAGCTGGAGGAGGCTAGGAAGCCTCCTATGACTTGAACTCCTTGCTCCCCACGTCCTTGGTTTCCCTGGAATAGAAGAGAGCACCTCCTTTTATAGTGCAGCACTAGTACAGCAACATAGCAGAATTTGTTTCGCTTGGTACGGCTTAACCAATGGTCGGATTGCCTTCAAATTTGGTTTGTAGCTTCCTTGTAATGTGATCTTCCAAATAGATGATTTAGATTTCCAAGATTGTCCTCTGAATAGGCCCACCAATCACATCACCGACCGCCTCTCAAAATCGCGCACTTCGGGTACCTTCAGAACCAGTCATCTTGCTTTCAACGCTCCGGAGTGTACAGAGGTCGGATTGATCTCAAATTTTGAACATAAGTAGAAAACTTCCTCCTCTACATGATAGACGGATTAGATTGTCCAAAAAAATCTCAGAATATGGTCCTAAAATTAGAACAATTAGGGCTTTTATAAACTCTGCGCAGTTGGAGCTTTCTGGATGGTCCATCTTTCTTCAACCGGTACGATCAAACCACACACCCTTTTGATCTGAAACTTTTGTGGTTATTCATATATGGATGTGGTCTAAAATATGGTCAAAGTAGATTCTTCATATCATCAATGATGGGCCACCTGGACCGGCCCAGAGTGGAACAGCGAAATCTGGAACTTTCTGGACAGTTCGTATTGTTTTGGCCACCACGATCAATTCGTAGCTCCGATCGACACGAAACCACTTGGGTTAGTTCGGCGTCGAGCTCCTCTTCGACATGGATGTGTTGGATTTCTAAATATCATCAATATCGGCCCAGAAAACTGGTCCGAAAAACCAGGTGCGGGAATACATTGCTGTTTTAGAAACTGGAATCTGAAACTTGCATGGCCGACCGGTCACGACCGGTCGGACAGGGCTGGCCGACCGGTCACGACCGGTCAGGCCCTCTTTGGCATTACTCCAGCAAGCATGGCCGACCGGTCAAGACCGGTCGGGCTTCCTTGGCCGACCGGTCAAGACCGGTCGGTCTCTGTTTCTTCTTGTTTTCTTCCTTTCTTTCTTCTATTTTCTTCTTTCTTTGCTTCTTTCTTTGCTTCCTTCTTCCTTCAGCCCTCCTTGGGTCTTCATCCAAGGTTCTAAATCAGCTCTTTTGGTCATCAATTGGGCAAAGTAACTCTCATTCCTACAACCACAAAACATGTATTTGATTAGTCTTTAAACTATGAAAACCATGCATAATGAGTGATGAATTGGGGTTAAAATATGCACAATTAAGAGCTCAACACACCCCCCAACCAACATTTTGCTAGTCCCGAGCAAAACATGCGTGAAACAAGTTTCATTCTCCAAATCCAACTCTCCTCTAGAAACTATTCTTCTATACATTCCAAGACACACAAGCATAAAAATCAGAGAAATTAGGTGATAGAAGTTGAAACCTTAAACTCTTAGAACATAATAAGTATTTATATGAAATTCCCACTGATTGATTGATAAATAGAAGAACTTGAACAAATTCACCCTAGTGTGCATAGTGAAAGTTCATCTCATGAGTTTCTGGGCTCATCTTCATCATAGATCAACTAAACTATGGATTTCAAGGTGCACAGAGCAACAACAAGCCTATGACAGGAATTTGTCTTACCGTCCTTCCGACGACTTTCACACTACGTCCCATTTCCGGCTTTGGTTACGGGTAGACCATCCCCCGGTTGGTAGTAGGTAGCCCTAATCGAATTTTCCACCATTTTTCCATCATTCCCAATTTCATCCTTCCTTTTCCTTTTTCTTTTTAAATTAGATAGGATTTTTAGAAATCCATATCTTTCGTTATTTTCCCATGGACAAGGATGGACAAAGTACCCCGGCTTGGTTTCTCAACACCTTAAATCAAAGTATAGTTAATCCACAAATCACATAATCCTTTCAACCCATGAAAATCGTGTAATGTGAACTAGGTGTAAAAGTGTTCAAATTTTCTATCACTCACATAAATAGGGGAATTCACATATAAAACCATTATATTAAAAGAAATTCAAAGCTTGCAACATCACTCACTTCGTATCTCCTCTTCTTATACTCGTATCATCTTGAATGCATAGAAACAACGTTTTCCAAAAGAGTTTTGAATTTTAGAAAAATCGAAAATTTTCTACATAATTGCTCGAAATGTCACAAAAGCTATAGATTCATCTAAGGAATCTCACCCCCCAACCAAAATCTTACATTGTCCTCAATGTAATAAGATATGCAATATGCATGACATGAGAGCAATGACACAAAACAAAGGAGAGTGAGAACGAGAGTACCTGAGGTAGCAAGTTGATCAATTCTAGCATCTTCCATTGTCTCAATGAGACTTATTCAATCCTAAATGCAGAAAGAAATCCTAACCTACCTACCTACCTTTGATTAGTCTGATCGACTACATGATCAAATTTGAGCAGGATCTTCATGAATTTCAATAGGTTTCTCATGAGGACCATCCAAAGTCCTGCTCGAATGTATACATGTGTGCGTTTCTTCATGAAAGTCCAATCATAGTATGCACCACACGCATGTAAGGAGGAGATAAGAGCAGCAAAAAGATATCTCCTCAAGTTCTGAATTGGGTTGTAATTGATTAAAAACGGGTCCTCCCAATCAGAATTTTCAATGGGTTGAAGAACCCATGATGGTGGAGAGACATTCATTAAGTATTTTTCAGTTTGGATTGTCTCCTCCACAAATTCAGATTTGCATGGTGCTTCCACAAACCATGGTAAAGAGTGTAAATCAGTGGAATGGTGTTCTTCAGGCACCGACACCATGTCTAACAAACTATCCAACTCCTTAATCATCTCATCATCCAGATCATAGGGGTGGGTCATACATTCCTTTAGGAAATCGAGAGAGTCGAATGAAGGGTCCTCGTTCTCCCTAAGTGATTGAGAAAATTCTGTTTCAAGGGTAAGGAATTCCTCCTCTATAGAGGGGAGGTCTTCCAAAGAAAAAATTTCAGATTTAGTGGTAAGCACATCATCTAGCATTGGTTGATCTTTTGAAATTTCAAATTGTGCCACCCCATCATCCAAAGAAGCAGAATTTTCAACCCAAGGGAGTTCTTCCACAATAGAATCCGGCATGTGTTGTTGGTGGAAGGACTTAAAAATATCGACTTCGGCCATCTCTCTAGCAAGAATATCTTTCGGTGATTCAAAAACATTCGGCCCTTTGGAAGAACAAATCATGGACTCACAATCATCCTTCAAACCCTCATTGTAGGCAATCAAACTATCACTTTCAGATTTTGTAGATTCCTCGGGTTCGTCAACCGTCCTTGAAATCTCTTCATCATTCAAATCGGAATAGCTAAAAGAGATAGTTGATTTACCATAATCGATGGTAATGGTGGGATCACTGAGATCAATACCCTCTAGAAGTTTAGTCATTAAATCAAGAGAAGGTTGGGTTTGGATAACCTCATCCTCCTCATTGTTGGGGATTGATTCGGTGTTCCCAATGTTGGGTTCAATATTTTGAGATGGCGAGAGGTTTTGTATGCATTGCTTAGTTGTTTCCATACACTCTTGCAGCACATCCTCAAGAGTTCGCGTCGGTTGCGGCTTATGAGAAAGAAACTCTTGAGGATAGTTGTTGGCATCCATGGTTGGCTCATCTTCCAAGTTGAAATTTTGATGCTCCCACCAATTTGGATTATGCATGTCATATGTTGGGCTTTTAGATGGTTGTTGATATGTGTAGCCATACAAGTGATCATACATTGTCCTAACCGGTGGAACATTATTCATCTCTTTCCGATACTCTCCCATTGCCTTACGTTGTGCCTTAATATGTGTATTGTTTTCATTAATGTAATCACGCATCGTCTTACGTGGGGAAGTATTAGAAGTAGATTGAGTCTTAGAAAAATACTTATGCTTATAATGGTTCCAATCATAAAGAGTTTCAATTTCATGGTCTGTTATCTCATCTTCCAAAAGGTATGCATAAGCACCACACTTCCAATCAGCCATAATGAGATTTTAAAGAGTTGGAACTACCCTAATCTAGAAAAAAGAACAAAAAGAAGGGAGATGGAGAGATGTTACCCAATAGAGCGAGATATATGTCAGTAACAATGTCCTACAAAATCCAACAAAAAAAATTATTAGTAATCTAGAAAAAAAAAAATCAGAAAATCTTCTTCTATAAAAACTGAAAATCCTACCTAACTAAGACTACTCTATAGTTACTAGAACAATTAAAACCGTTCAACTTCTTTCCCCGGCAACGGCGCAAAAAACTTGTTCGCTTCCCCAAGTGTAGGGTTGCGATGTAGTAATAATCTCGGTAAGACCGAGGTCGATCCACAGGGAAGGAAGTAAACAATTCCAATTATCCTAATAACTAGAATCAAAGAGGTTTGTGAAATTGATTTTTAACATAAAATAGAAAATCTAATAATGAAAAGATAACTAGAGCATCAAGGATCCACTTATAGCTCTTCTTAGATGCATAATTCGCTATGGTTTCTTACTTTCTCAACTAGAATCGACATTCCTGTCTATTTAGTCGGATGATAGAGCTGTTAAACCAAACAGTCTGTCATATGTAAGTTCTATGCATAGGATTCACTCAATGAAGGCTGAGCTGAGCATGCTCAATTGCATAGGTCATTCCCCTTTCCAAAAGGTCTAGTTCACAATCATAACCATCCTCAAGTCCTCTCACAAGACAAGGCTAGATCATGATTTGAACTAGATTCAAATCACATGCACAATCCATACATATTCAGAAAAACAGAAAAATAGAACTTTGGTAGGAAGTCCCTTCATGAAGAGCTTAGTACTAGAGCGCACTCCGATTTACTCGGATCATACAGGTCTAGACTGTTGCAAACGAATTAAGAAGATAAGTAATTCATCCAAACATCCGTGAGTCATCACAAGACTAAGAAAAATTACTTAAAAACTTGTATAAACTTCAAACCTTAGTTCATAATCATGAATTCCAAACTAAAAACCAATAAAACGAATTAAACAATCTAAGAAAACTATAAGGTTCACCTCTTAGCTCTAGCTAAGAGATTAGCTAATAAAAAGCATATTAAAAACTAGAACTAGAACTAAGAAAAGGAAGAAAAACTAGCTGGAGGAGGCTAGGAAGCCTCCTATGACTTGAACTCCTTGCTCCCCACGTCCTTGGTTTCCCTGGAATAGAAGAGAGCACCTCCTTTTATAGTGCAGCACTAGTACAGCAACATAGCAGAATTTGTTTCGCTTGGTACGGCTTAACCAATGGTCGGATTGCCTTCAAATTTGGTTTGTAGCTTCTTGTAATGTGATCTTCCAAATAGATGATTTAGATTTCCAAGATTGTCCTCTGAATAGGCCCACCAATCACATCACCGACCGCCTCTCAAAATCGCGCACTTCGGGTACCTTCAGAACCAGTCATCTTGCTTTCAACGCTCTGGAGTGTACAGAGGTCAGATTGATCTCAAATTTTGAACATGAGTAGAAAACTTCCTCCTCTACATGATAGACGGATTAGATTGTCCAAAAAGATCTCAGAATATGGTCCGAAAATTAGAACAATTAGGGCTTTTATAAACTCTGCGCAGTTGGAGCTTTCTGGATGGTCCATCTTTCTTCAACCGGTACGATCAAACCACACACCCTTTTGATCTGAAACTTTTGTGGTTATTCATATATGGATGTGGTCTAAAATATGGTCAAAGTAGATTCTTCATATCATCAATGATGGGCCACCTGGACCGGCCCAGAGTGGAACAGCGAAATCTGGAACTTTCTGGACAGTTCGTATTGTTTTGGCCACCACGATCAATTCGTAGCTTCCGATCGACACGAAACCACTTGGGTTAGTTCGGCGTCGAGCTCCTCTTCGACATGGATGTGTTGGATTTCTAAATATCATCAAGATCGGCCCAGAAAACTGGTCCGAAAAACCAGGTGCGGGAATACATTGCTGTTTTAGAAACTGGAATCTGAAACTTGCATGGCCGACCGGTCACGACCGGTCGGACAGGGCTGGCCGACCGGTCACGACCGGTCAGGCCCTCTTTGGCATTACTCCAGCAAGCATGGCCGACCGGTCAAGACCGGTCGGGCTTCCTTGGCCGACCGGTCAAGACCGGTCGGTCTCTGTTTCTTCTTGTTTTCTTCCTTTCTTTCTTCTATTTTCTTCTTTCTTTGCTTCTTTCTTTGCTTCCTTCTTCCTTCAGCCCTCCTTGGGTCTTCATCCAAGGTTCTAAATCAGCTCTTTTGGTCATCAATTGGGCAAAGTAACTCTCATTCCTACAACCACAAAACATGTATTTGATTAGTCTTTAAACTATGAAAACCATGCATAATGAGTGATGAATTGGGGTTAAAATATGCACAATTAAGAGCTCAACAGCCGATCCAGCCCATTGAATTTGGATCCTCAAAAGATCTTGGCTCGATAAAGCCTACTTGATCCCAAACAAATCATTGAAAATACTCAGAAGAAAGAGTGTTCTCGAAGACGAGTCGCCCGACTCCAGAAGAAATACATTTACTTTACTGTACAAAGCTCTATTCATCCCGGATAAACGTCCGAGGCTAAACCTAAGGGGTTATGGTTACCACGAGAAACCACAAACAAAGAATTCTAACTAAGCTTGAAACATCTTGCTATGGATTGCCACTATGAAAATGACAGTCAATGCCATACCCATCGACAACGGGTCCGTAGGTTGAGCTGATGAGGCAGTTGCGGATTGCTTTCCTAAGGTCACCTGTTCACAGTAACAGGCGCGGGCTTTAGGTTATGCCGACCAACATTTCGATGTTCGTGTATTCCAGTGGTCACCTGTTCACAGTAACAGGCGTGGGCCCAGAGTTGCACCACTCGATTAAAAACCTCATTCGGGAACATTGCGGAGTGCTCTCCTAAGGTCACCCGGCATAAAAGTATGGGCGCGGGCCTTGGGTTATGCTGACCAACATTCGAGGATCATGTATTCCAGCGGTCACCTATTCACAGTAACAGGCGCGGGCCCCGAGTTGCACCACTCGAATCCTGACAGTCTCTCAACCCGGACAGTCCGAAAGAAAATGGGACATAGACATCCGGCGTGTCTAACAAATGTGGCTCAGTCCATAACAAGAAAACAAAGGTCTAAACGACCATGAACTCAAGACCATAATCCCCGGGGGATTAGTCTTTTGCCATCCAATCAAGGGTGATCAACCGTTGATGTAATTAAAATCTCGTGACCAGTATCACAGCCTGGAATGTAAAAGATCTCAGAATCTCTGGAATAAAATTCGCCTTGCGATATCTCCCTCTTGTGTACACTTTGTGATTGCTTATGACTGTCTATGAATGTCTCTATACTCAGAATTCCCCCAGAATAAAAGAAACACAGGAAAAAACAAAAGAAGGACTGCTGACGAGCAAGTTCTGATTTTCTCTTTTTTCTAAGTTTTAACAAACTGGTGACTCCACTGGGGAACAGTCAATACCAGAATCTCTGGTTATTTTTGAGTAAATAGACATTCTACGATAAATCATTTGCAGACACTAATGTGTACATGGGAAAGGTTACCGCAATGAGAAATATTCGGCGCCTTCACGGGTGACAAACTGGCGACTCTCAATAGGAACGTTCTTCCCTTCATCTTTAAGGTAACAGAATTTCGAAGCTTTGCATAGCATGCATGTAGTTTGTACTTGTATATTTCTGTCTATCCACTGTCAACCCGTATCGCGATTGGTAAGGTCGCGTCCCCTCTCTTTCTCAAGCGCGTGGAATATTCTAATGCGTGTATGACTGTGCAGAGAGAGAGAGAGAGAGAGAGAGAGAGAGAGAGAGAGAGAGAGAAGAACCAACCAAATGGCATCTACGATGATCTTCTTAACGTCTGGAGGATTCTACTTCCCCCATTTGGCAGCAACCTCTAAAGCTGGATGGCAGATTGTGCAGAAGCGCAAGACCGTTAAGAGGACTGAGAATAAGAAGGTTATTCCAGCTGAGACAGAGATGACAGCAAGGGTACAGGGCAGAACGGAGAGACGGTGGAAGACAGTCTACAGGGGCGACACCCGCAACTCCAGCAGAACTACCGTGTCAGCCAGACCAGAGTTCTCCTTTGCCGATATCGACTTCCCAGCGATACCGAAGACAGCATCATCAGCCAAGATACCGAACAGATCCACTGTTCGACAGTCGACTAAGATGACGATGAAGATAATCCCTACTGAAGCCGCCGTGATCAAGACGAGGCCGCAGCGAGCGCAAGTCATGATGTTGCAGGTCACCGAAGGAGAGGCGAGTGAGCGATACCCAGAGCTGCCTCCAATCCAAGAACAGATAGATGAGATTATCCAGGTCCAAGAGGACATATCCAGAGGGATGAGAGAGATGAAAGAAGCACTGTTGGCTCTAGTTGCCCAGGGGACAAACAGAAGCCCAGTCGTACCTACTCGACAGTTTGTGGAGGAATGCCAGGGGGCAGCAGGAGAACCAGCCACCGCCGAACCACAAGCTCGCCCAAGAAACGTTGTGTTCGGACGTGTACCGCCACTACCGTCTCAAGCCACGAGAGAAGAACTGTCCCAGACAGTTGCGAACCTGATGCGTCAGGAAAGAGAAAAGGAGAAGAGAGGAAAGTATGTATACCGGGTGCCGTACTTACCCGAGGTCGATGACCTCCCATTTCCCAACAATTTCAAGCGTCTGGACTTCCCTAGATTCGATGGCAGATGATCGCCAGAGGAACACATGGCTCAATTCATGACAATGATGGGCAACCTGTCGACAATTCCCCAGTACTGTCTGTTGAGCTCTAAATTGTACATATTCTAACCCCAATTCATCACTCATTATGCATGGTTTCATGATTTAAAGACTAATTTAGTGCATGGATTTGTGATTGTAGGAATAAGAAAGACTTCAACCAAATAATCACCAAACGGGACTATTTCGAAGCTTGGGATGAAGATACAAAGCGTAAAGAGAGAAGAAAGCAAGGAAAGAAAAGAAAAAGAAAGAAAAAGAAGAAAGAAAGAAAGAAAACATCAAAGGATATAGGCTGGACCGGTCAAGACCGGTCGGCCAAAGCAGCCAGACCGATCAAGACCGGTCGGCCACACATGATGCACAATAGAGGATGGACAGTCTGGGCCGACCGGTCATGACCGATCGGCTACACACACTGGAACAAGCTCAGCTTGGTCCGACCCGTCATGACCGGTCGGTTGTGCTCCCTGGACTGTTGCAAATGAAGTCTGACTGGTCATGACCGGTCGGCCATGAGTAAGAAGCTATTTCTAAATCAGGATTCCGGATTTCTCTGCGCAATTGCATAGTTTTACGCGAAATCTGGAGTTCTCTTGCGAAAAGGACTCCTCTAAGCTATAAAAGGATGTATTCCCTTCATACCAGAGAGGCTAGGACGTGGGGATTGCTTAGGAGACGGATTCTACTTCGGATTTCTAGTTTTCTTCCTGTTTTAGTTAGTTTTTATGTTTTTAGAGGCTTCTAGTTCAAGGATGTTAGAGATGAACTAAAACCTCTTAGCTAGGGCTAAGAGGTGAAGCTTTTGATTCGTTTTTGATGGATTGATACAACCTAGGTTTCCTTTTTATGATTTGATTGATGAATTTTAGTTAATGTGAGTTTGAATCAAGTACTATTTTGGTTTCTACTTTGATCTCTTGATGACTCCGGGCTCATGTGATTCTTAGTGATCCTAGCTTAGTATCTTAAGCTTTGAGCATTGTTTATGCTTGTGTAGTTCATTGATCTACCATCGACTCCGGGCATGGTAGACGCTTTGATTGCCTTGTATGCAATGGCCTGATTTTCATGTGGGAACTCATTCAACTAAAGTTCTTATCTTTTGTTATATAATCTGAAATAGTTGTTTATTGATTGATTTTGATTTAATTAGAGTTCTAATCATGAGTTATAATCAGGTCTAGCGACAGGATTTGGTGAAAACTATGGTTGTGAATCTCAACTAGATTGGAAAGAGGCTTGGCCTATACAATTGAGTATGCCCAAGGCCTGAGTGTTATTGTGGGAATCAAATCAGTCAATAAGCACTTATTTTGGATAATTGTTGATTGAACCGCTCTATATTCCAATCGGATAGAGAAAGGAATTCGATTCCGATTGAGTAATGAGAGACCTAGCTGTGTTGATGCATTGAAACCTATCAAAAGTGGATCCTTGGCGCTCTAGTGCCTTTTTAGATTGAAATTACCTTACCCATTCACTGTTTAAACCCAAATCACTAATTTTCAGTTTTAGCTCTTAATAGGATCTTAATTACTAGTTGTTTTAGACAAATTCTGAGGATACCCATTCATAAATCTCTGTGGGAACGATACTCGGTCTTTCCGAATTATTACTACTTCGCAACCCTACACTTGGGGAGTGAACAAGTTTTTGGCGCCGCTGCCGGGGATTTCTATGCGGTATTTTTAGAATTTTTGTGAAATAATTTTTAGTTGAGATTGTGTTAAGATAGGTTTAGGATTTTTTTTGCTTTCTAGAGTAGGTTTTCTTCTAAATACTAACTTACTTTGTTTTGATTTTTGCAGGATTCTAACATAGGTCAAATCCGGGGATTTTTAGGAAGTTGAAGAAGAAGTAGACATCTTAAGTCACAAATCAGGTTTTATTGTTCTAACCCTACTCTTCCTCTTCTCCTACTCATTCCTATCATATTCATCTCTTCTAGAGTGGGTGGAGACTCCTTTTGGATCTCTGAAAGGTAGGCCTTGTGCCACCTGGATTCCTATTGGTCGGCTCTGCCGCCTTGGATCACCTTGTGCTCAGAGATTTCTCTTCTCAACCTAATCATCTTTCTCCTTTTTCTGTACTTTTTCTCAAAAGACTCAAAGAGTGGGTGGGGAGTTCTTTGAACCCCTATTGACCAGGAGAAATCGGTCTCTATCCTTGCTTCTGGCTTAGCCATTGCAAGACACCTTGTGCTTAAGTCCTAGAGAGGAGTAAAGGAAGGAAGGAAGAATTCTTTTTTCCTTTTTGTTCATTCGTTTTGGTTTTGCATGACACATTGGGCTCGGGATTCTAATAACCAACTCAATCGTGACGGAGTAATTGTTGAAGGGATTGATAGAGAGCCTCGTGCTAGGAGACGACAAAATTTTTCTGAAATTACTAGAGAGATGGCTGAAAATCAACCAAATCAAGGGGCTAATCGACATCAAAATCCAGCCCAAAACCTTACTGAATTGGATGAGAATGAAGTGGGGGATGTACCTCAACCTAGAACTTTACGTGACTATTTACAACCAGCTAGGATGAGTACTCCCTCTTGTATAATTTTTCCTCACAATGTGGGAAATATTGATTTTAAACCGGGGTTGATCCAACTTCTTCCTAGATTCCATGGACTCAACTCTGAGAGCACATATCTACATATTAAGGAATTTGAAGAGGTTATAGCCACAATAAACTATGACAATGTGACCAAGGATACAATAAAACTTAAATTGTTCCCTTTTTCCTTGAAAGAGAAGGCCAAATCATGGCTACATTCCTTAAGGCCGAGGTCTATTGGGACATGGGCTGAGATGACTAGGGAGTTTCTTAAAAAATTCTTCCCTACTCATCGAACCAATGCACTAAGAAGGGCCATAATGAACTTTGCCCAAAAAGAAGAAGAAACCTTTTTCCAATGTTGGGAAAGGTATAATGAGCTATTAAACGCATGCCCACATCATGGCTATGAGAGGTGGAGGTTGATTAGTTTCTTCTATGATGGATTGAACTCAACCATGCACCAATTTGTAGAGATGATGTGCAATGGGGAGTTCATGAATAAGGAAACGGAGGAAGCTTGGGATTATTTTGACATGTTGGCTGAAAATACACAATCTTGGGATACATCTAAGCCAACAAGTTCAAAACAACCTCAAACCAAGGAAAAGGGAGAAATTTATGTTTTAGATGGGCAAGATGATCTAGGTTCTAGAGTGGCTAAACTCACACGAAAGGTCGAGGAGATGGAACTAAAGAAGGTGGACACAACCCAACAAAAGGGGGCTGTTGAAACTATTTGTGGTATTTGTGCTTCCAATGTGCATCAAACGCCAGATTGTCCAACAATCTATGCATTTCGAGAACTTTTATTTGAACAATCGAATGCCTTGAATAGTTATCAATGACCTTTTAGTACTCCAAATTCAAACACGAACAATTCTAGTTGGAGAAACAACCTTAACTTCAATTGGTCGAATGCAAACACGGCTAATCAAAATAATTCTCAAAGGGGGCCCCCAATGCAAATGGCCCCACCTCAAATGCCTATAGAGGATACTTTGAAAGCATTCATAGAAGGACAAGCTCAAATAAATCAATCCAACCATACGATAATGCTTGAGCTTAAAAATTCGGTGGAGGAAATCAAGGCTCGCTTAAACGCAAGGGAAGGGATGCTCCCAGCCCAACCCATACCAAATCCAAAATCACGATGCGAAATAAGCATGCCTAGTTCTTCTAACCAACATATTGAACATGCTAAGGCCATCACCACTCTTAGAAGTGGTAAAATCATTGAAAAATCTGAGCCGGTGAAGGTTTCAATGCCTAATGATCTGGTATCTTCCAAAGAGGATGATGGACCTAGCATCACCATGAATGAAAAAGAGCCATTGAAAGAATATAGGCCCGTTGCTCCATTCCCCCAACGCTTGATTCCAGCCAAACCTCAAGATAAATATCAAGAATTTTTGGAGGTTTTCAAGCAAGTCAAAATCAACATCCCATTGTTGGATGCCATTAAACAAATACCGTCATATGCAAAAATTTTAAAAGACCTTTGCACGGTTAAAAGAAAAATACATGTGCAAAAGAAGGCATTTTTTACAGAGAATGTGAGTGCCATTATCAACCACGGGATGCCCAAGAAATACAAAGATCCCGGTTGTCCGACAATATCATGTGTGATTGGAGACTACCGGGTGAAACATGCTCTACTTGATCTAGGGGCAAGTGTAAACTTAATTCCTTTTTCGGTCTATGAACAATTGGGTTTAGGTGAATTAAAACCCACTAAAACCACATTACAACTTGCTGATCGATTGATTCATATTCCGAGAGGGGTTATTGAGGATGTTCTTGTCCAAGTTGACAAAGTTTACTACCTGGTGGACTTTATTGTCTTGGACACGCGACCCATGCTTAATATTGGCCCTCAAATTCCTGTCATACTTGGCCGTCCATTCCTAGCTACGTCAAATGCTATCATCAATTGTAGGAGTGGGGTCATCCAAATGTCTTTTGGCAATATGACGATTGAGTTGAATGCTTTCAATATTGACAACCAACAAGAGGATGAGGATGAGGAGGTCCACGAAATAAACATGATCAATTCCATCGTGGATGATGAGTCCCTCTCACCTTTTTACTCTGGTCCCTTAGACGAAGAAGTGACTCACTCCCTTGATGAGAACGATAATATGATAAGGGATATGGTCACATTTTTTGAGTCGGTATCGGCATATGACATTAGCCGAGAGAAGGATGTGGAAACAACACCTTTTTGTGCTGAGAAATCAATTTATATTTCCACACCTTTGTGGATCATGCATACCGAACTCCACCAACCCTGGGATGATCCATACTTGCAATATCAATGCCCAGGAAAATCTGATTGGAGACATATTTTTTCTGATAAATATGATGATGTCTCCTCTTATACATGTGGTGCACACATTAAAGAACCCGCTGATATTGATTTTTGGGATTTTCAGTGGTTTATCTACACACATGTTTATTGTAAAGCAGGATATTGGATGACATTACTGCAAAACCTTTTGATCAATCTAATGATTCTGCTTGACTTTATGCTTTTAGATAAGTTGTTGGGATTAACCTCCTAGTCTGACGGAGGCTAATTTGATAGAATGCTTTCCCATTAGGATTTGCTTTGATAGTTGATTTAGTTGTGAAGTAATCCATCTCCAAAAGCTAACCTTACCATGAAATATATGCTTCAGGTGATATCTCTCTTTCTCACTCTCCTTTGTTTTATGTCATTGCTCTCATGTCATGCATATTGCATATCTTATTACGTTGAGGACAATGAAAAGTTTTGGTTGGGGGGTGAGAGATTCCTTAGATGATGAATCTACTAGATTTTGTGACATTTCGAGCACTTATGTAGAAAATTTTTAATTTTTCTAAAATTCAAAACTCTTTTGGAAAACGTTGTTTCTATGCATTCAAGATGATACGAGTATAAGAAGAGGAGATACGAAGTGAGTGATGTTGCAAGCTTTAAACTTCTCTTAATATAATGGTTTTATATGTGAATTCCCCTATTTATGTGAGTGATAGAAAATTTGAACACTTTTACACCTAGTTCACATTACACGATTTTCATGATTTGAAAGGATTATGTGATTTGTGGATTAACTAGACCGTGATTGAAGGTATTGAGAAACCAAGCCGGGGTACTTTGTCCATCCTTGTCCATGGGAAAATAACGAAAGATATGGATTTCTAAAAATCCTATCTAATATAAAAGAAAAAGGAAAGGAAGGATGAAATTGGGAATGATGGAAAAAGGTGAAAAATTCCGATTAGGGCTACCTACTACCAACCGGGGGATGGTCTACCCGTAACCAAAGCCGGAAATGGGACGTAGTGTGAAAGTCGTCGGAAGGACGGTAAGGCAAATTCCTGTCATAGGCTTGTTGTTGCTCTATACACCTTGAGATCTATAGTTTAGTTGATCTATGAAGAAGATAATCCCGGAAACTCATGAGATGAACCTTCACTATGCACACTGTTCGCTTCCCCAAGTGTAGGGTTGCGATGTAGTAATAAACTCGGTAAGACCGAGGTCGATCCACTGGGACTTATGTAGAATTTCACAAACTCATCCACAAGTATCTATTGAAATCTATTAACCAGAATGTTATATGAAATTGATATGAGTAACAAAAGTTGAATTAAATCGAAAGTAACTAATTATAAGAAGGCACTAGGGGTTCAAGGATCCACTTGTAGCAATCCTTGATGTTCAATCCACTGTGGTTTCTTATTCTCTCAACTAGAATCGACATTCCTGTCTATCTAGTCGGATGATAGAGCAGTTAAACCAAACAGTCTGTAATATGTAAGTTCTATGCATAAGATTCACTCAATGCAGGCTGATCTGAGCATGCTCAATTGCATAGGTCATTCCCCTTTCCAAAAGGTCTAGTTCACAATCATAACTATCCTCAAGTCCTGTCACAAGACAAGGCTAGATCAAGATTTAAACTGGATTCAAATTACATGCACAGTCCATACACATTACAGAAAAATCAGAAAAGTAGAACTTTGGTAGGAAGTTCCTTTATGAAGAACATAGTACTAGAGCGTACTCCGATTCCTCAGATCATACAGGTCTAAACCGTCACAAACCAATTAAGCAATTAAGTAATTCTCCCAAACATCCATGAGTCATCATAAGACTAAGAAAAACTACTCAAAAACTTGTATAAACTTCAAACCATAGTTCATAATCATGAATTCCACACTTAAAACCACTTAACTACGAATTAAAACATCTTAGATCCACTACAAGCTTCACCTCTTAGCCCTAGCTAAGAGGTTTAGCTGTTCATGATCCAAGGAAACATGAAACAACTATAAAAAAACATGAAAACAGCAAAGCAAACCAAAAGGAGTTGTGAAACTCCAATCTCCACTTCCACAGCCTCCAACCTCGCTTGAACCCTTCTAGGATACCCTAGGAACGATCCCTAGGTGTCCTTTTATAGTCTGGAGGCTCCACAACTTCGGAAGAATCGAGAAATTGCGTAAAACTTATGCAGCGCAGAGAAAGTCGGACTTGATTTGGAAACTTCTAAGTTAGTACGCATGGCCGACTGGTCATGACCGGTTGGCCCTTGTTTATCCTTAGTCCAGCAACCATGTCACCGGTCGGACGTTTTCATTAATGTTCCAGCAAGTGTGGCCGACCGGTCAAGACCGGTCGGGCCTATTCAACATTGGTCCAGCAAGCATGTCCGACCGGTCAAGACCGGTCGGACGTCTTCAACAATCCTCCAGCAGCTGTGGCCGACCGGTCACCTTTTTTTCTTGTTTTCTTTCTTTCTTTCTTCCGCTTTCTTCCTTCTTTACTTCCTTCTTTGCTTCGGCCCTCCTTTGGGTCTTCATCCAAGGTCCTAACATGCTCTTTTCATCTTCAAATGGGTGGAGTTCACTCTCAATCCTGTAGTCACAAAACATGCATTAGATTCATCTATAAACCATGCAAACCTCGCACAATGAGTGATGAATTGGGGTTAGAATATGCACAATTAGGCGCTCAACACACCCCCCAACTAGCATTTTGCTAGTCCCGAGCAAAACATGCTTGAAACTAATCCCATTCTTCAAAACTCAACTCTCTTTCAGAAACCATCCTTCTATACATTCCAAGGTTCATAAGTGTAAGATTCAGAAAGATTAGGCGTCAAAGGTTGGAACCGTAAATCCTCAAAACATAATAAGCATTCATATGAAATTCCCGCTGATTGGTTGATAAATAGAAGGACTTGAACAAATTCAACTTAGTGTGGGTAGTGAAAATTCATCCCACGAGTTTCTAGGATTATCTTCTTCATAGATCAACTAGACTATAGAACTCAAGGTACATAGAGCCACATCAAGCCAATGACAGGAATTTGCCTTACCGTCCTTCCGATGACTTTCACACTACGTCCCATTTCCGGCTTTGGTTACGGGTAGACCATCCCCCGGTTGGTAGTAGGTAGCCCTAATCGGAATTTTCCACCATTTTTCCATCATTCCCAATTTCATCCTTCCCTTTCCTTTTTCTTTTTAAATTAGATAGATTTTTAAAAATCCATATCTTTCATTATTTTCCCATGAACAAGGATGGACAAAGTACCCCGGCCTGATTTCTCAACACCTTAATTCAAAGTCTAGCTAATCCATAAATCACATAATCCCTTCAACTCATGAAAATCGTGTAATATGAACTAGGTGTAAAAGTGTTCAGATTTTCTATCAATCACAAAAATAGGGGAGTTCACATATAAAACCATTATGCTATGAGAGATTCCAGACATCCAACCCCATACACTTCATATCTCCTTCTCTTATGCTCATATCAACTTGAATGCATAGAACCGGTGTTTTCCAAAAGAGTTTCGAATTTTTGAAAAATCAAAAAAATTTCCACATGATTGCTTGAAATGTTGCAAAACGCTGGATTCATCCAGTGATCCTACACCCCCCAACCAAATCTTGCATTGTCCTCAATGTAAAAGATGTGCAATGAGCAAAACATGAGAGCAATTTGAAAATAAAAGGGAGTGAGGAATGATAGTACCTGAGAGAGTGAAAAGTGGAAATCTTCCTCCTTCTAACAATCCTATGAAAAAGAAAACAAAAGCAGCAAAATCCTAATCCTAACTACTCTATACCTCCATCAGACTAGGAGATCAATCATCCTGATACACAGGATCATTCAGAGGTATGGACATACCTTCGGAAGGGAATTTCTCAAAGAACGGCTTTAATCGCTGCCCATTCGCTTTAAAAATGTTGCCGTTCCTTGGATTCAACAGCTGGACAGTCCCATATGGATAGACAGTTTGCACAATGTAGGGACCGGTCCATCGAGATCTCAATTTTCCCGGAAATAGATGTAAACGAGAATTATACATGAGGACTTTTTGATTGATCGTGAATGTCTTGCGAAGAATATTATTATCATGGAATATCTTCGTCTTGTCCTTGTAAATTCTCGCATTCTCATAAGCTTCATTCCGGATTTCTGCAAGTTCATTCAATTGTAGTTTGCGTAACGAGCTTGCCTTGTCAGAATTGAAATTCATCTTCTTAATAGCCCAATATGCCCTATGTTCCAACTCCACAGGTAAGTGACAAGCCTTCCCATAGACAAGTCTATAGGGAGACATTCCAATAGGGGTTTTAAAGGCAGTACGGTAAGCCCAAAGCGCATCGGTGTTAATGTCAGATTTTGTAACGAGATCCTCCGGCTTTTCTCCTTCGCTCCAGGAGGGATTTCCACCACCAGACCTGAAGCAAGACAGCGAATAAGGGTGGCTGGGGACCAGCCGTTAGCCCTCCGACGCTTAAGTTAGGCCACAGAAGAGAAGCCAAGCAAAACGGGACCAAGATTGAATGATGAGTACGTACCTCCTATTCAAGGGAGCCATCCCCTTATATAGATCTGAAACAATCCAATCTGTTACGTGAGATGTCGAAATCCCGTTGATGTCGCATACGATACTGAGAATCCGCTGATTTCATGGGATAAGATCCTATCTTTTTAGTCAGATCCAACCCAATGATTTATTCCAACAATCACGCCCCTAGATGGTAATCCCTTGAAATCCGGCTGGATCCGGCCGGAAGCCATAGTTGGAGTCATAGCCTCCGAAAAGGAAGGAGACGCCCGTAGCTGGGAGTCATGGCCTCCGAAAAGGAAGGAGACGCCCGTAGCTGGGAGTCATGGCCTCCGAAAAGGAAGGAGACGCCCGTAGTAAAGCTGCTCGCAGGTTAAAATGTGGTCGCGAGTCCAAGTACATATTTTGGGTGTAATGTCTTTCAACGACTTGTGAGAAGGTCTGCTCGCGGATCGAGCTTTGCCGTATTTGACTATCGATTATGAAGACTCGGGACTTGCGAATAGCTGCTCCGTATTTTTCAATCTATGACTCTTGATCAGGTGATCTCGAGAGTCGAATGGACGTCCCGCACCTATCAAACATTCGACTCTCGATCAGCTAATCTCGAGAGTCGAATGGACGTCTCGTACCTATCCAACATTCGACTCTCGATCAGATAATCTCGAGAGTCGAATGGACGTTTTGGGCATTTCCGCGTGAAATCTTATCTCCATCATTTTGCCTATAATAGATGCCCCCCAAGTCCTTGCCGCCAAGAATTCTTAAGGAAAGGACTTAGCTCACTATCACACGAAACCGCTCGCTACCTTCATCGAGAACGACACCCCTCATGATGGGCTGAAATTAATGAGCGCCAGCTTTCCGCAGCCTTTTCGCTGATGGAAAATGAAGGGGCGCTCGCCACGTGTTTGAGGAGTTAATGGGCGTGCCTGCTCGAGCGCTGTGTCCAACGAGGGACTGCCACGTGCCATCAGATACGGCGGAATGATTGCCTATAAATATACGGAGTCTGCCATTTCTTTGATTTTCTACAGAAGTTTTTTCGAAAGAATCCTGCAACCCTTTCTTTCCATTCTTCTTCCTCTTCCGGTGCTCAATCTTTCTTTTTCTCGGTATACTTCCTTTTTCTTCTTCTTTTATTTTCATCTCCCCATGACTGGGAACTCTGACGAGACTACTGTCCCCCTTGGCGATGCCACTCCGGAGTCCTCTGCCTCCAGCAGTGCAAGGGTTTCGGCGGGGAGATACACAGCAGCCGGATATCCTTCCGTTTTATCGGAGGACCGGCTGGCTGAGCTACGGGAGAGATACCAAATCCCTGACTCTGTAACTCTCCGCTTGCCCGGAGGTGGAGAAACACCCGACTCCCCCCCCCCCCCCCCCCCAGGATGCGTAGCATTTTACGAGTACCAGCTCATCTTGGGGGTACGCCTTCCCCTCCATCCCTTTGTTCGCGATGTATTACGATGTTACAAGATTGCCCCTGGGCAACTCATTGTGAACGGGTGAAGGGTGGTTTTGGGCTCCTTTGCCCTTTGGGCTCAGGCTGGCAACGGGGAACTCACGGCGGAGGAGTTCCTCCGTATGTTCCGCCTGAAGAAAGCTCCATCCAGCGAAGGCTGGTATTATTTATGTTACTGGCACCGGGATAACTTCGTGTTGGGTAAGCCCTCCTCGAACTATCCCGGCTGGAGGAAGCGGTGGTTCTATGCTTCCGGGAGCTGGGAGTCTGCCTCCTCCAGGGGTCCAGGAGTGACCCGGTTTTTCTGTGAAGGTAGACACAATCCCGTATTGTGCAGTTTCCTTAGAATAATTTTTAGGGTTTTGCTTCGTTTGACCATTATTTGTGCTCGCAGGTATCCCGGCATTGCGGAAACCGAATTTGAAGGGTGGGATCAACGAGAAGATCGTCAGAGTGTATAAGGTGCCTGTCGGAGATAGGCATATCGAGGCTTGCTTATCTCCTTCGCGACTTGCAGCAGCAGGCCTCATATCCAGGAGAGAAGTCGAAATGACGAAGGCTGGAGAGAAGAGAGGCCTACTGCCCCGTCTGAAGGGCACAGGTTCCAAAAGACAGAAGAGAACCCCTGCCGAACCGTCTCAATCTTCCATCCGCGCGGGCAGCGATCAGCCTGCCCTTCCCGCGAGCATGGCGGGGGCCCCAGCTGGGCCTACTATCCCTTCACTGGTGGTCGCACCTGGGCCACCAGTGATCAACATTGCAGACAATTCCCCAGATGGGGTGGGGTCCAGCTGCCCCCCAGCTGAAGAGGCTCGAGAGCAGGTAGAGCCTCAAGAGCCAACTCCTGCTCGGGAACTGGTCCCAGCTGCCGAGCAGGGACCTGCTCGCGAGTCCATGCCTCCACCTCGCGAGCAGATCGGTTTGGTCGTTGCCCAACCGTCTGGGAGCGGGACGTACTCGATTCCACGCCACCTCCACCCTGTGTGTAAGTTCTTGTTCGAGAACGTCCTGCCTCACGCCTTCGGCTCTCTCCCCGAGCCAAGCCCTGAGAACCTTATCCTTGAAGCAGGGATGAGGATGGTTCAGGTAAGACTTTGTCAAGATCTGTTTCGACCTGTTGATACGTTCCAGAAATCTTATATTTTTCATCTCTTTGCAGGGTTTAGATCTTATTCTGCGAACGAGGCGTGATATCGTTGCCGCCCGTCGCACGATAGAGGAGGCTGAGGGAAAGAGGACTGCCTTGGAAAAGGCAGTTCAAGGAAGAGATCAACTGCTCAAGGCTCGTGAGGCAGTGATCTCGAAGAGAGATGAGGAGAAAAAGATCCTCATTGAGAAGATCCAAGTCCTGACCGACAGGTATCAGGCCTTGGACTCAGACTACGTGAAGCTCACGGGTCTGAAGGAGAAGGCAGAGAGAGAGAGGGAGATCTTCCGACAGGACAAGATCTCATTAGAGGAGCAATTCGCGGGAGCCAGGTCGCAGCTCAAGGAGGCCTACGACAACCTGACTAGGGAGCGCACCGCTCTTGCGCAGCTTAAGGACGACTCGATCCACTGGGACGAGGAGAGAGTCGCCCTTGTAAAAATGCTCTCGGAGGAAGGTACTCGGGCAGTTTCCTGAGTTCCGGACTTCGCAGCTGTATGACGATGAACGATATGAGTCATACGATGCTGGTCGAGACTTTGCACTGAGAGTAGTGCAACGAATGATCCCATCCTTCGATATGGGGGAATTCGGTCGAGTCGCGACCATCATAGCTGCAGAAGAGCAAGCTGCTGCCGAGAACGAGGTGACCGAAGCCACGCAGGCTGGAGGGGCTCCTGAAATGGGCCCTGAAGTCGAGAGCGTGGCTCCTCCTAGCGATTGATTTCCTTTTATTTTCTTTTATACAAATGTATATGTAATCATCTGATTATTAATGAAAAGATGTTTTTGGAAGTGTCGCTGTTTCGTTGCTGTTCTCCCTTCATCTTTTATTTTTTGCTTGTTAATCTTGAATGGATTCGTCAGAGATGTGACCCTTTAATTCGAGCATGAGCTAAGCCGCTCGCGATCAGGATGTGACCCCGTTCGCTGCCCTAATTTGGGCACGAGCTGTGGTGCTCGCATTTTGGAGTGCGATTCCTCCTCTCACCAATCGCGAGTAACTAACTCATGAAAAAATGAATTAGACTCAATCCGGGGGTCGTGAGACCATGTCCGCGTTGAGATAGACTGATCTATCGATTGAGATTTTGATTCTACCAAGGGCAGAAGGTTGGTCAAGAGATGGTATTCATTCTCTTCGGGGCTGTTCAGGTCCATGGGAATGGAGAAGCGACCAACTAGTAATGATTTCAATCCTACCAAAGGTAGGCAATTGGCCAAGAGGACGTGTAAGCACTCTTCAGGGCTATTCCGGTCCATATAAATGGAGTAGCGGCCAAAAGATATCTTTCACTTTATTCATAAGATGTTATGATAAACTACATTGAATCTAGGGGTAGTATCTTAGCAAATGCTCCACGTGCCAAGGGCGACGTACAGGCTTCCCTTGCATGTCTTCAAGATAATAAGTACCGGGTCGCACAACCCTAATAACCCGATACGGGCCTTCCCAATTTGGATCCAATGAACGAACAGGAATTCCAAGATTTCGCCTTAGAACCAAATCTCCGAACTGGAAAGATCTGGGTCGAACTTTTGCATTCCGATAACGAGCAATACGTTGTTGATATGCCGCCACTCGTACTTGGGAAGCATTTCTTCGCTCTTCCAAGAGATCGAGATGAAGTCGGATATTTTCCTGATTGCTCGCGGGATCATACTGTTCGATCCGATATGAGGGCACTTGAATTTCCACTGGTACCACTGGGTCAACACCAAATGCTAAGGAGAAAGGAGTTTCACCTGTCGATGTACAAGCCGTGGTTCTATAGGCCCATAACACTTCTGGCAGAAGTTCTGGCCACACCCCTTTACATTCACTTAGCTTGGTCTTTAAATGATGCTTTATAATTTTATTCACTGCCTCGACCTGCCCATTCGCCTGTGGATGATATGGAGAAGTGCGGAGATTACGTATCTTCCATTTGTCGCAAAATTCATCAAAGGCTGCGTTGTCGAACTGCGTTCCGTTATCGGTAATTATGGTATGAGGAAGTCCGAAGCGACATATAATATTTCTCCACATAAACTTAGTAGTTTGTTTTTCAGTAATTTTGGCTAATGGTTCTGCCTCGGCCCATTTGGTGAAATAATCAACCGCCACGATCGCGAACCTATTCTGTCCCTTTCCCATAGGTAAGGGACCGATGATATCGATCCCCCACTGAGCAAAAGGCCAAGGGCTGTCGACTGGGGTCATCCGCTCAGACGGTACACGAGGTATAGGTTGATATCGTTGACACTTGTCACATTTTTTAGAAAATTCTATGGCGTCTGCTTTCATAGTAGGCCAATAATATCCTTGCCTCATCGCTTTATATGCTAGAGATCGCCCCCTGGGATGATTACCACATGCCCCCTGGTGTACTTCATCTAGAACACGATGTGCTTCTTCTGGGTGAAGACACCTCAAATAAGGCAAGGAGAAGCTTTTTCGCAACAAGATTCCATCTTGTAAGGTGTACCTGGCAGCTCGAAGCTGAATTTGTCTTGCAGCTTTCTTATTTTCTGGTAGGTATCCATCTCTGAGATAAAGGATGATAGGATCCATCCAGCATGGAGACGATTGTACCGATATAACTTGCTCGGGAGTCACTTGATCGATACTCAAATGTTGACGGTGCTCGATGGGGATCGAATGCGATAGTTCTGATTCTGGTGCAGAAGCGAGTTTTGCCAAGGAATCGGCCAGTTGGTTCTGCTCGCGAGGGATATGGAATATTTTGTAAGTCTTCAGTTTGGCGAGCAGGATGAGGACACGAGACTTGTATAAGGCCATTCTTTCTTCTTTGGTTTCGAATTCGCCAAGAACTTGGTTGACAATGAGCTGGGAGTCGCTATGAATTATCAAATTCTGGACGGCGAGGACAACAGCTAGCTCGAGGCCAACAATAAGGGCCTCATATTCTGCTTCATTATTGGAGACACGTGATTCAAAACGCAGAGCGTATTGAAAATGCGACCCGTCTGGAGCCACTAAAATTAGGCCCGCCCCACTGCCACTGGCCCGTGACGACCCGTCCACAAAGAGCGACCAAGAAGTCTGGTCGCTTGTCATGACGCTATCTTCAGAAGAATATGTAAATTCGGCGATGAAGTCAGCCACGGCCTGGCCCTTGACTGCGGTCCTAGGACAGAATGAAATATCATGCTCGCTGATCTCGACCGCCCATTTAGTTAAACGCCCGGAAGCCTCAGGCTTTTGAAGGACTTGACGTAGTGGATGATTTGTTGGTACTAAAATAGCATGGGCTTGAAAGTATGGTCGCAGTTTTCGAGCTGCCGTGATTAAGGCTAGGGCCAGTTTCTCCAAATCAGAATACCTAGTTTCTGCATCAACCATTGCTCGACTGATATAATAAACGGGCCTTTGCACCCCGGAATCTTCTCTTATTAAAGCGGCACTAACGGCCGTGGAAGACACAGATAAATAAAGAATGAGTTGCTCATGTGCCACAGGTTTAGATAAAATGGGGGGAGCGCTCATATATTGCTTTAGTTGTTGAAAAGCTTCTTCACATTGAGGTGTCCACTTCCAATCAGACTTGGCCGTTGCACGAAGGAGTTTGAAGAAGGGCAGGCACTTGTCGGATGCTCGCGAGATGAACCTGTTCAATGATGCGATGCGACCAGCTAGACGCTGAACGTCCTTCAGAGTCACTGGGGATTTCATCTCTAGCAATGCTTTAATCTTTTCGGGATTCGCCTCAATTCCACGTTGGCCAACCATGAACCCAAGAAATTTCCCTGCAGATACTCCAAACGCACATTTTTCTGGATTTAATTTCATCTGATACTTCCTCATCAGATCAAAGGCTTCTCGAAGATCAGGAATGTGGTCATCTTCATCGATGCTTTTCACAAGCATATCGTCAACATAAACTTCCATGTTCCTACCGATTTGAGCAGCGAATATTTTGTTGACAAGACGCTGATAAGTGGCCCCTGCATTTTTGAGACCAAACGGCATTACCTGGTAGCAATATAGTCCTCGATCTGTGATGAAGGCAGTATGTTGGCCATCAGGTGGATGCATCATAATCTGGTTGTAACCAGAGTAAGCATCCATAAAACTGAGGAGGGCGTGTCCAGCTGTCGAGTCGACCAACTGGTCGATTCGTGGTGTCGGGAAGCTATCTTTGGGACATGCTTTGTTTAAGTCTGAATAATCGACGCACATCCTCCATTTGCCATTAGCTTTCCGGACGAGAACTACGTTGGCGACCCATTGTGGGTAGTCAACTTCTTTTATGAAATTTGCCGCGAGCAGCTTCTCAACTTCAGTTTTGATCGCCATTTGTCTTTCTGCAGTGAAGGCACGTCGACGCTGATGTACGGGTTTATGCTTCGGGTCAATGTTGAGACGATGTACGATGACATCAGGATCGATGCCCGGCATATCTTTATGAGACCAAGCAAACACGTCCTGGTATTCAGTGAGGAAACGGATCAAATCTTCGCGGTGGATACTGTTTAAGGAGGAACCGATATACACGATCTTAGACTGGTCGTCTTCGGTCAAGCGAATCGCCACTGTTTCCTCCCCTGGAGTTCCTGATTTCAGAGCACTTTCCCTTGGATCCAACGCGGTGGCGAGAACGTCGGATGATCCTTGAACTATTTCCATGACAGGTGTCGCTTGAGCCTTCTTTCGATCTTGGAGGGCTATCTGGTAACAGGACCGTGCCTCCTGCTGACTTCCTCGCACGACCCCTATGCCATTTGGGGTCGGAAATTTAACGCATAAATATGAAGGGTGCAAGGCCGCTCCAACCTTAGTTAGAGACGGTCTCCCCAAGATGGCGTTATATGCTGATTTTCGATCCACGACGAGAAAGCTTACGAAGACGGTGGTCTTCGCTGGACTCTCCCCAAAGGTGACTGGGAGATCGATACTTCCTTCAGGTGTCACCACTTCTCCTCCAAAGCCGACAAGAGGGGTCGATACTGGCTTGAGGAGGTTTCTGGCAAGTGCCATCTTGTCGAAAGCCTCCAAATACAGAATATCGGCCGAGCTACCTGTATCCACCATAATTCGATGAGTCAGATAATTTGATACCTTCAGTGTGACTACGATGGAATCTTCATGAGGGAAATGAATTCCCGCTGCATCTTTGAGGGTGAAAGAAATTGGGGGAGGGCTAGCCTTCGAAGAGTTGGACGTTTGTTCCAGCCAATAGATCTGCTGGGGTTCTTTGGACGCCTTTCGGGCGTATGCCTTTCTTGAAGCTTGAGAGTCACCCCCGCAAGCTGGACCCCCGACGATAGTGCGAATTTCTCCTGTGGGCTCAGCATCCTCTTGGTCTGTTTGATGATGAGACGGTTCCTTTTGGCGAGATGAGGTCTTCGCCCTTTCTGGTGACCTATTTTTACGAGCAACATAATCCTGGAGATGGCCTTTTCGAATAAGAGCTTCGATATGATCTCGTAGGGAGATACAGTCCTGGGTCCTATGCCCGTGATCTTTGTGGAAGTAACAGAACTTACTCTTATCTCTCTTCTCGGGATCGGATTTAATCTTTGCAGGCCACTTCACATATGGCTTGTGTTTTATCTCCATTAGAACCTTTTCAGGAGACCGATTAAGAGGAGTGTAATTATGATATTTACCAGAGTAAGGCTTCCTGGGAGAACGATCGCGCTGATCGCGATGGTATTTTTTATCTGTAGAAGTTCCTTCTGGCTTGCGTTTCTTACTTTGTACTCCATGGCGTGTCAATGCGACTTCTTCTGCATTGATATATTTCTGAGCTTTGGCTTGGAATTCCGCCATAGTTTTCGGCGGGCTCTTATCTAAGGCAAACCTAAATTTCTCGCTCGTTATTCCAGCAATGAGGGCTGTGAGACCCTTTTCTTCAGTGTAACCCTCGGTTTGAACGGCTTCGGCAGTGAACCGTACTGTGAACTCTTTTATTGTCTCCCCATGTTGCTGTTTCAGATTCATCAGATGGGAGGCTGGCTTTTTAATGCGAATACTTCCCATGAATTGAGAAAGAAATATCTCCGATAATTGGGAAAAGGAACTGATGGAAAGTGGCTTTAACCCCCGAAACCACGTACGAGCCGCTTCCTTCAATGTAAGGGGAAAAGCCCTACACATGATTTCTGAACCATGTCCCTCCAACTCCATGAGGGACCTATATGTTTCCAGATGTTCCAGAGGATCGCCAATGCCTGTATACGGAGCGATAACAGGCGTTCGATACTTTCTGGGCAACGGGGCTTCCATGACCTCGCTTGTGAAGGGAGATTCAGATTGATGTATTGCCGCCATGACAGCAGATGGCCGATTTGCCTGATATCTCTGCTCCATGACATCAAAACGGTCTTGGATTCTTTTGAGATCTCCTTCCCATGGCAAGGTATAGCTAGACGTTTCGGCGGTGGAGCCTTGCGGTTGAGGTTGTCGAGACGAACTGGAATGTATAGAATGTGGAGACGGCACTAGGGGGATGGCCGCCAAGTGGTGGGACCTGTGGTTCATCCATAGAATGCCTGGAAGCAACTGGTATGGGTGGCGGTGGTAACCCTTCGGAGGGTTGTCTTTGCGGTTCAGGGAAGTGCTGATCAAGTCGATTTGACAGTGCCTGAACTCCGGCGTTTAGAGTTAGGAGAGTGTTCCCGAGGAATCGTAGGACATCATCCTGATTTCCAGAGGCCTCCAATAATGGATTTGTTGATGGCATATTTGGGGCTCCTTGAGGGATATCCGTCGGAACAGGTGGGAGGGCAGGTGTGAATTCCATCTCACCGGGCGGAGGTGGTGCCTGCCTCGAAGTTGAAGGATGAACTGTCTTTTTAGGAGGCATCACCGAAGGATTTTGATCGGTGGTTAACACGATTGATTTTGATGATCAAGTCTTTCCCACAGACGGCGCCAAACTGTTAATGTCAGATTTTGTAACGAGATCCTCCGGCTTTTCTCCTTCGCTCCAGGAGGGATTTCCACCACCAGACCTGAAGCAAGACAGCGAATAAGGGTGGCTGGGGACCAGCCGTTAGCCCTCCGACGCTTAAGTTAGGCCACAGAAGAGAAGCCAAGCAAAACGGGACCAAGATTGAATGATGAGTACGTACCTCCTATTCAAGGGAGCCATCCCCTTATATAGATCTGAAACAATCCAATCTGTTACGTGAGATGTCGAAATCCCGTTGATGTCGCATACGATACTGAGAATCCGCTGATTTCATGGGATAAGATCCTATCTTTTTAGTCAGATCCAACCCAATGATTTATTCCAACAATCACGCCCCTAGATGGTAATCCCTTGAAATCCGGCTGGATCCGGCCGGAAGCCATAGTTGGAGTCATAGCCTCCGAAAAGGAAGGAGACGCCCGTAGCTGGGAGTCATGGCCTCCGAAAAGGAAGGAGACGCCCGTAGCTGGGAGTCATGGCCTCCGAAAAGGAAGGAGACGCCCGTAGTAAAGCTGCTCGCAGGTTAAAATGTGGTCGCGAGTCCAAGTACATATTTTGGGTGTAATGTCTTTCAACGACTTGTGAGAAGGTCTGCTCGCGGATCGAGCTTTGCCGTATTTGACTATCGGTTATGAAGACTCGGGACTTGCGAATAGCTGCTCCGTATTTTTCAATCTATGACTCTTGATCAGGTGATCTCGAGAGTCGAATGGACGTCCCGCACCTATCAAACATTCGACTCTCGATCAGCTAATCTCGAGAGTCGAATGGACGTCTCGTACCTATCCAACATTCGACTCTCGATCAGATAATCTCGAGAGTCGAATGGACGTTTTGGGCATTTCCGCGTGAAATCTTATCTCCATCATTTTGCCTATAACAATCGGTAAGCCGAAGCGACCAATCCTTGCGATCGGGGTTCACCGTTTTCTCTAAAATGTGTTTAATCTCCCTATTGGATATCTCAGCTTGTCCACTAGTTTGTGGGTGATAGGGAGTGCTCACTTTGTGTGTTACGCCATATTTCTTCATTAAGGTTTCAAAGGGGCGATTGCAAAAGTGAAACCCTCCATCACTTATGATGACTCGAGGCATTCCAAACCGAGAAAGAATATTTTCTTTTAAAAATCGAATGACCGTTTTATGGTCATTATTCCGGCAAGGGATAGCCTCGACCCATTTGGAAATATAGTCGACGGCAAGCAAGATGTATAGGTTTCCAAAAGAAGATGGGAATGGGCCCATGAAATCGATGCCCCAACAATAAAAAATTTCGATTATTAAGATGGGATTGAGTGGCATCATATTTCTACGGGAGATTCCCCCTAATTTCTGACAAGGTTCACATGCTTTGCAAAACTCATGTGTCTTTGAACATAGTGGGCCAATAAAACCCACATTGTAGAATTTTCGCTGTGGTCTTTTTAGCCGAAAAGTGGCCACCACATGCTTGAGAATGACAGAAGGAGATGATACTTTGTTGCTCATCATCTGGGACACATCTCGTTATGATTTGATCGGGACAATACTTAAATAAGTATGGGTCGTCCCATAGGAATTTCCGCACCTCCGAGAAGAATCTATCCTTATCTTGCTTTTCCAATATGTAGGAATTGTACCTGTAGCAAGATAGTTAGCAATGTCCGCATACCATGACAATTGGGAAATAGCAAAAAGTTGTTCATCAGGGAACATGTCATTGATTGCAGTCGTTTCAGGGGAATCAGTGAGGACAAGTCGAGAGAAGTGTCAGCTACTACATTCTCTACTCCTTTCTTATCACGTATTTCTATGTCAAATTCCTGGAGTAGAAAGATCCATCTTAACAACCGTGGTTTAGCATCCTTCTTAGAAAGAAGATACTTAAGCGCGGCATGGTCAGTGAATATAATGATCTTGGATCTAATCAAGTAGGACCTAAACTTGTCCAAGGCAAAAACTACGGCTAAAAGTTCCTTTTCAGTAGTGGTGTAGTTTGCTTGGGCTGAGTTTAGGGTTCTACTTGCATTGTAGATGACACATGGCTTTTTATCTTTTCTTTGGCCTAACACGGCCCCAATAGCATAGTCGCTAGCATCGCACATTATTTCAAAAGGAAGGCTCCAATCAGGTGGTTGCATTATTGGAGCGCATGTCAACATACCTTTAAGGGTGGTAAAGGCCTTTTGACATTCTTCATTCCACTCGAATGAATTTTCCTTTTGAAGTAGGTTACATAAAGGGCGAGAGAGTGAACTGAAGTCCTTTATGAACCTTCTGTAAAATCCTGCGTGTCCTAAAAAGGACCGGATATCTCGTATGCTTTTGGGTGGTGGAAGGTTAGAGATAAGATCAATTTTCGCTTTGTCCACCTCAATTCCATTTTGTGAAACGATATGACCAAGTACAATTCCCTTTTGAACCATGAAGTGACACTTTTCCCAATTGAGCACAAGGTTCTTCTCTTCACATCTTTTTAGCACAGATTTCAAGTGCTCAAGGCACTCATCAAAGCTACAACCGAATACAGAAAAATCATCCATGAAGACTTCAAGAATGGTCCCCACCATGTCAGAAAAGATGCTCATCATACAACGCTGAAAGGTGGCAGGGGCATTACATAGTCCAAACGGCATCTGTCGATAGGCGAAAGTGCCGAATGGACATGTGAATGTAGTCTTTTCTTGGTCTTCACGGGCAATTTCTATTTGGTTGTACCCTGAATAGCCATCAAGGAAGCAAAAGTGGGAATGACCCGCCAACCGTTCTAAAATCTGATCAACAAACGGTAGGGGGAAGTGGTCTTTCCTTGTGACAGTGTTTAGCTTCCTGTAGTCAATGCACATTCTCCAACCGGTAGTGACTCTAGTTGGTACGAGTTCATTATTGGCATTGGCTACGATGGTTATTCTGGATTTCTTAGGCACCACTTGAGTTGTGCTCACCCATTGGCTATCGGATATTGGCTAAATGATACCTACATCCAATAGTTTCACCACTTCGGCTTTAACCACATCCTTCATGTTTGGATGTAATCGTCTTTGTGGTTGTCGGGATGTCTTTGCATTTTCCTCAAGGTGTATGCGGTGAGTACAAATTAGTGGGTCTATGCCTTTGAGATCCGCAATTGACCATCCAATGGCACTCTTGTGCTCTAATAGAGTTGCTATTAGCCTACTCTCTTATTCCTCATCCAAGTGGGAAGAAATCACCACTGGATATGTCTCATCTTGACCTAAATAAACATATTTTAGCTCACTTGGCAATGGTTTTAGGTCGAGTGTAGGTGCCTTGATGTTAGATGGGAGGGCCTTGTTCTCAATTACAGGCAAAGGTTCAATTGGGGCCCTCCATCTTTTATTGTCAAGTACTGGCATCATCTCTAGAATGGCATCCATCTCTTGTATTGTGTAATCATTTGTCTCATGAGAATGGGCCATGCATGCCTCCAAAGGGTTGGAAAATAGTGATAAGGGGACTGTATCCTCCACGAATGATTCGATCATGTTTAATTCGTGGACATCATCATCAACTTCCCGCGGTTGTTTGCATAACTCAAATATGTTAAGCTCAAGGGTCATATTTCCAAAGGACATTTGTACAAGTCCATTTCTACAATTGATAATGGCATTTGAGGTAGCTAGAAACGGTCGTCCAAGTATGACGGGAATTTGAGCACTGGTGCCTATCACGGGATGTGTGTCCAAGACAATAAAATCTACTGGGTAGTAGAATTTATCAACTTGGACTAGAACATCCTCTATCATTCTTCTCAGTATCCGGATGGATCTATCAGCAAGTTGGAGTGTGGTTTTAGTCAGTTTCAATTCACCTAACCCAAGTTGTTCGTAGACCGAGTATGGAATGAGATTCACACTGCCCCCAAGTCGAGTAGGGCTTGTTTAATCTGGTAGTCTCCTATGATGCATGAGATGGTTAGACTACCTAGATCCTTGTATTTTTGGGGCACCTCTTGTTTGATTATGGCGCTCAAATTCTCAGCCAAAAGAACTTTGTTGTGAACGTTATGTTTCCTTTTGACTGTACACAATTCCTTTAGAAATTTGGCATAAGATGGTATTTGTTTTATTGCATCCAACAGCAGGATGTTGATCTTCACCTGCTTGAAAACTTCCAGAATCTCCAGATTTTTATCTAAAGGTTTAGGTGAAATCAACCTTTGTGGAAATGGGGCAACCGGCTTGTATTGTCTTTCCGGTTCTTTCTCTTGTGGAATATTGTTTGGGCTATCATCCTCTTTGGGAATTTCCGGATCCTTAGGCTTTGAAGCCTTCACCGGATTAGATTTGTCAATTTCTTTCCCACTTCTCAAAGTGGTGATAGCTTGGACATGTTCCGTATGGTGGGAGGATGAGCTTGCATCTTGTATCTCATACTGGGTCCTTGGGTTAGGAAGAGGTTGAGCAGGAAGTGTGCCCTTCTCTCTAACACTAAGGTGAGCTTCAACTCTAGCTAGAGATGTTTTCAATTCATTGATGGCTTGGTTTGAATTTTGATTGAATTTCAATTGCTCTTGCATGAACCCATCTATTTTTAGAGAATTTGTCTTGTTATACTCATTCTGGACCGATACGAAAGCACCCAACATCTCTTCTAGTGATACTTTTGGAGTGTTGTTTGCATTTGCATTGGGTCCATTTCTCCAACTGAAGTTGGGATGGTTCTTCCAATTAGGATTAAACGTGTTTGAGTTTGGAGCACCATATTGCTGTTGATAACTGTTTATGGCATTTGTTTGTTCTTGTAAGATGCCTTGAACTGCTGAAATTGTGGGACAATCTGGTGTAGCATGTTGATTTCCAACACAAATTCCACAAACAGTTTCAACTTCAGTGGAGTTGATTGTTTCTCCTTTCCTTAATTCCATGGCTTCGACCTTTCTTGTGAGGCTAGCCAACCGTGCACTTATACTATCTTCTTCTGATAAGACATACATTCCTCCCTTCTCCTTTTGTTGGCCAGTCTTGGAATTTGTTGGTTTAGATGTATCCCAAGACTGTGCACTCTCAGCCAATTCTTCCAAATAATCCCATGCTTCATCAGCTTCCTTATTCATGAACTCCCCATTACACATCATCTCTACAAATTGGCGCATGGGTGAAGTCAGTCCTTCATAGAAAAAGCTTATAACCCGCCAAATTTCATAGCCATGATGTGGGCATGCGTTTAATAGGTCCTTAAACCTCTCCCAACATTGGAAGAAGGTTTCATCTTCCTTTTGGGCAAAGTTCATGATAAGGCGCTTCAACATATTCGTTTTGGAAGTAGGGAAGAATTTCTTTATGAATTCTCTGTGCATATCAGTCCATGCACCAATTGATCTTGGCCTCAATGCATAAAGCCAACCCTTAGCTTTATCTTTAAGAGTGAAAGGGAAGAATTTAAGTCTCACCACATCTTCCGTTACGTTTGCAAAGTGCATGGTGGTAATTACCTCGTCAAACTCTTTGAGGTGTTGATAAGCACTTTCACTATCTAATCCATGGAATTTAGGGAGAAGTTGAATCACTCCCGGTTTCAAATCTACGTTCCCTGCATTTGGTGGAAATACTGTGCATGAGGGAGTGCTCATTCTTGCAGGTTGCAAGAAATCACGTAAAGTCCTAGGTCGGGGAACATTCTCAACCACATTCTCCCCTGTTTTAGTTTGATTTTGGACCGAGTTAGGTTGATTTACAGCCATATTTTCAGATAAAATTGGAGAGTCTAGATGTCTCCTAGCACGTGGCTCTCTATCAATTCCTTCTACTATCCCCCCTTCACTTATGAGTCGGTTATTGGAATCCCGAGCCCAATGTGGCATGCAAAACCAAAAATAAGAAATAGAAAGAAAGAAGAATTCTTCCTCCCTTTTCTTAACTCTTCTCTAAGACCGAAGCACAAGGTGTCTTGCAATGGCTAGGCCAGAAGCAAGGATAGAGACCGATTTCTCCTGGTCAATAGGGGTTCAGAGAACTCCCCACCCACTCTTTGAATCTTTTGAGAAAAAGTGCAGAAGAAGGAGAAAGAGGAGTAGAGATGAGAAAAGAAATCTCTGAGCACAAGGTGATCCAAGACGGCAGCGCCGACCAATAGGAATCCAGGTGGCAAAAAGGCCGACCTTTTAGAGATCCAAAAGGAGTCTCCTCCCACTCTACAAGAGATGAATAAGATAGGAATAAATAGGAGAAGGAGAAGAGTAAGGTTTAGAAAGATAGAACCTGATTCGCACTTAAAATCCTTGTATCTTCTTCAGCTTCCTGGAAATCCCTGAAAAGAAAAATTAAATAAATAAACTAAATTAGTCCTAAAATCCTAAAAATCCTAAATAGATACTAATTTCAGAATTTTGTGAAAACCATCAGAATCCCCGGCAACAGCGCCAAAAACTTGTTCGCTTCCCCAAGTGTAGGGTTGCGATGTAGTAATAAACTCGGTACGACCGAGGTCGATCCACAGGGACTTATGTAGAATTTCACAAACTCATCCACAAGTATCTATTGAAATCTATTAACCAGAATGTTATATGAAATTGATATGAGTAACAAAAGTTGAATTAAATCGAAAGTAACTAATTATAAGAAGGCACTAGGGGTTCAAGGATCCACTTGTAGCAATCTTTGATGTTCAATCCGCTGTGGTTTCTTATTCTCTCAACTAGAATCGACATTCCTGTCTATCTAGTCGGTTGATAGAGCTATTAAACCAAACAGTCTGTAATATGTAAGTTCTATGCATAAGATTCACTCAATGCAGGCTGATCTGAGCATGCTCAATTGCATAGGTCATTACCCTTTCCAAAAGGTCTAGTTCACAATCATAACCATCCTCAAGTCCTGTCCCAAGACAAGGCTAGATCAGGATTTGAACTGGATTCAAATCACATGCACAGTCCATACACATTACAGAAAAATCAGAAAAGTAGAACTTTGGTAGGAAGTTCCTTTATGAAGAACATAGTACTAGAGCGCACTCCGATTCCTCGGATCATACAGGTCTAGACCGTCACAAACCAATTAAGCAATTAAGTAATTCTCCTCCCAAAGTCAACCCTCACCCATACCTCCCATACCCCCTCCCATGCACCATCATCATCACCCATGACCCCATGCTTCCTCTCTCCCCCCCATACAAGATGCATACGTATGGGGAGAGGAGGCCTCACTTCCCATATTTGTAAAAGAGATTTAAGAGAGAGAGGAGAGAGAAAGAGAGAAAGAGATTTAAGAAAGGAGAGAGAAAGAGAAAGATTTGATAGAAGAGGGAGATTTGAGTGATCAAGAGAGAGATTAGAGAGATTGAGAGTGGAGATCCAAGCCTGGAGGGCCTCAACCATCATCCGGACCGTCCGGATCGTCCGATCGTCAACCCGATCCAATCCAACTGTCCAACCATCCATCAAGGTGAGTGCAAGGGACATAAACCTCTCCAATTTCTTACTTTCCTTCCTTTTTCCTTTTTCCTTTGGGCCCACCTTGTGGTGGGCAATGAGATGGATGGACTGGATCATCCATGAATGGGCCCCACTTTCCTATAATAATAATAATAATAATAATAATAATAATAATAAAGAAGGGAAGCTTACCCACTGGACAGACAGTGTCCAGAGGACGCTGTTGCCCAGCTGGGCAAGCCCTTTGGGTGTTGGGCAGGGTCTCCACATGTGGGACCCACCTTGATGTATGCATGCAATCCATGCCGTCCATCTGTTTCTCCATCCCATTTTAGGGCAGGGAGCCAAAAATGAAGAAGATCCAGATCTCAGGTGGACCACACCATTGAAAACAGTGGAGCTGACGAAGCCTACTGTTGAGACTTCTTAGGCCCACCGTGATGTTTGTGGACCACATCACCTGCCCAATATTGGGCTTGTTAGGTCCCCAATGAGCTGGAGAACATGATGAGTAGGGTGGATTGTCCCTAAGTGGGCCTCACTTGAAATAACCTCAGAGAAAAAAAAAAAACAAACCAGAACAAAAAAAAAATGTGCTGGACGTCCAGCGTCTGGACGTTCTGACGCTGGAACGTCCAGCTGTTGAACCTCCAATTTATACATTGCATTGCCCATTACACTACATAGTTTGCATGATTTTCATGGTTTAAAGGCCCACCTAACACGTGTTTCTGTGATTGTAGGGATGAGAGTGGATTTCATCAAATTGGAGCCAAAAGAATGTATTTGAAGACATTGCATGAAGTCCTAGGATGGACCAAAGAAAGAAGAAGAAAAAGGGAGAAAAGAGAATGAAGAAAAGAAGAAAAAGTGGAAGAAAAACAAGGCTGACCGGTCATCTGACCGGTCAGCCACATAAAAGAAGTAAATGGAAGGAGGCCGACCGGTCTTGACCGGTCGGCCAGGAAGGTTGGACACATTGCAGAAAATCAGCCCGACCGGTCATGACCGGTCGGCTATAGGCACTGGATGAAGGATAAATCAGCCCGACCGGTCATGACTGGTCGGGCATGCACGCTGGAACAATGGACGTCCACACCGACCGGTCATGACCGGTCGGCTGTGATCTCTGGAGTATTTGAAAAGCCAGGCCGACCGGTCACGACCGGTCGGCCCTGCGTAAGAAGAATCCTTTCTAATTCGGGACTCCGAAAATTGCTGCGCAAGGCGTAGGATTTCGCAGAATCTGACGCAAGGGAGGATTGTTGCTATAAAAGGCCACCTAGGGGCTCTCCCTAAGGTATCAGAGAAGAGAAGGAACGTGAGTTTGGAGGCTGAAGGCGACTGTGGAGCGTCTGCAACATCTATCTTCGGGTTTTTCTAGTTTTATGCTTTATTTTTGAGTTTTTAGTTGTAGCATGACTATGCTCGGCTAAAACCTCTCAGCTAAGGCTGAGAGGTGAAGCTTGTAGCTAGTTCTATGTTAATTTCAGTTTGATTTAAGTATTTTTCAATTCAAAGTTGATTTTTCTTATGTTTCAGTCCAATAGGTGGTAGTTTGAGATGTCTTATCTGAGTTTATGTGCTCCGGACATGAATTCCTTTTAATTCTCTGAGATTATCACAGGTTGCTTGTTTAGATTCGAATTATAGTAATCCTTGAGCAGGCCATAGTCCATAGGCATGGCTGTTACTCCGCAGGCTATGAATTTGAATTCTACATTGATTGAATGGACTTGAACTTGGAAGTTCAACTTGAATTGGATGAATGTGTGTGAATGCTTTACTTTCCAACTAGATGAGAGATAGGACTTCAAATCTAGTTGTGTTCTCTACTTGGATTAACTGAATTGACATAGGATTGCTACAAGTGGATCCTTGAAAGCCTTAGTACATTATATCTCTGATTTTTCATTAAGTTACTGTTTTAATTAAACATCCCATTGAAATTGAATTTACTCTATTAAACTGAGTTGCTGGAGTAATTAGGAAGCTGTTACTCTTTCCCTGTGGATCGACCTCGGTCTTACCGAGATTTATTACTACATCGCAGCCTTACACTTGAGGCGAGCAAACACCAGCGTCACGTGGAAACGGTGAATGGGGTCCCCACTCATGGGACCCACCTTGATTTTTGTGTTCCATCTACGCCGTCCACTTGTTTTCCCTTATCATTTTAGGGCTAAGGCCCAAGGATGCGCCAAATCCAAACCTTGAGCGGACCGCACCGCACAAAACAGTGGAAACAATGATTTCTACTGTCAGAAATCATTTGGCCCACCTTAATGTTTCTAGACCGATTTGCACACCCAATATTGGGCTCATTGGGCCCACAATGAGATGGCCCAGCTGATAGACGGAGTGGATCACTCTTATGTGGGCCCCACTTGATGAAAACTACGGAAAAACAAAAAAAAAAGAAAAGAAGAAGAAAAAGGAAAGAAGAGTCAGCGTCGCTGACGCTAGTAGTACCAGCGTCCAGGACGCTGGCTCGTGCAGCTGGTGGCCCACTCGTGGGTCTCACCATGATGCATGTGCTGTATCCACACCGTCCATCCAGTTGGGGAGATCATTTTAGGGCATGACCCCAAGAATGAGTCAGATCCAAGTCTCAAGGGGGCCCCACCACAGAAAACAATAGGGACAGTGGCCTTACCGTTGAAACCTTCTTATGGCCCACCATGATGTTTATTTGAGATCCAACCTGTTCATAAGTTCACACCTACATGGAAGAAAGAAAAACAAAAAATATCAGCTTGATCGGGAACTTCTGTGGGCCCCGCTTGTAATAAAAACAAAAAAAATATAAAAAAAATGAAAAGAGGGTCGCTGGACAGACAACGTCCAGGGGACGCTACTGCCTAGCAGCCTTGTGGGCACCACCCTTTGGGCCCCACTCGTTGGGCCGACCTAGAATGTATGTGCCTTAGCTATTCCGTCCATATGTTTTTCCAAGCTTATTTTAGTGGCTGAGCCCAAATTTAAGCACATCCAAATGGCAAGTGGGCCATGCCACGGAACAACAGTGGAAATAATGATCTCCACCATTGAAACCTTCCCAGATCTACAATGATGTTTATTTGTCACCCAACCTATTCATAAGTGGCTGGGCCCAAAATTTAAGCATATCTTAATGTCAAGTGGACCATGCTATAGTGGGGATAATGATTTCCAACATTGAAACCTTTCTAGGTTCTACGTTGATGTTTATTTGCTATCCAACTGGTTCATAAGATCACATGGATATGGATGAAGGAGAAAACACAAATATCTGCTTCCTTCAAAACTCATTGGGACCAGATGGGTACCACGCTGCCAGCAGGTGGCCCACCCTATGGGTCCCAACGTGATGTATTGGTTAGCTCCACCATGATGTATATGTCTTATCCATGCCGTACACGTATTTTGACGGCCTATCTTGTATGTGTAGGCCTAAGTATGGGGCCGATGTGGTCTCAAGTGGGATATGCCACGAAGACTTTTACATTTCCAATAGGACCCACAGTCCGGGTCCCACTCTCTATGTATATATTGGGCCTTTTAAGGCCAGTGTTACATGATATGTTGGTAACATGCTAGTATGATTAGCTTGATATGTCACACTAATAACATGCTTAGTATAATGAATACCATGCTCATTCATATGCCCATACGCATCATTTGTATGCCTGTTATGGATCATGATTAACCATAGCATATGCTAGTTGGTTTGTTATACTTAGGGGACCCGTGTGAGACAGGGTCGCCCGACATGATTGCGCAGTATGCGTAAGTTTGGTGCATGATTTGGATTGTATGACTCATACATTTCGCATTATGTATGTCACGATCGCTTTCACACCCTAGCAGCATCAGGGTGGTGGCCACCATAGTCACATCATGGTTGGCAGTATTAGACACCGAAAACTTGTTCTAGTACGTGGGCGCTATGGATGTCCTTGGGTGAAAGTCCCTAAACCCTATGGTACCAGTAGGATGCTCCAGCGTCGAGACTGAGTGGATAACATGAGCGCCCGTGTGCCAAATACCAATAGGCCGCGTCTCCCACTGTGTCGAGGTCGGTTGGAAAGGGGTGTGACCTTATCCGCCTAGGTGAAGTGGGCTATAAGCTAGGTCGAGTCTGACCAGCTCATGGAATGGGTCTGCTATCGGCGAGCCGGGTGGGCATTGGCATACCACTGACGAGGCGGATAGTGAGGTCTTTTCTACTCGCTTGGTTATGCGCGCGATGTGCGGCGGCCAATATTAGAGTATACTAGACCCCGGTGATGTCCCAGATGAGAACTATTTTGATATGTGGTTTAGTTGAGGATTGACATGTTTGCATTGCATCTCTAGCATTAACACTCGGCCATGTAGGCCCTTGCATTGCATAGCCTTGGGATGGCTGATAGCATTCATGAACTTAGTAACTTAGCCCTCTACTACTTTCGCTTACTCTGATATCTGTATACTTGTCATATGCACACACGCGCACACACGCACTCTACTGGGCTTCGTAGGAAGCTCATGCGCGTTTGTTTACAGTGCAGGTACTAGAGCATATCAGCAGCGTTGAGCGCGGTTTATGTACCTGATATTTTGGACTTCTGCTTCATGTTGTATTTCCCTTTCCAGCACTGTACTCAACAAACTTATTAGTGGATATTTGATGATGTTTTATGGTTTTGATTATGCTCATGTACAAAAAAAATTCACCATGAAAATCCTCCTGGTAGGATCCCAGGATCGGAACCTGGCACATGAGGGCTAGGAGCCGAGAATGGGGTACTACGGAGGCTATTGGCACCAAGGTAGGTGATCGGGAATTTAGTGAGCCCGGTCCCTGAGTTTTGGGTCGTGACAGAAGTTGGTATCAGAGCATAACTTGGGAATACCTGTGGATGACATCACATATCTACTAATGGCCATAGATTAACTACCCTTAACTAAATGATTGTTGCAAACTTAGGATGATTAGGATCTCGATCTCATGCACTTAGCGACCCACACTAGGATCCTGTTACAACATAGTTATAATAAGATTCCCTATTTTGAGCTTAGAAACTTCTGAATATGATTCCCTAATGTGTGTGCATTCAAGAGTATCAATGCTAAGAGGTACCTGTCCTTTTCTGTAGGATATGGCGCCCAAGAGAGCCACCGGTAGGCCGTCGATCGGTGCGGGTACATCCCAGACCGCCCCAGTCCCAGCTCCAGCTCCAGCTATGACTGCTGGTCAGTTTCAGGAGATGATGCTGGTTATGACCTCTATGGTAGAGCGCCAGGAGAGGAGGTCATCTGATGCAGTTGCCCCATCGGAGCAGGATCGTGCTCGTTCCTTGCTGATGGATTTCAGGCAGATGGATCCCCGACGGTTTTTGGGCGGGCCAGACCCGGTGGCAGCGGAGCGATGGAAATCGGAGGTAACGAAGATCTTCACCACGATGCGATGCTCGACCGAGGAGCGAGTTCCTCTTGCCGTTTTCCTTTTTCAAGGAGAGGCCGAGCACTGGTGGGCGTTGGTTACCCGAGCCTCCGGGCCCGATTTCGAGTGGACATGGGAGGACTTTGTAGACCGGTTTGACCGGAAGTTCTTCCCTGAGCATATCCGCCAGCAGCATGCTCTAGAGTTTGAGACACTGGTCCAGGGAGATATGTCAGTGTCGCAGTATGAGGCTCGATTCGTTGAGCTATCCAGATTTGCGACGTATCTCGTGGATGACGAGGTGCGGAAGGCCCGTCGATTTGAGCCCGGACTGCGCCTTGGCCTTCGTGGCCGTGTCACGGGACACAAGCTTCCTACATTCGAGGAGGTGGTAGAGCGGGCCCAGATATATGAGGCAGAGTGGGCCGATGCACAGCGGATCCGTGACCAGAGCGGAGACCGGAAGGGAAAGAGGAAGGCTCCTTCTGACAGCTTTCGGCAGCAGCAGACTCGGGCACAGTAGAGGCACCCGGTTCGTCCATCTGTTCGACCGCCAGTAGCACCAGCAGCACCTCCAACACCGTGCCAGAGACAGTTTGCAGGCGTTTGTTTCGGATGTGGGGGGACAGGGCATCGTAGGCATGAGTGTCCCCACCCACAGCAACACCCACAGCAGCAGCAGCCACAGCAGCAGCGACAGCAGCAGCCACAGCAGCAGAGGCAGCAACATAGACAGCAGCAGCGGCGACCGCAGAGGGGACAGACACATCCCTAGCACACTCAGGGCAGGTTCTACGCAGCCCAGCAGGATCCTCAGGCACCGGGAGGAGTCGTTGATGGTACACTCATTGTCTCTGCATGCATAGCTCATGTTTTGTTTGATTCTGGTGCATCGCATTCTTTTGTATCCGATGATTTCTGTCGATCGACTGGTTTGCCGTTAGAATCGGTGTGCGAGGGCTTATCAGTGTCGACACCCTTAGGGAAGACCGCAGTATTGAGTTTGATCTGTTCGTCTTGCCCCGTCTTGGTAGGAGAGACCTTTTTGCCCGCCGATTTGTTTGTTTTACCAATGATCGAGTTTGATGTTATCCTGGGCATGGATTGGCTGGCCGAGTATCACGCTGTATTGGACTGCTTCGCAAGAACAGTCACTTTCCTTATACCCAGCATGCCGCAGTTTCAGTTCGTTGCGGAGCCTAGAGGTGAGCAGTTGTCATCTTTGATGTCGTGTGCCATAGAGGAACCGGTTGCTGTGTGCATCGACCAGCTGCCGGTAGTTTGCGATTTTTCGGATGTGTTTCAGGAGATTTCGGGGTTGCCACCTCGTCGGCATACCAAGTTTCAGATCGACCTCGTGCCCGGTACTGTGGCTATCTCAAAGGCCCCGTACCGTATGACACCTTTGGAGTTGCGGGAGCTGCGGAAGCAGTTGGACGAGTTGCGTGAACTAGGCTTCATCCGTCCGAGCAGTTCACCGTGGGGAGCGCCGGTACTCTTCGTGAGGAAGAAGGATGGCTCGTTGAGGCTCTGCGTGGATTACCGCGAGCTCAACAAGGTCACGATTAAGAATAGGTACCCGCTTCCGAGGATAGACGATTTATTTGACCAGTTGCGGGAGGCCCAGTTCTTTTCGAAGATTGACCTACGGTCCGGTTATCATCAGGTCCGTGTCCAGGAGGAGGATATCCCGAAGACGGCATTCAGGACGCGTTATGGTCATTTTGAGTTCCAGGTCATGTCTTTCGGACTGACCAATGCGCCCGCTGTGTTCATGCAATTGATGAACGAGATCTTTCGTCCCTACCTTGATCAGTTCGTTGTGGTGTTTGTCGATGACATTCTGATCTATTTGAGGACTCGGGAAGAGCATGCGCAGCATCTGGAGATCACCTTGCAGACCTTCCGCACACACCAGCTTTATGCGAAGTTGGAGAAGTGTGAGTTTTGGCAGGAGGAGGTGAAGTTCCTCTGTCATGTGGTGACGAGGCAAGGAGTAGCAGTAGATCCGGTGAAGATTGATGCCGTGCTTCAGTGGAGTCAGCCCACGAACGCATCCGAAATCCAGAGTTTCCTGGGGTTAGCAGGTTATTATCGCCGTTTCATAGAGGGCTTCTCTCGTATTGCAGCCCCGCTGACCAGGTTGACCCGGAAGGGCGCTGAGTTCGTTTGGAGCGATGCCTGTGAGCGAGCATTTGCAGAATTGAAGGACCGTCTTACTTCTACACCAGTCCTCACTCTTCCCTCCGGGAGTGAAGGATTCGTGGTTTTTACAGATGCCTCACGTATTGGCTTAGGTGCTGTCCTGATGCAGCATGGCAGAGTAGTAGCGTATGTGTCTCGCCAGCTCAAGGTCCATGAGCAGAACTACCCCACGCATGATCTGGAGCTAGCAGCGGTAGTCTTCGCACTGAAGGTGTGGAGGCACTATCTTTATGGGGTCAGGTTCGAGCTCTTTTCTGACCACAAGAGCCTGAAGTACCTCTTCTCGCAGTCCGAGTTGAACATGAGGCAGAGACGTTGGATGGAGCTCCTGAAGGATTATGATTTTGATCTTTAGTACCACCCTGGCAAGGCCAACGTGGTGGCAGATGCCCTTAGCCGTCAGCCACGAGGCCTAGTTGCGCATATGATGGTCCGGGAGTGGAGGATGCTCGAGGAGGTTGCCGAGTATGATTTTGAGCTGAGCCTGCAGTCTTCTATCGCGCAGTTATCGAGCTTGTCGATTCAACCCTCTCTTGTTTCTAGGGTGATCGAGGCTCAGCAGACAGATCAGACGTTGAAGGATTATTGGGAAGAGGCCGCGTCAGAGGGTCAGACTGATTGGCAGATTGGGTTAGATGGTGGACTTCGTTTCAGGGGTCGGTTGTGTGTTCCAGATATTCCTCAGTTGCGCAGAGATCTTATGGATGAGGCACACCGATCGAGGTTCACGATCCACCCAAGCTCTACCAAGATGTATTGTGATATGAGGAGGCAGTATTTTTGGGACGGTATGAAGCGTCAGATTGCCAGTTTTGTGGCTGAGTGTGACACTTGCCAGCGTGTCAAGGCCGATCATCGCAAACCTCCAGGTCCCCTGCAGCCGTTGAGTGTCCCATTGTGGAAATGGGAGCACGTGACCACAGACTTCATTATGGGATTACCGAGGACTGATCGCCATCACGACGCCATCTGGGTTGTTGTTGATCGTTTGATGAAGTCGGCACATTTTCTTGCGATACGTGCGACCTGGTCATTGGACCGACTTGCAGAATTGTTTATCGAGGAGATTGTGAGGCCACACGGAGTCCCAGTTTTGATCGTTTCTGACCGAGATCCGAGATTTACGTCGCGGTTCTGGAGGAGTTTTTAGAAGGCGATGGGGCCTGCCTTGAAGTTCAGCACCGCATATCATCCTCAGACTGATGGTCAGACCGAGAGGGTCAACCAGATCCTTGAGGACATGCTTCGAGCTTGCGTGTTGGATTTCTCAGGTAGTTGGGATAAACACCTGCGTTTGGCTGAGTTTGCATATAATAACAGCTACCAGGCGACTATCGGTATGGCTCCTTTTGAGGCGTTGTATGGTAGACCTTGTAGGTCTCCTAGTTGTTGGGCCGAGGTTGGAGAGCATCGTCTCCTAGGTCCCGAGCTTGTGTAAAGGACATCAGAGGCTATCGATATCATCAGGCAGAGGATGCGTACAGCTCAGAGTCGACAGAAGAGTTTTGCAGATAGTCGACATCGTCCCCTAAAGTTTTCCATTGGGGATCGTGTGTATCTCAGGGTCTCACCCATGAAGGGCGTGGTTCATTTTGGAGCCAAGGGGAAGCTTGCCCCGAGATTCATTGGACCCTTCGAGATCACTGGGCGCGTTGGCGCCGTGGCCTATCAGCTTGCCTTGCCACTTCAGTTGTCTGGCGTCCACAATGTTTTTCATGTTTCTATGTTATGGAAGTGTGAGTCAGACGTGGTTCCTGTGATAGATTGGCAGCTGTTGGAGGTTCATGAGGATGCTTCTTACATTGAGCAGCCGGTTCGTATCCTTGACTGGAAGGAGCAGGTCCTCCGGACCAAGGTCATTCCCTTGGTGAAGGTCCAGTGGAGTCATCATAGCGCAGATGAGGCGTCGTGGGAGCGAGAGGCAGAGATTCGCGAGTCTTATCCTCATCTTTTTTATGATTGATTGTATCAGTATGATTGCTTTTCGATTCGATATGCATATATAGTGATGTGATTCTTTTTTTTTTATGATCTTCGGCTAGTTTGGGTTGTATTGCAAATTTCGAGGACGAAATTTTTTGTTAGGAGGGGAGAGTTGTAAGACCCGTACCCTTATTTGCCTTCCGTACGCTTAATTTCCAGTGTCGGTACGTCCTGGATGGACCAGATTAGCGAGCCTTGATCGCGACCCTATTTTAGTACCGCATCGACCCGAGACCTATACCCCGGCGACCGCGTAGGCGCTGCGATTCCAACGCCGCGCGGCACGCCCCATTGCGATACCCGGTGTGAAAGTTATGATCAATCGCGTAATCCGACGTGGGCCGCGCAACGCGCGTGTGGCGTGAGCCCCACTTGCACAAATCCCAAGAATATGTCTAATCAATCAAACCCATACCCCTACTCTACACACCCCATACCCCTACTCTACACACCCCATACCCCCCATCCCTCTCTCTCCTCCCAAAGTCAACCCTCACCCATACCTCCCATACCCCCTCCCATGCACCATCATCATCACCCATGACCCCATGCTTCCTCTCTCGGATCGTCCGATCGTCAACCCGATCCAATCCAACCGTCCAACCATCCATCAAGGTGAGTGCAAGGGACATAAACCTCTCCATTTTCTTACTTTCCTTCCTTTTTCCTTTTTCCTTTGGGCCCACCTTGTGGTGGGCAATGAGATGGATGGACTGGATCATCCATGAATGGGCCCCACTTTCCTATTATAATAATAATAATAATAATAATAATAATAATAATAATAAAGAAGGGAAGCTTACCTGCTGGACAGACAGCGTCCAGAGGACGCTGCTGCCCAGCTGGGCAAGCCCTTTGGGCGTTGGGCAGGGTCTCCACATGTGGGACCCACCTTGATGTATGCATGCAATCCACGCCGTCCATCTGTTTCTCCATCCCATTTTAGGGCAGGGAGCCAAAAATGAAGAAGATCCAGATCTCAGGTGGACCACACCATTGAAAACAGTGGGGCTGACGAAGCCTACTGTTGAGACTTCTTAGGCCCACCGTGATGTTTGTGGACCACATCACCTGCCCAATATTGGGCTTGTTAGGTCCCCAATGAGCTGGAGAACATGATGAGTGGGGTGGATTGTCCCTAAGTGGGCCCCACTTGAAATAACCTCAGAGAAAAAAAAAAAAAAAAAAAACAAACCAGAACAAAAAAAAAAAATGTGCTGGACGTCCAGCGTCTGGACGTTCTGATGCTGGAACGTCCAGCGTCACGTGGAAACGGTGAATGGGGTCCCCACTCGTGGGACCCACCTTGATATTTGTGTTCCATCTACGCCGTCCACTTGTTTTCCCATATCATTTTAGGGCTAAGGCCCAAGGATGCGCCAGATCCAAACCTTGAACGGACCGCACCGCACAAAACAGTGGAAACAATGATTTCTACTGTCAGAAATCATTTGGCCCACCTTAATGTTTCTAGACCGATTTGCATACCCAATATTGGGCTCATTGGGCCCACAATGAGATGGCCTAGCTGATAGAAGGAGTGGATCACTCTTATGTGGGCCCCACTTGATGAAAACTACGGAAAAACAAAAAAAAAAAAAAGAAGAAGAAAAAGGAAAGAAAAGTCAGCGTCGCTGACGCTGGTAGTACCAGCGTCCAGGACGCTGGCTCGTGCAGCTGGTGGTCCACTCGTGGGTCTCACCATGATGCATGTGCTGTATCCACACCGTCCATCCAGTTGGGGAGATCATTTTAGGGCATGACCCCAAGAATGAGTCAGATCCAAGTCTCAAGGGGGCCCCACCATAGAAAACAGTAGGGACAGTGGCCCTACCGTTGAAACCTTCTTATGGCCCACCATGATGTTTATTTGAGATCCAACCTGTTCATAAGTTCACACCTATATGGAAGAAAGAAAAACAAAAAATATCAACTTGATCGGGAACTTCTGTGGGCCCCGCTTGTAATAAAAACAAAAAAAATATATAAAAAAAAAAAAGAAAAGAAAAGAGGGTTGCTGGACAGACAGCGTCCAGGGGACGCTGCTGCCCAGCAGCCTTGTGGGCGCCACCCTATGGGCCCCACTCGTTGGGCCCACCTAGAATGTATGTGCCTTAGCTATTCCGTCCATATGTTTTTCCAAGCTCATTTTAGTGGCTGAGCCCAAATTTAAGCACATCCAAATGGCAAGTGGGCCATGCCACGGAACAACAGTGGAAATAATGATCTCCACCATTGAAACCTTCCCAGATCTACAATGATGTTTATTTGTCACCCAACCTATTCATAAGTGGCTGGGCCCAAAATTTAAGCATATCTTAATGTCAAGTGGACCATGCTATAGTGGGGATAATGATTTCCAACATTGAAACCTTTCTAGGTTCTACGGTGATGTTTATTTGCTATCCAACCGGTTCATAAGATCACATGGATATGGATGAAGGAGAAAACACAAATATCTGCTTCATTCAAAACTCATTGGGACCAGATGGGTACCACGCTGCCAGCAGGTGGCCCACCCTATGGGTCCCAACGTGATGTATTGGTTAGCTCCACCATGATGTATATGTCTTATCCATGCCGTACACGTATTTTGACGGCCTATCTTGTATGTGTAGGCCCAAGTATGGGGCCGATGTGGTCTCAAGTGGGCTATGCCACGAAGACTTTTACATTTCCAATAGGACCCACAGTCCGGGTCCCACTCTCTATGTATATATTGGGCCTTTTAAGGCCAGTGTTACATGATATGTTGGCAACATGCTAGTATGATTAGCTTGATATGTCACACTGATAACATGCTTAGTATAATGAATACCGTGCTCATTCATATGCCCATACGCATCATTTGTATGCCTGTTATGGATCATGATTAACCATAGCATATGCTAGTTGGTTTGTTATACTTAGGGGACCCGTGTGAGACAGGGTCGCCCGACATGATTGCGCAGTATGCGTAAGTTTGGTGCATGATTTGGATTGTATGACTCATGCATTTCGCATTATGTATGTCACGATCGCTTTCACACCCTAGTAGCATCAGGGTGGTGGCCACCATAGTCACATCATGGTTGGCAGTATTGGACACCGAAAACTTGTTCTAGTACGTGGGCGCTATGGATGTCCTTGGGTGAAAGTCCCTAAACCTTGTGGTACCAGTAGGATGCTCCAGCGTCGAGACCGAGTGGATAACATGAGCGCCCGTGTGCCAAATACCAGTAGGCCGCGTCTCCCACTGTGTCGAGGTCGGTAGGAAAGGGGTGTGACCTTATCCGCCCGGGTGAAGTGGGCTGTAAGCTAGGTCGAGTCTGACCAGCTCATGGAATGGGTCCGCTATCGGCGAGCCGGGTGGGCATTGGCATACCACTGATGAGGCGGATAGTGAGGTCTTTTCTACTCGCTTGGTTATGCGCGCGATGTGCGGCGGCCAATATTAGAGTATACTAGACCCCGGTGATGTCCAGATGAGAACTATTTTGATATGTGGTTTAGTTGAGGATTGACATGTTTGCATTGCATCTCTAGCATTAACACTCGGCCATGTAGTCCCTTGCATTGCATAGCCTTGGGATGGCTGATAGCATTCATGAACTTAGTAACTTAGCCCTCTACTACTTTTGCTTATTCTGATATCTGTATACTTGTCATATGCATCACACGCGCACACACGCACTCTACTGGGCTTCGTAGGAAGCTCATGCACGTTTGTTTACACTGCAGGTACTAAAGCATATCAGCAGGGTTGAGCGCGGTTTATTTACCTGATATTTTGGACTTCTGCTTCATGTTGTATTTTCCTTTCCAGCACTGTACTCAACAAACTTATTAGTGGATATTTGATGATGTTTTGTGGTTTTGATTATGCTCATGTACAAAAAAAAATTCACCCTGAAAATCCTCCTGGTAGGATCCCAGGATCGGAACCTGGCACATGAGGGCTAGGAGCCGAGAATGGGGTACTACGGAGGCTGTTGGCACCAAGGTCGGCGATCGGGAATTTAGTGAGCCCGGTCCCCAGGTTTTGGGGCGTGACAATCCATCTTTCATCTCAACTGTCCATCCAAAATGAAGCACCGTCTAGCAGGTGATCAACCCTTGATCTCAGCCGTCGACTTCAGCTACTTCACATGTACAATGAAACTATGGAGATCAAATCGCGGCAGATTATAGCAGTTCCAACTGATCAACAACTGAAATTGCGTCGGGTAGTCTAACACGACACCCTATGCATACACGTGCGGAAGCTTAAAGAGCAACTAGAATTATGGCTAAACCTATAGGAGGGGGTGATAAAGACTTTTTCAAATTCTTTTCGCCTACTTATCAGATTTAACAAATTAAACTACGTAAGCGATAAACACTTCGGCTTCCAAGCCTAAGTGGGTCCAATTAATAGACTAGCAAAAGATAAAGCAATTTACAACCTAGTCTAATCAACTCATGTGGACTAGAAAGGATGGATCAAGAAATGCTCAAGTCAACATGAGATAGTGAAAGTACATCTTGTGAGTGTGGATGTGCCTATCAAGCGCCTAGCATACATTCCTAACTAAGCATTCATAATTAATCAATTAAACATAATGCATAAAGAGAAATGTGCTCAAGAACAATCACAAACACAACGATGTATAGTGGTTCGACTACTTATCTACTCCACTCCCGGTTCAAGTACTCAACCCCTTTGAGCACACCGGCATTCACTGGGGAGTTTAAATCTGGTTCCTCCCAACCAAGGTGTTTTAACTCGGATCCACCCAACCGGGGAGTTTACAGGTTCCTCCCAACCTACATGTTTGCACCCGTGTTGGTGGCTCCCCCTTGGAGACTTTGTTTTAGGCCCGACTAACGTGCCAAGGAATGGCTGACGTCCCTAGATTTTAGGCCCAACTAATAGGCCAAGGATCGGCTAACGACCCCGGGGCGAGTTTGTCAAACAAACTCTACACTCAACTCCCACAGGGAATTGAGTGGATGGACTCTTAACAAGACAACCTTACTTGTCGGATTGAGCCCCTTGTTGCGCCGTCTTGGGTTGCTTCTTCTCGCTCTCCCGTGCTTTAATCAGCTCCCCTTGTGCTCCCCCGATCGTTGACGCCGTTGCTTTGCCAAGGCTTCAGCTCCAAGATCAGCTACCTTGCATGTGATGCTCCATTGGAGATGCCCAAGGTGCTAGGGAATGGTGAAACCTCTACAAATGGTAGGAAATGGGTTTCCTAGAGGAATGCACCTAAATGGACTCCTAGGTAGTGTTTAGACAAAGAATTTAACTATCATCAAGGTGTCTAAACCCTAGGAATCAAGAGGGAACAAGTCCATTCTCAAGATGCCATTGAATGGCCCAAGCTTGTGATGAAAACACAAGGAGAATGACTTGCTTTAGGTTTGGGATAGAGCCTCTAATGATCTCTAGCAATGGTGGCTTCTATCTCCTCAAAATCCCCTCTTAGCTCAAAAAACGAATCCCCCTTTTAAATAGATTTTCTTCCAATGGTAAAAAAACGGGCAGATTCGTGCATCTCCGATCGATTGAAAAAGTGTCCGATTGATCGGAGCCCAGTCCGATTGATCGGAGACAAGTCCGATTGATCGAAAATCTATCCAGAGAAGTCTCTGGAAGAAATTCCGATTGATCGAAACACTGTCTGATTGATCGGACGTCCACTTCCGATGGATCGGAAGACTGTCCGATTGATCGAAAATATGTCCAGTGAGTTTTCAATTTTTTCTGGGAAAATTTCCGATTGATCGGAATTTCTGTCTGATCGATCGGAGTCCTATTGGAGCACCTGTCCGATTGATCGGAGTCGTATCGAAAACTGCTGTTAAAGTGCACTAACAACAACACCTTCCATCATCTAAAGCACCCCATCTTCAATGGACGGTCCAGATTGTCCAGATTCTCCATGTCCAGCTTTTGGACCTAGTCAACTCCAACTCATGTGGACCCATTTAACTCACCTAGTTACCTTCCATCCTTGGGCCAAGCAAATGGTCTCTCCATCATCTTCCATCCATGAGCTCCAAACCAAAAAAGAAAAGTTTGCTTTGGGCATTTCAAACCTAACTCCTAACCCAAACCTAAAAAGCAAAACTATTGGCTTGGAAGTGCCACCTCATCATCCAAGCCTAACTCCAAGCCCAAACCTAGAGGAGATTTGCTTGGAGTGCCACCTAGGCATGGAGCCTACTAAAAAACTATAAAAGGAGGACTCCTTTCTCTCATTTCCATCATCCCATCATCCCATCCAAGAGTTCTCTCTTCTTTAGTTTTCTTTCTTTCTTTCTTTCTTAGTGTAGAGTAGTGTAGAATTTTCTTTCTTAGTGAGTTTTAGTCTTCCATTGTAGCATGGTTGGCTAAACCTCTAGCTAAGGCTAGGGGTGAAGCCTTTGAAGAAATTTGCAAGCTTTGGTTCTTTTAGTTCAACAGTGGTGTGTAAATGTTGGAGTTCTCTTTGGTTGATTGGTTCGGTTATCCACCTCGGCAGACGCTATTGTTGTGCAAGCCCCTTGATCCATCGTCAACTCCGGGCACGTTGGATGCTTGGGATCCCTTGCACACCAATTAGGTAGTTCATGATTGATAAAGTCCATTGATTCATCATCGACTCCGGGCACGATGGATGTTTTGGATTCCCTACGGTCATCGAGCTAGTGCAGGTAAAGTCATTGATCTGTAAAATCCCCTGATCCATTGTAGACTCCGGGCACATTGGATGCTTTGAATTTCCTGTGATCGATAGACGAGATCTTAACGGTTGGATCGGTCAATCAAAGCCTCCTATCTTGTAAGTATGCATTTGATCGTAAGATTTGTGATCTTATCGATTGACTTTTTGGCAAGGTAGTTGATCTATATAATTCCTTGATCCATCGTCGACTTCGGGCATAGTGGATTTTTGGAATTCACTGCAATCAACTAACAAGTGCTTCATGGTCAAATCAATCGGTTCAGATCACCATCTTTTATGAAATATGCAAGTGGTTTAACCGTTTCATCTTCCGATTGGAATGAATCTTTATTCGATTCCAGTTGAGTTATAGTTGGACCAATGAATCAAAATTTGTAGATGAATCAAAGGTGGACCCCTAATGCCTTAGCCCCTTTTTCTATTTTTGTCTTTCATCATACACACAACTTGCTCCACTCTTGTGGATTAAACCAGATTTCATCTCTCCCACCTAAACTAATTCCTCTAAGTGTTCTTAACCCCAATCCCTGTGGATCGACCTCGGTCTTACCGAGTATTTTACTACTTCGCTACCTGCACTTGGGTGTGCAATCTTCGGATTGTAGCAAGTTTTTGGCGCCGTTGCCGGGGATTGGCATCGGTTTAAGAATATTTTTGGAATTAGTTTTTGTATATATATTGTTAATAGTTTACTAACTTGTTTGTTTGATTTTTAAGGATTATCAATAGTTGTACAGTCTTCTTCTCGGGTATCATCCTTCCTTCTTTCCTATTTTACTATTCTTTTTAGATTTTCTAGTGTTTTCATTAGAGTGTTATCATGCCCATGCATGATAAGTGGACACAGAAATATGCTAAAATTCTTCTAGAAGATGAAAGGCAATCAAAGCACAATGTTAGGGAACACTCCATGCGTGATTATCTACATGAGAACAATGCACGTAAAGTTTCATCAGGTAAAACGCTGTGTGAGTATTGGAATGAGAACAATGTATATGATGTTCCACTAGTTAAAACGTTGCGTGAGTATTGGAATGAGAACAATGTATATGATGCTCCACCAGTTAGGTCGATATGTGATTGTTTGTATGACTATGCTTATCAACAACCAAACAGTGCCCCATCATACAATGTGAATGAACCTAATTGGCGGAACTATCAAAATTCCAGTTGGAGAGACGGATCAACAATGAATGTTAGCAACTATTCCCAAGGGCCCTCTACTTTTGTGTCTCCACCGAAAAGAACCCTTGAGGATACTGTTCGCTTCCCCAAGTGTAGGGTTGCGATGTAGTAATAAACTTGGTAAGACCGAGGTCGATCCACAGGGACTTGTGTAGGAATTCACAAACACATCTAATAGTGTCTATTGAGAGCTAACAATCAGATTTTGTATGAGATTGATGTAAGTAACAACTTTGAACTAAATTGAAGGTAAACAATTATAAAAAAGGCACTAGGGATTCAAGGATCCACTTGTAGCAATCCTTGATGCTCAATTCGCTGTGGTTTCTCATTCTCTCAACTAGAATCGAAATTAAGATCTATCTAGCCAGATGATAGAGCTGTTAAACCAAACAATCTGTCATATGTAAGGCCAATGTATATGATTCACTCAATGCAACCTAGGATGAGCATTCTCAATTGCATAGGTCAATCACAATTCCAATAAACTAAGTTCATAATCATGATCATCATTAAGTCCTGTCACCAGACAAAGCTAGATCATGATTTGAACTTGAATCAAATCACATGCACAGTCCCATACATAATTCAGAAAACCAGAAAAGTAGAACTTTGGTAGGAAGTCCCCACATGAAGATCATAGTACTAGAGCGTACTCCAATTCCTCGGATCATACAGGTCTAGAATCACACAAAGCAATTAAGAACTTAAGTAATTCTCCCAAACATCCATGAGTCATCATAAGACTAAGAAAAACTACTTAAAACTTGTATAAACTTCAAACCATTGTTCATAAATGTTGAGCTCTTAATTGTGCATATTTTAACCCCAATTCATCACTCATTGTGCGAGATTTTTGTGATTTAAAGGCTAACAGAATGCATGTTTTGAGATTACAGGATTGAGAGTGGACTCCGCCTAATTGAAGATGAAAAGAGCTCGTTTGGAACTATTTGGATGAAGATCACTTGAGGACCAAAGAAAGAAAGAAGTAAGGAAAGAAAGAAAGAAGCAAGGAGAGAAGAAAGTAAAAGAAAGAAAAGGAAGAAAAAGAAGAAAGAAGACTGCCGACCGGTCTTGACCGGTCAGCTAAGCACGCTGGACTGTTGCTGGAGAGGCACGACCGGTCTTGACCGGTCAGCCAAGGCTGCTGGACTAATGCTGAAGAGGCCAGACCGGTCGTGACTTGCTGGCCAGCCCAATCCGACCGGTCCAGACCAGTCGGCCATGTGAAGAAACAGGAATTTCTATTCCTGGCGCCGATTTTCTCTGCGCACTGCGTAACTGTAACGCAGATTCTCTATCTTTCTGAAGTTGCGGAGCATCCCCACTATAAAAGGACACCTAGGGATCGTTCCTAGGGTATCTAAGGAGGGTTGAAGCAAGCTTGGAGGCGGCGGAAGTGAATTTCAGAGTTCCACAACTCCTTCTAGTTTGTTTTGCTTTTTTTTTTATTGAACTTTTTAGTTGTTTCATGTTTCCTTGGATCATGAGCAGCTAAACCTCTTAGCTAGGGCTAAGAGGTGAAGCTTGTAGTAGATCCAAGATGTTTCAATTCGTAGTTAGTTGGTTTTAGTGTGGAATTCATGATTATGAACTATGGTTTGAAGTTTATACAAGTTTTTAAGTAGTTTTTCTTAGTCTTATGATGACTCATGGATGTTTGGGAGAATTACTTAACTTCTTAATTGGTTTGTATCAGTCTAGACCTGTATGATCCGAGGAATCGGAGTGCGCTCTAGTACTATGATCTTCATGAAGGGACTTCCTACCAAAGTTTTATTTTTCTGATTTTCTGAATTATGTAAGGGATTATGCATGTGATTTAAATCAAGTTCAAATCATGATCTAGCCTTGTCTTGTGACAGGACTTGAGGATGGTTATGAATGTGAACTGGACTTTTTGGAAAGGGGAATGACCTATGCAATTGAGCATGCTCAGCTCAGCCTACATTGAGTGAATCTTATGCATTGAACTTACATATGATAGATTGTTTGGTTTAACAGCTTTATCATCCGACTAGATAGACCTTAATGTCGATTCTAGTTGAGAGAATGAAAAACCACAGCGGATTGAACATCAAGGATTGCTACAAGTGGATCCTTGAACCCCTAGTGCCTTTTTATAATTGTTTACATTCAAATTAGTTTAAAGTTGTTACTCATATCAATCTTATTCAAAATCTGATTATTAGCTTTCAATAGACACTTTTGGATGTGTTTGTGAAATCCTACATAAGTCCCTGTGGATCGACCTCGGTCTTACCGAGTTATTACTACATCGCAACCCTACACTTAGGGAAGCGAACAAGTTTTTGGCGCCGCTGCCGGGGAGTTTGACGATTTTTCAATAATTTCTGAAATTAGTATCTATTTAGGATTTTTTAGGATTTTAGGACTAACTTAGTTTGTTTATTTGATTTTTCTTTTCAGGGATTTCTAGGAAGTTGAAGAAGATACAAGGAATTCAAGTACCGAATCAGGTTTTATCTTTCTAAACCTTACTCTTGTCCTTCTCCTATTCATTCCTATTCATCTCTTGTAGAGTGGGTGGAGACTCATTTTGGATCTCTGAAAGGTCGGCCTTGTGCCACTTGGATTCCTATTGGTCGGCTCTGCCGTCTTGGATCACCTTGTGCTCAGAGATTTCTTTTCTCACCTCTACTCCTCTTTCTCCTTTTTCTGCACTTTTTCTCAAAAGATTCAAAGAGTGGGTGGGGAGTTCTCTGAACCCCTATTGACCAGGAGAAATCGGTCTCTATCCTTGCTTCTGGCTTAGCCATTGCAAGACACCTTGTGCTTCAGTCTTAGAGAAAAGTAAAGAAAGGGAGGAAGAATTCTTCTTTCTCTTTGTTTCTTATTTTTTTGGTTTTGCATGCCACATTGGGCTTGGGATTCCAATAACCGACTCATAAGTGAAGGGGGGATAGTAGAAGGAATTGACAGAAAACCACGTGCTAGGAGACATCTAAACTCTCCAATTTTGTCTGAAAACATGGCTGCAAATCAACCTAATCCGGGCCAAAACCAAACTGAAACAGGGGAGAATGTGGTTGAGAATGTTCCCCGACCTAGGACTTTACGTGATTTCTTGCAACCCGCAAGAGTGAGCACTCCCTCATGCATAGTTTTTCCACAAAATGCAGGGAATGTAGATTTGAAACCGAGAGTGATCCAACTTCTCCCTAAATTCCATGGATTAGACAGTGAAAGTGCCTATCAACACCTTAAGGAGTTCGATGAGGTAATCACTACCATGCACTTTGCAAATGTGACTGAAGATGTAGTAATACTCAAATTCTTCCCTTTCACTCTTAAAGATAAAGCCAAGGGTTGGCTTTATGCATTGAGGCCAAGATCAATTGGTGCATGGACTGATATGCACAGAGAATTTATAAAAAAATTCTTCCCTACTCACAAAACGAACATGTTGAAGCGCCTTATCATGAACTTTGCCCAAAAGGAAGATGAAACTTTCTTCCAATGTTGGGAGAGGTTTAATGATTTATTAAATTCTTGCCCGCATCATGGCTATGAAATTTGGCGAGTTATAAGCTTTTTCTATGAAGGACTGACTTCACCCATGCGCCAATTTGTAGAGATGATGTGTAACGGGGAGTTCATGAATAAGGAAGCTAATGAAGCATGGGATTATTTGGAAGAATTGGCTGAGAATGCACAGTCTTGGGACACATCGAAACCAACAAATTCCAAGACTGGCCAACAAAAGGAAAAGGGGGGAATGTATGTCTTATCAGAAGAAGATAGCATAAGTACACGGGTGGCTAACCTCACAAGAAAGGTCGAAGCCATGGAATTAAGGAAAGGTGAAACGATCAACTCCACTGATGTTGAAACCGTTTGTGGAATTTGTGCTGGAACTCAACATGTAACACAAGATTGTCCCACAATTTCAGCAATTCAAGGCATCTTACAAGAACAAACAAATGCCATAAACAGTTATCAACAACAATTTGGTGCTCCAATTTCAAACACGTTTAATCCTAATTGGAAGAACCATCCCAACTTCAGTTGGAGGAATGGACCCACTGCAAATGCAAGCAACACTCCAAAAGTATCACTAGAGGAGATGTTGGGTGCATTCGTATCGGTCCAAGCTGAGTATAACAAGACAAATTCTCTAAAAATAGATGGGTTCATGCAACAGCAATTGAAATTCAATCAAAATTTAACTCAAGCCATCAATGAATTGAAAATATCACTGGCTAGAGTTGAATCTCATCTTAGTGTTAGAGAGAAGGGCACACTTCCTGCCCAACCTCTTCCTAACCCAAGAACCCAGTTTGAGATACAAGATGCAAGCTCATCCTCCCACCACACGGAACATGTTCAAGTTATCACCACTTTGAGAAGTGGGAAAGAAATTGACAAATCTAATCCGGTGAAGGCCCTAAAGCCTAAGGATCCGAAAATTTCTAAAGAGGATGATAGCTCGAACAACACCCCACAAGAGAAAGAACCGGAAAGGCAATACAAGCCGGTTGCTCCGTTTCCACAAAGGTTGATTTCACCTAAACCTTTACATAAAAATCTGGAAATTTTAGAAGTATTCAAGCAGGTGAAGATCAACATCCCGTTGTTGGATGCAATAAAACAAATACCATCTTATGCCAAATTTTTAAAGGAATTATGTACAGTCAAAAGGAAACACAATGTTCACAACAAAGTCCTTTTGACTGAGAATTTGAGCGCCATTATCAAATAGGAGGTGCGCCAAAAATACAAGGATCCGAGTAGTCCAACCATCTCATGCATCATAGGAGGCTACCGGATTAAACAAGCCCTACTCGACTTGGGGGCAAGTGTGAATCTCATTCCATACTCGGTCTACGAACAACTTGGGTTAGGTGAATTGAAACCCACCAAAACCACACTCCAACTTGCTGATAGATCCATCCATATATCGAGAGGAATGATAAAGGATGTTCTAGTCCAAGTTGATAAATTCTACTACCCAGTAGACTTTATCGTCTTGGATACACATCCCGTGATAGGCACCGGTGCTCAAATTCCCATCATACTTGGACGACCATTTCTAGCTACTTCAAATGCCATTATCAATTGTAGAAACGGACTTGTACAAATGTCCTTTGGAAATATGACCCTTGAGCTTAACATATTTGATTTATGCAAACAACCACGGGAGGTTGATGATGATGTCCACGAATTAAACATGATTGAATCATTCGTGGAGGATACAGTCCCCTTATCACTATCTTCCGACCCTTTGGAGGCATGTGTGGCCCATTCTCATGAGATAAATGATGACACAATACAAGAGATGGATGCCATACTAGAGATGATACCAGTGCTTGATAATAAAAGATGGAGGGCCCTATTTGAGCCTTTGCCTGTAAACGAGAACAAGGCCCTCCCATCCAACATCAAGGCACCAACACTCGACCTAAAACCATTACTAAGTGAGCTGAAATATGTTTATTTAGGTCGAGATGAGACATATCCAGTGGTGATTTCTTCCCACTTAGATGAGGAAAAGAGAGTAGGCTAATAACCACTCTATTAGAGCACAAGAGTGCCATTGGATGGTCAATTGCGGATCTCAAAGGCATAGACCCACTGATTTGTACTCATCGCATACACCTTGAGGAGAATGCGAAAACATCTAGGCAACCACAAAGACAACTAAATCCAAACATGAAGGATGTGGTTAAGGCCGAAGTAGTAAAACTGTTGGATGTGGGTATTATTTACCCAATATCCGATAGCCAATGGGTGAGCCCAACTGAAATGGTGCCTAAGAAATCCGGAATAACCATCGTAGCTGTTAATGTCAGATTTCGTAATAAGATCCTCCATTTTTCCTCCTTCACTCCAGCAAGGATTTCTACCACCAGACCTGAAAGAAGACAGATAGCAACTAAGGGTGGCTGGGGTCCAGCCGTTAGCCCTCCGATGCTTAAGTCAGGCCAAAGCAAGGAGAAGAGAAGCCAAGTAAAACGGGACAGAGCTTGAATGTTGTGTGTACCTTTCTCTTAATGGAGTCACCCCTTTATATAGATCTGAAGCAACCCAATTTGTTACGTAAGATATCGAAATCCCGCTGATGTCGCATACGATACTAGATCTTGCTGATTTCGTGGGATAAGATCCTATCTTTAGAGATGAGATCCAACCCAATGACTTATTTCAGCAATCACGTCCCTTGATGGCAATCCCTTGAGATCCGGAACTATTTAGAGAAGATAAGCCCAAAAACCGACCTATACGGGCTGCCGGTAGGCGTAGTAATTGTGCTGATTGCTCGTAGTTGGAGTCATAGCTACCGAAAAGGAAGGAGACGCCGAAAGGGTGAAGACCGCCATGCTGGATGTAACTCTGCTTGGTGCCGCAGAGGGATTGAACAAGCCGCTCGACGGGAACCGGGTGCTGGAAGTATGAAGACCATCTAAACCAAAAACGAAGACTCAGGACTATTATGATGTCGGGAGCTGCTTGTGTCAGGGATGCTCGCATTCGTGAGGTGCGACCCTTTCTGACGAGCCCGAGCAGAGCTGCTCGCATCCGGGAGATGCGACTTCTTCTAAAGAGCACGAGCCGAGCTGCTCGCATCCGGGAGATGCGACCTCTGCTAAAGAGCACGAGCCGAGCTGCTCGCATCCGGGAGATGCGACCTCTTCTAAAGAGCACGAGCCGAGCTGCTTGCATCCGAGGGATGCGACCCCTTACCGCGAGCACGACCTGGACTCCTCGCATTCATATTGCCGCGATCCTTAACTTCTTGTCAGACTATATTTGCCTACAACAGATGCCCCCCAAACCCTTGGTATTGAGGAACTATGCCAAGGGTTTGCCAGTGTTGACAGCTGGGTGCTGGGAGACAATCGCGCATGATTCACTTAACGTGCTTACGCATTTATGATGGCCAGCTTTCACGCAGCTTTTTCTGCCGCCAGAGATGAAGCGTCGGGCGCCACGTGTTTCCGTATTTAATGCTAGCGTCCGTTCGTCTGGTGCGCCGGATGAGAAGCTGCCGCGTGTCCAGCAAATCAGACGGAATGATTGCGTATAAATACCGGACTTAGAAGAAATTTCTTTCATTTTTGAATTCTTTACTGCGGCGCTCCCTGCTTTCTTCTTCTTCCTTTGCTTCTGGTGCGAAAAACCTCTTCACAGAGGTAGTTTTTTCCAACTTTCTCCCTTCATCTCTGCTTCCTTCATCTTTCTTTCTTGCTTTTCTTCTTGCGATGGCGGGGTCCTCAGATGAAGAGATTGTTCCCTTGGGAGATCACACCCCTGATTCTTCCGAATCAAATAATGCCAGAGTACCGGCTGGTAGATATTCTGCCTCCGGGTATTCTTCCATCTTGACGGAGGAGAGGCTCTCTAGCCTTAGAGAGGCATACAGAGTCCCGGACTCTGTTTTATTCAGATTGCCTGGGAGAGGGGAGATAGCCGATGCACCACCGCCTGGGTGTGTGGCTGTTTATGAATACTTTTTCAAAGTAGGCGTACGTCTTCCCCTCCACCCCTTCATTCGAAATTTCCTCCGTCTCTATAAGATTGCCCCGGGCCAACTTATAGTTAACGGCTGGCGGGTTCTTTTGAGTGCTTTCACCCTTTGGAAGCAGGCGGGTAACGAGGAGTTAACCGCTCAGGAATTTTTGAGGTTATTCCAGCTGAAGAAGGCGCCAACTAGCGAGGGTTGGTACTACCTCTGTTTCTGGCACCGGAATAACTTCATTTTGGGGAACCCTTCTTCCAACTGCCCGGGATGGAGAAAGAAGTGGTTCTATGTCTCCGGAAACTGGGAGTCCGAAATGGGCTCTGACCCCAAAGGCCATAACGTTAATCGCCATTTTGGCGAAGGTGGGTCAAGTGCTCGTTTATTTGTCCGACAGAAACAATAACTTTGCTACTTTGACGATTTAACGAACCTTCTATTTTTCTTGTAGGAATCCCAATTGGTGTGAAGCCCAATCTGCGAGGAGGGCTCAACGAAAAGCTTGTCAAGGTCTACAAGCTCCCTGCGGCTGCACGCCACGTCAACGCTGCTTTAGAGCCTCACTGTCTCCGTGCAGCGGGTTTAATCTCTTAAGACGAAATGGCGAACGTAGGAGACAAAAGAGGTGCACTGGGGGCACTTCTCCGTCTGAAAGGCGCAGCCTCGAAGAGGCAAAAGAAGACTGCGGGGGGTCCTTCTAATGCGCCCACTCCCGCAGAGGGGTCTACTCGCGATCCTCAATCGCGAGGGATCGGTTCGGGTGGGGTCGCTACGACTTCTCGTACGACCACGACCCCTCCGGTTATCGCGACCCCTATATCTGCCGTGCCCCCTCCGGCTACTGCGACTCCACCGCCAGGTGCTCGCGGCCAGCCGGTGATCGAAGTCGCCGATAATTCGCCGAAAGGTGATCGGAGGGAGGGGGGCCTCCCTCCTAAGGATATGAGATGCGAGCCTACTGGTGCTCGTGAGTCTGCGACGCCCTCTATGGGTGCCGTGAGTGCTCGCGAGACGGGCTCTGGCGAGATGGTGGTGGCCCAACCTTTCGGGTTGGGGGTTTTTGTTATCCCTCCGCACTTGCATCCTGTATGCAAGTTTATGTTTGATAACATTCCCCCCAACTCCTTCGGGAGTTTGCCTGAGCCAAGCCCAGAGGCTCTCTCTACTAATATTGGAGTGAGACTGGTTCAGGTAACAACCTTTCCTCTTTCTACCAATCTCTTCAGAATTTGATTAGATGACTAGCAATCTAATCCTTCTTTCTTTATTTGTTTCAGAGCCTGGATCTCACACTCCGCGTTAGACGGGATGTCGAAGCAGCCCGCCGCAGCATGGAGGATGTGGAGAAGAAGAAGAAGACCATGGAAGCCGAGGTCCAAGGGAGGGACCGTTTGGTGAAGGCCTTGGAGGTTCAGATCTCCAAGCTGGACGAAGAGAAGAAAATTCTCCTTGTCAAGATCCAATCCCTGACTGAGCGCTTTCAGTCAGTGGACCTCCAACTCGCAAAGCTTCAAGAAATCCATACCAAGAGCGAGAAGGAGAAGGAGATCTTCCGCCAGGACAAGATCCAGCTTGAGGGATGGCTCAAGGATGCGCGGACCAAGCTCGAGGAGACCCAGAAGAAGCTCGAGGAGGCCCAGAAGGAGCTCAAGGAAGCCCAGCAGCAACTTCACCAGTTGAAGGATGATTCCATCCACTAGGAAGAGGAGGGAGTGGCCCTCGTTCAAATGATATCTGATGAGGGTCCTCGTGCAGTTCAGGAGTTCCGGACTTCTCCACTTTACGATGAGGAGCGGTACGATGCGTATATCGCTGGTCGCGATTTCGCGGTCAGAGTTATGCAGATGATCACTCCAACTTTTAACGTTGAGGAGTTCGACAGGGTGGCATTCGAGGTTGCAGCTAAGGAACGGGCTGCCGCTGAGAACGAAGCCACTGAGGCAACAGATGCCGCTCCTGCTCCTGAGGCTGGTCCTGAAGCTGAGAGCCGCGAGCCTGCGCAAGATGAGGATGACCAACCTTGAACTCGGCAGCTTCCTACATCATGTATATATATATATATATATATTTTTTTTTTTGAAGAAATTTGTAATTGTCTCGACCTTTTGGTCTTTTTGAATGAATATCCGTTTCTGTAATGTATTCTCCTTTTCTTTCATTTTTTGCTTTATGTTGATCTCAAATGGATTCATCAGAGATGCGACCCTTTAATTCAAGCACGAGCTGCGCTGCTCGCATTAGGGTGTATGACCACAATTCGAGCGCGAGTTGTGGTGCTCGCAATTAAGGTGTACGACTGCGATTCGAGCCCGAACTGTGGTGCTCGCGATTAGGGTATATGACTATGACCCCCTTATTCGAGCACGAGCTGCGGCGCTCGCATTCCGGAGTGCGATCCCTCTTCTCACCAGTCGCGAGCAACTAACTCATGAAAAAATGAATTAGACTCAATCCGGGGGTCGTGTGACCGTGTCCGCGCTGAGATAGACTGATCTATCGATTGAGATTTTGATTCTACCAAGGGCAGAAGGTTGGTCAAGAGATGGTATACATTCTCTTCGAGGCTATTCAGGTCCATGTAAATGGAGAAGCAACCAACTAGTAACGATTTCAGTCCTACCAAAGGTAGGCAATTGGCCAAGAGGATGTGTAAGCACTCTCTTCAGGGCTATTCAGGTCCATATAAATGGAGTAGCGGCCAAAAGACATCTTTCACTTTATTCATAAAACGTTGTACTAAACTACATCGAATCTAGGGGTAGTATCGTAGCAAATGCTCCACGTGCCAAGGGCGACGTACAGGCTTCCCTTGCATGTCTTCAAGATAATAAGTACCGGGTCGCACAACCCTAATAACCCGATACGGGCCTTCCTAATTCGGATCCAATGAACGAGCAGGAACTCCAAGATTTTGCCTTAGGACCAAATCTCCGAACTGGAAGGATCTAGGCCGAATCTTCACATTCCGATAACGAGCAATACGTTGTTGATATGCTGCCACTCGTACTTGGGAAGCATTTCTTCGCTCTTCCAAGAGATCGAGATGAAGTCGGAGGTTTTCCTGATTGCTCGCGAGATCATACTGCTCGATCCGATATGAGGGCACTTGAATTTCCACTGGTACCACTGCGTCAACACCAAATGCTAAGGAGAAAGGAGTTTCACCTGTTCATGTACAAGCCATGGTTCTATAGGCTCATAATACATCTGGCAGAAGTTCTGGCCACACCCCTTTACATTCACCTAGCTTGGTCTTTAAATGATGCTTTATGATCTTATTCACTGCCTCGACCTGCCCATTCGCCTGAGGATGATATGGAGAAGTGCGAAGATTACGTATCTTCCATTTGTCGCAAAATTCATCAAAGGCTGCGTTGTCGAACTGCGTTCCGTTATCGGTAATTATAGTATGAGGAAGTCCGAAACGACATATGATATTTCTCCATATAAACTTAGTAGTTTGTTTTTCAGTAATCTTGGCTAATGGTTCTGCCTCGGCCCATTTGGTGAAATAATCAACCGCCACGATCGTGAACCTATTCTGTCCCTTTCCCATAGGTAAGGGCCCGATGATATCGATCCCCCACTGAGCAAAAGGCTAAGGGCTATCAACTGGGGTCATCCGCTCAGACGGTACATGAGGTATAGGTAGATATCGTTGACACTTGTCGCATTTTTTAGAAAATTCGATGGCGTCTGCTTTCATAGTAGGCCAATAATATCCTTGCCTCATCGCTTTATATGCTAGGGATCGCCCCCTGGGATGGTTACCACATGCCCCCTGGTGTACTTCATCGAGAACACGAAGTGCTTCTTCTGGATGAAGACACCTTAAATAAGGCAAGGAGAAGCTTTTTCGCAACAATATTCCATCTTGTAAGGTGTACCTGGCAGTTCGAAGCCGAATTTGTCTTGCAGCTTTCTTGTCTTCCGGTAGGTATCCACCTCTGAGATAAAGGATGATAGGATCCATCCAGCATGGAGACAATTGTACCGATATAACTTGCTCGAGAGTCACTTGGTCGATACTCAAGTTCTGACGGTGCTCGATGGGGATCGAATGTGATAACTCCGATTCCAGTGCAGAAGCGAGCTTTGCCAAGGAATCAGCAAGTTGGTTCTGCTCGCGAGGGATATGAATTATTTTATAAGTCTTTAGTTTGGCGAGCAGGATGAGGACACGAGACTTGTATAAGGCCATTCTTTCTTCTTTGGCTTCGAATTCACCAAGAACTTGATTGACAATGAGCTGGGAGTCGCTATGAATTATCAAATTCTGGACTGCGAGGACAATGGCCAGTTCGAGGCCAACAATCAAGGCCTCATATTCTGCTTCATTATTGGAGACGCGTGATTCGAAACGCAGAGCATATTGAAAATGCGACCCGTCGGGAGCCACTAAAATCAGGCCCGCTCCACTGCCAGTGGCCCGCGACGACCCGTCCACGAAGAGTGACCAAGGAGGCTGGTCGCTGGTCGTGACATTATCTTCAGAAGAATATGTAAATTCGGCGATGAAGTCAGCCACGGCTTGGCCCTTGACTGCGGTCCTAGGACAGAATGAGATATCATGCTCACTGATCTTGACTGCCCATTTAGTTAAGCGCCCGGAAGCCTCAGGTTTTTGAAGGACTTGTCGTAGTGGATGATTTGTTGGTACTAAAATAGCATGGGCTTGAAAGTATGGTCGCAGTTTTCGAGCTGCCGTGACTAAGGCTAGGGCCAGTTTCTCCATATCAGAATACCTAGTTTCTGCATCAACCATTGCTCGACTGATATAATAAACGGGCCTTTGCACCCCGGAATCTTCTCTTATTAAAGCGGCGCTAACGGCCGTATAAGACACAGATAAATAAAGAATGAGTTGCTCATGTGCTACAGGCTTAGATAAAATGGGGGGAGCGCTCATGTATTGCTTCAGTTGTTGAAAAGCTTCTTCACACTGAGGTGTCCACTTCCAATCAGTCTTGGCCGTTGCACGAAGGAGTTTGAAGAAGGGCAAGCACTTGTCAGATGCTCGCAAGATGAACCTGTTCAATAATGCGATGCGACCAGCCAGACGCTGGACGTCCTTCAGAGTAACGGGGGATTTCATCTCTATCAATGCTTTAATCTTTTCGGGATTCGCCTCAATTCCACGCTGGCCAACCATGAACCCAAGAAATTTCCCTGCAGACACTCCAAACGCGCATTTTTCTGGGTTCAATTTCATTTAATACTTCCTCATCAGATCAAAGGCTTCTCGAAGATCAGAAATGTGGTCATCTTCAACGATGCTTTTCACGAGCATATCGTCAACATATACTTCCATATTCCTACCGATTTGAGCAGCGAATATTTTGTTGACAAGACGTTGATAAGTGGCCCCTGCATTTTTAAGACCGAACGGCATTACCTGGTAGCAATATAGTCCTCGATCTGTGATGAAGGCAGTATGCTGGCTATCAGGTGGATGCATCATAATCTGGTTGTAACCAGAATAAGCATCCATAAAGCTGAGGAGAGCATGTCCAGCTGTTGAGTCGACCAACTGGTCGATCCGCGGTGTCGGAAAGCTATCTTTGGGACATGCTTTGTTCAAGTCTGAATAGTCGACGCACATCCTCCATTTGCCATTAGCTTTCCGGACGAGAACTACGTTTGCGACCCACTCTGGGTAGTCAACTTCTTTTATGAAATTAGCCGCGAGCAGCTTCTCAACTTTAGTTTTGATTGCCATTTGTCTTTCTGCAGTAAAGGCACGTCGACGCTGATGTACGGGTTTATGCTTCGGGTCAATGTTGAGACGATGTGCGATGACATTGGGATCGATGCCTGGCATATCTTTATGAGACCAAGCAAACACATCCTTGTATTCAGTGAGGAAACGGATCAAATCTTCACGGTGGACACTGGTTAATGAGGACCCGATGTACACGATCTTAGACAGGTCGTCTTCGGTCAGGTGGATCGCCACTGTTTCCTCCCCCGGAGTTCCCGACTTCAGAGCATTTTCTCTCGGATCCAACGAGGTGGTGGAGGGAACGTCGGGTGATCCTTGAGCTATTTCCATGACGGGCGTCGCTTGAGCCTTCTTTCGATCTTGGAGGGCTATCTGGTAACAGGACCGTGCCTCCTGCTGACTTCCTCGCACGACCCCGATGCCATTTGGGGTAGGAAATTTAACACATAGATATGAAGGGTGCAAGGCCGCTCCAACCTTAGTTAGAGACGGCCGCCCCAAAATGGCGTTATATGCTGATTTTCGATCCACGACGAGGAAGTTTACGAAGACGGTGGTCTTCGCTGGACTCTCTCCAAAAGTAACTGGGAGATCAATGCTTCCTTCAGGTGTTACTACCTCTCCTCCAAAGCCGACGAGGGGGGTCGATACTGGCTTGAGGAGGCTTCTGGCTAGTGCCATCTTGTTGAAAGCTTCCAAGTACAGAATATCGGCTGAGCTACCGTATCCACCATAATTCGATGAGTCAAATAATTTGATACCTTCAATGTGACTACGATGGAATCTTCATGAGGGAAGTGAATTCCCGCTGCATCTTCGAGAGTGAAAGAAATTGGAGGATGGCTCGCTTTTGATGAGCTGGACGTCTGTTCCAGCCAATAGATCTGCTGGGGTTCTTTGGATGCCTTTCGAGCGTATGCTTTTCTTGAAGCTTGAGAGTCACCCCCGCAAGCTGGTCCCCCGACGATAGTGCGAATTTCTCCCGTGGGCTCAGCGTCCTCTTGGTCGGTTTGATGATGAGGCGGTTCCTTTTGGCAAGATGAGGTCTTCGCCCTTTCTGGTGATCGATTTTTACGAGCAACATAATCCTGGAGATGGCCTTTTCGAATAAGGGCTTCGATATGGTCTCGTAGAGAGATGCAGTCTTGGGTCCTATGCCCGTGATCTTTGTGGAAGTAACAGAACTTGCTCTTATCCCTCTTCTCGGGATCGGATTTAATCTTTGCAGGCCACTTCACATATGGTTTGTGTTTAATCTCCATTAGAACCTTTTCAGGAGACCGATTAAGAGGAGTGTAGTTATGATATTTACCAGAGTAAGGCTTCCTGGGAGAACGATCGCACTGATCACGACGGTATTTCTTATCTGTAGAAGAAGTTCCTTCCGGCTTGCGTTTCTTACTTTGTACTCCATGGCGTGTCAACGCGACTTCTTCTGCATTGATATATTTCTGAGCTTTGGCTTGGAATTCTGCCATAGTTTTCGGCAGGCTTTTATCTAAGGCAAACCTGAATTTCTCGCTCGTTATTCCGGCAATGAGGGCTAGTAAGACCCTTTTCTTCAGTGTAACCCTCAATTTGAACGGCTTCGGCAGTGAACCGTACTGTGAACTCCTTTATGGTCTCCCCATGCTGCTGTTTCAGATTCATCAGATGGGAGGCTGGCTTCTTAATGCGAATACTTCCCATGAATTGAGAAAGGAATATCTCCGATAATTGGAAAAAGGAACTGATGGAACGGTGCTTTAACCCCCGGAACCACGTACGAGCTGCTTCCTTCAATGTTAGGGGAAAAGCCCTACACATGATTTCTGAACCATGTCCCTCCAACTCCATGAGGGACCTGTATGTTTCCAGATGTTCAAGAGGGTCGCCAATGCCTATGAACGGAGCAATAACAAGCGCTCGATACTTTCTGGGTAACGGGGCTTCAATGACCTCGCTGGTGAAGGGAGATTCAGATTGATGTATCGCCGCCATGACGGCAGATGGCCGATTTACCTGGTATCGCTGTTCCATGACATCAAAACGATCATGGATGTTTCGGCGGTGGAGCCTTGCGGTTGAGGTTGTCGAGACGAACTGGAATGTATAGAATGTGGAGACGGCACAGGGGGATGGCTGCCAAGTGGTGGGACCTGTGGTTCGTCCATAGAATGTCTAGAAGCCACCGGTATGGGTTGCGGTGGTAGTCCTTCGGAGGGTTGTCTTTGCGGTTTAGGGAAGTGCTGATCAAGCCGATTTGACAGTGCCTGAACTTCGGCGTTTAGAGTTAGGAGAGTGTTTCCGAGGAAACTAGGACATCATCTTGATTTCCAGAGGCCTCCAATAATGGGTTTGTTGATGGCATATTCGGGGCTCCTTGAGAGATATTCGTCGGAGCAGGTGGGAGGGCAGGTACGGATTCCGTCTCATCAGGCGGAGGTGGTGCCTGCCTTGAAGTTGAAGGATGAACGGCCTTTTTAGGAGGCATCGCCGAAGGATTTTGATCGGTGGTTAGAACGATTGATTTTGACGATCAAGTCGTTCCCACAGACGGCGCCAAACTGTTAATGTCAGATTTCGTAATAAGATCCTCCGTTTTTCCTCCTTCACTCCAGCAGGGATTTCTACCACCAGACCTGAAAGAAGACAGATAGCAACTAAGGGTGGCTGGGGTCCAGCCGTTAGCCCTCCGATGCTTAAGTCAGGCCAAAGCAAGGAGAAGAGAAGCCAAGTAAAACGGGACAGAGCTTGAATGTTGTGTGTACCTTTCTCTTAATGGAGTCACCCCTTTATATAGATCTGAAGCAACCCAATTTGTTACGTAAGATATCGAAATCCCGCTGATGTCGCATACGATACTGAGATCTTGCTGATTTCGTGGGATAAGATCCTATCTTTAGAGATGAGATCCAACCCAATGACTTATTTCAGCAATCACGTCCCTTGATGGTAATCCCTTGAGATCCGGAACTATTTAGAGAAGATAAGCCCAAAAACCGACCTATACGGGCTGCCGGTAGGCGTAGTAATAGTGCTAATTGCTCGTAGTTGGAGTCATAGCTACCGAAAAGGAAGGAGACGCCGAAAGGGTGAAGACCGCCACGCTGGATGTAACTCTGCTTGGTGCCGCAGAGGGATTGAACAAGCCGCTCGACGGGAACCGGGTGCTGGAAGTATGAAGACCATCCAAACCAAAAATGAAGACTCAGGACTATTCTGATGTCGGGAGCTGCTTGTGTCAGGGATGCTCACATTCGTGAGGTGCGACCCTTTCTGACGAGCCCGAGCAGAGCTGCTCGCATCCGGGAGATGCGACTTCTTCTAAAGAGCACGAGCCGAGCTGCTCGCATCCGGGAGATGCGACCTCTGCTAAAGAGCACGAGCCGAGCTGCTCGCATCCGGGAGATGCGACCTCTTCTAAAGAGCACGAGCCGAGCTGCTCGCATCCGAGGGATGCGACCCCTTACCGCGAGCACGACCTGGACTCCTCGCATTCATATTGCCGCGATCCTTAACTTCTTGTCAGACTATATTTGCCTACAACAATAGCCAATGCCAATAATGAACTCGTGCCAACTAGAGTCACTACCGGTTGGAGAATGTGCATTGACTACAGGAAGCTAAACACTGTCACGAGGAAAGACCACTTCCCCCTACCATTTGTTGATCAAATTTTAGAACGGTTGGCGGGTCATTCCCACTTTTGCTTCCTTGATGGCTATTCAGGGTACAACCAAATAGAAATTTCCCGTGAAGACCAAGAAAAGACTACATTCACATGTCCATTCGGCACTTTCGCCTACCGACGGATGCCGTTTGGACTATGTAATGCCCCTGCCACCTTTCAGCGTTGTATGATGAGTATTTTTTCTGACATGGTGGGGACCATTCTCGAAGTCTTCATGGATGATTTTTTTCGTATTTGGTTGTAACTTTGATGAGTGCCTTGAGCACTTGAAATCTGTGCTGAAAAGATGTGAAGAGAAGAACCTTGTGCTCAATTGGGAGAAGTGTCACTTCATGGTTCAAAAGGGAATTGTACTTGGTCACATCGTTTCACAAAATGGAATTGAGGTGGACAAAGCGAAAATTTATCTTATCTCTAACCTTCCACCAACCAAGAGCATACGAGATGTACGGTCCTTTTTAGGACACGCAGGATTTTACAGAAGGTTCATAAAGGACTTCAGTTCACTCTCTCGCCCTTTATGTAATCTACTTCAAAAGGAAAATTCATTCGAGTGGAATGAAGAATGTCAAAAGGCCTTTACCACCCTTAAAGGTATGTTGACATGTGCTCCCATAATGCAACCACCTGATTGGGGCATTCCTTTTGAGATTATGTGCGATGCTAGTGACTATGCTATTGGGGCCGTGTTAGGTCAAAGAAAAGAGAAAAGGCCATGTGTCATCTACTATGTAAGTAGAACCCTAAACTCAGCCCAAGCAAACTACACCACTACTGAAAAAGAACTTTTATCCGTAGTTTTTACCTTGGACAAGTTTAGGTCCTACTTGATTGGATCCAAGATTATTATATTCACTGACTATGCCGCGCTTAAGTATCTTCTTTCTAAGAAGGATGCTAAACCACGGTTGTTAAGATGGATCCTTCTACTCCAGGAATTCGACATAGAAATACGTGATAAGAAAGGAGTAGAGAATGTAGTAGCTGACCACCTCTCTCGACTTGTCCTCACTGATTCCCCTGAAACGACTGCGATTAATGACATGTTCCCTGATGAACAACTTTTTGCTGTTTCCCAATTGCCATGGTATGCAGACATTGTTAACTATCTTGCTACAGGTACAATTCCTACACATTGGAAAAAGCAAGATAAGGATAAATTCTTCACGAAGGTGCGGAAATTCCTATGGGATGACCCATACTTATTCAAGTATTGTCCCGATCAAATCATAAGGAGATGTGTGCCAGATGAGGAACAACAAAGTATCATCTCCTTCTGTCATTCTCAGGCATGTGGTGGCCACTTTTCGGCTAAAAAGACCACAGCGAAAATTCTACAATGTGGGTTTTATTGGCCCACCATGTTCAAAGACACACATGAGTTTTGTAAAGCATGTGAACCTTATCAGAAATTAGGAGGAATCTCCCGTAGAAATATGATGCCACTCAATCCCATCTTAATAATCAAAATTTTTATTGTTGGGGGGTGTGTTGAGCTCTTAATTGTGCATATTCTAACCCCAATTCATCACTCATTATGCAAGATTTTCATGATTTAAAGACTAATCAAATACATGTTTTATAGTTGTAGGAATGAGAGTTGCTTTGCCCAATTGATGACGAAAAGGGCATATTTAGGAGCCTTTGATGAAGGCCCAAGGTGGACCAAAGAATGATGAAGAAAGAGAGGAGGATGAGGAAGAAAGAAGGAAAGAAAAGAAAGAAGAAATAAAGCAGAAAATGGGGTCCGACCGGTCAAGACCGGTCGGCCAACACTACTACCCTCTACAGAAGCTGCTGGAACAGGCCTCGACCGGTCTTGACCGGTCGGCCATGTAAATTTCAGTTTCCAGATTCCAGACAGCAGGCCATTCCCGTTTCTGATTTTTCAGACCAGTTTTTTGGGCCCATCTTAATGATATTTGGAAATCCAACACATCCAGGTCAAAGAGGAACTCGACGCCGAACTAACCCAAGTGGTTTCGTGTCGATCGGAGCTACGGATTGATCGTGGTGGCCAAAATAATACGAACTGTCCAGAAAGTTTCAGATTTCGCTGTTCCACTCTGGGCCGGTCCAGGTGGCCCATCATTGATGATATGAAGAATCTACTTTGACCATCTTTTAGACCACATCCATATATGAATAACCACAAAGTTTTAGATCAAAAGGATGTGTGGTTTGATCGTACCGGTTGAAGAAAGATGGACCATCCAGAAAGATCCAACTGCGCAGAGTTTATAAAAGCCCTAAGTGTTCTAATTTTCGGACCATATTCTGGGATTGTTTTGGACAATCTAATCCATCTATCATGTAAAGGAGGAAGTTTTCTACTAATATTCAAAATTTGGGATCAATCCGACATCTGTACACTCCGGAGCGTTGGAATCAAGATGACTGGTTCTGAAGGTATCCGAAGTGCGCGATTTTGAGAGGCGGTCGGTGATATGATTGGTGGGCCCATTCAGAGGATAATCTTGGAAATCTAAATCATCTATGAGGAAGATCACATTACAAGGAATCTAAAAATCAAATTTGAAGGCAATCCGACCATTGGTTAAGCCGTACCAAGCGAAACAAATTCTGCTATGTTGCTGTACTATTGCTGCACTATAAAAGGAGGTGCTCTCTTCTATTCCAAGGCAACCAAGGACGTGGGGAGCAAGGAGTTCAAGTCATAGGAGGCTTCCTAGCCTCCTCCAGCTAGTTTTTCTTCCTTTTCTTAGTTCTAGTTTTATTTTTAATATGCTTTTCATTAGCTAATCTCTTAGCTAGAGCTAAGAGGTGAACCTTATAGTTTTCTTAGATTGTTTAATTCGTTTTATTGGTTTTAAGATTGGTTTTCATGATTATGAACTATGGTTTGAAGTTTATACAAGCTTTAAGTAGTTTTTCTTAGTCTTATGATGACTCATGGATGTTTGGGAGAATTACTTAAATTCTTAATTGGTTTGCATCAGTCTAGACCTGTATGATCCGAGGAATTGGAGTGCGCTCTAATACTATGATCTTCATGTGGGGACTTCCTACCAAAGTTCTACTTTTCTGAATTTCTATAATGTGTATGGATTGTGCATGTGATTTGAATCAAGTTCAAATCATGATCTAGCCTTGTCTTGTGACAGGACTTGAGGATGGTTATGATTGTGAACTGAACTGTTTGGAATGGGGAATGACCTATGCAATTGAGCATGCTCAGCTCAGCCTACATTGAGTGAATCTTATGCATTGAACTACATATAACAGATTGTTTGGTTTAACAGCTATATCATCCGACTAGATAGATCTTAATATCGATTCTAGTTGAGAGAGAGAGAAACCATAGCGAATTATGCATATAAGGAAAGCTATAAGTGGATCCTTGATGCTCTAGTTATCTTTCCATTATCAGATTTTCTATTTTATGTTCAAAACCCATTTCACAAACCTCTTTGATTCTAGTTATTAGGATAATTGAAATTGTTTACCTCCTTCCCTGTGGATCGACCTCGGTCTTACCGAGTTTATTACTACATCGCAACCCTACACTTGGGGAAGCGAACATTGGGGCATCGATTTCATGGGCCCATTCCCATCTTCTTTTGGAAACCTATACAGCTTTCTTGCCGTTGATTATGCTTCCAAATGGGTTGAGGCCATCCCTTGCCGGAATAATGACCATAAAACGGTCATTCGCTTTTTAAAAGAAAATATTCTTTCCCGGTTTGGAACGCATCGAGTCATCATAAGTGATGGAGGGTCTCACTTTTGCAATCGCCCTTTTGAAATCTTAATGAAGAAATATGGTGTAACACACAAAGTGAGCACTCCCTATCACCCACAAACTAGTGGACAAGCTGAGATATCCAATAGGGAGATTAAACACATTTTCGAGAAAACGGTGAACCCCGATCGCAAGGATTGGTCACTTCGGCTTACTGATGCGCTTTGGGCTTACCGTACTGCTTTCAAAACCCCTATTGGAATGTCTCCCTATAGACTTGTCTATGGGAAGGCTTGTCACTTGCCTGTGGAGTTGGAACATAGGGCATATTGGGCAATTAAGAAGATGAATTTCAATTCTGACAAGGAAAGCTCGTTGCGCAAACTACAATTGAATGAACTTGCGGAAATCCGGAATGAAGCTTATGAGAATGCGAGAATTTACAAGGACAAGACGAAGATGTTCCATGATAAGAATATTCTTCGGAAGACATTCACGATCAATCAAAAAGTCCTCATGTATAATTCTCGCTTACATCTATTTCCGGGAAAATTGAGATCTCGATGGACCGGTCCCTACATTGTGCAAACTGTCTATCCATATGGGACTGTCGAGCTGTTAAATCTGAGGAATGGCAACATTTTTAAGGTGAATGGGCAGCGATTAAAGCCGTTCTTTGAGAAATTTCCTTCAGAAGGTATGTCCATACCCCTGAATGATCCTGTGTATCAGGATGATTGATCTCCTAGTCTGACGGAGGTATAGAGTAGTTAGGATTAGGATTTTGTTGATTTGGTTTACTTTTGCTTAGGTTTGTTAGAAGGAAGAGAAATTCCACTTTTCACCTGTCAGGTACTCTCACTCCTCACTCCCTTTATGTTCACATTGCTCTCATGTTTGTTTATTGCACATCTTTTACATTGAGGACAATGCAAGATTTGGTTGGGGGGTGTAGGATCACTTGGATAAATCCAGCGTTTTGTAACATTTCAAGCAATTATGTGGAAATTTTTCGATTTTTCCAAAATTCGAAACTCTTTTGGAAAACTTTTTTTTCTATGCATTCAAGATGATATGAGCATAAGAGGAGGAGATATGAAGTGTATGGGGCTGTATGTCTAGAATCTCTCATAGCATAATGGTTTTATATGTGAATTCCCCTATTTCTGTGATTGATAGAAAATCTGAACACTTTTACACCTAGTCCACATTACACGATTTTCATGGGTTGAAGGGATTATGTGATTTATGGATTAGCTAGACTGTGAATTGAGGTGTTGAGAAGACAAGCCGGGGTACTTTGTCCATCCTTGTCCATGGGAAAACAATGCTGGATATGGGTTTCTAAAAATCCTATCTAAATTAAAAGAAAAAGGAAAAGGAAGGATGAAATTGGGAATGATGGAAAAATGGTGGAAAATTCCGATTAGGGCTACCTACTACCAACCGTGGGATGGTCTACCCGTAACCAAAGCCGAAAATGGGACGTAGTGTGAAAGTCGTTGGAGGACGGTAAGGCAAATTCCTGTCATTGGCTTGATGTGGCTCTATATACCTTGAGTTCTATAGTCTAGATGATCTATGAAGAAGGTAATCCTAGAAACTCATGAAATGAATTTTCACTCTCCACACTAGATTGAATTTGTTCAAGTTCTTCTATTTATCAACCAGTCAGCGGGAATCTCATATGAATGCTTATCATGTCTTGAGGGATTACAGTTTTAACTTCTGTCACCAAATAGTTCTGAATCTTACACTTGTATGTCTTGGGATGTATAGAAGAAGGGTTTTTGAAAGAGAGTTGAGTTTTGAAGAATGGGATTAGTTTCACGATGTTTTGCTCGAGACTAGCAAAATGCTGGTTGGGGGGTGTATTAAGCTCTTAATTGTGCATATTCTAACCCCAATTCATCACTCATTGTGCAAGATTTTTGTGATTTAAAGGCTAACAGAATGCATGTTTTGAGATTATAGGATTGAGAGTGGACTCCGCCTAATTGAAGATGAAAAGAGCTCGTTTGGAACTATTTGGATGAAGATCACTTGAGGACCAAAGAAAGAAAGAAGCAAGGAAAGAAAGAAAGAAGCAAGGAGAGAAGAAAGTAAAAGAAAGAAAAGGAAGAAAAATAAGAAAGAAGACTACCGACCGGTCTTGACCGGTCGGCCAAGAGAGCCAGACCGGTCTTGACCGGTCAGCTAAGCACGCTGGACTGTTGCTGGAGAGGCACGACCGGTCTTGACCGGTCGGCCAAGGCTGCTGGACTACTGCTGAAGAGGCCAGACCGGTCGTGACCGGTCGGCCACTTGAAGAAACAGGAATTTCTATTCCTGGTGCTGATTTTCTCTGCGCACTGCGTAACTGTTACGCAGATTCTCGATCTTTCTGAAGTTGCGGAGCATCCCCACTATAAAAGGACACCTAGGGATCGTTCCTAGGGTATCTAAGGAGGCTTGAAGCAAGCTTGGAGGCGGCGGAAGTGAATTTCGGAGTTCCACAACTCCTTCTAGTTTATTTTGCTTTTTTTTAATGAACTTTTTAGTTGTTTCATGTTTCCTTGGATCATGAGCAGCTAAACCTCTTAGCTAGGGCTAAGAGGTGAAGCTTGTAGTGGATCCAAGATGTTTCAATTCGTAGTTAGTTGGTTTTAAGTGTGGAATTCATGATTATGAACTATGGTTTGAAGTTTATACAAGTTTTTAAGTAGTTTTTCTTAGTCTTATGATGACTCATGGATGTTTGGGAGAATTACTTAACTTCTTAATTGGTTTGTATCAGTCTAGACCTGTATGATCCGAGGAATCGGAGTGCGCTCTAGTACTATGATCTTCATGAAGGGACTTCCTACCAAAGTTCTATTTTTCTGATTTTCTGAATTATGTAAGGGATTGTGCATGTGATTTGAATCAAGTTCAAATCATGATCTAGCCTTGTCTTGTGACAGGACTTGAGGATGGTTATGAATGTGAACTGGACTTTTTGGAAAGGGGAATGACCTATGCAATTGAGCATGCTCAGCTCAGCCTACATTGAGTGAATCTTATACATTGAACTTACATATGACAGATTGTTTGGTTTAACAGCTCTATCATCCGACTAGATAGACCTTAATGTCGATTCTAGTTGAGAGAATGAAAAACCACAGCGGATTAAACATCAAGGCTTGCTACAAGTGGATCCTTGAACCCCTAGTGCCTTTTTATAATTGTTTACATTCAAATTAGTTTAAAGTCGTTACTCATATCAATCTTATTCAAAATCTGATTATTAGCTTTCAATAGACACTTTTGGATGTGTTTGTGAAATCCTACATAAGTCCCTGTGGATCGACCTCGGTCTTACCGAGTTATTACTACATCGCAACCCTACACTTGGGGAAGCGAACAATAAGCATGAAATTCAATCTTAAAACCAACTTAGAATGAATTGAAACATCTTAGATCCACTACAAGCTTCACCTCTTAGCCCCAGCCAAGAGGTTTAGCTGCTCATGATCGAAGGAAACATGAAACAACTTGAGAAAAGCATAAAACAGTAAAACAAATTAAAAGGAGTTGTGGAACTCCGAAATCCACTTACGCTGCCTCCAACCTTGCTTAAAATCTTCTAAGATACCCTAGGAACGATCCCTAGGTGTCCTTTTATAGTGGGAAGGCTCCACAACGTCAGAATATTCCAGAATCTGTGTAAGCTTACGCAGTGCGCAGAGATTTTCGGCGCCAGAAATAGAAAGTCCGCAATTTTTGCATGGTCGACCGGTCGTACGACCAGTCGGACCGCTTGTCCGGCCGGTCAGACAAAGTACTTGCAATTAAAATTTTCACTGGAGTATTTTTTTCACAGTCCGACCCACCAGCCGACCGGTCGGCCAGTCTGTCCGGCTGGTCGGTCAGTGGGTCGGCCTTCAATCTGCTGAGTTTCTGGACATTGTAATGGATAGGCCGACCCTTCAGTCGGCCGGTCGGCCAGTCTGTCCGGCCGGTCGGTCAGTGGGTCGGCCTTCATAAAAATGTGTCCAGAGATTTTTCTCTTTCTGGAGGGTTTGGCCGGCCGGTCGATGGCTGTGACCGGCCGGCCGGTGGTCATGAACTTGGCTGAGATCTTTAGCTTCTCCTCCTTCATCTTCAATGTGCTTTTGCTCCACCTTTGGTCCTTCATTCCTTTGATCTTCAAGATGCATAAATGACCTATCTTAGCCCTCATTTGATGACTTCTCTCTTTTACTCCTTGCTTCCTTCTTCCTCTTGGTTCTCCTTCGATCTTCATTCAATGGTTCTAAATGGACCCTTTTTATCTTCAATTGAGTGAAGTCCACTCTCATTCCGGCAATCACAACACATGCATTAAATTAGTTTTTATATCATGAAAACCTTGCATAATGAGTGATGGATTGGGGCTAGAATATGCACAATTGAGAGCTCAACACACCCCCCAACCAGCATTTTGCTAGTCCCGAGCAAAACATGCGTGAAATCAATTCCATTCTCCAAAACTCAACTCTCCCTTAGAAACCATTCTTCTATACATCCCAAGACATACAAGTGTAGAATTCAAAAATATTAGGTGACAGAGGTTGAAACTGTAAACCCTCAAAACATGACAAGCATTCATGTGAAATTCCCGCTAATTGGTTGATAAGTAGAAGAACTTGAACAAACCCAACCTAGTGTGCATAGTGAAAATTCATCTCATGAGTTTCTAGGATTATCTTCCTCATAGATCAACCAGACTAGAGATCTCAAGGTATAAAAAGCAACAACAAGCCAATGACGGGAATTTGCCTTACTGTCCTTCCGACGACTTTCATACTACATCCCATTTCCGGCTTTGGTTACGGGTAGACCATCCCCCGGTTGGTAATAGGTAGCCCTAATCGGAATTTCCACCATTTTTCCATCTTTCCCAATTTCATCCTTCCTTTTCCTTTTTCTTTTAAACTAGATAGGATTTTTAGAAATCCATATCTTTCGTTATTTTCCCATGGACAAGGATGGACAAAGTACCCCGGCCTGGTTTCTCAGCACCTTAAATCAAAGTCTAGCTAACCCACAAATCACATAATTCTTTCAACTCATGAAAATCGTGTAATGTGAACTAGGTGTAAAAGTGTTCAAATTTTCTATCAATCACATAACTAGGGGAATTCACATATAAAACCATTATGCTATGAGAAGTTCTGGACATACAACCTCATATACTTCCTATCTCCTCCTCTTATGCTCATATCATCTTGAATGCATAGAAACAAAGTTTTTCAAAAGAGTTTTGAATTTTAGGAAAATTGAAAAATTTCTACATAATTGCTCGAAATGTTACAAAACGCTGGATTCATCCAAGTGATCCTACACCCCCCAACCAAATCTTGCATTGTCCTCAATGTAAAAGATGCGCAATGAACATAACATGAGAGCAATTTGAACATGAAAGGGAGTGAGGAATGAGAGTACCTGAAAAAGTGGAATTCTTCCTCCTTCTAACAAACCTAAGCAAAAGCAAACAAAAGCAACAAAATCCTAATCCTAACTACTCTATACCTCCATCAGACTAGGAGATCAATCATCCTGGTAGACAGGATCAGTCAGAGGTATGGACATACCTTCTGAAGGAAATTTCTCAAAGAACGGCTTTAATCGGTGACCATTCGTCTTAAAAATATTACCGTTCCTTGGATTTAACAACTCGATGGTCCCATATGGGTAGACAGTTTGCACAATCTAGGGACTGGTCCATTGAGATCTCAATTTTCCCGAAAATAAATGTAGGCGGGAATTATACAGAAGGACTTTTTTTATTGATCGTGAATGTCTTATGAAGAATGTTTTTATCATGGAATATCTTCGTCTTGTCCTTGTAAATTCTCGCATTCTCATATGCTTCGTTTTGAATTTCTGCAAGTTCATTCAATTGTAGTTTGCGTAACGAGCTCGCCTTGTCAGAATCAAAATTCATCTTCTTAATTGCCCAATATGCCCTATGTTCCAATTCCACAGGCAAGTGACAAGCCTTCCCATAGACAAGTCTATAGGGAGACATTCCAATAGGGGTCTTAAAAGCAGTACGATAGGCCCAAAGCGCATCAGTAAGCCGAAGCGACTAATCCTTGCGATCGGGGTTCACCGTTTTCTCTAGAATGTGTTTAATCTCCCTATTGGATATCTCGCTTGCCCACTAGTTTGTGGGTGATAGGGAGTGCTCACTTTGTGTGTTACGCCATATTTTTTCATTAATGTTTCAAATGGGCGATTACAAAAGTGAGACCCTCCATCACTGATGATGACTAGAGGTGTACCAAACCGGAAAGAATATTCTCTTTTAAGAAGCGAATGACTATTTTATGGTCATTATTCCGGCAAGGGATGGCCTCGACCCATTTGGATACATAATCAACGGCAAACAAGATGTATGCGTTTCCAAAAGAAGATGGGAATGGGCCCATGAAATTGATGCCCCAACAATAAAAAATTTCGATTATTAAGATGGGATTGAGTGGCATCATATTTCTACGGGAAATTCCTCCTAATTTCTGACAAGGTTCACATGTTTTGCAAAACTCATGTGTGTCTTTGAACATGGTGGGCCAATAAAACCCACATTGCAGAATTTTTGCTGTGGTCTTTTTAACCGAGAAGTGGCCACCACATGCCTAAGAATGACAGAAGGAGATGATACTTTGTTGTTCATCATCTGGGACACATCTCCTTATGATTTGATCGGGACAATACTTGAATAAGTATGGGTCGTCCCATAGGAATTTTCGCACCTCCGTGAAGAATTTATCCTTATCTTGCTTTTTCCAATGTGTAGGAATTGTACCTGTAGCAAGATAGTTAGCAATGTCCGCATACCATGGCAATTGGGAAATAGCAAAAAGTTGTAAATCAGGGAACATGTCATTGATCGCGGTCATTTCAGGGGAATCGGTGAGGACAAGTCGAGAGAGATGGTCAGCCACGACATTTTCTACTCCTTTCTTATCGTGTATTTCTATGTCAAATTCCTGGAGTAGAAGGATCCATCTTAACAACCGTGGTTTAGCATCCTTCTTAGAGAGAGGGTACTTAAGCGCGGCATGGTCAGTGAATATGATGATCTTGGATCCAATCAAGTAGGACCTAAACTTGTCCAAGGTAAAAACTACGGCTAAAAGTTCTTTTTCAGTAGCAGTGTAGTTTGCTTGGGCTGAGTTTAGGGTTCTACTTGCATAGTAGATGACACATGGCTTTTTCTCTTTTCTTTGGCCTAGCACGGCCCCAATAGCATAGTCGCTAGCATCACACATAATTTCAAAAGGAAGGCTCCAATCAGGTGGTTGCATTATGGGAGCACATGTCAACATACCTTTAAGTGTGGTAAAGGCATTTTGACATTCTTCATTCCACTCGAATGAAGTTTCCTTTTGAAGTAGGTTACATAATGGACGAGAAAGTGAACTGAAGTCCTTTATGAACCTTCTATAAAATCCTGCGTGTCCCAAGAAGGACCGCACATCTCGTATGCTCTTGGGTGGTGGAAGGTTGGAGATAAGATCAATTTTCGCTTTGTCCACCTCGATTCCATTTTGTGAAACAATGTGACCAAGTACAATTCCTTTTGAACCATAAAGTGACACTTCTCCCAATTTCGCACAAGGTTCTTCTCTTCACATCTTTTCAGTACAGATTTCAAGTGCTCAAGGCACTCATCAAAGCTACAACCAAATACTAAAAAATCATCCATAAAGACTTCGAGAATTGTCCCCACCATATCAGAAAATATACTCATCATACAACACTGAAAGGTGGCAGGGGCATTACATAGTCCAAACGGCATTCGTTGATAGGCGAAAGTGCCGAATGGACATGTGAATGTAGTCTTTTCTTGGTCTTCACGGGCGATCTCTATTTGGTTGTACCCTGAACAGCCATCAAGGAAGCAAAAATGGGAATGACCCACTAACCGTTCTAAAATTTGATCAATAAATGGTAGGGGGAAGTGGTCTTTCCTCGTGACAGTGTTTAGCTTCCGGTAGTCAATGCACATTCTCCAACCGGTAGTGACTCTGGTTAGTACGAGTTCATTATTGGCATTGGCTATGATGGTGATCCCGGATTTCTTAGGCACCACTTGAGTTGGACTCACCCATTGACTATCGGATATTGGGTAGATAATACCCACATCCAATAGTTTTACCACTTCGGCCTTAACCACATCCTTCATGTTTGGATTGAGTCGTTGTTGAACCTCCAATTTATACATTACATTGCCCATTACATGACATGGTTTGCATAATTTTCATGATTTAAAGGCCCATCTAACACATGTTTTGTGATTGTAGGGATGAGAGTAGACTTCATCCAATTGGAGCTTAAAAAGGGTCATTTGAAGACATTAGAGGAAGGTCTAAGATGGACCAAAGAAACAATCAAGCAAGGAGAAGAGAGAGAAGAAGAAAGAGGAGAAAAAGAAAGGAAGAAGAATCAAATGGAAGAAGGCCGACCGGTCACGGACGTTGATCACATTGAAGGAGAGCCGATCAGTCTTGACCGGTCGGCCATGCACACTGGACAACATGAAGACCAGCCCGACCGGTCTTGACCGGTCGGCCATGTATACTGGATGATTTGAATAAAGCCCGACCGGTCTTGACCGGTCAGCTATGCACGCTGTCCATCTTGTTTAAACGAGCCCGACCGGTCTTGACCGGTCGGCTGTGCTCCCTGGAATGTGTAAAAGATCAGTACGACCGGTCTAGACCGGTCGGCGCTGCGTAAACAGAGTCCTTTCTAAATCTGGACTCCGAAAACTGCTGCGCACTGCAAACCTTTCGCAGATTCTGACACAAGGGAGGTTTCTTGCTATAAAAGGACACCTAGGGGCTCTTCCTAGATCATCAGAGAAGCTAAGGGACGTGGTTTTGGAGAGAGGAAGCTGTCGTGGAGCGTCTGCAACTCTTCTATTTCCGGTTTTTCTAGTTTTATGCTTTCATTAAGAGTTTTTTAGTTGTAGCATGAATATGCTCGGCTAGAACCTCTCAGCTAAGGCTGAGAGGTGAAGCTTGTAGCCAATTCCATGTTGGATTCAGTTTAATTCAAGTAATTTTAATTCAAGTTTGAATTTTTCTTATGTTCTAGTTTCCAAAAGTGGTAGTTTGAGATGTTTTATGAGAGTTCATGTGCTCCGGACATGAGTTCCTTGCAATTCTCTGTGATTATCATATAATGTTTGTTTAGATTCGAATTATAGTAACCCTTAAGCAAGCCATAGTCCATAGGCATGGCTGTTACTCCGCAGGCTATGGTTTTGAATTCTACATTGATTGAATGGGACTAGAACTTGGAAGTTCAACTTGATTTAGATTGAATGTGTGTGAATGCTTTATTTTCCAACTAGATGAGAGATAGGACTTCAAATCTAGTTGTGTTCTCTACTTGGATTGATTGAATTGACATGGGATTGCTACAAGTGGATCCTTGAATGCCTTAGTATTTTATATCACTGATTTTCTATTAAAGTTACTATTTTAGTTAATTACTCAATTAATCTGATTTTCTTCTAAAAACTAAGTTGCTGGAATAGTTTGGAGATTGTTCTAATTTTCTGTGGATCGACCTCGGTCTTACCGAGATTTATTACTACATCGCAGCCTTACACTTGAGGCGAGCGAACAGTCGTCTTTGTGGTTGCCTAGATGTCTTCGCATTCTCCTCAAGGTGTATGTGATGAGTACAAATCAATGGGTCTATGCCTTTGAGATCTACAATCGACCATCCAATAGCACTTTTGTGCTCTAATAGAGTGGCCATTAGCCTACTCTCTTATTCCTCATCCAAGTGGGAAGAAATCACCACCAGATATGTCTCATCTCGACCTAAATAGACATATTTCAGCTCACTTTGTAATGGTTTTAGGTCGAGTGTTGGCGCCTTGATATTGGATGGGAGGGCTTTGTTCTCGTTTACCGGCAAAGGCTCAAATAGGGCCCTCCATCTTTTGTTATCAAGCACCGGCATCGCATCTAGAATGGCATCCATCTCTTGTATTGTGTCATCATATATCTCATGAGAATGGACCACACATGCCTCCAAAGGATCGGAATATAATGACAAGGGGAATGTATCTTCCACGAATGATTCAATCATGTTTATTTCGTGGATATCCTCATCAACTTCCCGTGGTTGCTTGCATAAATAAAAAATATTAAGGTCAAGAGTCATATTTCCAAAGGACATCTGTACAAGCCTGTTTCTACAATTGATAATTGCGTTTGAAGTAGCTAGAAATGGGCGGCCAAGTATGACGGAAATTTGAGCACCGGTACCTATCACGGGATGTGTATCCAAGACAATAAAGTCTACTGGGTAGTAGAATTTATCAACTTGGACTAGGACATCCTCAATCATTCCTCTCGGTATACGAATGGATCTATCCGTAAGTTGGAGTGTGGTTTTGGTCGGTTTTAATTCACCTAACCCAAGTTGCCCGTAGACTGAGTATGGAATGAGATTCACACTTGCCCCCAAATCGAGTAAGGCTTGTTTAATCCGGTAGTCTCCTATGATGCATGAGATGGTTGGACTACCCGGATCCTTGTATTTTTGGGGCACTTCTTGTTTGATGATAGCGGTCAAATTCTCAGTCAAAAGTACTTTGTTGTGAACATTGTGTTTCCTTTTGACCGTACACAATTCCTTTAGAAATTTGGCATAAGATGGTATTTGTTTTATGGCATCCAACAACGGGATGTTGATCTTCACCTGCTTGAAAACTTTTAATATTTTCAGATTTTTGTCTAAAGGTTTAGGTGAAATCAACCTTTGTGGAAATGGGGCAACCGGCTTGTATTGCCTTTCCGATTCTTTCTCTTGTGGAGTGTTGTTTGAGCTATCATCCTCTTTGGAATTTTTCGGATCCTTAGGCTTTGGGGCCTTCACCGGATTAGATTTGTCAATTACTTTCCCACTTCTCAAAGTAGTGATAGCTTGAACATGCTCTGTATGATGGGAGGATGAGCTTGCATCTTGTATCTCAAATTGGGTTCTTGGGTTAGGAAGAGGTTGGGCAGGAAGTGTGCCCTTCTCTCTAACACTAAGATGAGATTCAACTCTAGCCATTGATGTGTTCAATTCATTGATGGCTTGAGTTGAATTTTGATTGAATTTCAATTGCTCTTGCATGAACCCATCTATTTTCAGAGAATTTGTCTTGTTATACTCGGCTTGAACCGATACAAATGCACCCAACATCTTATTCGCTTCCCCAAGTGTAGGGTTGCGATGTAGTAATAATCTCGGTAAGACCGAGGTCGATCCACAGGGACTTGTGTAGGAATTCACAAACACATCCAATAGTGTCTATTGAAAGCTAACAACCAGATTTTGTATGGATTTGATGTGAGTAACAAAATTGAATTAAATTGAAGATAAATAATTATAAAAAGGCACTAGGGGTTCAAGGATCCACTTGTAGCAATCCTTGATGGTCAATCCGCTGTGGTTTCACACTTTCTCAACTAGAATCGATATTAAGATCTATCTAGCCGGATGATAGAGCTGTTAAACCAAACAATTTGTTATATGTAAGTCCAATGCATAGGACTCACTCAATGTAAGCTAGGCTGAGCATGCTCAATTACATAGGTCGGTCCTCATTCCAAAAGGCTCAGTTCACAATCATAACCATCCTCAAGTCCTGTCACAAAACAAGGCTAGATCATGATTTGAACTTGATTCAAATCACATGCACAGTCCATACACATTACAGAAATTCAGAAAAGTAGAACTTTGATAGGAAGTCCCCACATGAAGATCATAGTACTAGAGCGTACTCCAATTCCTCGGATCATACAGGTCTAGACTAATACAAACCAATTAAGAATTTAAGTAATTCTCCCAAACATCCATGAGTCATCATAAGACTAAGAAAAACTACTTAAAACTTGTATAAACTTCAAACCATAGTTCATAAACATGAATTCCAAACTTAAAACCAACTTAGAACGAATTGAAACATCTTAGATCCACTACAAGCTTCACCTCTTAGCCCTAGCTAAGAGGTTTAGCTGCTCATGATCTAAGGAAACATGAAACAAAAAAAAAACTCATAAAAACAGTAAAACAAACTAAAAGGAGTTGTGGAACTTCGAAATCCACTTCCGTCGCCTCCAAGCTTGCTTAAACCCTCCTCCGATATCCTAGGAACGATCCCTAGGTGTCCTTTTATAGTAGGGAGGCTCCGCAACTTCAAAAGAATCGAGAATCTGCGTAAGAGTTACGCAGTGCGCAGAGAATTTCGGCGTCAAAATTAGAAATCCGCATCTTACGCAGTGCGCAGAGAATTTCGGAGTGACTGGCCGACCAGTCTTGACCGGTCGTGCCTCACTGGGAAATCAGTCCAGCAAGCTCTGGACTAAAAAAAACTTCTGGCCGACTGGTCACGACCGGTCGGACTGGGCTGGCCGACCGGTCACGACCGGTCATGCCTGCATTGGTTCTTAGTCCAGTGATATCAGAGGGGCAGGGCGAGCTGGCCGACCGGTCGTACGACCGGTCTGACCTTCCTAGCCGACCGGTCACGACCGGTCTTGCTTGTTTTCTTCATTCTTTCTTCTTTTCTTCTTTCCTTGCTTCCTTCTTTCTTTGGTCCTCCTTGATCTTCATTCAAATGGTTCTAAATGGGGCCCTTTTGTCATCAATTAGGCGGAGTCCACTCTCAATCCTGTAATCACCAAACATGCATTCAATGAGTCTTTAAATCATGAAAATCTCGCACAATGAGTGATGAATTGGGGTTAGAATATGCACAATTAAGAGCTCAACACACCCCCCAACCAGCATTTTGCTAGTCCCGAGCAAAACATGTATGAAGCTAATTCCATTCTTCAAAACTCAACTCTCTTTCAGAAACCATTCTTGTAACACCCGTACCCTAATTAGCCCTCCGTACGCCTCGTTTCTGAACATGGTATACTCGAAATAGTCTAAACCGGTGAGTTTCGATCAGACACCTTATTTTAGTACCGCAACGACCCGAGACTTGTACCCCGGCGACCGCGCCGACGCCACGACTCCAACGCTGCGCAGCACTTTCCGTTTCAATACCTAGTTTGAAAGATACGTACATGTGCGCAAATCTAGGCGGACCACGCTACACATGCATGGTGTGGGCCCCACTTGCACAAATCCCTAGGTTGTCCCATCAATCAATCAATATCCCATCAATCAATCAAGTACATCTCTCTCTCCTCACAAGTTAACTAAAGCCCATACCTAAGTCATCCACTCTCATAATTACCCCATCCCCTTGCTATCATCATTCCCTTCTCTAATGCCATTGTTGAACCTCCAATTTATACATTGCATTGCCCATTACACGACAAGGTTTGCATGATTTCAGGGTTTAAAGGCCCACCTAACATATGTTTTGTGATTATAGGGATGAGAGCGGACTTCATTCAATTACGAGCCAAAAGGATGCATTTGGAACTATTGCGTGAAGTCCTAAGATAGACCAAAGAAAGAAGAAGAAAGAGGGAGAAAAGAGGATGAAGAAAAGAAGAAAAAGTGGAAGAAACACAAGGCAGACCGGTCGTCCGACCGGTCAGCCACATCAAAGGACCAAGTAGAAGAGAGGCCGACCGGTCATGACCGGTCGGCCATGAAAGCTGAATAAAAAGAAGACAGGCCGACCGGTCACGACCGGTCGGCCACGCACTCTGGAAGGCTAAAGGATCAGCCCGACCGGTCATGACCGGTCGGGTATACACGCTGGACTGCGGACAGGTCTGTCCGACCGGTCACGACCGGTCGGCAGCACTCCCTGGACTGTTTTAGAAGCTAGTCCGACCGGTCACAACCGGTCGGCTCTGCATAACATGATTCCTTTCTAAAGTGGGACTCCGAAAAATGCTGCGCAATGCGTAGTCTTTCGCGGGATCCGATGCAAGGAAGGTTGCTTGCTATAAAAGAACACCTAGGGGCTCTCCCTAGGGTATCAGAGAAGCTAAGGAACGTGGGTTTGGAGAGCGAAGGCGATCGTGGAGCGGCTGCAACTCTCCTATTCGGGTTTTCCTGTTTTTATGCTTTATTTCAGAGTTTTTAGTTGTAGCACGACTATGCACGGCTAAAACCTCTCAGCTAAGGCTGAGAGGTGAAGCTTGTAGCTAATTCTATGTTGATTTCGGTTTAATTCAAGTAATTTACATTCAAGTTTGGATTTTTGCATAGTTTAGTTCCAAATAATGGTAGTTTGAGATGTTTTATCTGAGTTTATATGCTCCGGACATGAATTCCTTTTAATTCTCTGAGATTATCATGTTTGTTTATCTAAATTCGGATTATAGTAATCCTTGAGCAGGCCATAGTCCAGAGGCATGGCTGTTACTGCGCAGGCTATAGTTTGAGTTTTGTATTGATTGAATGGAACTAGAACTTGGAAGTTCAACTTGAATGTGATGGAATGTGTGTGAATGCTTTATTTTCCAACTAGATGAGAGATAGGACTTCGATTCTAGTTGTGTTTTCTACTTGGATTGACTGAATTAACATAGGATTGCTACAAGTGGATCCTTGAAAGCTTTAGTACTTATTATCTCTGATTTTCCATTAAGTTCCTGTTTTAAGTAAACATTCAATTAAATCTGATTTCTTTTAAAAAAACTGAGTTGCTGGAGTGATTTGGTAGCTTTTACTATTTCCCTGTGGATCGACCTCGGTCTTACCGAGATTTATTACTACATCGCAGCCTTACACTTGAGGCGAGCGAACAAGTTTTTGGCGCCGTTGCCGGGGAATTAGATAACGGTTTCCAAATAATTTCAGTGGCTGTAGAAGTAGCAGTAGATAGTTTTTCTGATTTTCTTAGAACTAACAAGTTTTTCTGTTTTGTAGGAATTTTTCTCTAGTTCAAAGCGCATCAGGTGATACCTTTCTAACTTAGCTTCTGCAGAATTTTTTTTTCAGATTAGTTTAGATTTCAGTTTTCTAGGATAGGATTAGTTCCAGTTCTGGTTGAGTGGTTTATGTCCCGTTGGGAACGTAATCACTCAAATCGTCTCCAATCTGAAGGTGGTTTAGTTGGACCATTGTCAGTCCATAGACAAGTCCGGAATTATCAAGAGCATTGTGAAAGTTTGGGGAGTATGGATCAAACACCTTTAAGGAATCCCCCCTCTCCCCCCCCCCCCCCCAACTACAAACGCAAATCAGGAAGGAGTAGGAGAGAATGAGGTACATAATGTTCCTCCAATGAGATCACTACGGGATTACCTACAACCTGCTCGTACAATTACACCTTCTTGCATAGTTCTACCAGCTAACGGTGGAACCCTTGACATAAAATCGGGAGTAATCCAACTTTTACCTAAATTCCATGGGCTAGACTCTGACCGCCCATACTTACACTTGCAAGAATTCGAAGAAGTGTTGGCCACCTTGCATTATCCCAATGTTTCTGGGGATACAATCAGACTTAAACTTTTTCCTTTCACTTTAAAAGAAAGAGCCAAAGATTGGCTTCACTCTCTTAGACCACATTCGATTGGGTCATGGGTTGAGATGAACCGGGAATTCTTGAAAAAGTTCTTCCCAGCTCATAAAACAAACACTCTTCGAAGGGCCATAATGAATTTCTCAGCTAAAGAGGGTGAATCATTCTTTCAATGTTGGGAAAGATTTAAGGAACTCCTGCATGCTTGCCCACATCATGGCTATGAGAGTTGGCGAGTTATAAATTTTTTCAATGATGGATTAAGTTCCAATATGCGCCAATTCATGGAAATGATGTGCAATGGCGAGTTTATGAGTAAAAATCCAGATGATGCTTGGAGTTACTTGGACATGTTGGCTGAAAACGCCCAATCTTGGGATACCTCGGATAAACCCAAGAACCCCAAGCCCACTCAAGAGAAAGGAGGGATCTATGTCCTTAAAGAGGAAGACGACGTGAATGCAAGGATAGCTAACCTCACAAGGAAGGTTGAGGCCATGGAACTTAGCAAAAGTGGAGTTCCCAAGTCCAAGGAAGCTGTTGAAACCACATGTGGGATTTGCCTCACTGACTTACACGCTACGCAGGATTGTCCCACAATTCCTGCATTTAAGGAAGTGCTACAAGAGACAGCCAATGCCACATATGGTTATCAACGGCCCTTCAATGGACCGGTAGGTACTACGTACAATGAGAGTTGGAAGAATCACCCAAATTTCAGTTGGAAGAATGCTCCTACAGGCAATCCTACCAACTCCCAAAGAGGGCCACCCATGCAAAATATGGCCCCACCTCAATTCTCATTGGAGGATACCTTGAGAGCGTTTATGCAAGGGCAAGCGCAAATAAATGAATCGAATCAGCAATTGTTCCAAGAGCTTAAAGTCTCGGTTGATGAGATTAAGGGACGCTTGAATGCTAGGGAAGGGACCTTTCCGGCCCAACCTCAGCCCAATCCAAAGCAAGTACATGAAGTAAGCATCCCTAATTCTTCCAACCAAAACATGGAGCAAGCTAAATCCATTACCACCCTTAGAAGTGGTAAACAAATTGACAAAACGATTCCAGTGAAGGCTGATGAGCCTAATGATCCGGTAAATTCTGAGGATGAAGATGGATCTAACTTAGCCCCACAACAACCGGAACGCATTTACAAGCCCATAGCACCATTCCCTTCGAGATTGGTTGCCCCAAAATCTCTCCCAAATTCTCAAGATATTCTAAAGATTTTCAGACAAGTCAAGATCAATATCCCTTTGCTTGATGCCATCAAACAAATTCCCTCTTATGCCAAGTTTATAAAAGACCTATGCACAACAAAACGCAAATATAATGTGCAGCAAAAGGCCTTCTTAACTGAGCAAGTTAGTGCCATCCTCACTCAAAAGACCCCCCCAAAATTCAAAGATCCCGGTAGTCCCACCGTTTCATGTATCATTGGAGACTACCGGATTGAACGTGCCTTGTTAGACTTGGGGGCGAGTGTGAACTTGATCCCATATTCGGTATATGAGCAATTGGGTCTTGGTGAATTAAAACCCACCAAAACCACGTTGCAACTCGCTGATAGATCTATTCGTGTACCGAGGGGGATAGTTGAGGATGTTCTAGTCCAAGTTGACAAATTCTACTACCCGGTAGATTTTATAGTCTTGGACACACAACCGGTTTTGGATGCTAGCACCCAAATACCGGTAATCCTAGGCCGCCCATTTCTTGCCACATCAAACGCAATCATCAATTGCCGGAATGGGGTGATGCAACTATCTTTTGGAAACATGACACTAGAGGTGAATGTGTTTCACTTGGGCAAAAGACATAGGGATGTCGATGATGATGAGTTCTTCGATGTAAACATGCTCGAAACTTTTGAAGAAGAAGAACTCCTCCAACTCGAACCACTAGAAAGCTTGGAGACATGCTTAGCACATTTCATGGATTCTGAAGATCCCATCATTAGTGAGATTGTGCAGGCATTAAATATAGAAAGACCGGTGGTAGATATTAGCCGGTTGAGGCCCCATTTTGAGAAATTACCACCAACCACATCAAGACCTCTACCGTCTAACATCAAACCTCCGAAGCTTGACCTCAAACCACTGCCATCCGAGCTTAAATATGTATATTTGGGTCAAGAGGAAACTTTCCCAGTTGTTATTGCCTCCCACCTAGAGAAAGACCAAGAGCTCAAGCTGATTGAGTTACTCAAAAAACATAGGGAAGCCATAGGATGGACAATAGCGGATCTCAAAGGGATAGATCCTTCGGTTTGCACTCACCGAATACACCTTGAGGAAAATGCAAAAATGACTAGACAACCTCAAAGACGGCTAAATCCAAACATGATGGAGGTTGTCAAAGCCGAGGTGTTAAAGCTACTGGATGTAGGTATCATCTACCCCATCTCAGATAGCCAATGGGTGAGTCCTACCCAAGTTGTCCCTAAGAAATCCGGTATTACCATCATTGAAAACGCCAACAACGAGCTTATACCGACTAGGGTGACCACCGGTTGGCGTATGTGCATTGATTATAGGAAGCTCAACATGGTCACTAGGAAAGATCACTTCCCTCTCCCATTTATGGATCAAATTTTGGAGAGGTTGGCAGGCCATCCCTATTATTGCTTCCTAGATGGCTATTCCGGATACAACCAAATTGAGATAGCTCCGGAAGACCAAGAGAAAACCACATTTACATGCCTGTTTGGTACCTTCGCTTACCGAAGGATGCCATTCGGGTTATGCAATGCACCTGCCACATTCCAACGATGCATGTTGAGTATTTTCTCAGACATGGTGGGTGAGTTTCTTGAGGTGTTCATGGATGACTTTTCTGTTTTTGGTTGTACATTTGATGAGTGTCTCGAGCACTTGAAGTTGGTCTTGATGAGGTGTGAGGAAAAGCAACTTGTATTAAACTGGGAAAAGTGCCATTTCATGGTACAAAGAGAAATAGTCCTTGGACATATCATCTCGTCCAATGGAATAGAGGTAGACCGGGCGAAAATAGACATAATTTCCAATCTACCACCACCCAAAAGCATACGCGATGTGCGGTCCTTCCTTGGACACGCCGGTTTCTATCGAAGGGTTATAAAGGACTTTAGTCACATCTCAAGGCCTTTATGCAACCTTCTACAAAAGGAGAACCAATTTGAGTGGAGTGTCGAATGTCAATTAGCTTTTTCAAAGCTAAAAGACATGTTAACAACCGCTCCTATCATGCAACCACCAGATTGGTCCATGCCTTTTGAGTTGATGTGCGATGCGAGCGACTTTGCTATTGGGGCGGTGTTAGGCCAAAAGAAAGATAAAAAGCCCCATGTCATCTATTACGCCAGTAGGACCTTGAATCCTGCCCAAGTTAATTATTCGACTACGGAGAAAGAGCTCCTAGCTGTTATTTTTGCCTTGGACAAATTCAGGCCATACTTAATAGGATCCAAAGTTATTGTGTACACGGATCATGCGGCGTTGAAATACCTTCTTTCTAAGAAGGATGCTAAGCCCCGTTTGCTAAGATGGATCCTACTCCTTCAAGAATTCGACTTGGAGATCAAAGATAAGAAGGGGGTAGAAAATGTGGTGGCGGATCATCTATCCCGCCTAGTCCTACCAAATTCCATTGACGAGTCACCTATTGAGGACTCATTCCCTGATGAGCAACTCTTTGCTGCTATGCATCAACCATGGTACGCTGATATAGCCAATTATCTTTCCACAGGTGCGATGCCGACTCATTGGACTGCGCAAGACAAACGTAAATTTCTAAGGGAAGTGCGCAGATTTTTCTGGGATGAACCTCTATTGTTTAAATACTGCCCAGACCAAATTATAAGGAGATGCGTCCCCGATGATGAACACAATTCAGTCATCTCCTTTTGTCATGATCAAGCATGTGGAGGTCATTTTTCAGCCAAGAAAACAACTGCAAAAATTCTGCAATGTGGTTTTTATTGGCCCACATTATTTAAGGACACCCACGAGTTTTGCAAAGCGTGCGAGCGCTGCCAGAAGCTAGGAGGATTATCCCGTCGAAATATGATGCCTCTCACCCCAATTTAACATCTTGAAGTCTTTGACTGTTGGGGCATCGATTTCATGGGACCGTTCCCCTCATCTTTTGGGCATGCCTATATTCTGCTTGCCGTAGACTATGTGTCTAAATGGATAGAGGCTATCCCATGTAGAACCAATGATCATCATACGGTTCTCAAGTTCCTCAAAGAAAATATACTTTCTAGATTTGGGACGCCTCGAGCTATTATTAGTGATGGTGGTTCTTACTTTTGCAATAGACCTTTTGAAACTTTGATGAAGAAATATGGTATTAGGCACAAAGTGAGTACCCCATACCACCCACAAACAAGTGGGCAAGCTGAAATCTCCAATAGGGAAATCAAGCAGATTTTGGAAAAGACGGTGAGACCGGATTGCAAGGATTGGTCCCTAAGATTAGATGATGCACTTTGGGCTCACCGTACTGCCTACAAGACACCCATTGGAATGTCCCCTTATAGACTTGTTTATGGGAAAGCTTGCCACTTGCCTGTGGAGATAGAACACAAAGCCTATTGGGCAATTCGGGCTTTAAATTTTGACATTGACAAGGCTATCTCGCTTCGCAAACTTCAATTAAATGAGCTTGATGAGATCCGAAACGATGCATACAAGAATTCGAGAATTTACAAGAGCAAGATGAAGGCTTTTCATGACAAGCACATCTTAAGAAAATCTTTCCATGAAGGACAGAAGGTGCTCTTGTATAATGCCCGACTTCATCTTTTTCCGAGAAAATTACGATCTCGATGGACCGGCCCATATATTGTCAAAGAAGTTTTTCCTCATGGGGCTGTTGAGATTGAGAATGCAGCGAATGGTGAATGTTTCAAAGTTAATGGACAACGCCTTAAACCATTCGTTGAGAAATTTGATTCAGAGGATATGTCCATCTCCTTGAATGATCTTGTCTATCAGGATGATTGATCTCCTAGTCTGATGGAGGTATAGCATAGGTAGGTTTAGTTTTGTTTTACTGTTTTAATAGGTTTTAGTTGTTGGGTTGGAGAATTCCATGATCACTCTCTCAGGTACTATTGTTCTCACTCTCTCATTATTTGCCATTGCTCTCATGTTCATGCTAATTGACTATTTTTTTACATTGAGGACAATGCAAGATTTGATTGGGGGTGAGATGAGATTCTTCATCTAGCATATTGCAACATTTCGAGCTTCATATGCACAAAATTTTTTCGAATTTTCTAAAATTTCAAAACTCTTTTAGAAAATCTGGTTTCTATACATTCGAGAAGCTATGAGTAGAAGAGGAGGAGAAGCAAAGTGTGTGATGTTGTAGTCTTAAATTTCTCCCAACATAATGGTGTTATATGATAGTTCCCCTATTGTTGTGATTGATAGAAAAATTTGAACACTTTTTACACCTAGTTCACATTACACGATTTTTATGAGTGACAGGTTTATGTGATTTGTGGATTAGCTAGACTTTGATTTAAAGGTGTTGAGCAGCCAAGCCGGGGTATTTTGTCCATCCTTGTCCATGGGAAAATAATGAAAGATATGGATTTTTAAAAATCCTATCTAATTTAAAAGAAAAAGGAAAGAAAGGATGAAATCGGGAATGAAGGAAAAATGGTGGAAAATTCCGAAAAGGGCTACCTATTACCAACCGGGGGATGGTTGAACCGTAACCAAAGCCGGAAATGGGACGTAGTGTGAAAGCCGTCGGAAGGACGGTAAGGCAAATTCCTGTCATAGGCTTGCTGTTGCTCTGTGCACCTTAAAATCTTTGGTTTACTTAATCTATGAAGAAGATGATTCCAGGAACTCATGAGATGAACTTGCACTATGCACACTAGGTTGAATTTGTTCGAGTTCCTCTATTTATCAATCAGTCAGCGGGAACCTCATGTAAACACTTCTTATGTTTTGAGAGTCCAAGGTTCAGCTTCTATCACCTAAATTTCTCCAAATTTTATACTTCTGCATCTTGGAATGGATAGAAACATGGATTCTGGAAGAGAGTTGGGTTTGGAGGTTTGACATTGTTTTACGCATGTTCTGCTCGGGACTAGCAAAAAGCTGGTTGAGGGGTGTGTTGAACCTCCAATTTATACATTGCATTGCCCATTACACGACAAGGTTTGCATGATTTCATGGTTTAAAGGCCCACCTAACATATGTTTTGTGATTATAGGGATGAGAGCGGACTTCATTCAATTACAAGCCAAAAGGATGCATTTGGAACTATTGCGTGAAGTCCTAAGATGGACCAAAGAAAGAAGAAGAAAGAGGGAGGAAAGAGGATGAAGAAAAGAAGAAAAAGTGGAAGAAACACAAGGCAGACCGGTCGTCCGACCGGTCAGCCACATCAAAGGACCAAGTAGAAGAGAGGCCGACCGGTCATGACCGGTCGGCCATGAAAGCTGAACAAAAAGAAGACAGGCCGACCGGTCACGACCGGTCGGCCACGCACTTTGGAAGGCTAAAGGATCAGCCCGACCGGTCATGACCGGTCGGGTATACACGCTGGACTGCGGACAGGTCTGTCCGACCGGTCACGACCGGTCGGCAGCACTCCCTGGACTGTTTTAGAAGCTAGTCCGACCGGTCACAACCGGTCGGCTCTGCGTAACATGATTCCTTTCTAAAGTGGGACTCCGAAAAACGCTACGCAATGCGTAGTCTTTCGCGGGATCCGACGCAAGGAAGGTTGCTTGCTATAAAAGAACACCTAGGGGCTCTCCCTAGGGTATCAGAGAAGCTAAGGAACGTGGGTTTGGAGAGCGAAGGCGATCGTAGAGCGGCTGCAACTCTCCTATTCGGGTTTTCCTGTTTTTATGCTTTATTTCAGAGTTTTTAGTTGTAGCACGACTATGCTCGGCTAAAACCTCTCAGCTAAGGCTGAGAGGTGAAGCTTGTAGCTAATTCTATGTTGATTTCGGTTTAATTCAAGTAATTTACATTCAAGTTTGGATTTTTGCATAGTTTAGTTCCAAATAATGGTAGTTTGAGATGTTTTATCTGAGTTTATGTGCTCCGGACATGAATTCCTTTTAATTCTCTGAGATTATCATGTTTGTTTATCTAAATTCGGATTATAGTAATCCTTGAGTAGGCCATAGTCCAGAGGCATGGCTGTTACTCCGCAGGCTATAGTTTGAGTTTTGTATTGATTGAATGGAACTAGAACTTGGAAGTTCAACTTGAATGTGATGGAATGTGTGTGGATGCTTTATTTTCCAACTAGATGAGAGATAGGACTTCGATTCTAGTTGTGTTTTCTACTTGGATTGACTAAATTAACATAGGATTGCTACAAGTGGATCCTTGAAAGCTTTAGTACTTATTATCTCTGATTTTCCATTAAGTTCCTGTTTTAAGTAAACATTCAATTAAATCTGATTTCTTTTAAAAAAACTGAGTTGCTGGAGTGATTTGGTAGCTTTTACTATTTCCCTGTGGATCGACCTCGGTCTTACCGAGATTTATTACTACATCGCAGCCTTACACTTGAGGCGAGCGAACAGCCATCCATGTCCCAAAGTCCCTACAAGAAGTGCCATACGTAGCCACCCCATTAGAGAGAAGGAGAGAGAAAGAGAAAGAGTGAGAGAGGGAGAGAGAGAGAAGAGACTAAGAAGAGAGAGAAAGAGAGAGATTAGAGGGAGGAACCAAGCTTGGAGGGCCCCAACCATCATCCGGACCATCCGATCAACTATCCGACCCGATCCAACCGTCCAATTTCGGGTGAGTGCTAAAAGGGGACATAAACTCCCCTTTCTTCCTTCTTTCCCTTTTCATTTTCGGGCCCACAAGTGGGCCATGTTGTGAGACAGCGTGCCCCGCACGCTGCCACGACATGGACCACCTTTGGTGGCCCACCATGATGCTTTGTTTTCATTTTTTTTCCTATTCTTTGAGACACAAAGATCTTGATGAAGTATAATACAAGCATTATCTTGATCCAAAGCTAATTGGGCCCACCATGAGATGGCCCAGCTGATGAATGGAGTGGATCCTGCACGTGTGGACCCCACCATGCAAGGATAACAATAAATAAATAAAAAAAATAAAAAAAAGGAAGAAAAGCTTTGCCGCTGGACAGACAGCGTCCAATATTGGGCGTTAACCATAGGGCCCACTCGTGGGACCCATCGTGATGTTCATGTATTATCCACACCGTCCGTCTGTTTCTCCAGCCCATTTTAGGGCTGGACACCAAAAATGAGACTGACCCAGATCTCAGGTGGACCACACCATAAAAAATAGTGGGGATAATGTAGCCCACTGTTGAAACTTCTTAGGCCCACCGTAATATTTGTAGACCCCGTAACCTGTCCAATATTGGACTCTAAGCGTTCCTCAAGAGCTGGGGAACATGATGAATGGTGGGGATAATACTAATGTGGGCCCCACTTGAGATAAACATAAGAAAACAAAAAAATAAAAAAAAAATATACAAAGAAGTCCAACGCTGGACGGTTCCAGCGTCTGAGACGCTGTGAACGTCCAGCGTCTGGACGCTGGGCTGTGAGTGGGGTCCCCATTCATGGGACCCACCTTGATGTTTGTGATCAATCCATGTCGTCCATCTGTTTTCCCAAATCATTTTTAGGGCCAGGGCCCGAATCTGAATCTGATTCAAATCTTAAGCGGACCGCACCACAGGAAACAGTGGAGAATATGATGTCCACTGTCGAAACTGCCTCGGCCCACACTGATGTTTGTAGACCTCGTAACATACCCAATATTAGGCTCGTTAGGTCCCCCATGAGCTGGGGAACCTAATAGACGGAGTGGATCAGCCTTATATGGGCCCCACTGGACCAAAACCAAGAGAAAAAAAAAGAAGAAAGAAAGAAAGAAAGAAGGAGAGGCGCAGCCTCTCTGAACGTTGAGAGTAGCCAGCGTCCAGGGACGTTGGGCTACTCGGCCGCCCAGTCAATGGCCCACCAAGTGGGACCCATTATGATGTATTTATTTTATCCAAGCCGTCCATCTGTTTTCCCAGATCATTTTAGGGGCCCAAGCCCCAAGATAAGATGATCCCAATCTTTGGTGGGCCTCACCACAAGAAGCAGTGAGAATGAATGCCTATGGTTGAAACCTTTTTCGGGCCCACCATTATGATGGTTTTCCATTTGAACCATCCATCAGGTCACGCAGACCTATATGAATGGAAAACAACAGTATCAGCTGGGTCCAATACCTCAGTGGACCACTTCTTGGGAAGCAGTGGGAATGAACGGCCACCGTTGGAAATTGTTGGGGCTGCTGTACACGTGTGGAGCCCCACCATGAGGTTTATTTCCATCTAACCTGTTGCTGAGGTCACACAGACCTGGATGGATGGGAAATATATGTATCAGTTCGGTCCAAAACTTTTGGGGGCCATGAGTGTGGCCCACGCTGATGGCAGCATACTGGACACGCTGTCCAGTAGTGGCCCACCTCGTGGGACCCACCATGCCCTGTCGTCCATCCATTTTGCTATATCATTTCAGGGCATGGGCCCACAAATGAACCGGGTACACATCTCATGTGGGCAACACCATTTGGAATGGTGCAGATAATGATTTCCACCGTTGAAACCTTCCTATGGCCACATGATGTTCATATGCCACCCAGATCCACAGGTCTGGGTGAAGTGAAATCATAAATACTAGCTTTATCCAGAACTTCTATGACCCAGGTGGGTTCCACGCTCATCCAGCAGGTGGCCCACCCTGTGGGTCCCATGGTGATGTATCTGTTTGATCCACGCTGTTCATCTGTCTTTCCATGTCATTTTAGCCTGTGGACCCCACCTAATGAGACAAATCCAAATTTCAGGTAGACCACGCCGTTGTAAAGAGTAGTTATTGATGCCCACCATTGAAACATGCTAGCGTACTTAGCTCGATAGGTCACACTGATAATATTCTTAGTGTAATGAATATCATGCCCATTCATTTGCGCATACGCATCATATGTGTGCCTGACTGTGGATGATGTTGATCATAGCATATGCCTTACAGTTTGACATACTTAAGAGACCCGTATAAGATAGGGTCACCCCACATGATCGCGCGGCATGCGCAGGTTTGGTGCATGGCTTTGATGGTATGACTCATGCATCTTGCATTATGCATGTCATGATCAGATTCTCACCCCAGCGGCATCGGGGTTGTAACCACCACAGTCACATCGTGGATGGTAGAAATGGACACCGAAAATATGTTCTAACACTTAGGCGCCAAAGATGTCCTTGGGTGAAAGTCCCTAAACCCTGTGGTACCAGTAGGATGCTCCAATGTCTAGACCGAGTGGATTTATGAGCGCATGAGGGCCAAATACCAGTAGGCCGCGTCTCCCACTGTGTCGGGGTCGGTTGGAAGGGGGTGTGACCTTACCCGCCCGGGTGCAGAGGGCTATATACTAGGTTGAGTTTGACCAGCTCGTGAATGGGTTCGCTATCGACGAGCCAGGTGGATTTTCTTGTATGTCATTGACGAGGCGGATAGTGAGGTCTCTTCCACTTGCTTGGTTATGCGCGCGATGGGCGACAACCAATGTCTGGAGTATACTAGACCCCGGTGATGTCCCAGTTGTAAACCGTATGATATATGACAGTTAGGGATTGACATGCGCACATTGCATCATTAGCATATGACACTTGGCCATATAGGCCCATTGCATTGCATAGCCTCGAGATGGCTAATGACATTCATAGACTTGGTAGTGTAGCCTGCCATCATTTTCGCTTACTCTGATATCTGTATACCTGTCATATGCATTGCGCACACACCACACACTCTCTAAGCTTCTTAGTAAGCTTACGCACGTTGTTAACATGCAGGTCATTCTATATCGCGACAGCAGTGAGACAGGGGCGCGCATTTGATTTTTCAGCTTTCAGTTATACCTTGTATTTCCTTTTTCTGCAGCATTGTACTCAAAAGTTTATCTTAGTGGATATGTGATGTGATGCTTTTTGGTTTGGTATACTTGTGTTTATGCTCATCTATAAAAAAAAAAAATTACCTTAAAAATCCTCCTTGTGGGATCCCAGGATCGGAACCTGGCGTATGGGAGCTAGGGGCCGAGAATGGAGTACTACGGAGGCTGTTGGCACTGGATTCGGCGGCCGAGAATTTAGTGAGCCCGGTCCCCGAGTTTGGGGCGTGACAATTCTTCTATACATCCCAAGACATACAAGTGTAAGATTCAGAAATATTAGGTGACAGAGGTTGAAACCGTAAACCCTCAAAACATGATAAGCATTCATATGAAATTCCCGCTGATTGGTTGATAAATAGACGAACTTGAACAAATTCAACCTAGTGTGCATCGTGAAAATTCATCTCATGAGTTTCTAGGATTATCTTCCTCATAGATCAACCAGACCATAGATCTCAAGATATATGGAGCAACAACAAGCCAATGACGGGAATTTGTCTTACTGTCCTTCCGACGACTTTCACACTACATCCTATTTCCGGCTTTGGTTACGGGTAGACCATCCCCCGGTTGGTAGTAGGTAGCCCTAATCGGAATTTTCCACCATTTTTCCATCATTCCCAATTTCATCCTTCCTTTTCCTTTTTCTTTTAATTTAGATAGGATTTTTAGAAATCCATATCTTGCATTGTTTTCCCATGGACGAGGATGGACAACGTACCCCGGCTTGATGTCTCAACACCTTGAATCAAAATCTAACTGATCCACAAATCACATAATCCCTTCAACTCGTGAAAATCGTGTAATGTGAACTAGGTTTAAGAGTGTTCAAATTTTCTATCAATCACAGAATTAGGGGAATTCTCATATAAAACCATTATGCCAAGAGAAGATCAAGATTTTCAACCTTATACACTTCATATCCCCTCCTCTTACACTCATATCATCTTGAATGCATAGAATCAAAATTTCCAAAAGAGTTTTGAATTTTAGAAAAAGCAAAAAATTTCTACATTATTGCTCGAAACGTTACAAAACGCTGGATTCATCCAAGTGATCCTACACCCCCCAACCAAATCTTGCGTCGTCCTCAATGTAAAAGATGTGCATTGAACAAAACATGAGAGCAATTTGAACATAAAAGGGAGTGAGGAATGAGAGTACCTGAAAGAGTGGAATTCTTCCAACTTCTAATAAACCTAAGCAAAAACAAACAAAAGCAGCAAAATCCTAATCCTAACTACTCTACACCTCCATCAGACTAAGAGATCAATCATCCTGGTAGACAGGATTAGTCAGAGGTATGGACACACCTTCTGAAGGAAATTCTCGAAGAACGGCTTTAATCGCTGCCCATTTGCCTTAAAAATGTTGCCGTTCCTTAGATTTAACAACTCGACAGTCCCATATGGATAGACATTTTTCACAATGTAGGGACTGGTCCATCGAGATCTCAACTTTTTCGGAAATAGATGTAGGCGAGAATTATACATGAGGACTTTTTGATTGATCGTGAATGTCTTGGGAAGAATATTCTTATCATGGAATATCTTCGTCCTGTCCTTGTAAATTCTCGCATTCTCATATGCCTCGTTCCGGATTTCTGCAAGTTCATTCAATTGTAGTTTGAGCAACGAGCTTGCCTTGTCAGAATTGAAATTCATCTTCTTAATAGCCCAATATGCCCTATGTTCCAACTCCACAAGCAAGTGACAAGCCTTCCCATAGACAAGTCTATAGGGAGACATTCCAATAGGAGTTTTGAAAGCAGTACGGTAGACCCAAAGCGCATCGGTAAGCCGAAGTGACCAATCCTTGCGATCGGGGTTCACCGTTTTCCCTAAAATGTGTTTAATCTCTCTATTGGATATCTCAGCTTGTCCACTAGTTTGTGGGTGATAGGGAGTGCTCACTTTGTGTGTTACTCCATATTTCTTCATTAAGGTTTCAAAAGGGCGATTGCAAAAGTGAGACCCTCCATCACTTATGATGACTCGAGGTGTTCCAAACCGGGAAAGAATATTCACTTTTAAGAAGCGAATGACCGTTTTATGGTCATTATTCCGGCAAGGGATGGCCTCGACCCATTTGGAAACATAATTAACGGCAAGCAAGATGTATACGTTTCCAAAAGAAGATGGGAATGGGCCCATGAAATCGATGCCCCAACAATAAAAAATTTCGATTATTAAGATGGGATTGAGTGGCATCATATTTCTACGGGAAATTTCTCCTAATTTCTGACAAGGTTCACATGCTTTGCAAAACTCATGTGTGTCTTTGAACATGGTGGGCCAATAAAACCCACATTGCAGAATTTTCGCTGTGGTCTTTTTAGCCGAGAAGTGGCCACCACATGCCTGAGAATGACAGAAGGAGATGATACTTTGTTGTTCCTCATCTGGCACACATCTCCTTACGATTTGATCGGGGCAATACTTGAATAAGTATGGGTCGTCCCATAGGAATTTTCGCACCTCCGAGAAGAATTTATCCTTATCTTGCTTTTTCCAATGTGTAGGAATTGTACCTGTAGCAAGATAGCAATGTCCGCATACCATGGCAATTGGGAAACAGCAAAAAGTTGTTCATCAGGGAACATGTCATTGATCGCAGTCGTTTCAGGGGAATCAGTGAAGACAAGTCGAGAGAGATGGTCAGCTACTACATTTTCTACTCCTTTCTTATCACGTATTTCTATGTCAAATTCCTGGAGTAGAAGGATCCATCTTAACAACCGTGGTTTAGCATCCTTTTTAGAGAGAAGATACTTAAGCGCGGCATGGTCAGTGAATATAATGATCTTGGATCCAATCAAATAGGACCTAAACTTGTCCAAGGGAAAAACTACGACTAAAAGTTCTTTTTCAGTAGTAGTGTAGTTTGCTTGGGCTGAGTTTAGGGTTCTACTTGCATAGTAGATGACACATGGCTTTTTCTCTTTTCTTTGGCCTAGCACGGCCCCAATAGCATAGTCGCTAGCATCGCACATAATCTTAAAAGGAAGGTTCCAATTAGGTGGTTGCATTATGGGAGCACATGTCAACATACCTTTAAGGGTGGTAAAGGCCTTTTGACATTCTTCATTCTACTCGAATGAATTTTCCTTTTGAAGTAGGTTACATAAAGGACGAGAGAGTGAACTGAAGTCCTTTATGAACCTTCTGTAAAATCCTGCGTGTCCCAAAAAGGACCGTACATCTCGTATGCTCTTGGGTGGTGGAAGGTTAGAGATAAGATCAATTTTCGCTTTGTCCACCTCGATTTCATTTTGTGAAACGATGTGACCAAGCACAATTCCCTTTTGAACCATGAAGTGGCACTTCTCCCAATTCAGCACAAGGTTCTTCTCTTCACATCTTTTCAGCACAGATTTCAAGTGCTCAAGGCACTCATCAAAGCTACAACCAAATATGAAAAAATCATCCATGAAGACTTCGAGAATTGTTCCCACCATGTCAGAAAAGATACTCATCATGCAACGCTGAAAGGTGGTAGGGGCATTAAATAGTCCAAACGGCATCCGTCTATAGGCGAAAGTGCCGAATGGACATGTGAATGTAGTCTTTTCTTGGTCTTCACGGGCAATCTCTATTTGGTTGTACCCTGAATAGCCATCAAGGAAGCAAAAGTGGGAATGACCAGCCAACCGTGCTAAAATTTGATCAACAAACGGTAGGGGGAAGTGGTCTTTCCTCGTGACAGTGTTTAGCTTACTGTAGTTAATGCACATTCTCCAATCGGTAGTGACTCTACTTGGCACGCGTTCATTATTAGCATTGGCTACGATGGTTATTCCGGATTTCTTAGGCACCACTTGAGTTGGGCTCACCCATTGACTATCGGATATTGGATAAATAATACCCACATCTAATAGTTTTACCACTTTGGCCTTAACCATATCCTTCATGTTTGGATTTAGTCATCTTTGTGGTTTCCGGGATGTCTTCACATTCTCCTCAAGGTGTATGCGATGAGTACAAATCAGTGGGTCTATGCCTTTGAGATCCGCAATTGACCATCCAATGGCACTCTTGTGCTCTAATAGAGTGGCCATTAGCGTACTCTCTTGTTCCTCATCCAAGTGGGAAGAAATCACCACTGGGTATGTCTCATCTCGACCTAAATAAACATATTTCAACTCACTTGGTAATGGTTTTAGGTCGAGTGTTGGTGCCTTGATGTTGGATGGGAGGGCCTTGTTCTCGTTTACAGGCAAAGGCTCAAATAGGGCCCTCCATCTTTTATTATCATGCACCGGCATCACATCTAGAATGGCATCCATCTCTTGTGTTCTGTCATCATTTATCTCATGAGAATGGGCCACACATGCCTCAAAAGGGTCGGAAGATAGTGACAAGGGGAATGTATCTTCCACGAATGATTCAATCATGTTTAGTTCGTGGATATCATCATCAACCTCCCGTGGTTATTTGCATAAATCAAATATGTTAAGCTCAAGGGTCATATTTCTGAAGGACATTTGTACAAGTCCGTTTCTATAATTGATAATTGCATTTGAAGTAGCTAGAAACGGTCGTCCAAGTATGATGGGAATTTGAGCACTGGTGCCTATCACGGGATGTGTATCCAAGACGATAAAGTCTACTGGGTAGTAGAATTTATCAACTTGGACTAGAACATCCTCAATCATTCCTCTTGGTATACGAATGGATCTAT